>OY720643.1:29827527-31027527 GCA_963169105.1 Ceriagrion tenellum | reverse complement strand
GGGGATTTTGTTTAACCACCTTCGTAGGGAGGCACGAATATATGGCGGATAATCCAATGTGCTTGGTCAAATAAGTTTTGATAACAGGGGAGGCATCCAAGAGTGACAGAGGGTTGGCTACGCAAAACTAAACTAAACTAAGTTTAATAAATCCCACGGACGAACCGAAATTCCGAAGGAAACAAATTAAGGCATATGAAACAAATTGAACATACATTGCGTCTCGTATTGCTCCGGGGAGGGCACTGACCCCGTCGGTGTTACAGGACAGAAAAGCCATCACTCTTGGGGTTTTATTAATTCATGGTCTATTTGTCTGTCCACTTCCCACCTTAATGACTTTTGGTTCCAGGGTTGAGAAACGATTTCCTGTCATTCGTGATGTATGCTGCTTCTTGGGTTTCAATAGCGATGTATTCATATATTCACGTCGCTATCCTCACGGGGATCGATGCACACGTGTTACCCATGCTTTAAAAACTAGTCCCTTAAGATTGTAGGTTCTTGATCGTAGTTTCTTTTTAGGAAAATATCATGGAAAAACTTAATAAAATTTGTTGAAAATTCTAATTCCCCTTGTCATCGGACGGTTTTACAATTAGGGAATTACTTTCCCATGTTTTTGCAAGCGGATGTCGGGAAAATATTGTAACTTGGGAGATGGGAGCCGGGATACCCGGTGGTAGCGATTTCAACTCCCAATCCGAAGTTCGCAGAATCATGACTAACTGCTGGGAAATATTGTCCTGAGTTTGGGAACGAGAACTTTCTACGTGCCTTCTACTACTCATGGCAAAATTTGCGTAGTTAACAGTGGCTTCGATCGATTCGTTATTTAATGCCATAACATCGAGGGAGAAAGGGTTCACGGAATCGGCCTGAGTACTGCTATGTGGAAGGCACAGGAAAACCCTCCCTCCCCATCCTACTATTTAACTTAAACCCCACCTATCATCTTAAACTACAGTGTACACAAACATCATATCTACTGCTGCAGAAGCTACAACCTGAAGACTGGTCAGCTGGTGCGATATCGTGAAAGCTGTACGTTTTAAATCTTTACGCCGGAAAGACCCAAAATTCTCCAGTTGGTTTCTTCAATCTTATCAAAATTCCCATCTAGACCGTGTTTATGGGTGGTGGGATGGCCCTGCGTATTTGCCAAGTCAAAACCAAATGTCTGTCTTTATATTCCTTTTTTTGGAGTTTTTTCAAGTCAAACTCTTCGTATACCACGGCCGCAGTTTTTTACTGAGTGTAAATTAATCCCTGTTCCATCACTTGAGACTTTGGTAGCGAGCAGCAGAGAATACATCCGTTGATAATAATCCCCTGCCCATGTATCCTGTTAGTTGCTTGGTGAGCTTCCGCACACGACTTTGATACAGTTGTGAAAGCCAGCACAAGGTATTTTGGAAGAATGAGAAAATGTTCTTTCTCTAAAAATTTGCTTTGACCCACAAGTTTAACAAATATAACTATCCGTCGTGGAATATGAGCACCACTTAATAAACCAAAGTTGGATTTCCATCTTGCAAGTTTGTCGATGGTGGGCTAGTGTAATTTCATTTCCACAAGTTAGAAAAATTGCCAGAACGATCTTTATTAATGTTAAACGTTCATTATATTATATTGATAAATTAAGCACACAGGAAACATAGATGATAGAAATTAAATACATTTGGAGAAATATGAAAGATATTTCAAACAAAGAACGAAATAAAAGTATTTGTTGAGACCGGAAAGAGTTACAATCTATGATTAATTCGATATTGCGCTGTACCTACCCGAGGTAAAAGGCAACAGTATTTATTTGTATTCCTCTTCTATTTATAGGTATTTATCCGTATTCCTTCCTCATTCCTACGGTATTCCGCGGTATTCCATCATATTCCTCGTCCAGGGCGCAGTATTTATTTGAATTGCTTCAGCATTCCATGGAACATGAAGAATGCGAACAACGATGCCCAGTAGTATTCCAATGGAAGAGTATCGTATTTATTAGTATTTGGGTTGGTACAGTTTTCCTGGAATATTCCATCATATTTCCTAAGAAATATGTAATTAATAACAGGGCAATCGTGTGCTTGGACTTTATTGACCAACTCCAATTACTGATAACTCTCTGTCGTCTTGGTGGCTTATTTATTTACTTACTTAATTCTTTCATTGAGTACATCAGCCCAACCTCCTCAACCAGTCGTTTGTAATGGAACTATATAGGCATGTCTCATACTTAACGCGTTCGTATCTCGGGTCCCTCGTGACTTCCGGCAACTCAGCACTTAAACCATGAATATATATTATAGATTGGGATCTCGTTGCCAAAAACTGTTGTCTAGAATTCCGTAAACAAATAACTTTTTGTAAAGTGGTGCCGTCTAGTGATGAAAGACGGAAGTTCAAATGTAAATACAATCGACAGATTGTAAATAAACATGTCCTACCGGTTTTGGCATGAATTTCAAATTTCCCAAATTATTACTTGGATGAATTGCTTTTTACTTACAAGTAATCATAATGTAGTGGATAAAAAATGTAATACTACACGCAGGATGTAATTATACACTTTTTTAATATCGTCCGGTGTACAGATATACTTAACCTCTCCAAATTTAATTACATAATTGCACAACTTCTTAGCACTTCGAGAATATCGCTATACGGAAATTTAATGATAATGCGATTTGACTTCATGAGTATTCCAAATGGTCATCATTGCAGTGCAGGTAAAAGGAATGCACTTACCGCCGCCATGAACAGATTCTTATTTTTCAATCCAAGTCTCCTATTTTGGATCCTCGTAGACGCATACCCTGTTTTGCAGCCTGGTACGAAGCAAGTTCTGTTTAAACAAGGCATTCTGAATTCTTTATTTAAGCTGAACGGGCTTAATGCATTCCAATTATAATCGGATTCTGGCAAACAACGTAGTCGGCACACGATGAGCGTTTAATTACCTTTTACTGATTTCCTGTAATAGATATTTCCTCTCTAGCATTTACAAAGTAAGTTTTAGATCACAAAAAAGGCAAGATATTATTCAAAGCATCAAGCAATTCATATCTCCTCGATCGTTATTGAATATTCACCACAGTCTCACGTTAGCAACAATTAACTACGTCTATTTACAATAACAACAGAAAAGACTCAAATCGAAGTGGCGCCAAGGACTGGGTGAACTAAAAGTGGAAATTTTGGCAACACGCAGCCTAGGCAACAATGTCAAACATCCGAATCCTTAATATATATTCATGACTTCAACATTTACCGACAAACGACTTGTTTTGGTGCTAAGTTTATCATTTATTGTGAGAAGTATCGGCTTGGAGAGGATATTATGTGCTACATATTTCTTCAGACGTATCAATATTCGACTTATATCGTAAATAGTGGCCAAGTGTGTTTTAATATTGTAGCGGTACATGTTTCCGAGTGTATCTTCAATCACGGCTTGTTTACAGTATATGCCAAAGGTCTACGATGGTGAACATTTAATTTGAACAATTTCTTGCCGCATGATACCACATTTGGCATCACTTAAATACTTTAGTCAAGAAGTACATCTCGGATTAAGTGAATATATTTATGAGAAAAGGCATCGCGAATGTTTGCGATTGTGAAAATTGTGGCTTACTTATGAATACTCATGTTAATTTCTTGTGAACGAAGACGGATTTTGCGTTTGTACTTGTGTATCTTATCTATTCATCATTAGCAGTTTATTTCAACCATCGTCTTCACGATTATATTGATGATAAAGTGGAAAAAGTGACTGTTTTGGTGTGAGAAGTGTTTTGTTTGGTTTCATATAGGTACCAATGAAATGATAAAGATATCTTCGTTCTCGTGGTATAAAGAGAATAGCTATGAAAAGATGTAGAGGAGCATGTTTTTACTAACCCGCAAAGCATACATCATGGGTGGTCTCAACGAGCTATTAATTTCGCTAGATATTTGTTAACTGTGAATTGCTATGGTAGACATTTCTCCGCGGGTATTGTCGGGGTATGTTCCTTCCTCTTTCGCCCTGCAATTTAATTTCTAGGTAGTATTCCTCCGTCTCAGTGGAAATACTCTTGGAATATAAAAAACACCGAATACTGATAAATACCGAAGGAATACGGTGGCCATTTAATCTTGGGTACAGTACGACCTAAATATGATGGAAAACGAAGGAAGTGGCTAATAATGACATTTTTCTTCGCGAAGTATTGAGTGTTTCATTCGGTGGAGCGACTCTCTGCTTTTTGCAGAGTCCAATACAACTGAAGTGTCGTAGCGGAAGTGAACTGCGCCGCCGAGCCACCTTCGGCAGCGTTCGAGTGAGCGTTCATTTTTTTTTACGAGCGCGCAAGAGCGTTCATTCTGTTTGCTCGTCGGCGCGCGACGAGGGCCGTTGGGGCGTGGCTCTCCGTGCCCCGATTGTTTTTATTTCTCCCCCCGAAGGTGGCGCCTAAAAAGCCACGCGCTCGGACTCCTTTCAGGAAGGAAGGAAGGCGATCTGGCGGGTGTGCGAGGCGACATGTCCGATCACGCGAAGGACTCGACAGCTGAGGCGAGTTTCAAAGTGAACGTCAATATTGCGTTCTCAAAAGGAGGTGGAAGCACGGGGAGTCAACAGAGGCCGAGGGGTGGACCAGAGGGGAAGAGCGGGGGGCATAACTTCAGACGGTATCGCCGGGGGCCGTCAAAATCGCATGAAGTGGGCCAGTCAAAATTGACCTCCATTACCCCCATCGCAGGAAGCTCCTTTCAGAACCCAAATTTAATTTGCCTTGCTTGATCACCATTACTTCATGGATCACTTACGACACCAAATTAATTTTATACATGACATTTATTGACTTACATTATCAATTTTCGTTGTGAAAGTTAAGAATAGAGGTAAAAGTAAGGAAAACAAATACACTTAAAATATTTATTTCAGCCATTTTTCAGATACAATTATACCAGCGATACATAAAAAAGAAACACATAAAAATCTCAATCACTTGAATTAATGATGCTGAGGGAGAATATATCGATTATATTATGTGAGTTATGGTTCTAGAACTTCATCTACATCAAAACAATTCAACCAACCAAATTAACGATTAAATGAAATTTAAACTGCGTAGTACCTCTACTCGTTCGAATTATGTCTCAAAACCTGCATGTTACAAATATCATGGGCATAAATCCAAGAGCCAAGGAAATTATCATTAAGATGAAGAGCTGATTCCAGCAAGCAGCGCATACACCAAGCAACAATACCTACTACTGTTTTCAGCCATTTTGCCAAAATGAATCGCGCTAATTTTGAAGATAGTGTAATTAAATTCATACATACATTATCCGATCCATTTTTAACCGCAGGTCATGGACACAAAAGCTTCAGCTAGCTGTTTAAAGATCTAGGGTAACATTTAGTGAAAATTTCCGCCTAAAGATAATGCACCACCATTATGACTAGAAGTCGAAAGATGAATCGATCATCATCATCATTATCATCATTGGCCGTTCAATTTTAAGATTAATTGACTGCTGCCCTTCACCCTTCCAGTTCAAGTTCTAGGTATATCACATCCTGGTAACTCATCCTAGGTATTTTACTCTTTCTTTGGTCCATGAACTTATTTCTGGTTCTTCCTCTGGAGATTTTTCCCTCTATTTTGCATCTAATTATGTTCTTCACAAACCAATTGTGTCTCAGGGTGTGTCCAATCCATCTGGTTCTTTTTTTTTCCTAATGCTGTTCCACATGGCCCTTTCCTCTTCTACTCTCCTGTACACTTCATCACTTCTTATTTTGTCCGTCCTCTCTATCTTCAGCATCCTCCTCCAGCATCAGGTTTCGAAAGCTTCTAGTCTGTTCTGGTCATCTTTACCAATGGTCCATGCTTGTGATCTACAGAGTGTCACGCTCCACACGAATGCTTTCACATACTGTTTCCTGGATTGTAGTCCTGTCTTTCTGTAGATCTATTAATCTATATGGTTACGTAATTCACTGCAGGTAAGTATCACCAAGAACGGAAATCAGAAAAAAATCTCATAATAGAGCATGCCACGAAGTCTCACTGTTTGCATCAAAATTAACTGATGAAACACACAAATGATAAGCGGCGAAATGACGTTACTATAACACAATACTATTCAAACATGGCGGGTGAATTTTTTAAAGAAATCGCCATGAGAAAAATTCGGCCGGGAATCGAACCATGGACCTTTGGTTTGCCGGACCAATGCGTAGACCACTACGCTATCCAGGCTTCCTAATTCTCATGGCAATTTTGGTGGATGCAAGGCAACTAGATCTTAGGCCCTTGCGGTCCATCAAAAATGGCAACTAAGGGAGAAGAGGGCATCAAAGAAGCCACAACCAAGAGACAGTATCCTTCACCAGCACTTATGCCGTGCTTAGCCTTTTGAAATTCAAACATATAAGGCAACTAAGATCTAGTTGCCTTGTATCCACCAAAATTTCCATGGGAATGAGGAAGTCTGGATAGCGTAGTGATCTGCGCATTGGTACGGCAAACCAAAGGTCCGTGGTTCGATTTTCGGCCGCATTTTTCTCATGGCAATTTCTTTAAATAACACAATACTGTTCACCCTACTTGAGTAATATGAGCACACGTTGAAAGAGGGTGTTAGCAATGAACTCAGTGAAATTGATTCCCACAGAATCAACTCAACTTCTCCGGAAATCCGTAATTTTTATCGTGAATCACAGCGCAACACCTTCTACACTCCATGACGGACGACATGTTTGGAAGCGTTGGAAAATATCAGATACGCTTCCGGCAGCCAGTGATTGCCTGGTGTCGCGACGGCGGAAGTTGTCCCCACTGGTGGTTCCAACCGCACCACCGAGTCATTCCCCCCCTCGCCATTCGTCCAACCCCCGTGGTGGAAGTGTACCGGAGCCTCTCTGGGAATTTTTCGCGTGGAAAACGTTCCCCATCTTCATTTCCCGCCATTTTATTAAATTTATTTTTTCTCATTTACTTTATGTAGGATGCGTATCAATGAATATTTTTTTCATTTACGCGTATATTTATTTATTAATCCACATTTATTAAATGGTGTTTAATCTTAAGGTAGTTTGAGCAAGGAAATCCCGTAATTGTAGAGTCATAATAGAGACCACATTCGAATTTCATGTATTAATTTTAGCAGCTGTGAGAAGCATTAAGTGAATACTGTAATATAAATGGCGCAATAATATACTTTAAACTGATTGAAATTCTCAGTAGTTGAAAAAGCTGTCTATATAAGTTTGTACTTTGTAAAAATATCTATATACGTCTTTCACTCGACTCATTTTTCCCACGCGGTACTTTATTTATTTATTAAATCTCCCAAAATAGCAACTAAGCAACCTTTACATTGGGTTCAATCAACAGAACTATTTAAAAAACAGAGTGAATTACAGTCAAAGCAAAAACAAATATTCACAATTTACAAAAGGCAAGTTTGAGGCGAGGATGACATGAAGTTATTCCTTACGTTTCAGTTGGGGGATAAGACGTTGCGTGAAGGGAAGGTCAAGGATAGGGTCAATATTAGTTAGGGCGTTGAATGACGAAGGTAGGCGGTGGAATAGTGATCACTGGGAAATGGAGATACGGAATTTGGGCGCATGTAACCGACTCACATTGCGAGTGGTGTGAGCTGGGATTCGGAGTGAAAAATAGGAACGGAGATCAGAGGGGAAGGACCCGTTCATGATCGAGTGCAGGAATTTAAGGTCTGAAGTCTGTCGGCGATTGGATAGGTATGATAGGCCAAGGGATGAATGTTTTCTTCACGTGAGCTTTGTCTAAGGGAGGGCACGCGGTGACAGACTGTTGCAAAGAAGAAATTAAGTGGGCGGTTGAGTAATTTAGGAGTGGCTGGGTACGCAGAAGACCAGATGGGAGAACAATACGATGGGTAGTAGCGCATCCAACTAGCAGATTTTCGTTCAAATGATTGAAAATTCTTTCACTTCGGAAGATTTTTTGGTGAATCTGAAAAAAATGACTGCGGTGTCTATAATTAATTTTTTTCAATAGTTGAGAAAACGAACAAACCATTCACGGTTAAATCTTTTCACGAGATATACATCTACATAATACCCTGCGAGCCGCCGCATGAGCGTGTGGCAGGGGGTGTTAGGTCACCAGCCGTGTAAGGGTGTAAGTTTTTTGAGATGAAATGGTGACATGTATTCTATGAGTGTATTTAGTGGAGCTCAATTTTTATTGTGGTCGCTTATTGCGCGCGGAAAAAACGAGTTTTGGTACCTGCCTGTTCGGCAGTGTATCTATCTGTCAGACCTAGAGATGTAGTGAGGAATCATGATAATATTCTCCATGTCGCTCTGATAATATCAGTTCTGAATATAGGTGCAAGAAATACCTCGTTCTTTAAATAATTGTCTCTTCTTTGGTGTCCACTCACTATTTACACTTGCCATTTCCCGTGTAAAGAGGTCGGAGTTTTTAGGAAAATATCTCGGAAAGTAGTGCGGTTGGCAGCCGATATTTTGGTATCTTTGGAAGGGTTGGTTATTTTTCTGTGGAATGAGACAGAATTCATGGATGTGTGGGTGAAATGATATATCACTCAAACTGCCTTCATTTTTTGAAATAGTACGTATCATAGAATATCTCTTCACTATACTTTCAAGGAAGCATTTCCAAAATCATTCCTTAAATCTGAAGGCAATGAGTTCAAAGTTTATAACCCTTGTCGTCTGTAAAGCCCATGAGTAACTGAATCCAGTAGTTTTTGCCCCGGGAAATAAAAATGAGTGTGAGTTACTTGGGTGACTTTTTGTTTAATTTTACCAAAAACTGATAATGATTGCTTTGATACTTTGTGTTTAGAATATTGGGAACCTAATTAGCGATGAAATGAGAGCTTAACAATAGGGCATTGGAATTGTCGTTCGTCGACGAGTGATTGAGGGAATTATGCTGGTTAAGCACGAATGTGGAAGGATATCAAAAGGTTTTTGGACGATATGAGTGAAAGTAAATAATAACGGTAGTTTTAAAGGATTGAATATTATCAGTGTTCAAAGCTGTTATGATTCCGGCTTCAACTTCTCTCACGAAACGTGCATGGGACGTATGTATTGGCTCAGGCAAATAATCATAATGCTAGATTTGTAAATAAAGATGTGACTTTTTCATTAATGAATTGATGATTATTTTTTTGTGAGAATTCTGGAGGTTTAGTATTTTACTGCATTTACGAATAATAAGTGCAGAGTTTTGTGGCATATTGATAGAAACCAAATGTAATGGTACGAAAAAAAGGCTGGTGCGAGTGGTCGCCTTACGTCCAAACCCCTTGAAGGACCTGACCAGTCGCATCACCTACGGGAAACTCACAATGATCCACAAAAAAAAATCGTAGTCTCCGTAAAAAGCAACTCATCCACTGTATGTACAGGACTTGAAATTTTTTCTCATGTCATGTGTACCCTGACAACGACTTTAAAATCATTATTTGAAAAGTAACTATACAATGGATACGATCTCAACCTAGCGGTTTATTTTCACCATACTTACCGTAAAGAAACTCCACAGTGTTGCCTACTTCCATCAGTATAATCTGTTGAAGTACATCTTGAAATATCTCAAATTCTAACGTCATATGAAAAAAATTCAGTATTTCATCATGTTTACATCCTTAATTTTGAGAATTATCACTCGTGGGATTGTGCTCCGTCAATTGTTGATAACCCTATATTTCATCCAGTGGGAGTTAAGAATTTTTTTCTTTAACATTTTGCGGGAAAATATAAGATTATATGTTTAGGTGCGCTATAAAAAAATACGTCTCCCGAACTGAAAAATGTGGAAGATCCGGCTTTTGTATGTGAACAAGCCTAGACTTGTGCGGGTCGTGGTTCTTCTTTATCTTTGGCAGCTCGGAGAACGAGTTTCGCTCCGGAACAAGGTGTGAAGTATCCCCTCGTTATACATACTGCACCGTAGCATTAGGGAGCTTCTACAATGAGTCGATACGATGCAGTCATACGACTGAAATCTGCCATAGTGAAAATAATTGTACCGTCTTGCAACGCGTTAATTATCACGTTAGCTCGATTTTCCATAGCACATCCGTCGTTATCGTAACGAGCACTTCAACGTTTATATTTAAATTAACTGTCGATTATAAAACCGAATGTTGAGCTAAACCTGCCGTTATGCTAACGTAAAGTTTAACCAGACATTATAATATAGGACCTTTGTGTGCCAAACTTCGATACCTATATTTTTTCCGGATTAGGAAGGAGTCCGGGATTACGATAGGTCATCCTGCATGATGATAAGTGAGGAAAATTGTCCCACGTTTGCAGAAATTATTGACTACCTCTCGTTTTCACGAGGCATGACGCTAGAATATTCTTTTACACCCGCATACGTGTAGCCCTGTGCAATCAATGACGGTAAAGGTTCGGATGAAATTATAATTGATGCTTGGTTTGCATAAATGAATCAGAAGAATACATTTTTTGAAAGAAAGATAGCTAGTATGTATTGGGAAGCATTACATCAAGCATTCCCAAAATTCTGTTGATGAAATTAATACGTCAGAGTTAAACTAACTAATTATCTCTCGTGTGTTAGGACACAAGCCGTGTAAACATGTAAGGGAAAAGGTTTTGGGAGGAGAAGTGGTGACGTGTAATATGGGTGTGTATTTAGTGGAGCTCAGTTTTTATTGTTGTCGCTTAATGTGCACGGAAATGACGAGTTTTTGTGCCTATCTGTTCGGCAATGTAGCTCTCTTATTTTATCGCTTCTGTCAGAACTAGAGATATAGTGAGGTGTCGTGATAATATTCTCTGACTATAATAACAAAAATCTCAAAACAGAACAAACGGATCAAAAGGAGAATACCTACTAGTCCTTCGCTGGGAGAATCAAATTGACATTTAATAGTCGATTGAAATGACGGGATGCTCCGAGGGAAGACAATCGCCCAATACGCTTAAACCATGGTTTAAGCAGCGGGAGGTAAATCCACTCAGTAATAATTTCATATTTTTATTTCATCACATGCTGTTTTTATTACCTTATAATTATTTTTTTCTATCTCCGGCAGTTAAAATGAGGGAATTTTTTTATTCCAATTGCCTTGTTTGTCAAGTTTTCCTTTGAAAATTTGCCTCCAGACTATTCATCACTTTATAGAGTTTACCTTCTTAAAAGTTCTCATTCCATGAAGGGGAGGGGCATGCGTTCACGCACGCGAGCAAGTGGTTGTAGGAGCTCTCTGCTGGAGGTGAGAAGAGGGAGACCTTGATTCGTGGATCGTAGGGTCCCACGCTACAGGGAGTTATTAGCAACGACCTGCTTGAACTCACGGATAACTGATGGTTCAGATTCCAGCCCCAATCGACGATTCGAGTTGCCGGATTTGATCAATCCCGAAAGATTCGATCATTTTAGTCGGTCATTACCTATTATTAAAATGACTTTAAGCAGAGGTTCTCGACCGAATGGGAACAACCCCCTTGAATGGAATTTAGGAATGTTTTGGTGGTAATTGGGACTGCTTTTCAGCATAGTATGATCTTATATAGATGATTTTTAAAAAACCTGTGAAGTTGTAGTTTGTTTTAACTTATTCAGAGCCGCATAATAAATTTAATGGATTTTCACGGATTAAATTCATTCCTAAACACGAGCATAATTCTCAGCTGAGGAATTAAACTATTATTTAAAGAGCAGAAGAGGAGAAGATATTCTAACAATTGATGGAAGGGGGAGACTTTAGCAATATAAGGTGTAGAACCTCGGACCAAGCAGTATGCCCAATAGAGGAACCAAACAATCGAATATCAAAAGACCTGAGTGTTTGGCCAGCTGCTGGAAGAAGACGAAAGTTATTATTGAGGTCCTTTCCTGAATAGTTGAAAATACTTAAAATGCTAGGAATATTCCGTGTAAGGGGCTAAGCACTTAACGAAGCCCTGGTGTGTCGTGCTCTCCCGGATTAGAAGGCTAGTGTTGACAATGTTTTTACGATATTGTATATACTATACCAACAATATCATGATTTTTGTGTTTGATTAAATATGAGCTGTACGTTTCCTTATGATCGCTAGAATACTGATTATGTTTTGATTGATTACTGAGGTTTATGAATGAAATATTTTGTTTCCAGGATGATATTTTCCGCAAGACTGTGACAGAAACATGGACGAGATTCCTCTAGGAGGCTTCGTCCTTATTGTAAGATACGAAAGACACGTCTTAAAGAGCTAGATGATATTATCAGCGAGGTGTGATACTTTTTTTCCACTGAAAAAATATAGCAAGGTATGTATAAAATATAATCATATATTTTTTATCGGAAATCAAAAACTTTTAAGTAATGGTCCACTAATATTTTTATTGTTTACTGCATATTATTATTATTAAGTATATTAGTGGACCATTACTTAAAAACTTTTGATTTCCGATATGGAGAGGTTCCATTAAGTGAAGCCTGAATTTATTAGTTATATATTTTTTAATTGTATACCGCTATGAAAATGTATTGCACTTGAATATTTCAGACACATAAAACTGTGTAAATCTCATTATCATCTGTAGCATGATGGATAACGCGAGTGTTATTCTATCCTCGAGTATTTTGGGAAAATGTTTTTCGTAATCTATTAAAATGCATGCAAATAATTCATGGCCCTAGGATGAAATATTTTATTTATGGGAACCCTACAGTCGTTTCTTTCGTCGTTGTCTGCTGTTAATTATAATCCTCCGACTACAAGAAGCCTCATGTTGAGAATTTAAAGGTACTAGGTAAATTATCCATGATTTTTCAAATATTGATCATGGATTTGATAAACTGTTTGATAATAAACGTGCAGTTACTACTTACCTATTGTTGCTTAGTGGCAATGACCGAAGTTTGCATGATAGTCTGGAAATTTTATCAGGTGGTTTTAGTGCATGCATCATAAGCCCTGGGAAGTTCCACAGTGTCAGGCCTTGGACTTTTACGTAAATATTTGCTTTCAATTGCAATAAGCTTACCTCTAACCTATTCCGTCATTCCTAAACTTCGAAAACTTCTCTTCTTCTCTCTTGGGCGTCGCAACAGCAGTTGTATATTATTTTTCGAAATGCCAAGGAGCAATTTCATGGACTTAAGAATCTCGGTATCATCAGTACACCAGAGAAACTATTTTTGATCAAACGGAGCGTGAGATCAACTAAAATGATCCGCACTGATGAATCGTTCATTCTGAACGTTCATTGTCTAAACATATTTGGTGTGATCATTGTCATTCTTGCTGACATATGGTGATGTAATTCATATCAACTGTCACGAGGAAACATCCACCAGAAACAATAGTAGAACTACGTTCTTGCATTTTTCAAGGATGGAAATCTTTATGTAGGCTGTTAAGCACGGCATAAGTCCTGTAGCAGGACTCAGACTCATGGGCTGTATCATATATAAAGCCCTATTTTTCTAAGCATTTCCATCCTTGAGGCTGTGAAGACATAACTTTAAGTTCCCAAAAACCTCCCAAAATTACCGTGAGAATTTGGAATCCTGGGTGGCGGGGCCCACCAATGATTCGCGATTTTTCGAGGAGCGTCAGCTGTAGCCATTTCCACCATAGAGGTGGGTTGGTTGGTTAGGAAAGGATTGTGCTCGGAATGAAAGGAGGCTATTGAGAAACCTGGCTTTCGGATTACCGTACTTCTAGTGTTAGGCGCTAAAGCGCACAGTTTTACGTCCCATCCGATGGACAAGGTTCTGCATTTGAAGTGCTCCTCTCAAAGCACCATAATAGGGCTCAGAATTCTGTGGAAAAGCCGACAGCCCTTCCAGGATACGAACTGGGATCCCTGGGAATGAGAAACCAGCGCTCAATCCACCGAACGAACCAGATACCTACGTGGTAGAATTACATAGCTGGTGGGTTTTCTTCCGGGCGCTATTGCATTTGTCTACTAAAATTTTTCCCTTCCAGTAGTTCCCACCTTGAGATCCGATTGGGCGATATTTTACCTCCAAAATACCTTACCAAGAGGAATTCCGTCCCGTTATGTATTAATCTCAAAGTCATAAAAATTTAACCAAAACATTAACAAAATACAGAGAAAAGCAGCACGCTTAGTTCAAAACTGCTACAAACGAACATACAGTGTCTCACATTTTAGAGGGATGAAGGTGGGAGCCCCCAGAGACTCCGAGGCTACACGCTTCGCTTAGGTTGCTTGATAAATTCAGAACTGATATTTTTCAGAGCGACACAGAGAATATTATCATGAAGCCTCACCACATCTCTAGGTCTGACTGAAATATAAAATTACAGGATACATCGCCAAACTTATAGGCACAAAAACTCGTTCTTTCCGCGCACAACTAGCGACCACAATTAAAACTGAGCTCCTCTAAATACACTCCCATAGTACATGTCACCATTTTACCTCCATAAATTTACATCTTTACGCGGCTGGTGCCCTACCACCCCCTGCCACACGCCCTTGCGACGGTTCGCGGGGTGTTATGTAGAAGTAGATGAATCTACATCTACATAATACTAGACCAGACATCAGGATTGTTGGGCAGAATCTAGTTATAACCAATAGTGCCCTACACTATACCCAAATTAAGTTAATGAACACTACTGAGTACACAGGGACTAGCCACGGATTAACGTTACGGAATCACTCGCAATGCACAAACTTGCAAAATTACGCAGAGGAAAAAATCATCCGTCTAGACGTGGTCTAAAACTGGATCCCTCAACTTCCGGCCGATTGCTTTAGCCTATTAAGCTACTGAGGTGTCCACTTCTCCAGTGGATTTTTAAGGAACGCCTCGGTAGCTCAACTAGCTAAAGTACTCGGCCGGAAATCGAGGGATCTAGAGGGAGTGTGTCCCGGTCAAAGCGGATGGATTTTTTCCCTGTGGAATAGTGCACATAGGTTAATGGAGCTGCAATAATGCGTGCTTTAGCTAATATCTTCAAATGCTTAGCAAATATTGGTGGTGAATGTAAGGTTGGGACCCCTATTGGTATACCAACGCATCATTATTGATTTGATATTATGAATTGATATTGTTGAACCAGCTGGGTTCTTGCTGATGAATCGTTCATTCCGAACGATTCCTCCGCGACCGGGTCACCTGTGATGTCTCCCTTTGACGTCAACATCGCATTCCTCCGGCCGATTCTGTGAACTTCACTCTCGCCAGAATCTGTGGCATTTGATACCGGTCCTATCTTCTTGATCTGCCTTATCAGTGCCTTCTGCTGAGATTGCTGTCTCTCAGCAGTGGATCCAAGTCTATTACCAGGTGTGAATTCTTTTGCTTACCACCTGTGGCTTTTTTTGCACAGGCGAGCACTTTTGAGATATATTTTCTTTCTTTCAAGACTGTTAAGTATTACTTTGCGGCTTACCTGTTATTACCGACAGGGCTCAACCTGACCCTTCAGTAATGATTTTATTTTGTAAATAAAATGTGGTGTTTTTCATTGAAATATTTATGCAAATTGTTTCGAAAATATCGTTTATTTATTATTGTACATTTTATTGCAAGAATAAAGGTTTAAATGAACGTGCTACAATTAACCTTTTCAACATACGGGATACCGTGTTCAAGTCCTAATGCAAAGTCTGGGTCTGTCGGATCTTAGTGCGGTGATTCACCTCAGGGTATCAACGTTGACCCGCCGAATTGTATATAATGGTTCAACAAAAGGCAATAAAACTCCATTCTATTATGAGAAATCTCAAATTAAAGATGGCAGAGATAGCCTGGGGTCGAAATGATGCCTCTGGTACTAATATGTACAAGGTAATCTACCAAAACTAATGGTGATATGGGGTTCATATTTTTACGTAATATTCTACTGCTAATAAAACTGAAAGTCAAGAAATATGCAAGAGCTGGAACGATTAAGTCAGAAGTAAGGGCTTGTCAAAAATGAAAAGGGGTCAAAATAACCCCTGCGGTACTCTTGTGTTTTACTCAAGAATTATCCTGTCTTCTCCTGGAATCCTCCACCTTTCTCTCCGTCACGTGCTCTCTGGGATGAAGTTTCTTACTCGCGTCTTGAGTGGTACGGTCCGCACCAATAACCTTCTTCGTCTCTTTACACATCATGTTTCTCCTCGTACCAAACGCAAGACCTGTCTCATTAACATCCCAAAATATCGTCTTTCGATATCCCAGCGTTCCCTATTCTAACGCATTCCAAAAACTTTTAAATCCCTGGCATCGCATTCCCCTTCCTTTGACCTCTTCTCGCCACCCTCAGCTTTCAAATCCTTCCTTACTTACCATGCGAGCAAATTAACCCCAGATATTTTGTTAACTTATCGCTTAGTCCCCGTCCACGTTCTTATTCTCATTTGTTATGTGCTCCATTTTCTGTTTTTATTTTTATATTTTGTTAATGCTTTGTTGGTAATCCAATATAATAAGCCTTTGTGCCGTTTTTGAGACTTTTTTCGAACAAATAAATAAACGATGAACGTGATTTCACGCCGAATGGTTCATGCCGATGAATCGTTCATTCCGGACGATTTCTTCCCGACCGGGTCACTTGTACTGAAAACTCCGAAGACTACCTGTAGTCCCTCTCCTTCCCCCACCAGTTGAACCCCTCCCGTCCCTCCGGCTACGCAGTGGAATAGGGGAATGCGGCGTTGAGGGGGAGGGGGGCGGTAGCGTTTTCTCTCCCGAGAAACCCCCCTCTCCGTCGTCATTTGGGTGGGTCTCTCTTAAATCGCAGGAGAAAGTGTCTTTCTTAAAAGCTCCACGGGGCGACCTTCCCCCTCCACCGTCTCGCCACCGGGTGTGGGGCAAGAATGGGAATGCCTCTAGGGGAGGAGGAGAGGGCGAATGGATGGGGGGGACGGGTAGGGGGGCGGGGGGCTGGGTAGATGGCGAGAGTGAGGGCGCGGCGCGGAAGGGCGAGGAGCTCAACTCCTCAACGCCCACACGGCATTTTTATCCCCCGCTTCGTCCTTCTCTCTCTTACCTGCACTCTTATCCACATTCGTGCGTTCCTGGGACTAGGCTTGTGCGATGAACGAATTTGCCCATCGAGGGTCGATGAAAAAAAATCATCGAGACGATTCGGTTTCGATGATTGATGTTTCGATGATGATGAGTCGATGAATTCATCGCCGACGGAAAGGTAGGGATAGGCACGGGCGGGCGACGCAACACAAATAACTATCATCTAATGGGGATGAATTCATTGACTTATCTACATCGGTGAATTCTTCCACTCATTGACGTCAGTTAATTCATCGACTCATAGACGTCGGTGAATTCATGCACTCATCTACGATGATGAATCCATCGACGTCGATGATCGATGGCATTCATTGTCATCGACGCGGTTCATCGCAACGCGATGACTAAAATCATCGTCGATGAATTTAATGAATCGACTCATCGCACAAGCCTACCTGGGACAGGTTGAGGAGCGGTCTTTTGACGTGTATCCATCCCGTGTCCGCTTCTCTGATGAATTGCGTCCATAACCAGCATTTATGCTCGACTGTGGACTCGAACTATGCCTCACTCTATGTCTAGATGATCTCAGTCTTTGTACTATCCTGCGAGCCATCTCCAAGATGTTTGGCAGCAGATTTTAGGGTTAAAACACATACCTTGATGGGGATGAAAAGGGTTACAGAGAAAAGGAGGGAAAAGGGAAGAGGTCAATTGTATGTAAATGTGTGTCCAATGGTTGTGGCACGGGGTTTCTGTTAAAATCAATAATAATGCGTCGCGTAAAAAGGAGGAATCATTGTTCCTATCAGCTTGGTAGTCTCTCATATTTTAAGGCTTCTATCAGTTAAGGAGATATAATCTGGGGTTAACATAATAGCCTCATAATCCTGTACAATTCGCAAATATATGAAAATTGCAAGTAATTGTAGCCTAGCAAGCAGTGTCCGAGTCTCTTACCGCTCTCAACCCAATCCTTCCGTCACCATGTAACTGTTTTTTGTTCCCTTGTAGCAGCTTTAAACCAGAGTGCGGCTTTCCTTGGTAAGGTTTTTACTTTGCGTACTGCTTTTTTCTGCGTAGGCTCCCAATACGTTGCTTCGCACCGGAGATTTGGTCTAAGCAGAGAAAGAAGTCATATCTAGCTCACAATTTGCAGTTTCAAAGCATTTGAACTCCCCTATCAAAGCTTTTATGTAATATTTATTTCACCCAACCTTTAAAAAAGCCGTTTTTTATTCTCTTATTCATCTTAAAAAAAGAATTGTATGGCATTAAAGCAAGAGGCTGTTTCAATTTCCTTTTCATGTATATAATACGCTACAGGTAACAGAATTATCTGTCAAAAATTCTTTTTTTGTCTCATAGTTGAAACTGTAGCTAGCGGTGGTCTATGACATCTTAAAACCCCTACGTGTATGCCAACTTTACAAACATGAGCTCATACCTTGGTTTATACTGATTAACCAGTTTTTTTCAATTAACTCATCAATGGTATTCCATTTTCAATTGAAATAACTTTTCCAACTAGAAAACTTAGCCTTAAGAGACGAAGTTCCACAACATCAGAGTATTTAACCTGCTTTCCGTCCATACTTTGCCGTGCAGCTATCATTGATATACGTTTTCATATTTAAGAGAACACAGACCACCAAATTTTATCTTACGTTCAGGATTTATAACGTTTTTTAAACTTAAAGTAAATTCTGTATGCTTGAAATCGCCTGAAAGTAATATTCTCCAGTATCTTTTTTCTGGTATATTTTTTTGATCTCAGTGAAAGTGTGTTTAGCATATTAGTAGTACTGGACGATCGAATCTGGGACTTATAAAACAGATCGTTTAGAACTTTTAAAGCTCTAACATAAGATGCTCATCTGTCACCACGGTATTAGGGTCTAATGATAAGTTAACATTCGGTATGAAATTCGGTCGGCTGTGATTTTTGATTTGGTGTAATCAGAAGAAAAACTAACTTTTATTTGTTTAAAAATATTATATTGATCAAATATGATCATCAACAGTCAACTTGAGAGATTTGAGTAGGAAGCATTTGAAAATCGGAGGTTACTTGCCAATCATATACTTCCTGGAAAAGTATGGACTATCATTATGTAAGAAAACTATTTATGTCCACACAATATCATTCAGAAATGTGCGTAATTCTCTTATTTCATGAAAATTCCCTTGTACCCTTGTATCCGCATAATTATTTGCAAATATGCATCATTCTCTGGTTTCATGAGAAGTAATTTCTTCCTTGCTGAGCCTGCAACCATCTTACTCATGAAAACAGTTTGCAAGAGCCTGAGAGAGATGCGGGAGGGTAACTGTTATCTAACATAGGAGGAAAGTATAGTTTTAAAATCGTGGCAACGGCAGAAAACAAGCTGTTAATAGTTGAAAAATTACCCCATCATTTCCGCCTCTATTTCATTTTATGCGCATGATATTTATTCACTATGGCAACCATCATTTTTGTAATTGACATATTTCCTCACCACTGCGAGTACTTACCGAGAGTGCAATGTGGTGATTTATTACTATTAAAGAAACTCATGGGTAAGGAATTTATTAATGAAACCTATTAGTATGAACTGGGATGGTAATCGTAAAATCTGTAACGTTTCATGTTGAACATGACCCCGAAAATGACGTTTAATAATTCTTGGTCATCGTGTGAAATTGTTCCCAAGAAGTGTAGGGTTAACTTTGACCTTGCGGAAGGTCCTTGTGTAAGGAAATATTATATGCCTTATTAGCCCACCGTGTTGCGGCCCTTACAGACCCGTAAAATGCTAATGCGCGCCATTGATTTCACGACGCGTGGGGTCTGATCATGCCTTTGCATTTTTTTCAAGGCGTGCTTTGTTCATCCGCACTCGAATTTGTCATTGGGATGGTTGCCAGTGTGGGATTCATCGAGGCCATAACCTCGTGGGAAATTGGGTGACGCACTTCATTAAAATTTATGGTTCCTTTTCGCTCATACCTGAACGTTAGCACCAGCTAAGTGTCGTAGGCTTATGAAAGTCATCTTTTTCAAAAATTAACGAACATTCCAAAGTCGGGAAAGAAGAGGCCCGAGTTCGCGTCTTTCAATGTTGTGGAACAAGCATAATTTATTACCAGCCTTCTTGATTTGGTGTTTTGTGTACCATTCAATATTTATTTCATAGAAATATTTCCATAGAATTAATGGACAAGTTTTAAAACAAATTATGCTCACTAGCGTTTTATTATGCTTTATACTGCAGCCAATTTATTACGCTACCAGGAACCACCACGTGGGAGAAATTTCGTAGGATTTCTAGTGCATTCCTCAGGTCTCATTTTCAATGAAACGGACACCAAACGAAGCCTGGTGTGTTTCAGACTACTTATTACTTGTTAATTTTTACTTTACTTTCCCCTCACAGTTATATTACAAAAATATATGTTAATCTCTTTGCGAATGAAATTGATAGTTAGTAATATAAGACCCTGAAAGCCACGAATGTGTGTGAAATTGTTTAATACAAGGTTTCTTACCTTGTAAACGACGGGCTGCGCACAAGTTTTCTGTGAATGTATCGCATAAAATCACATCGGGATAAAATAATACACATTCATGTTATTTTTTATAAATCATATTTTATTTTTGTTTATTTAACACATCAAACAATTATATTTTGTTTTTAGATTTTTCTTTACAATTTCTATGATGTCTACTTTTTTCTTTAGTTACTCCACATTTTCGTAAATAGTATATTACAATGGACAAGTGGTTGCCCAAGAGTACCAGAAACATCACAGAATACATTTTTAAATACAAAGGAATCCCCTCGGATGTGAACAAGTCATGGACACTTTTTTTCGACGCCTGGGACTTTCTAGTTTCATTCATCCTTAAATGGACTCATAACAAAACTGTTTTGGCGTCCAAATGTTTTTGCTTTATCTCAATCAGGTATTAAAACTAAATAATAGTCCTATGTCATACCCCATCCTCCTAATTAGTCGTCTCAGAATTTTGAGTCTTAAGTTGATGGTTAAGATGGCCCATTTAATACTTATCCTCTAACTTACTCGACATTTATTTTATTATTGATTGTAATGCATTTTTTTAAATAAAAGACTTCAGGAAATTCAATTATTTGAGATTGAATAGAACTATTTTCTCGGGATAAATTGTTTTTATATATTTTTTCACTTTTTTAAGGCCAGCATCCCAATTTTGGATTCCGATTTTTATGCTTTTTAATATTTGTACTTCTAGACTTTGGAGGAAAATTTTTTTCTTCCTTAAAGTTTTAAAATAACTACGGATTTTAATATATCCTTTCGAAAAAAGTAAGCTTGGGTATTTTTTCCCAAGTTTATTTGCTCTAGACATCATTTACAAAAATGTCGAGGAAGTTTTGAGGTTAACGTCCATAGAAAGGTAAATTGCATACCATTGATTTAATTCCCTTGATTTTTATTAAAGTCGTAGAAGTATGCAATCTGTTTACATTAAAAACGTCTGCGTCCAAGGATTGTGTGACTTTGATACCTCAATACGATTGCGTGTTCTCATCAGAGGTCTGATCTAGGACCCGCAGAGCCCGCAACGCTGTTGGCGATTACTTTATCTGATTTCAGTGTAACGTAAGCCAGTGAAACGCGTTGCAAAGTCTGCGAGATCCACATAAAAAACATTAACCCGACCTTCCGTAGACTAAAGAGTGCTAGCTCAGCAATTTCTAATCGTTCTCATCTGCGCAGTCACCTTGAACTGGCATTTTATTTGATTCAGTCTGCACTTTTCATCGCTATCACCATACCAGGACACGTGAACCTCAAGACTGCAAAATGTCTCTCTCAATTATGTGTTTTTTTACAGTGAAATGAATTGTCTTTAATTTTTTCATTGCTCGTCATCATTATTGGCTGCTCTTCTTCTCCACATGACCTCTCTCCTCAAACTTATAGGCCAAGAGCTGAGCTAAGATGTTATTTCTTTCATTTTCTTTTAAACCAGTCTTTTAAAAATATCATGAGAATGCAAAACAATACAGCTCACTTCTTCTTTCAAAAATTTTCACATTTTTAAAATCGTCTTCATACATTCACTCCCAGACCCTAGCTGGCTTCTTTCCCGTATTTAAGCCTCGCACCCCGATGGAGTGCCACCTGGTGCGTTCTCACATAAACTATGGAATGTAAAATAAGTGGGAATCACAATGCCGTCTCTCAACTATCAACGGATGTTTATTCCGGATGCGGCGCGTAGACGAGTCCCTTGAAGACATCGTTATCGACGAAAGTGTCAAGTCTTTGCAAGCTGCTTTGTGATATCCCCTACCAACACCGACGTCTCATCCATGTGGTAAGAATTATTTATAAAAAGGCACAAGATATCACGTCCTTTTCCAAGAGGAAATTGATGTAAAAAATTCCTTTGCGGTTCTCGGTTCCCGACGCACAGCCTCAGGGTCTTCTTTCACGTCGTCATGAGCTTCCCCAACCTTCTTCTCCTACGATGAGTAATTAGTATAAAAAAAGTTAACGATGCACCCTTCCGCAGTGAAAAAAAATATAATAATAGAAACAGTTTCTTCGACTCGGAGTGCGGGAGGCCGACACTTCTCATAATTTTTTTGCTTGCTTACGTCTTCACCGAAGAGAATCCTTTGAAAAAAAATTATGGAGAGGCGCCGGGATTTCTCGCGTTCCAGGATTTTGTTTTTCGGGGCAGGAAACTATTTAACCGTCACCCGAACCCCTGCAAAAACGTGCATCGATTTGTTTTTCCGTACTAACCCCCCTCCCCCTCCGCACATCTTCGTTTGAATGCTCGCCCTTCCGACTTCTCTTTTTTTTTGTTGTTTGTTTTTTTCGTTGAGAAAAATATTATTATTCGCTCATTTTATTTTAAAAGTAAACAATCGTCCCTCCTTTTATTATTTTTCTTAAAGCCTACTCCTTCCCATATCTCCATTCGCAACATCTGCTCACTCATTCATTCCGTCCTCTCTCTTTCTATACAATCTCTTCTACACGGAAGGAGCGCTTTCCTTTCGGACAGACTCCTCTTCGTCTCCTTCTTCTTCATCTTCGTCCCCCTTTAAGTCCCGTATCCTATGGTCCTCTCCCTTCCCGTCTCCGTTCTCTTAGAAGAATCCATCTCCGGTGGGATCGTTCACCCATGGGTAGTTGTTGGGGCATCGGACGCAGGTCTGGAGGTTGATGGTCTCTCCCGGGATTTCCTTGGAGGTCAGCTTGCAGCTGTGGGGCACCCAGCACGCGGGGGGTGAGGTCGGGTCAACGGAGCACTTCTCCCTCCAGGGCTCGAAGTTCTTGGCCTCGGAGATGGTCCTTGGGTTCTGTATCCACTGGATGACCTGCGGAAAACAAGAGAAAAAATATTCGGAGTTTATTACTCATGTAGGTAGGTCAACTCAGTGGCGTGTAATTCATGTGTTACACTATCTGCTCGTGGTAAATTTTTCAGTTGTTTTCTATTAGCGATAGAACAACCCCTTATTCGATAAGAGTGAGTGGTGACTGAATGGAGTGAGAGAAAGGGTAGTTTGAGAGGGAAACAAGTCAATCAACTCTATCCTGGCAACCAAAATAACAACTGCATTATTTATTCCTGCCATTTCCTTTCTTTTCTTTGGATTGCACGACGTAATGGACGAACTAATGGATGTAAAGCAAGAATAACCTCCGTCTGATTGCAATTTTAAGGCAAGGAACTTTTGAAACGTTTATTGGCTACTTACTGCTATGGATGCGACCCGGTGTGTCAGTACACCACATATACCTCCTAGTGGTGGGCCGCGGGAAATGATATGCTGGCTCTCAAGGTAGTCCTTTCAGAAGGGATCCAAGCTTGAGTAGAATAGTGAAAGCGGGCCTAGAGTATTACTATGCTTTGGTTTATCTTGTGGCATACTGGCGAAAATGGGCCAAAACTGACCGGTTGAGCGCCGTAACCATTATCAGGGAAAGATGCACGTGGTACGAACACTACAAAGACTGGTAACCTTGCATACTTATTATTGATTGCATACTTATTATTAAATCCTCACTCAAAACAGTCACAGTGTAGCCTCGCACGGCCGAAGCCACGATGGGCGGCGGAAGCTGAATAAGGTTGGCCCATCGAGATACGGACATAGCAATAAGGTTAGGTCAGAATAGAGGAAACTATCGAAGAAAAGTTATGTGTACAAGTGTGTATTTATGACTGAAACTTTGTGACTGTGCATACCCTGGAAGGGAACGCCGTGATTGGTATGTATGTATTGCTATGGATACTGCTGTATATTACCGTGGTTTTCTCCGGGAATGCAGAATGTTATTAATTTCAATGAATATAAAATATAATGATGGATAATGCTTAAATAAGTAGTACATGCATGCTGACTTTTAGTAAGTTATTCATGTAATTCAAGGTAAAATCCCGCAATTAGTCCGTCAACCTGTAAGCGTTGATAAAGGCCGTTATGATAATTGTATAAGTGTTACGAGCTAAATAGAAGAACTAGGATGGGAATTATTATCAGAACGCAGGTTAAAATTTAGGTTGAACCTTTTAAGTAAATTCGAGACAGAGTTGTTCACAGATGACGTTAGATATATGTTGAGAACCCCTGCGTATTAAGCTAGGTTTGATCATATTAACAAGATTAGAGAGATAGATTGTCGTACCGATAGATTTAAAATGTCATTTTTCCCTCGTTCTATAAGAGAGAACAATAGGCAGCGTAGCAAAGGGATAGGTAGGTGAAATATAGTTAGAATAGTCTGTAGTTCATGATGCGTGCAGTAACAACCAATAATCCCTTCCTTATTATGTAGATACTAACCATCTAGCTCCATGTGACCCTATTATCTAGCATATCTCCCTTAAATATCCTACTTGCATGGCAATAGTGCATGTTTGGTGATCTTCACCCCCTGCCACACACCCTCGTGGTGGCTCACAGGGTATCACCTAGACGTAGACGTAAGCGCTGAAGGAAAATCGGGGTTAAGTAAGACGGCGGACTGCCCACGCCCACGTTACAGCTTCAAACATTGGTGAGCGCCCTTTCCATCTACGTCAATGGTTAGACCGAGAAAGTAATGGGTGGATGGGATGGAAGAGAAGCTATAAGAGAAAGGTCAAAGGGATCCTTCTGATTGTATGAAGGTGGCATGAGGGAGTGTATGAAGTAAGGCATGAGTGCAACTGGATTCTTAAACATTTTTATGCTAGTCCGTCGATTCTAATTCCAAATTATCTTTTCAAAAAAGGTTTACAAAAGTTTCTCCTTACAATTTCTTTTTAGGGAACTCTAACGTGAGAAACAAGCATAAGGAATGAGACCGTTCGTTTCTTTATTACTGTCTATAACAGAGATCTGTCAATCGGTTTTGCCCTCCTATCACCTTTCTATTCCGATATAATGGTATATAACCACCAATTTATTCATAGGGGTGCATCACCGTACCATGAAAGCTAGTGGTTCGTCGTCAACCCTTGGGAAAAGGCTTTCAAGAGATAACAGTAAAAGCGCGAAATTTCGGGGGGTTTTCACATCTTATTCTGAAGAGTAAAATGAAGATGGATGAGATTGCGAATGGAAAAGTCCAGGGATCTCTGATTTTTAAGACTAAGGAAAACGACTGTAAGGATGCTTGAATGATAAAAACAGATCAGTCTTCCCAATCTTCTTGTGAGGACTTAAATTTCTTTACACTTTTGAGACAAATTAACTCAGATTTGTTCTTCATGCGCAATTTGTTTTATTCGTTTAGTTCCGTAAAGGAACTCATGGTAGGAAATAACTAATAATATCGGTTGTAGTAAAGTATGCGTGTACAGTCTTGTTTGAGGGTGTAAAGAGTGCAGCTCATTGATTGTGACTACGTGATATTTTTAAAGGTATTGTGGATTGGTTTAATGGGTTTTTTTTACCTAAATTGCCCGTGATATATCAAAAAAGCGTGAAAGATATGATTTTATTACTTCTTCAAAAAATGAAAATGACACTCTTTATTTCTCGGCGCGGATGAAAAAAGCAGATCCCATCGCCTACTTTACTTTTGAAGTTGGGTAATAGAAATTATCGCGGACGACAACCAAGCTGGGCTGGAAATGTCTACTGCCCTTTTGAGTGGGAACACTCTTCTGGGTCGAATTATATCACTTGAGCACTTCGCATCTGGAGGTAAAGGGAGCACTCGTCGACCGTTTATGGGCGGAGTTTCACTTCTCATATTAAAGGGTCGCCCTTATTCGCCCGTCCAAGAGAGCCGTAACCTTGGCGTCTTTTGCTCCGTCAAGTTTGCTCCGGATAGCGAGTCCGATTGGAAAGTTGTCATCGGTCACTCTCCGAGAAGCGGTCTCTTCTCTCCAAAAAGTCAACGTCATGCGCGCCGCAACGTCGCTGCTCTCTTTTTCACGCGAGTGAATATGTTCGTCAAGTTAATTTGGACACACTTCAGGCTGAGGAGAGAAATGTCTACGGAGTGAAATGATTGAGACTTTCATTACGAAAGTCTCTACGGCTTGACTCAAGAAGGCAAACACTCCTTTCTGACCAGGCGTGGTAGTATTTTGGATTTTCGATGAAAATTTAGTACTCAAAACCGTTACTGCACTTATGATTTTCACCACAAGATTTTGAGTGATGTTCCCGTGTTATAGCGGGTCCAAATTTCTTCACTCACTCATATTACCATTTAAGATAAACGCTTCGCCAATTAATGAAACTTCACCTCCAAATCTCAAGTTATGCTGTTACTAATTTATTTTAAACATATTTCCTGTATGCAGCTGTTTTATTGAAGAATAGGGCTAATACTGAGCGCTTTATAAATGTTAAAAATATAATTAAATTTATTAGTCGTGATAACGTTTGTAATATGGTATTTTTCGTCGAGTGCCATTTGAAAAGGGACTGTTTCTATTGGACTCTCCACATAAAATTTACAGTTAGGACCCTTATGGGTATTCAATTCCTGTGAAAATTATCATGGGGTAAGAAGCGCTTCGTTGCCAAAAGTTGAAATAAGAGAAGAATTTTCCTTATTCCTATCCCCTCAGTGCCAATCAAGGAGTCTTCAACTATGCAAATATGGGATTCAATTTATTTTGATGTATTTAAAAATGGTTGCATACATGACCCTGAGATGAACGCTGATAGTGTGAATTTGGCAACAAGGTTCTCCATAAGGAGTATACTCCCGAATAAACATGGAACGCTCTCTAGTTGGATTTTCAAAGACGAAGTTTTACGGAGCGAATCGCGTCAGGACAGTTATGGAAGTATTTTGCGTATAAGGATATTCTACGTGAGTCTAATCACCCCATAATTCACTGCCAGAGTCCTTGGCAGAGCTGATGTTTAATAAAACCCTGGATGGCATTCATCCATTAAAAAACTCTTTTGGTCAAGGAGACCTTGGCCTCCTCAGTTTTCATCTGACGTCCCCTTTGTGTAGACTTGACAAGTGAACCTCTTTTTTGCAGTCGCTCAAAGAGACATTATCGGACTTCCGATCTTTCCGTCACGCTATTCTTTCGCATCCCGCAAACGCCAGATAGTGGCGAATCGCACCGCTGAATTCCTCTGATTCCAAATATCAGCGAACAATAGGAAGCGCAGCCTTAGCGCTCCCTGTAAGGTCAAATCAAATTCAAAGTAAGAAAATAACTTTAGCTGAAGTCCAGGAACGATCTCTGTTTCGTCTGCTGAATGATGCTAAATATATTTGACTGCGACTTCCATTTATTAAGGCAAATTAGAAGCTCTTTCTATTGCGGATTTAAAGATTTAGTGACTTTTTCAGATTAATGCTTTGTGGTTATTTTGCAATTAGTAGGCAGTGTTCTTGGGTGCAATATAGTTTGCTTTGTCATCTCAAAGTTCTTTACTTATGATAGCTGATGATGGGAGCTATATGATACCAAAATTGGGAAGCCGTCTAAAAAATGCGAAATGAACGCAAAGGTCTAAAATTTCCTTCCACTCCTTTACCGCGCGGTAAAACTTACCTAAATGCCAAGTTTAACAAAACAATCACTCGATGTGAAACCTTGACCTAAAACCTTATTTTACCTATCGTTTTTAGCTTAACTGGCTCAATAGCCATCTCGTTAATTAATCAAGTTTCGGCCAAAATTTTATAAATGAATTTTACCAAAATAAATAGTGTGATATTATGAATGGTGAATTTTCCAGCGCATGAAGTACGCGCTTGACTGGAGGAGCAACCTTTTAATTGATTTTAGACCATGAAATTTGGGATTTCATTGATATAATACGTCCCGCGCTAATCACGTATGTACGAACAATATAAAGAAACGCTATAAGCTCTTACTTATGGGTAGGTAAGAAATTGAAACGTTTTATTGAATCCTGTTCTTTTTGAAAACTGAGGGACCCATTAGTCTTTCAGTAACTAAATTTGAGCGGGCCGAATCGAGTTCAATTTGCTGTACTGGATTGTTTGTACCGGGTTTGATGGCCAGAGATCCTCGGATTCTCTTGGAAGCCAGCCTACGGAGCGTCCTACGATGATAGACACGGCGGGCACTGGTACCGTCGAACGAGAGAGCAACACGCTCTTCGACTGAACGCGGAGAAAGTTGATTTTCCTGCGAATACCGCGTGGGGTGCGTCATACATCTCTCCCTGTTGCCTCTCCTTCCGATCGCCTTGGCTTCTTGGCTCCGGGCCAGAGTGAAGACGACTTCTCTGAAGATCTTTTTTCGAGTTCTCACCCGCGGGCGATCACGTCGAAGGCGATTGGGGTTTCCTTCTTCCCTCCCGCTCCTTCCCGCCCATCCTGTTCCCAAGTTCACTTTTTCCCTTCAAGGTTTTCCCTCCGCACCAGATGGTCCTTCACTCGCATCCGGGGCGATAGATGTTTTGACCCCCCGCCTCCCAGGACCAAGTCTGACCTTAAAAATGGTCGTCGCCTCCTGGCGAAAGCAAAGCCTCTTCAGGAAAAAACTGCCTCCTGGGTGTCGCGTTCTAGACGGGAAAATAAGCTTGAGGCTCTCTCCCTAAGTGAATCCGTAGGCACCCGATTGGGTATAACCCATCTTCTTTAGGAAAATAGCCTGTACAGAAATTTAAAATTTGTTTATTTTTAAAAGATAGTAGACTGATGGTAACCAATTTGTATATGGCGCTAAAATTTTCGTTAAAAATACGTGAAATATAGTAATCTTTCGCAAATGAAGCTTTTAGCCGCGGGTGATGTTACCATTAAATTATCCCTAAGATATCTATTGTTCGATTCATTGATTACAATAAGTTGGAATCGAACGAATTTTATACCGAAATGCATAAAGGAGGTTTATGTATGATTGCCTCGAGTTAATTCATTTCCTCGGGATTCGTTGCAACTAGCATGTTTCCTGGTATTCATACCTGTAACATTCGGGAGGCTTCAAAAACGACTCGTATGGTGCTTATCCTGGTGATTATGCAACCTGCACAATTAGTGAGAAAACCAGGCGTGTGGACCGACAATACTTCAAAGGGGTGAATAATGACCATAACGATATGTTATAGAGACTAAGAGACCATCTTCAATGGGCTAGATTTGGGTTCATGGTCTAAGATGATTCCCCTCACTTCCAGTTACGATGACAGACATATGCAGTTAGCTCAATAAATATTCAAACGCCGAAAATCTCCCATAGTAGCTTAGCCCATGGTGGTGTGCGCGGATACGTAGGAAATAATGATTAGATTAATGACTCCTCTGCAATTGAAGTGTTACCGTCTTAAGGTACGCTGACTGCTGGCACCAATTCGTGGGTAGATTTCGACCCGGCCTCAGCCCCAAGCGAGAGCGACCGAAAAAGATATCTGTGACATCGATTACGCAGCTCCACACGACCTTTAGCATTTGAGAACATTACCTCACGAGAGACAAACAAGCACGCGAATGGGTAATCAGATTTTCAACATTGCTTCATTATATTTGACCTATACTAACAATGTTCTATTCTCTTCCAAAATAGCTATTCGACAAGAATTGCTATTGTGTCTGTTGTGAAAGCAGCAAGTATATTCGATAACGAGTTTCCAAATCGATGTCAGTCGTGATTACACTTGGAAACTATTCTCATGTATCAACCTCTCCACTTTGGAGTTCCAAAATGAGTATTTCATTTTGGTACAAAGGGCATTACGTATGCCTATGGCGTGAATCATTCCTAGCGGCTCGTTCTTGGGTAGTGTTAAGCGATTTGGCGTGATCGTGATGTAGCAATTCAAGGAAAACAGTCCTTCGGGTTACGGGGTTGATGATATTTTTTCCTACGTTATTCAGTTGGCTAAAATTAAGATTCAGACAATGAAATCGGACAATACGCGAATAGTTGTACTATTTATGGCCACATCATGAATAGTTCTTCATCCAAACTGCCTCTGTAAAACATTTTTGTCATTGAAGAAACTAACTATACGATCTGTCGTATGGGCCATTTGAATTTTGTCCCTGTGTTGTCATTCATATTCTGATATTTGATACTTGATACATTTTTGTAAATTATGGTTATTAGTTCTATTTAATGGATTAATATATTAGGAATACAAAGACCCAAATGTTACCATCGCCGCCGAATTTTATCATTTCACTTAGTAAGAATAAAATAAAAAAGGGAAACGCAAAAGGATAGATTCCGTGAGAAAGCCCAGTGGACTTGAAGGTAGGTGGATCAAATCCAAATGGATTTATTTAATGGTTGCTCTATCTGAGTGTAAAAACTGGGTTGAAAAACATTGAGATGAAAAAAAAATTATCTGAAGCTTTCCCGGCGTGAGATGGTGATAAGGCAGAAGACGATGGACGACTCTGCCATCGAAGCGTCGGCACCTATGGAGTCTCTCACCCGGTGGACTTCCCGAATAGAGCTTCTTAACAAAATTATCATCCGTCTTGGAAGTTCTTCGTCTAATTTTTTCACGTGGTATGGTTTTAATGCAGCTTTTGCTGAATTTTCAGTTGAGCCTAGTAGCTTGAGTAAGGTCTAGAGACATTCTTTTGCTTAAGATGCCACTTAAGAGTTTACGTCAACTCCGAGATAGCACTCCTCGCTCGGGGTCTATGTTATCGCCCACCCCACCTAAAAATGAGTGACATTGGCGCCTGTACCTCGACTTCACCCGGGCGAAGGAGTTTTAAAAAAGGGAAATTAAATACGAACACCACAGCCTCTGGGCTCGGCTCCAGTCGGTTCATCCAACCGACTGATGACATTCTTTTTTTTCTCGGCTCCAGCCTTCTCCCCATCCTCCTCCGCAAGTCGCCCCCCTCTCCCCTCCTCAACCTTTTGCTAACGACTTCTGGCTCGCCGCTAGTTTCCCTTGAACGCAAGATGGGCCCAGTGACCTACAGACGCCGGCAGAGGTGTGTCAAGTTGTTTTAATTTTTTTTAATCCCGCCTCCTCCTCGATGAAAAATATTTTTTAACGAGCGTCAAATCGCCGGTTCAGAAGGGACCCAGGGCGGTAGAACGGGCGGCAGGCCGGAGACTGGGAGGGTTGCGCAATTAATCCAATAGCCTCCCTGGCACGAAGAGACAGAGGGATGGATCCACGCATTACTGCTCGTGATTATAATCGGATACCTATTCGATCGTTTGAGGCGCCTCACAATTGAATGAACCACTGAGTTGGCTAACTCCTGAACTACTCGTTAAGAGTCAGTTAAAAATTCTTTAGAGGAAACAAAAGCCGAAAATGAATAGCTCCATGCTCCTTAACTATTGGCGAGCTAACATTTTCATTGAGGAAACCTAAAATTTTTGATTTCAGAAGGCGTTGGGAGAAAACATTAACGGCGCAGTTAATTTTCTAAGCTAATTACTGCCTTGAACGGAAATCTGAAACCAAAATCTGGTGTTGTTAATCCCCAATGCATCTGCTTATGAAAACATGAAACCTGCTGGAAAAAAGTCAGAGCTGGTCACTTTGCGAAAAAGCCCGTGAAAATAATTTTTAGTTGCCATTTTCAAGCCACTATTGAATAATTTAGGTTTTGCGTTACGGATAACTTAAGCCATTATGTTTGTGGTTTGACAAATTTATTGCGACTTTACCTCTCCCGAAGTACTCCGTTGTCCTAATAAATATCTATGATTTTTTATTGAGCTCATCAGTCAAGGATATTGGGCAAGCTTTGTTAGAGAACAAGAAATTTTTTTTTGGAAACTATACAGTTTAGATAGCATATACAATGAAATAGGAAAAAGCAATCGAAATTTAAACTTGTGCTTCCAAGACCCATAGGTTTTGGTTTCAATTTCGATAATTATCATTTTTTAGTACTGGTCTCAATATTTTTCAAAAAATACCTTTCTCACATCAAATGGATTTGGTACAGGTTAGCGCTTTAGAGAGCATTCCGTCAAAGCTTTAACAGCATGTAGTTAATGTTATTTCCAAACTATTTTTTAAAAATGTGTAAATAATTAACCACATTCAGTTTTTCAGGATCGCAAAAAATCTTCGTTCGCATTTTTAGCTATAGGTATCCAAAAAATTATTCAGGAAATGGATATGATATTTATTTGTGTATATTCGGAAATATAGGGAATTTGAGGTATATCGAACGTAGTTCTTGCATCATTATTACGCAGCCAACGGTTAATTCATGATGCTTAGTTTAAAAAATGAAATGATGTTGATGCATATTATGACTAGGGAAATAACTCGCTCATATTAAAATAACTCGTGTCTACCACCCTCGATCAACTATCGTCCGCGCATCCCCTCCTTCGCAGCTTGTCACTTCACTCCGAGAACGGCCTTGTGCTCCAGAACGCTGGTGCGCAACGTTACTAAGAGTGTCTCTCTTCCAACTCCACCATCTCTCGCCGCTCTCCTGTCCCTCTCCCTCTCTCGTAGGGGGGATGGGGAGGATAGGGAGTCTGTGAAGGTCGTCCGGTTTCATCAAGAAGGTGCGACCGTTATTTGACCGGCAGAGGGAGAGTGAGGGGAGCCATCTGACGGGAGTTATAAGTGGAGAGAGATGTGTGGAGGACGTTGAGGGAGGTGATGGATAGGCCGGCCGGCGGCGAGACCGCTTAGGGATGAAAAAGGCGGGGAGCGAGGGGGTGGAGGACGGCCGGGGGATGCTGGCGACACTCGTACCACTGGACGAGGTGGCTCGCGAAAGTAAGTTGCGTCACCTGGTGGCGGTAGCCATTAGGACGGCGTTACCGTAGGTTATTTTCCGATTATTATCCAGTTTTAAAGAGGTCAGCTTGTCGAGAGTGAGGATAAAATATAATGGTTGAATATTTGAATGCCGAATTTTTGATTTTTTAAAAAGATTTTTGGAACGCTCTTTCCACAGGAGGAGATGCGCGAAAGTTAGCTGCGTCGTCTGGTGGTGACAGCCATTAGGACGGCCGTCAGGTTGGTTATTTTCCGATAATTATTCAGTTTTAAAGAGGTCAGATTATTAAAAGTGGTAATAATTATTTTGTTGAATATTTGAACGCCAAATTGGTGTTTGTTCAGATTTTCGGGACACTCCTTGCTCGGGAGGAGATGTGCATACGTCAGCTGCGTCACCGTAGTAACAACTACTTGGACGGTCTTACAGGGGTTTGTTTTTACGATTATTGTCCTGTTCTAAGGAGCTCGAGTTAATGAAAGAGCAAAAAAATGACAATTTATTTTAATCCAAAATTTCATCATTTTTTCAAAGTTTCGAAACACTCTTTAAATTGGATGTGATGTGTGGAAGCAAGTGGCATCTCCTACTAGCGACAGCTCTTTGGGTGGCATTACCGTTGGTCATTTCTATAATTATTATCCATTTAAGAAGGTCGAATTATCGAAAGAGAACGATAATTGGGTTGAACATTGAAACGTCAAATTCGACACCTTTTCAGATCCTCGGTATATCTACTCCTGCCATAGCAGAAAATGTATAAAATTAAGTCGCGTCACCAAGTGGCGACATCTATGGAGGTGGTGTTACCATGGTTATCGGGTCATCATTTGTGGAAGTTGCAGCACAACGGCTGAATAGATTTCCTGTCGTTTCAGACCTTGAGCATTCGGTAGCGTAATTCAAAAGCAGATCGGGGGCAGAGCTTGTGTGCGATGGAGTATGTTTCAAATAACAAATGAATGTCGATTTTCGCAAACGAGATTGTTCTTTATACGTTGACTTTCAGTAAATACATCAGACTATTTTTTAATCACGTTATGGGGAAAAGATTTCCCTTCCAAGCACGTACTTGGAACGATTCTTTTTAATACTTGCAAAAGAAATTCTGCGCTTAATTTTGTGGATCTACTGAATTTTACATACAGAGACTGCACCGTATCTTACACCTGCGCGCAGTGTTCCATTAATCGTGGTTCGTTAGCACTAAGTGTTTCCACCTACGCTTACTTCAGCGCCTAGAATGGAAAGCTATTTGACAGCCAGATTATCGAAGAGTGTAGAACTAAGCGAATGGGGTGTAGCGACAAGATTTTACAATAAAAATGTCGTAATCATTGATCCGAGTGGTAATTAGTGAACACGCCATATTTCACTCAAGCTTTTCACATTTTTTTCCTCAATCATGGCCCTCCTCGACTTTTCCTACTCCGTTACAACACGTGGCGGAGAAAAATGGAGAAAACGCCAGACTCAATCGCTTAGAACTAAGCGGCGAAAGGCGCCAAATACTACGCATTGTGATTTTCCTGTCGCAGATTTGAGAGGAATGCAACGCGGTCGTTACGACACCTGCCGTGGCGGCGTTAGAGTAGGTAGGCACGGGACTCGACGATGGATTCCATTCCCCCACTCCCCTAAGTACCCGCAGCCTCCCTTCCCCAGAATGGACCAGATTCGGAGGATCTCCCTGAACCGCTGAGATCGTCGGCTCACTCCCCGAAGCCGTGTCGCGGGGTCGGCGGCTACTGCTGCCGCTGCCGGTGCCGCGACAGGCCGGTCTCCGACGGTGGGACGCGGAGAGAATTTGACCTTTAACAAAGCGACACGATTGGGAGCCCCGCAGCGGCAGTTATGCAAGGCCACGCGACGATCGAGTCGCTGTAGGGCGGGAGGGCCGCACCTTGCACCCCGGGCTTCTCGGTCAACCCGAATATATCAGGTTTTCCTTTCTTTTTTCTTTTTTTAATGAAAAGCTTCCACTGCAGTGGGAATAATGGGTCCAGGACCAGGTCAGGACGTCTAGCCGTGGGAGTAGGATGGGGTTTGCATATTAAGCTTTCACCCGCTCATCCTTCTTCGCGCACCATCTCAGTCCTTTCCGTCAGAGCGAGGGATGAGATTTTTTTACGTAAATTAATGTTCCTCGTGAGGAAGAAAGATGAATAACTGTCATGCGTTAGGATAAAGTAATGTAATAATATGGAGTGATAGAAAAAGACGAAACCCACGAAAGAACGAATAGAAATGCAGTCGGTAAAAGGACTGTAATAAAGAAAATTGAGACGCCTTAAGGCAAAACTTAATGCAGTCAAAAAAGTTGAATGAGTAACTGAAGTCTGTTCGTACGAAGAAAGTTAAACCTTAATTAAATGCCATTCAGCGTGTTCTTAGAAACTGAAATTCATTCTTGAAAGAGAGAAAATGTGAGCTTGAATGCAAAAGGCCTGTGGTAATAGCCACCAAAGGAATGAATATGGAACTTAATGAGGGATTGTATATTTTTTAATGACTGCATGCATGAATAATAAAGAGATAACATATTCTACGATAGTACCGGTTACAGCTATGATAATCGGAAAATAAAATAGGAATCCGGGAAAATAATATTAAAAGTACATACGTGCATGCATAGCCTCCTAATGCATTATAAAATATAAAGAATTCTAGGGAGTAATAAACGATATATTGTTCCGGGGTTTTAAAAGGGCCAGTTACAGATTGTCATGAAAATTTACTAGAAGTATCGAACATTAGCCTAAAAGAACTATTTTAGCTCCTAATTTAAAATATCTACAAACAGTACTTCCTCTCCACTGTGAAGCGCGAGAAACTGGGTGTTTGAATTGCATCGGAAGATAGAAATTATTACTGAGTTTTCGATGTGCCCTACTTGAGCTGAAATGAATATTTTCATTGACCTAAATTTTCCCAAACCTCACTTTAAGAGATTAAACTCTAATGGAATATTGTTATTTTTTAATTCAAGCGTCTTACCACAGTGAGATCAATTATTGAAGGCAGTTGAGATATGGAATGGTGGAAAGCACGGCTCCAATTGCTTCCTGGGAGAAAATAAGGCCGTGTACGTATCCTAGCGCAACCAAGCGCTAAAAATAGCCATTTTTATAAGTAGCATTCATCAAGGCATTCACAATTCATTAGATGAGAAAGGATTAGTCATGAGGGATCCTTTAAAAGAGAAGGACTTGAACATTAAGGAGGCTACGTGGAAAAGATACACCATCGGATTGTACCTGGTTAAGGATCTAAGAACCATTTATTCACTGATCCTGCTCTGAAGAAGTTTCCTTGCTTTCACAGCAGAGAAAGTGTCTGAGTTCAATGCAACCAGATAGAAGAAAGAGTTTCGGAACGAATGAATATAAAAGTATTCCAGAAGCCATGTAAATTTCATGTCGGGCAACGTGTAACTTACCGTGAATAGGTATTGCCACAAGCACGGGTGTATTTCGCAACGGATCGGCGGAATATCTATGCGTTATCGCGTAGAAAATGATACAGCATAAATTCGGTCCAGGTGATTGAGAAACTGGATTGATCGAGTCTTTCCGTTCCAGTGGCACGATTCCATTTCGATACAACCGCGACGACATTCCATTCCCCTTGGATGGAAATCAACACGCACTCCCCTAAATTAGTCGAGGCAAAGTCTTGAGTTATTATCTACACCTTTGGTAGTAAAAAAGAAGTTGGATGAACTGTAACCTATTATTCACAAAACGTTAAGTTTATAATTGCAGATCTTATGATATTGATTGTTCGCGTTTAACGTGCGGATTTAGCGAGTCGTACTCTGTGTGACTCAAATCGAGGGAAGGGAGCTTGCTCCACGAAAGAGCCGTTAAAAGTCGAAAAAAAGGCGAATTTCTTCCCCTAGGCGTAAATCCTGGAAACCGTACGCATGGCTGCGTACCATATCATTAGTGCGTTTCAGTAGTCATTGAATAGATAAATCAAATTGGTTTAATAAAAGAAATCAAAGTTAGCCGTTCTAATTTGACTATGTTGGATTTAACCTCCTCGACAGTGGTTTAGTATGCTCGACTGCTTCTCTTATGCTAAAATGTGGACTTAATAACTAGATTCAAACGGACCATTTACGGACCAGAGCCCTTTACATAGCGGAAAACAATTCTCCTGAACATTAGGACCTGATAATTTCGACTGGAATGCCGGCGAAACAGTCGTCCAGAAAAATGCTGCAATACGGGGAGAACCGAAAAGTTCTAATTCACTAGAAAACCGCGGAAGCCTTCGTAACAATTTGAAAAACGCCCAGTTCGCATTAACCCCCGCCGGAATCCACCTTGAATTACGATGACTCGTTGGTGTAACTGGCAAACAAATCTAACTGGCAAATGCATCGGCCACGAAATGGATTAAATTGTTCACACTCAAATGATTATTTGATGGAGAATTTCATCTTCTTGCATAATATTTTTGCGCCCATGCGTAGACTTCGTATCAAATTATTTGTGCATCCTTGCAGTAATTGGAAAATTCTTCTTTTCTTCGGCCACGTACTTCGAATGGCAGAGTTGAGGTTAGATGGTGAGGTAGTAAAACTTGACGCGATATCCTTAGCCTTGTATATACAAATGGTAAGTCCTTACTCGATATTAACGTATCGACTTATATGTTCGTGGTAATAAAATCAATATAGGGGAATAGCGCTGACGAGTCCCAATTTTGAAAATTGAAGATCTACCATGTACCTTGCGTTAATCCATCAAGTTCATTAATTTATATTAATATAGTTAATATTTAAAATGCCATTAAATCATTTGCGGTGAAGCCTTCTAGGCGGAAGGACGCTCGTCGAATCGTCTTCATTCTTGCCGACGCGTGTTGTACGAGGCGTGTCCGGAAAGTAAGTACCATTTCATTCTACCGCCACCGCAACGCTAGTGTCGCAGTGCCAAGCATGCGCACTTGTCTCTCTGGTTCATTGTTTGTCCAGTAACGCCATTACAGTTGGATCGTGTTGTGTTTACAGTTGTTTATGATCGTTCGAAATGTTCAAGACAATTTCTGACTCCGCCGACTGTGAAGTGCGTTCCGTAATACGGTTTTTGAACGCAAGAAATGTTAAGCCAGCTGAAATTCATCGTCAACTTTTTACGAGTTTTACGGTAAAAATGTAATGACAGATGGAATGGTGACAAAGTGGGTTAGGCAATTCAATGATAGACGATCCAATTCTCATGAGGAAACATTCGTAGATTCACTCTTGCCCGCGCTCATACAAATCTCTTTCTCCGCATCTGCCCCATTGGTGGCCCGCGGAGGCGTGATCGGACTAGAGAGGAGCTGACGAGTGAGAGTCTGAGAAGGGAAATTCCAGGAGCAAATGGCCGTCGGGAGAGGGCCAAGGGGAGGCAGGGGGGGGGGAGCGAGAGAGACATCGGGAGGGGGGAGGGGCGGGTAAGTGGGGGGGCTGTTGCTGCCAGTCGGTCGCCGCCTCCGGGTCGGCCTCAAAAAGCCGGCCAGCGAAACGAAAGGCTTGAGGAAGAGAAGGCGATGCCAGAGGAGGAGGAGCGGCGGCCGCTCCCCGCTTCGAAAAGGAATTGACCTTGCCGTGAAAGAGATAGTGTCCCCTCTTATTTGGTCGCTCGGGGCCGCAGGGAGTCGACGGCACGAACACACACACACACACACACGGTCGACACTGAAGGGAAGCGGGCACGCCTATTTCTCCTCTTCGGACTCCTTCCTACTCTTTCCTTTCAACACGCCTTCCCCTTTTTCGGAAACTTCCCTGGTAAGGCTGACGAAGCTTTCCTATCACGCTTATAAAACTTCTGCTCACCACGCTTCCTTGCGAGCACCACGTCTTTCGTGTTATTTCATAAGTGTGACGACAAACCATAGCCGTCGCCTTGCCACTGTGCCAAGTGTGCCGACAAACCAAGTCGCCTTGCCACTTATCAGATTTACCCGGGAAACTTATAATTTTCCAATCAAAATTAGCATCATTCAAAATATTTCTTATTTTTTCTTTTTCGTTTTTTTTTCGTTTCTTTTTCGGATTTGAGCGTAGATTAAAGATGGCAGTATATTAAAATTACGACATACAGTTGCTCTATAATTGTGATCAGACTAATCGACGGAAGTAAAAGATCATAACGCGTGCGCAAAGTGCTGGTGACGTGCAGAAGATTTAGTTTCTTCCCCAGCTGCGGGATTGCTAATAATTCATTTCTAGCACTCGTCTGACATCTCACACAAGTATTATTACTATGCATATTCTTATGTGTGTAATGTCTAAGAAAATACCTCAGATTACTCGTTTGAAAATTTAATCCCACCGAGACTCATGGAGATTTTTAAAAAAACCATGTCATTTTTATTTAGTAAAATATCTGTTGAAACTGTAGAACTGGAAATAAATTTGATCATAAAACGGCTAGACGCTGAAAAGCGTGAGAATATTTGAGTCCATCTGGAAGGATTACCCATGAGTAATAAACATGACATGCATAAATTCCATATGGACAAGTTATCTTTATTATAAAATGCCAAAATAAAACCGAAATGCTCATTAGTATAGCCCATCACTCCAAAGGGGCGAATGGCTTGAAGTGAATCATTGGCTTTTGCTTGTTTGAATATTTATGAAATAAAATGTCATCCTAATTATCCATTTAATGCTACTAAAGTGCAGCTATAGTAAATTTTTATGGCCAATAAAGCGTGCAGTTACTCGGGCGATAATTCATAAAACCCCGTATTACATTCGTTACCGCCTTTGAAAGAGTACTCACTCGTCTCATGACTATGATTGAGATAAAACGCATTCGTTTTAAGCCATTAATTTGTACCATGTTTAATATATTTCAATTTCCAGCAGTATTTTCTCTCAAGTTCTTTCCGCTCTCACGTGGATACAATGCTATGCAAACATTAGCGCTGGGCATTTTTTGTTACTTTTTCTTAGAGGTTATCTTGAATGATATATCAATGAGACGCAGGAACTCTCTGCCTCGCACTCTTCAAGTATCATTTCTCGTCGCTTCAAACGAGAATTTTTCAACCGCAAGAACGACATTAAAGACGCAATCGTTGTCGAAGCAGGTGTGGCGTGCTCATGAATTGGAAGAGCTGCAAGAAAGGTGGTTTCAAGGGTCACCTGAAAACTGCGTCTCTCATAAAAGATTTGGTAAGATGAGTGGTTTGCTGTGGGAGTGGATTTCGGGTGACGGAATGGGCAATGGGCTACTATTTGAATGGCGCAGTGTGACTTGGGCTCCCATTATGAGACGCCCTTGGTCTGACAAGCGGAGCCTAGGAGGAGGATGTCGGAGAATTAGAGTTGATTTCTGAATTCGGCGCAGTAGTTGGAAATTCCAAGGACGAGCGAAGAATTTAGGAACATAATTTTTCAATCAAAATATGGAATAAATGAATATTAAATACCTGGTAATTTACTAGGAACCGGCAATATTTTATTCGTGATATTAGACAATGGTCTTTGGTGCTCCAGGAGTTGGAAACAAGTGATGATTCATGTTTCTCTTGTGTTGGCCATACTCAGTGACTGGTTTAGTCCTACAAATAATAAGCAATCTTTGCGCTGACTTGCAAGACCAAGTTAGAGAGAGCTTCCTCGAATGAAATGCCAATTAATGCTGGCAGCCAATCGTAGGCGTGTTAAATTTTGCCTGATATACGAAGAGATACAGTAATGGTTAAAAAATTGTAATTCGCAAGTCAATTGAACTAGCTGTCCGACCCTCCAGGCTTTGTATTATGCGTATGGTTAGAAATTACTCCAAAATAAAATAGAATATGCATTTTCAAAGTGATTTTTTATTAGATTTTTTGCTAAAAAGAGAAATAGAAGCTATACTCTTGGTATTTTATAACTCAAGAAGTGAAACAATAAGTATAGATTAAATTTGACTCTGTTTCAATTGTTTCAACAACTTTTGGCTCATGAATTAGGCTGAGGAGCCAAGACGCCATATCCAGTCTACGCTAAACCAGTATATGCGTGAAGTAATTCGCAAAGTCTTTGAAAATATGTTGAGAACGCAGAATGAAAGTAACGTGAAATCAATGAATAAGCGCTGCTCATTGGAACTCAGTTTCTCCAGAGGTAGTTGGTGTTGTCCAAAGCATTAGTCTGGGGTTCGTGGGAGACATTTCAATACCCTCCTTTTTCGCGTGACCCGCCTCTAGACCTTTGGAAAAAGTTAAATTAATCACAGATCAACGTAAGCAAGGAAGCAAATGTACCTCTCAGGTACTGTAAAAAGTACCACGGACTCTCAAATTAAGTGTATGAAATCAGACCTTGGTTCTCTTGTTGATAGATGGAATTAGATCTTAGATTTGAATGACCTTATGTCCTGGTATAATTTTTAACGTAATGAAACGTTCCCCTATTTCCTCGTCTGCCAGTGAAATATAGACCTTTGTCTCTCGGCTTTGTCTGTCACTAGAACATGCCTTGTCAATCTTGCATTTTTTAAAATATACTTTTTCAATTTCCTGATGAGTACTATTGGCCTTTTGGAAGGTATTATGACGAATTTTCTTTAAATTATGTGTATAATCTTGTAAATGTTTTCATAAACCATTACGTATGACGTTTTATTGCAATTTTTCAAACTTGATAAAATCAAGCTGCAGGTCTATGTTGAGACGTACCACCATGAGTGGTGAGCTTCTTTTAAATTATAAATTAATAAGGATAATCTTTCTTTCTCTTTCCCCCAAAACAATGGTGGATAAAAGGAAACGAAATGTATCTTGCCGCATCAAGTTTGTGGCATCATCTGTAAGTCGAATTCTTGGCTCATTGTTGTTTTTTTAAAGGATCAATAGTCGATACTATATGGTAGAAAGAATGCAAGTAATGGACGTAGGTAGTTATTTTTTACCAGTTTGTTTACCAGTTCGTTTACTGTTTCACGTAATTCATGAAAATAAAAAAGCTAAAGTTGTGATTGATCTTGGTTGATTTGTCATGAAATGATCCAATGGGAGGTACACGTCCTCATCCCAGTGCATTGGGGATGTGCGGTCTACCTAGAAAGCGCAAGACGCGATTGGCGGGTTTCTTTCTGTCGCAGGCCTCGACCCACGTGACCCCACGTGAAAGAAATCACGTGCTCGGCGGGTCGTGCGTGTGCTCATCCAGCCAGACGGCTCGAGGGGATTGAGAGGCCGAGGAAGTGAAGAAAGTGAAAATAAAAAGAAATTACACTTGTATTCAGGAGCGCATGAGAAGGAAAAAGAAAACCGGGAGGAATTGTCAATGTTTGCGTTTACGAAATCTTAAAGAAAAAGAAATACAGGCGCTCGTGTAGATATAATATATTTGCATCCGAAAGGGAGAGAGAAAATGAATCGGCTCCCTCAATTGCAAACTCGTGTATTTATACGCATAATGTATGTACAATGATGAGGAAGAAGTAGTCCCTTCGAAATGAGCCAGGAGAATAAATAACGGGGGTTTCGAAACGCTCACGCGCTGAAACCAGACTTGAGACAAACATGATGCGGCAAGATTAATTTCGTTTTCTTTCAACCGCGGTGGTTTTGAGGGGAAGATGAAAGAGAAAATATCCTCTCATGAAATTAAAGAGAAGGATGCTAGTACAGTCTCTTAAAAACATCTGGAAACAGCGGTATTTCTTAACCGTAGGAATACTTGACTTCAAATTTTATTAGGTGCAGCACATATTGCTCTATTCTTATCGCGCAAGTCATCAAATATTTGATTGCTTGTTCTTTGAAAAAATTGTGAATTTCTTTTCATGTCAATTATTGTTCCCTTTGACAGGAGGCGAATGACGTATGCAATGAAAACTGTTCCATATTGGTTAAAATGGACACCGTCCATGGACTGCTCTAAACATCACATTATTTGTTATTAAGTGAATATTGCAATAACCAGCATTTGGATAGTATTTCTGCTTAAGGCTTTCGCAGCGCTGTAGTGCAGATCGTCTAGATAACGACACGCAGCGGAACCCGAAAACCATGGAAGTACCTGCATTTGGATAGTAGTTTTTGAGTTTTCACTTTGGGACATTTTAGCGATAGGAATCATATCTATTCAACACTTCTAACGCGTTACACAGACAAGACTTGACACTAGAATTAACATAAAAAAATGGAAAAAAAAATTTTTTCCCGTAAAAATTATCTGTACTTAACACGGTCACCGCACAATAAACCCGATGCACCAACACCACTAGAACGGCCGAAGTCTGAAACCGGAGCTATTAGTAACTAGACGTAATTCGTGGTTATTGGATAAGTATTCATTATTTTTCCGTCGAGTATTCATATTTTCTTTTTTCTCCTAGTCATAACATGTGCACAGACTCCTGTGCTACATAAAATTAAAAAAGAAAAGCCTTCAATATGATCGCTGCTTGAAATTTATTAAGATGACATGATCGGATATACGGTAGTTATGAATATCCGAACTCCGATTTTCCGACATTCTGCGTTATTCGATGTACGGATGCATATGATCATCCCGGTAGTCGAGGTCGCACCAAAGAAGGTTGGATTACGGAAGTGGACTCAACCTTTTGTACACGGGGATTGACGTGCCCATTTTATCATTACAAAGCCGCAAACTGAAATATGGACAATCATATGTAAATGTTGTATTTCTTTCGCGTAACTTCATTGGAAAATTTTGCATTTTGTAGCGTTTTTAAATATAATTGTTGGTGGAGAATCAGCGATCTAATTCACGATAAAAAATACTATCAGTGTTGGGGAAAGATACAAAATTTCTTATTTTTGACTTAATTTATTTTACCTTAGCCTTCCGTATTTTTAGAGTTTTTTTTATTCTAGGGTCTTAAATCCGTATTACCTCGTATTATTGAGACGGTTCTGCCGCTATATTCATGTAGTGGCCATTTCGGATGGCCCATTTTGTGATATTTTAGGTATCTATTGACATTGGGTTCTTGGTGTCTGCCTTGGAGGACTTATTTCAAACCCGGAAGATGCTCGGTGAGGCGGCTTTGCAGTTTCCGCGGCGGCCTACTCAGCGATTTTGTCGCAACCGGTGGCGGCGATGGCATCGAAGCGTCTGCGGGACTTTCACCTTTAGCCTTTCGATCGAAAGAGAAGCGCGAGTTCGACACCGAGCTTCCCGAGATTTCCTGTGATTTATTCAGCCCCAATCTTCGGGGACGAAAGCTCGCCTCTCACTCTCTTTTACACCCAGCGGTTGAATGTTGGGAAACTCATCTTACCATTCTCAATCCAATAGGATTATTTTCACTGCTTCGCGATTCCTGATGAAGTCGGACTTGATTCCTTGTGATGGGGGTTATATCTAGCATTTATTTTGCCACTCTGCAAATGGTCGATATCCGTGCTTGACGGCTGCTGTTCACGCTTTATGTGAGAATTTATGCTCTGAGCATCCTAAAAATTACAAATAAATGAAAAGTGACTGCAAACTTCTGTATTGGGACATACACTTCAAAGTTTGGATAGTTTTGGGCCGTTCGTGCTCTTTTTTTATTCCGTTTCGAAATATGCAAAAAGATTTTGCGAAAGTCATTTCCTAAACTCCAGCTCCATGTGTTCGTATCAACAACATTTTGTGTCTTTATACCTGGAGTAATAAAAAATTTCAAGGCTATTTGCTTTTCATTAATTTGGTTAATTTAATTGGAAAACCCCTCTTTTCAATTTAATCGGCTATAAGCATTGAGATGCAGGACTCCGTAATGTTACATCTAGCTTTGAAAAATGCTCGAGTGATGTCCTTCCACTATTTCCGCATTTATCCTTATTCCGCATATCCGCATATTCCGCATTTATCGATTAGCAAAGGTTAATATCGGCTCAGATTGTATTAAATTATCATCTTTTCGGCCAGAGTAATGCTTCCCCTGTCTGCCAGAAGCAAGCAGTAAGCTCAAAATGACCTAAGTTATTCAAAAAAGTGAAACTGAATCACAACTGGTAGTATATTTCTACTTTTTAAAGGCGACTCTAAATTTATTCCGGAAAATATTTCCGAATCTGACTGTATAAAAAATCAGATGTGCGCTTTACAATAGGATGGTATTCTATATACTGCGCACCTATAACTTCCATCAATGCTGATCGCTCGTCTTTTTAACAAGGGTTCGTAGCTGTACAATAAATTACATCGCGTGCTGAATGAAAAATGCACGTTCTTTATCAAATTTATTCGCGTTGCTGTTTTATTCCGACCTCATCCACTTCGTGTACTCTTGCAATTCGCATGATTTTGATTTTTTTGGTTCTTTTTGTAAAAATGTTTGCTTCCTACATGAGGGTGTGTGGCACGCCAGTAAATATGACGTAACGCTTTCTCGTGGCAGAGTGAAGCGAAGATGTCGTAACCGTGGCGACAAAGTACCCTCCCAGTAATAGGTTGCTGACCCTTTCAAGCTTTTAAGCTCTCACGTTAAGGACAGCCTCCATTTCCACCCCTTCCTCCAGTCGGCAACCCAAAACCCATTATAATAATACCCCCGTTGCAAGCGTAATAAAAACACGCACACTACATAGCGGACGATGAAAACGCTTCCGCCGACGCTATAAAAAAAACCGACCGTTGGCCACTTCCTCCCTAGGAGTAGTCACGTGACACCCTCGCCTGCGGAGATGAACAGGTGGTCGGGTCGGGAAGGCGATAAGAAAAGGATTGGGTAGGGGGTGATGGAATCAAATACATATTTATATCACCCGCGTGTACATACGCGTGCGTGGATAGGTTGCGGAAATAAAATACCGTCACCGCGAAGGATCGAACCCGGTCGTGACGAGACCGGAGGAATGCGATGCAACCCGATTGGTGTCACTTTTCAGTTCCGCCTCTGCACGGGGATGGAATCAGTCGATGTACGATCTCGCTTTTGATGGGGTTTCGGTGGCTGGGTGGGTATTGACTGCCATTGCCCACAAAATACATCAAACCTGCATTCACGCGTACATCCAAGAAGAAGCATGCGCAAAGCTTACCTAACTCTCGTCATCACGCGTAAAAAAAATAAAATTGTCGGATTGATCCGGAGGTGAAAACAAGTAATGTCCCCAGAGGGGGTGAATTCAAGGAAGCTCATCGGAGACGTAGTTACATTCCTCTTATGCGCGGGAAGATATGACGAACCGTTCGGCTGGGTGAAAGTGATGAATATGTCGAGAGCCGAGCTAGCGAGCAGAAAGCCAGCTGGAATAAGTTACCTTTTCGGCAAGGAAAGCACCATGAAAGGTTGACTCGATGTCCGTAATACCTGATGGCGTTTTCTCACGATTTTGCTAATGGATTATTTTTAGATGATGATGTTTTAATTTAACATCTGTCATCTTTTCAAAACACAGCCGTTTGCCGGAAGGAGGTTTATCGAGATAGTTTCCAAGTCTTAATGGAGATCGTATTTGAAATATACGTTCATATTTTAGCAGCTGAATAAAGCATGGATTAAATAGTACATTAATAATGCTGCAATAATATACTTCTATCTGACTGAAATTGTAAGTAATTAAATAAAAATATCTGCGTGTCTATAACTTGATTATTTTTTTCTCGCGGTAAATTTAAGACTCCTTCACGATGGAAGGCCTTCGGCGATTTTGAAAAAATTACTGCGGTGACAATATGATTTATTGTCAAGGATAGTTGAAGAAACATAAATACTACAAGCTATTAATTTTTTGACGATATCTAGGTGTTATAAACTCCTCATTTTTTATATGGTCTCTCTGGAGTGCATACATGTTCCATTTCCTGGTATTTTTCGTCAAAAAACTCGGTTAGGGGCTGATATTTTGGTTTATTTAAAAGGGTAAGATATTTTTCCTCAAAATCAGACGAAATTCATTGAATTTTAGGTGAAATGATATTTCGCTCAAACTACCTTAAGCTCTCTCCGGGAATTAATATATCTCAAGCATTTATAATTCAAGTGATAATGTATGCGTCGCATTGTCACGCGTTTAGAAAATATCTGAAATTCTTCGAGGAGTGTAGAATTTTCAGGCAAACATGAAGACATCTAGGGTAACGTTATCAGATTGTCGAAGACGGTGGAATTATAGAATAGCAACCAGTAATCAAACATGGTCGGAGAGGTTTCGAAAAATTCCGATGCCTACACATTGACATGCCGATAATTTTACTGTGCCGTTCGCATATTGGGTTTGGCTTGGCTGATATGGATCTCAAAGAGAGAGTTTTAAATCTACAGAATCTTCAGGTGTTACTAGATAAACTTACGGTAAATCCATGCATTCTGGTGACTAGGGCCTGCAGATCAGTATGAAATCCTGAATTCATGCCGCAGAATCCGCATAATACCCGCGTTAACTTTTTCACAAAGACATTTCCCGAGTGGTGATACGATCCGAAAGCCGCGAGCAGATCCAACAATCGGTGTACATATAATTTTTAAGGCCTGTTCCGTAAAAAAAGACCGATGAAAGTAAAAGAATATCTTACCTGCGTCATCGTGACGAAGTACACGTCTTGGTGGTTGGAGAGGATCTCATCGACCCAGTAGAGGAAGGCATCCAAGAACTCGGGATTGTTCTTCAGCCACGCCGCGTGGAAGTAAAGACCCAGCGGCGCCCTGTTCTGGTTGTAGTGACGGTCGAAATTGTGGTTGAGGAAGTTGTAGAACTGGTCACCTGTAATCACAGACGAAAGAAAAAGGACATAGTCGATTAATTTCATGCTTAAGGCACCATTACATACAGCAATACACCTTAAGTGTCTATATAAATCCGCTCGCCTCGAAGAGTTCAGCCACCGACAGCCAGCTGTCGGTGGCTGTCCTTCTCGATGCAAGCTGAACAAATGAAGAATGATTTGCGTCTATCGCCGTAAATCGAAAGCACCCATTGACGCCGGGAAGTGATGAACCCAGGGAAATATTGATTGGATATACTGCGCGGGTCAATTTTGGTTGTGAATGATGAACATGTCTTAAATATACTAGCAATGAAACCACGTAAGAGCGAATCGTGTACACAAAATGTTGTTTTCAACTGAAACTCTACCTTGTATAAAGAAGACATTTGCTCTGGCTGTTGTTTGAACTATGCTGATTTCAATTATTTTATGATGCCAAAAAATTGACAAAACTTTGGCATTCAAATATGAAACAATTTACCACAACTCGAGACACTTCTTTGGTAAACCTGTACACAAATATCGCGCTAAATGCTTAAGACGCCTCTATCCAAGTAAGTCTCAGTTTCTCTTTTCAAATGAAGGCACTTCACGACAATGTTAACTCTATGCTAATCACCAAAATAAAGGTGGCATTTGGCTGTGGCGCACAACAGCTGTTGCAAGAAAATTAATCCTTATCCCGGTGTAGACAGATAAAACAGCTTCAAAGTATAATTGGTCACCTCATTACGAGGTCATGTCTTTCTCTTTCTTGTGCACTAGAATTTAGTCGAAGAAGTTCAGCTCTATAGTTGGTGAAGGCTGTGAACAAACTAAGAATACCAGAAGAGGTGAAACATTTAATATGATGAACTTTTTATGGCTTGGATTGGATACGAACTGAAACGCATTATTTTTTTGCGAGAGTTTTTGACTTTGTGTCTATATTCTGATGCTTGCCATTAATAACGTCTAGATTCCTCGATTTGACACTACTGTGGGAATGAAATGTTAGTACCATTCCTAAAACCGGAGTTTGAATGCTTAAATTATACTTTCTCCCATGACTTTGATTCGTGCGGCTCGACTTTCCCATGCCGCCTCTTAATAATATAGATTTGATATGTGTACGCCAATTTCAAAGACGCTTCACGGACATTCCTTAATTTTTTTTGAATTATGGAGAAACCTAATTCGACTGATCGATCATTGTTGCATGAATATTAATTTGTCGGTCTCTTCAACCAAAGTGGGATATAGCTGACTAGCTGACTGAAATGTGAAAGAATTTCGCGACCCTTGTTCGCGAGAGCTCGAAAGATATGACGATTTCGGGTTAGAAAGTTCTCGTCTATGTGAGAGAGATTAGCACTCCAAAAAATAGGCCAAACTAATTAAACTACTTTCATTTCAAATTAGTCAGTCGGTGACCCTTCGCCTGTACGAATAAGTGAGTTATAGTCTCAACTCTCCCTGTCCCTATTTTCCGAGGCTCCTCGTATTGCCAGGTTCAGAGTCAATATGAAGAAGCAGTACCAAGCCTGTGCAGTTTATGCAAGGATGCGTAAGAATATTGGCTCGGTCTTCATATCCCCTGGGTTCGACTCAAATAGTTATACTCGCTGCACAACCAAGTGAAATTTGGCAGAGCCAGCCAATATCTTATTTTGCCGCAATTAATTGGCGATTTCTATCAGAGTTGAAGTTAGCGCAGACTGGAATACATTACCGCACACAAACGACCATGTATACTGGAAAAACGTTAGGTGATCTCCTGGTTGGTAACACGTAGGTATGCGATGGTCAAGGCCCACTGATTTTAGTAGATATTGAATACGTTCAAGATACATATTTGAAAGCGTATGTTTTACCACTCTGCAATGTATATATAAATGCAATCACAATATAAAAATTAAAGTTTTTCATAGTTAATCGCCTCTAATGAAAATATACGTTCGAGCAACAATCGAAATACCTATTGCCGAAGTTCTTAACTTCTCAAACACGCAATAGCAAAGATCAACGATACATCCGACCTGTTTTGCTGTACTCTGCCTTGTGTGAGGGCAGAAGCGTATATATGTGATAACATTTCTTCCAATAAACACTTTTTCATGTTATATTGGGGACACTTCGAGTCCTCCTAACTTTAAAAACAACAACTTTGTATTGATCGCCTTTGGAAAAGTTTCAGCTCATACATTTCATAGAGCTACATATTTTTTTATTAATTTGGCGCTCCTTTTACAGCTTCGTGCTAAAAATGCATCCACATTTACGTATTACGGAACTAGTAGCCTCAAGATTTTGTAGAAGGTGGTGAGTCATCACCGATATGCACTATAGTGTACCATAATAACGTTAACTAAACTACGACAACGACTTTCTATTATTGATTCGTATCATGGTAGTCGTACCGTTGGCCAAGCACATATCAAAACGCAAACTTCAATCGCACGTTTGCAAATGAAATATGAGTAATGTAGGTAATTAGTTTGACGTTTGTTAAAGTAAAAGCGTATCTTTAATACTATGTAGAAAAGATGGGAAAGGATGTTTGTCATCGTAGCAAACGCTTGGTTTCTAGTTCGGTCTTGCACTGCGCTCCTGGTTTCTTTTTAGTCTTCGCTTATCGGCCGGGAAAGCGTAAGAGGTTCTGATTCGAGCTGAGACCGGCACTGCATGCCTATGCGCTGAGAAAGCGTACTATTTTTTACTATTATATTTTTAATTAATGGTGAAACTTTTATAAGTATTATTTTTTGCTTGAGGTCACCGTATATTTGAGGCGCTTCATACTTGGGTTATTCTTGAAGTGCATTTTATTTCTTTGTGTGCTTTAAAAGAAATCTTTACTTCCGCACTTAAAAAGTTGGAGACAGTCGCTGTCGGAGAGGAAGACGGGACTCGTGTTGGCTTGGGAGGGAGGGAATACCTTATTTCGGGTCAAACTCTCTCACCCCTTTCAGCCGAGAGAAATCCGCTCCTTGGGACATCGGATGGACGAGACGGACTTATGGCCTACATGCAAAAACGCATATAAATGCCGAACTGTCGGATGAATTATATTCCAATGTGAGCATACAAGGTATATGTTTCAAATTTTTGTAGACTTTAATCCCAGCACTAAGCTTGAACGAAAACCTTTGCTCGTCCGTTAAAATATAGCGAGTGTAAGTACGTATTCATATTACAACAAAAGCACTTTCTCTCGGGTTGACTATGTCTAGTAAAAGCCAGAGTTTAGACCTTAGTTATTCCTGTTATTTGAGGATAATTGCAAAATAGTAAACTTCTTTTGGGCATCTGTTGTCCGTGGTTAATCTAGCACGAGTGACCAAATTATACCACGCTACGAGAGAGTAGTTATGCGTTTCAATATTTTCATGGATTATTCAATTCATGGCATTAAAAACATGAATTGATAAAACAAAGGTTTAATATGGTGGGTTTCTGAATTTTAAAAAATCCTATGACGTCCATTACGGAGTAATTTACTTAATAAATTCCTTATCACTAGATATTCTTCCATTTTGTATCAAACCAATTTTCTCGCCTCTAAAGTGAAATGAAATACCTATATTGTGTGGCTAGTCTTAGTTAATCTTCATACGCTGCTTTTCAAAATAATCCCAGTTAGTCAGTATGCTTTCCAAACCCTTTTATGTATTAGTACTACAAAAATATAACGCAAAAATTTGAGGATTAATAAGTTACCACTTTTGAAATAACGTATTTTAGGTGAATAAAATATTACCCTTGTGCTCTTGTTGCACATTTTCTCATCTAGAAAGCTCTAAAATGCAAAAAAATGTGACTTTTCTCAGGTAAGTCAAAAAACTGTTCTCACATTCACTCTCCAACCACACGACTTACTGCACTATGTGGTGGAGGATTATAAGTTCAGAGCATTAAACAGAAAATGCCCTCCGGAGCGGCGATAGGGCCTCAAAACTGCAGGAAAGTTTTCTTGAAATAAGCATGTAGTAAGCATATTGATGTGGAAAAAACTCCAGCTATGGCTTACGGTTTCTTAAATGAGCCTGGTTTATATCGTTGATGGAGCGCAGAACAATGTGTTTGTACCTCGTATCTGTTTGAAGGAGTATTTATGAAGACTTCGTTCCTACTTTCCTCTTTCCGACGTACTTATTACATATACGGCCAAACTGACATTTGCTTTGGCGCGTTAGCGTCTGAAAGTGTGTATGACTTGACGGAAAACTACTGTTAAGGAAATTATTGTCAGAATTGACTTTTGGCGTTAATTCCCCATCCAAAGTTTTCATCTACCTTTCAACTGATTCATGCCTGTTGTAGTGGAAGGAATTTATATCATATTAAACCCAGCTCGTATATTTTCCTATGGAATTAACTGATTATGTCGAACTTATTCCAAATGTGTGCATAGCATATTAATGCCTGCGGATGAATTCGACGGCCCACTGATGGCGCCGTCCTGTCGAAAAGTACGAATTGTGTTTGATTTAAAATCTCCCTCTTTAGTGCATTTTTGTGCGCGTATTGTTCAAACTCCTCGTGCGTTACTCTCTATCAACATTAATCATAGAATCTGATTACATTCTTAAATTTGAGAGTTCTGTGTAGGGAGAGAGAGTGCTAGTGTTTCATTGATATGCCTCCCTGCCAAGACGCGTACCGATTTCGTTTTCGCACGTGGCGAAAGTCGCGGATGAAAACTCCAGATCCTTCTGGAAGACGCTCGATCTCCACCGCCACCTGGACCGATTGGAGGGACCTCCTCTCTCCCTTTCTCATCCCTGATTGGTCGCAACGACCTTCGCACACACGTGAAAACTCAACTTGGACCGCGCGCCGACGCAAAGGCGAGAGAGTTTTCCTTTGGGTATTAGGAGCAAGTGGAGAGGCGAAACGTTTGCCAAGGAAATCCACTCTCTAAGCCACACACGCACACACACACACACACACAACGGCGAGATTCATGCTCCACCGCCGACCACCTGAGGGTCACACATTCTGGTCCACGGAATGAGGTCTCCGGAGATCCACTTCCTCGGTCGACCTTCCGCCTGAGAAAATAAGAGCGCTCCTTTTTTTCGCCGAAGGAGAGGTGAGGAGGTGGATAGCCGCTTAATCGCGGAGAGGTTCAAGAAGGAAGAAACGCCTCAAGGTGCGTGATCTGAAGAAACGACGTAATGCTAACTTAACCACGGGCAGAGAGGGAGATGGAGGGACCTATCCCGATTTACAGTTACCGTGCGAGTTCGACCTTTATTTTCAGCGGGTCGACTCTCGCCGAGCGATTTTAAACTCTCTTCGCCCTTGAAATCCTACGCAATAGCTCGGAGGGTAAGAGGATAGGGTCTGTGGGCTGCGGAGGAATGCGGCGGCCCACGCAAGGCGCCATGGGGGAACCGCTCTAGATTCCCTGAGACGTGGCTGCGAGTCCCTGAGAGCTTTATGCCGCGAATCACTGCCCCGCCCACTAATTTCTATTTTAAGCCCCACAAACGGTATATTTGCGTTTTCAAAACTATTCTCGCAAGGTAAAATTCTATGTGGATTACAATTCTCTCTTAAATATCACTACCATTTTGAGTGCAATGCATTTTGATGTGAGTCCTTCGGGTCTATCAGTAGCAGAGGAAAATTATGGGAACAATCTTGAACGGAGACATTTTTGGTGAAATGTTGGTCGACCATCTTCCAACATTAATTCATTACTTGGGAAGAGACAAGCTAACCTTGGAAATTTGGTACAGACTCAAAAATAACATTTTTTGACCAATTATACATGACTTAAAACTTAATTTAAGTATATATCTGAACGTAATGGTCCGGCTTACTTTAATCGCCGAGATCTCCCTGTAAAATTACCAACTTTCCCGGAGTTACTGAATACAAATAACTTTTTGCTATGAAAGAATTTGCTGGACAATAATAGTCACGAGTTAAGCAAATTGTTGGTCGCTTAGTTGGCTAGATAGCTCGTGTCAGTTATTTTCTATTCAAGCAGAAAACCCGGAACAATCAATTTTTTCATATTTTGATCTAACAAGAACCGTTAAGAAACAACCAACAGAAACTTAATCGATACCAGGCATCAGAAATAATATCGCCTCATATCTCAACTGAGTCTGACCTTCGTTCTTGAAACTTACATTAATGGTTTGCAACCTACGTAATATTAATATGCGTTGAACTCATACTCAGTAATACATCAGTGATAATGGTATCATGAAGATGTTACTGGTTTTTAGGCTATATTTTTACCCTTAATATGCCATAGACAGAGCTTGCAAAACTTCTCGGTGGAAAGATTGTGTTTCCTTTCAGATGTTATGACCGGTTTTCTCATATCTGGCCGTTGAGTACAGTAAGAAAAATCCTAACATAATTTGGTCATAAATCCTCGGGCTCTTCGAAAGTTTACATGATTTTTCATTTTGCATTGAGAGAAAGTGGCTTTGAATTTTACACAAACATTATTTGATGGTCAGTAAACGAATGACGAGCGATTAAAATGCACTGTACGCACGCAGGCTGAGCAATAAGAAACACGCCACGTGTTATATCTGGACACCCAGCTCTTGAGTACAGCCTCTCTCCAAATTGGGCGAGAGTGAAAGTGAACATTTCTGGAGCCAGCCCAAAAGTTGAATCCGGTATGAAACGGTTATGACTCTGAGAGTAATGCCCCTCATTTTGCTTAAGATTGCCTAACTTCTGAAAATTGAACCATTACGAATAACATGAATTCGCCTTTAACGTTTGCCACGTCGGATAATGTGCATATATAGTTAATAGGGTGGTTTTCCATGCCTTTAGACTATCATGGTTGCCTAACAACTCATGATAGTCTTAAGGTATTACTTAGAGATCTATTGCCTAATCAGCGCCCTGATTCGGATTTTACTTTCCCTGCAATCAGGTGAAAAAACTAAAATCGTGTTTACCACCATTCTTTGCGACCCGCGAAGATTCCAAATGGAAGCATAGTCTGGAGAATGCCGGAGATTTGTTCTGATGCTTGTGGTAGTTTCTGAAATCATTTATATTTTTCCAACGGAAATTGGTGGTAAATCGGTCCATTTGTGAATAACTTTAAAATACTAAGCGACTAATTTTTATTAAGTCTTGCATTTAGTGATGAATTATGCTTAAGATGTTTCGGAACTCCTTTTAGGTTCTCTTAAATTCGAATTGCACCTATTCCTTAAGGTGAACAGTTTGGAATTTAGATATCCGTGCAGAAAAAAAAGAAAGTTACGTAAGCCTTCGAATAAATACCTCCCCGATTTCTCTTTTCCATCCCCGGCGCTTACGAGTCAATTGAAAGCCATCCCCCTAAGGAAAGTCTAGAAGTCATCATATTTCGTTATTTAATATTTCATGATCCAGCCCATTAATAATACTGCAGATGATTAACTTTCACTGAGTTTGGTCTAACGTATTTGGCGAGGTGAATTTTTTCTCAGGACGTTGAGAGCTTCCCTTCCATTTTCCTTTTTACTGGAAATTCTAGCGATCTGATACGGTCATAATACGGTGGTAATGTTCCTCAACAATATTTCTTTATATTTATTAATAGTTGCATAGTAGAAATTATTATAGAGCAGGCGAATATACTCGTGTTCGTCAATCAATATTCCTAGCTTTTTTAAATTGATATAGCTAGTTGAATATCTATCAGAAGGGCCGCATTCGAAGTTGTGGGCTAAGATTAGAGGCAGCATTTTTCTACCTTTTTTATCTCTCATAATCGTGATTATTTTAAACTCTGCTTTTGCATAAAAATGTTCAAGAATCTCACGGCAATTGAAATTAAACAAGAGTCTGGTTGATGAATAACAACAGCTCTTACAGCCCACATTTGGCCACAAATAGTCTGAAATGCATGTCCCTTACCTGACGAGGAGAGTGACTGCATGTGGTAAGCGCAATTTCATTCATAAATATATTCAGCCTCATTAATTAACGGAGCATGCTAAAAATGTAGGTCAGAAAATCCGATTGTTTATAAATACTCACTGCTCCGAAAATCTGCACGAAAGAAATTGTTGGGCATATACTCTCTGCATATGGAACGTAGAAACAAAAAAATAAAACATGGTTATGTGAAATTTACTTCTGTGTAAATATAGATAGCGTGAGATAATTAAAAAAAAATTATATTTGACAATGAGTCTCAAATTTGTTCTCGAAATTCATAGCTGAAGGATAAATATTCAGCCAAGATATCATTTTAGTTGAAAATCGCATTTTGTGGCCAGAAATGAATTATATGCTTATGCTTTAGTCCAAACTTCCATTTCTTGAAGCAAAAGTAACAGACTCAACGTTATGTTTCGCGAGATATAATTGCATTGACTTCACGAGATGAACAGCGATTTCTTTTGCGCAAAGTCATCAACAATGAAACATTTTACGTGGAGTCCTAATCTAGTTTGAAAACTCAAGCCTTAGTAGCTATATTTAAGCATTAATGGCTAACTACGATTGCCAGTATAATATATTTTAATCCTCTATATATTCTCAAAATCTCCGACAAAAAATCTACTTATAGCAAAGCGGTATTACATTAACAACTACACATCGTCCTGTAACCCACCGCACCGCAAAGATGTACGGAAGAGAATAGCGCTAGCTAAGGAGGCGTTTAGTAATAGAAGGGATCTGATGACGGGGACCTCGGGTAGGGACGTGAAGAACAGGCTGGTGAAGAGCTTGATATGGAGCGTAGCGTGGTATGGGGCAGAAACGTGGACCCTCAGAAAGCAGAATGAGAACGGGTTGCAGGCATTTGGGATGTGAGTGTGGAGAAGGATGGAGAAGGTGAGGTGGATGGAGAGAAAGACTAACGAGGAAGTGTCTGAGATGGTGGGTGAGGAAAGGAAACTTTTTAATGAAATTCGCGATCAGAAGACTAGGTGGCTGGAAGGTGTAATAATGATGGAAGATTGGTTGCTCAAGAATGTGATAGAGGGAAGGATGTTAGGCAAGTGGGGAAGGGGAAGAGAGGGAATAGGTTTCATGAACAGGATGTGAAGAAGGGTAGATCGTATGTTGAGGCGAAAAAGGTTATACTAGAGTGAGATAGTCCCTTGAAAAAGCAGAAAATGAGAGGAGATTCTCTGACATTCGGTAAAACCTACCTTAACCAGTAGAGCACTTCTAAAAAGACATTTTAAGTACGGAGAGGAGGAATTTTCTCACTCACCTATTTGGCAGTATTTCTCTTATTTACTCACTTCTATACATACACATACATACATACCCATCACGCCGTTCCCTTCCGGGGTAGGCACAGTCAATATGTTTCACTCATTAATTCATAATTGTACACCTAACTCTGCTTCAATAATTTCCTCCATTCTGACCTATCCTTGCAAACCTCTTTTGCCTCATTTACCCCCATACACTGTTTCATACAAGCCCTCCTGTTTTTAAAACTCCTAGTATTCCTCCTCCTAAGAATTTCCTCAACCACATTCAACCACAACTTTCTCGGCCTAACTCTACCTCTCACACCATTCATTATATTCTCATATATCTGTTTCGTTATTCGACTCCCATCCATTCTCTCAACATGGCCAAACCAACGAAGCACACTCCTTTCATACACGTCCACTACTGGAGCATTTAACCCACATTCATCATGACTTACTCATTCCTGACCCTATCCATCCTACTTTTGCCGCAAATACTCCTCAGATAACTCATATCCACGGAGTTTAATCTACTCTTATGTCTATCCTGACATACCCATGTTTCACTACCATTTAGCAAATTGGAAAGAAGTACTCTTTTATACACGGCAATTTTCGCTTCCTTAGACAAGCACTCATTCCTTGATATGCTGCACATGCTACCTACCACTTTCCTTCCAGTATTCGCACGACTCTTTATCTCCTCATCTATTTTTCCATCTTTCGCATACATCTTACCTAAGTACATAAAATCATCCACCTGTTCAATTACTTCACCATTCGCCCTCATCATACAGTTATTCTCCCCACATTCTCCTTATCAAAAACTACTACTTTAGTCATGCACGCATTTATCTTCAATTCCATTCCCTCGGTTGATTCACAAAACTTATCTAGGAGCTTTTGTAATCCCTGTTGACTGTCTGAGATCAAAACAGTATCATCCGCATACAGAAGAAATCGCAAGTTTACATTTCCAATCAAAACACCTTCGATTTCACTACATGCGTCTCTCACACATTTATCCATTAATACATTCAACAGCCATACTCGCTTCTATCATTTCTAGAAATATCAAGTATAGTGGTAGCAAAACATAATGCCGGCCTCCTGATAAAGCATGAGACCTAGAAGGGGCAGGCTCGCGTAAAAGGTTCGGCTTAGGCGGGGAGGGAATGAGTCTCAAATTAATTGCATTTAACTGCTTGACGGCGGGTATGTGTCTGCAGCGAGTTCTACGACATCCAAACGAAGCAGATTCAAAATTAGCTAATATCGACCGCACCAAACCAGTGACACACAGGTTATCAGCCGGGACAGGATCCTGACCCGGATGATAACCCGTGAAGACTTCATCAGTAATGTTCTCGGGGAAAAAAAATCCTTCATCAGTGATGCACATTTAAGTAGTTTGATGAAGAGTCAAAGAGTAATAAAAGAACTTATATGGATAAAAAATTGTACATTTTTAAACTGACAGTGAAGGCTCGCGACCTTGGAAACGTTGGTAAAAGCGAGGACTACCTTACAACCCCGAGCTTCGCCATTTCGTTCACGTTTTCAAATGTTGAGAATTATTGGCCTCTGCCACCACGTTTCACCACCTTTACAATATGAAAGTAAAATATTGGATGATAATGCTAAGGATATAATATGATTAATAATGAGTACTCACCAGTCAAGATGTTGGAGCAGGAGTCAACCATAGCGCATCCCGGGAGGTATTCATCGAAAGCGGGATCCTCCCTCCTGTCCAGCTCGTTCATGACCATCTCCCAGACGGCGTGCGATCGGGTGGGGCAGTTCTGAAGGTTTCCGTGGCATCGGTGGGGCATGCGGAAGTACATGGTGTAGGGCCAGAGGGGGGGATCGGAGAGGGGAGCGGTGATCGTTGAGTCGTAGAGGAACGCCTGCTCCTCCATCATGGTGAACTGGTTGTTGCCTCCCACCCTGAGGTACGGGGCTCGAACCCCGACGACGCTGTTGTCCGTCAGGTTGGCGTACTTCTCCACGATTATCCTCATGCCGGCCATCTCCTTGGCCCAGTCGTCCACGGTGGCATTTGACCAGAACTGTTCGTCGTCGTTGTGCCTGGGCGTGGAGAAGATGACGTTGCAGATGGGAAGTGAAGGGGACCACACCTTTACAATCCCCAAAAACAACACCAACACCACCACCAAACGAAAAGGGGACCGCCCGCGTTTTTGCTAATCGATTGCCTCACCTGATGATGTTTTGAAGAGGAGAAATGCCTGCGCATGTACTCGCTCGTCAACTGTTTCCTAGTCTCAGAGTCAAATGCGCCACTGAATCAAAGCGCCGTTATACCTCGCATTGAATATGACGGACGCCTAATGGCTGCATTCCCATTTCGTGGATTCTTCTCAGGTTTTCGCTCGTATCAGAAACTCCATCGTCGCCGCCGTATGAATCAACGGATCGTTCATCTATTTCAGAGGTTCTGAGCTCAAATCAAGGAACTTAATGTCCCTGAAGGTGAAGGACAAGCCGTTTATCGAAACGTTGACGACGACTGAGTCCCTCAAATAAGCGAGATCCCGAGAAGAATTTGTGCAGTTAGTAAGCGGGGATGATTTCGGAACTTGTATTTACAAGTTCGCTAAATCAGATGTAAACCATTTTTCCCTAAATCCTTTCTACACTCACCAAAATTAGAGCCGTGAGCTTTATCCTGGTGAGAGATTAAGCTATGAAATGCTGCTTTGACCTTAATTTATAAATGATGATGAAGCCGAGTATCACTTTTTAGTACCACTAGGTTCCTCACTCTAAGCTGCGCCGAACAAAAATTCTAAAAGTAGGTTTCTATAAAGTCTTTGATTACCGTTCATAGCTCTTTCGTCTAGATTAGCTTGCTAGCACTACTACGATGACTGGTTAGAGGTGTGCCAAATGGTTGGACTGCCTTTCTGTCTTATAAGGAAATAGGTTTGAATGAGGAAACGAGCATATTTTTTATATATCATCTAAATAAAAATTTTAACATTCAAATGGAGACTTGCTTCAGATCAATCAACTTCTCTGACCTTGAAAATAATGCCGAATAAATCATGACATTTACTAAGAGAAAGTAATCTTTCAGATTTGATTTAGATGCAGGTCCGAATCCATCCACAGCTACAATATAGAATCTAGATACACAGTGAACTGAGAGGGGGCTCTGGGTGTTTCGCCTAAGCACAACTTTGACTAAGTGATTATATGTAAATGCTCTCCGCCGGAAAAGAAGTTAATTTAGAGAGATTAGCGATAAAGTAATAAACTGAGACAAGGAAGTTGCATGTATGTTTATCCGTATTCATTTAAGATCGAAAAAAAATTAGCGCAAATATATGCTTTTTGGGCAGGTCCAAATTAGGTCATCCTGACCTCATTTTGTGTAGTTAAGTCAGTAGCTAGGTGCGATTTAATACTCAGTCTAAAGGTGGCTTGAGCGGACAATTTCTTCACCTTATCACCTTTCAAGTGAGTTGAAAAAAAACTCTCTAACCACAGTATGCTTTAGTGCATATTTTTTTGTCGGATATCGCAACGTATGTATTGAAATAAATAATGCGAAAATTATATCATAAACTTCGCGTTAAAACATTGTTAAGACTTGGGTTTACAGCGCGGAATCCGAAATGTAAGCAAAAAATAATTAGTAAATGCGTATTTTTCACTCGGCAAGATACGTTGATATTTGTTGGCAACTATTATACTGATATGAAACGAAATACTTCGCGTTCATGTGAAAACCTATACGCATTGAATCGAATTGAATGTGTCAAATGCCATAGATCTACGCGTTAAAATTCTCTAAAATTGCCAACAAACCTAACCAGTAACATGCAATTTTTTCATTCTTATCCATACATGATTATAATGAGTATACGAATACAGTTTCACGAATATCTGTACCCAAAGGAAAATCGTTCCATTCACCGTAAGTAACCTGAGAGAGCACTGGACAATGCAACGGTAATCCATTTTGTGGGGATTCAAAATTTCTGGGTGATTCAATCACAATATTTGGTTCAAACTGCCAATAATAAAGACTAACGCCATATCTAACTAAAGGAAGCGACGTATTAATGAGGAAAAAATGAAAATGTTTTATTTTTACCAGTTAAAATCTATAATAAGGACAGCTGCTTAAATTCTTTCCTTTAAAGTCTCCGTTAATACGATCTATGGCGAGTCTAGCATATGAATAAGTCTCTAGCTGTCATAACTACTCCTTCCAATGACCATCGCCAAAAGCGTCTAATATCGCTTTCAGCCATGTATCAAAAATGAACTTATCGGAGTGCGAGAGAGCTTATGTGAAGTGTCATTAAGGCAAGACAGCACTTAATATTTTTCGTATTTTCACACTTATCTTTTGATAAATTTACTCCTGTCTAGTGGATTAGAAATTGTTGAGGACATACTCTCCTAACTTCGCATTTTTTAAATCTAATTCCCTCTGTTTGAATTTAACGGCGCATTGTAGAATTATGTGAACTTAACTACTCGCGACGGGAAAGTTATTGTACCCAAAACCTCAAAATTTCAGGAGAAGGGTTTTCCCAGAATTTATTTCCCTGAAAGAAATGCACAGTTCTTCCACTTCGATTGATGCAAAACTTACGTTGTGGCGATGTCGTTGCCTCTCTGTCCTTTCCTGTAATTCAAATATGGGTATCTATTGAAATTATGAGAATGATTTTTATGGATTAATGTAACCATAAAGTAAATAATACATAGAGAGCTCAAGTAGTGCCTTAGAACTGTATTAAGTATTTCGAGGTCCATCCTGGGCATGATCAGTAGATGGAAAAAGTTTTCGGAGGAATAATGTGCTATCTTCCGTTTTTGAGATGTTTTTTAAGCCGCCACTTCAAAATTTTACGCTTTCAAAAAAGTCCGAATTCCTTATCAAAACTTTTTTCTCAAGCAAGGAAGGAACGCTTTTATTTCTCCTTTCTCTAACATTCTATCAACAGACCACATCCTTTATGTACCTCAAAATGAGACAGTTCTATGTATTAAATGAGCTCTCTATATATTCTTAACCCTATGATTTACTGTGGCATAATTTTCTATGGTAGTCGGACAGGAACAGAAGGAGAAGAAGAAAAGAACATTCGAAGCGACGGGAACGCTCTGTTCCAGAACATTGCAGAGGAGTTATTGAATCGAGAGTTTAGCCAAAAGAAGTCCAACCAACTGCAGATGAAGATAAGACGTGCTCTTGCCTAGGTGGAGAGAGGTAGCTTTCATATAGGGCTAAAAGCTCATCGAAGATCGAACGTAATGAAGAATTCATGAGAAGAGACTCGAGAGTAGAACCAAAGGCTGAAAACCTCCATCAGACAATGAGAATTGTTAATGTGGGGTGTTATCGAACATATGAAGGGGTTAGCCAAAGTGGGACAGAGCTTTGAACAGAAGATTGTGAACCTTAAACAGAATTATTGAGGATTGAATATGCTCAGGGTGATTGCGAAGCGAGAATGAGTCTATGCAACCATGGGAAAAAACAGAAGAAGAGCATGAGCTAAGGAATGTTATTCGGCGATGAAACTTGGAAATGGTTATGAATGAAGTAAAATAAGCGTACTATCCTTTTACTTATTGCATTTGAAACAGATTAATCAAAAAAAATCTCACTTTTCTCATTATATATAAGATACATATAATCGACCATACATAGTGCCTAGTGGAAAGTGAGAGATCAGTGGAAATAACTTCCTATTTTCTGGGAAATGAAAGCTTCATTGATGACTAAAGGGTTGGATGGAGCGCAATTCTCCTTCAAAAGAGGTAATCGGCTCCTGGAATAGCTCAGGAGAAAAAATGACGTGGAGAAAAAAAATCTTTCCTTCAATATCCTTCATATAAATGCAGTCTTTGACCCCGGCTCATTTTCCACCGAAAGGCTTAATGGTTGTACTTAACGAGGCAGAGAGTTGGAATGACTCAGGAAAGCCTGGAGCGATCTCAAGCTGGTAAATGTGACTTTTTTCTCCTTATTTTGACAGGCACGTCGACTTATAAGCTTCGTTGAGGAACAAAGAAAATTGTTGACTACTTTCACGTTGCAGTCAATCGATGTGGGAGCTTCCGGCCACTAGAATCACAGAAGTTAGTAGATGAGTGAATGTCATCAATTTACAATACTTCTTCCGTTGGAACTGGGTTGCTTCCTCCGATTTGGAGTGGCTTTCTTATTTAAAGCAAAAAGATATACGTGCCTCAATAGGTAGTATGAATAATTTTTTCGGCAAAAATCCTTTTAATGCAAAAAAATATCTTCACTTGACTGTGGAAACTTCAATCAACTACTGGAAACTGGAAAGCAAAGCATTGCCTTTTTTAAGCGCATGATGCAGTGAGATGTGATTTCTGCCGCATTGGGTGAAAAAACTACGGAGTAGGGTTGGTTTGACCTATCAATGATTTTCTATCGTATAAATTCGTTAAAAACTTCGGACTCGGATTTTCCCTAAAAAACTGTTGGAAGGGATATGGGTGAAAATTCGTCTCCCTAACCAGGAGCTGCAAATTTCACCCATGCATTTGGGCCTAGTACGAGATGAAGTATGGCTAATCTATACATACTCTTCGTAAGGTTGATCACTGAGTTGAGCCCTGGCGAACATTGACTCACAGTATATCGACTTTCTATGCCGTCTACACATGTCATGCTTTCTGAATTTGTCGTTATTCCCTTAACGTGCCTGGAATGATGACGTGAAAGCGTAGACTTGCTGGTTCTTCCATCTCTGAGAGTCTATTGCAGTTGATTTTTTGACATCCAACTCGATTAGGACAACATCGTCATTAGGATAGCAAACCGTCAGCTTACGATGAGCCTCTGACTCGAAAGATCTAAGATTACTACGAAAATTAGTCATAGGTGTATAAAGCGCAAGATTCAACATCAATTGTACCAAACTAATCGCTATTATACTCCCTAAAATAACCTGCCACCTACCAACGTCCGGTCATCCAAATGCTACGTTTAATATAACATAAATCTCACCCGAATTCTATCCCTGATTATCTGTCTTTTAGATCACATATGTACCGCAATTCTTACCCTGATCATCAAAACTCTATCCTCCTGTGTGCTAATTTTGAAGGCATTCTCAGCGTGATACTTTTGAACAATATTTCCAGGCTAGTCGCTCGCTCTTATCCATGTTTCTAGGTAGAAAGTTGATATTTTGCAGCCGGAATCATCAAGGTGACAGTTCTATTTTTTCTCTATATCTAACCTCACTACTCTCTAACCTCACTGCCGATCTTATAGTTTTGGATTAGATACCGAGGTCACCTCTTTAAAACCGAGTGATACAGTCTTCATGAGCCACCGCGGTAGGCATTCCGCATAAACTAAGATAATCCTCATGTCTGTTCATTTAGCGGACTGTATTCAATCGATTGCGTACGGAATCATGGCGAATGAATTTCGAGAGGGGCGTGTCTCTATGAAATAGTGCCTTTCCCCCGGGAAGTTCTCGTAAACTTACGTAATGGAGTGCACGGCGATCTCGTGTCCTTTCCTGTGCGTCTCCTGCACGGCCGAGTAGTTGGTGTACTTGTGCGAGACGAAGAAGGTCGTCTTGATGTCACAGCCGTTGGGGTTCTTCCTGCGCTTGCCCTGGCCGTTGACGCCGCCGCCGAACATCTCCTGGTAGAGCTCGATGTTGTTGTTGTTGATGGCGTCGTCGAAGGTGATGGTGATCATCTGCGGGACGTCTTTGGAGGGGAGGTCGCCGGGGACGGCTGTGCCGTCCTCCGAGCAAAAGCAGTCGGGCAAGACGCAGACGGAAGGGTCGCAGGGTGGAGCCCTGTTGGGGTCGTTGTCGATGTCTGTCGGGGGACGTGGATGAAGTGGAGAGAATCGGGAAGAGATTGAAGAGGAAGAACAATGATCACTAAGTGGTTGAAATGAACAGCGTTCTTTAGAACACAGTGAAACCTGTATTTAGCGGCCACCATCGGACCCGCGAGATAAGGGGCCATCAAGTATTACATAAGACGTTTATGGGGGGGTTTGGATCATCTTACTTTGTCTTTTAAAGAGGGGGGGCAGGGGGTCTGAACCAATTTACGTAAGATTTTTGTCCGCCTTGAAACATTGCACCGTTTCCAAATATCCCGTGACTGTTCATAACTTCATCAGCTGTGGTACTGTTTTGCTCTTAACGTTAATGAATGTGTTACTCCAACACTGAATACTTATACGATATTCAGTGGTCAAAGCTGTACGATGGATTTTATGGAAAGATGAAGCAGCAGAAAGCGATCATGTAACGAAGAGCAGATACAAATATCTAACGTCATAAGTAAGATATAGAGGGGGGGGTTGAGAAAATCTTACGTTGTCTTACATAGGGGGGAAGGAGGTCAAAAAATGGCATAAAACTTCTTACGTAATACTTGAACGGCCCCTAATGTCCGCTTAAGGAGGTAACCGCTAAAGGGAGGGAAGATTGACAATGCCTAAGCCCGTTTTCACGGGGTACTAACTTGCAGGATTTTGAACTCCTCAATATGGCTTGCAATAATAATTGAATTAGAGTAGGGGCTATTTTCACATCTCGCGTTCATGCATTCGCTCATGTATTTTTGCAATTCACCGCTTTACGCGATGCAATTTGAAATGCACGTTCATGCGTACATCATCTTAAGCAATTAGGTGCCCTGAATAAAATGGGCTTTGTGTGTATGGAAAATTCATTCCGTTCCCGAAAAATATCGGCCGCTTATAATAGTGACCGCTTAAGGGAGGTAGCCGCGGAGGCAGGTTTCACTGTGTAAAAAATAACTTGAGACGTCATTTAGTGTAAATTTTTTGACGCTCATTATGAACAATTATTACCACTTTCGCGTTTAATTTAACTACCACCATGTTTTCAGTACTTTTGTTTAGGCCTTGAAAAACACACCATGGTCTGAAGCTAAGTTAATTTTGAAAATGATAAACGTTGCTCATCATGAGCGTTCTTCAGCTTCTATTGCTCCAAGATCAATATTACATTTAACTACCATATGGCGTACATGGGGCATATATTATTTTCAGCAACATTTTAGCTCAAAGGGACGTGACAGCTAAGGTCATTTCGCGCTTACTCTCTGCCACTTGCAGAAAGGAGCAGTGAAATTCATGTACGCAATTTAAACAATTAGTGATATTAAGGGTCATTTGAGGATTTACTCCACGGATTTGTTTCTCCATTGATGCATGGGACGTATTTGCTGCGGCGGCCGATCTCGCAGGGCTCCTAATCATATTTAAATTGAACTTCATTTACGAATTTAACCAAAAATTCAACTTACCGCAGGTGTTCTCATCTGAGCCATCGTTACAGTCTTTCTCTCCGTTACAGAAGAGACCCCTCTCTATACAGGCGCCATCTCCGCAAGCAAGGAATCCATCCTGAAAAATTGAGAAGGAAGAAAGAGCTTCATATTAGATTTCCTACGATTGGAATAAGTTGGTGATCGATCTGGCAAGAACTCTCTTACGCTGTAAGTAAGGTCTTAAAAAATGACAATATTTACTCTGTCTTAATGCTGATTCTGATTCAAGACTCCTCTCCTTAAGCCAGTGTGTTAACGGGAAGGAAATGAAGTCGACAAGGATAACTTAAGGTCATTCACTATGGGAGTGAAGTGAGTGAGGGAATTCACATTGGCATCTTAAAATCCCGGCAAGAAAAAAATAGCATTATATTAGATGGGATGATGAGAAATTGTAGCGTTTCTTTGAAGAATATGTATGCTGAACTGAAGAAAGTCATTGGTGGTGGAGGAAAGTAAATGCTTGTAGTATGAAAAATCGCTTATAAATCGGTGATCTGTTAAGATCAGTAGAGCACCTATTTTATCTCAACAAAGTTTACTCACAATGAAACCAAACTATGAGGACGATGGTAATTTCTGATCGATCGCGGTGACCATTTTAGGTATCAATGGCAAGAACTCTTATCCGCATAGTCTGCTAATAATTGTTAGTTTCGGCATTTTGTTTCTCCACTTCAGTGCGGGCAGTTGTTAGGGTAAGATGAATTCTTCGCCTCAGTCACCGTGTAATCACGTGCCTTCGCGTCTTCCTTTCCCTACCCACCGCCGAGAAATTACGACACTGGCCGCTCTGAGGCAGACCGAAACGTGAGAGGGCATTTATTATGCTCTTCAACTGACGATTGCAATCGGACCGAATTGCTCGGGTGTACCTAAGTGCCTGTTTCACCTGTATACGCATTCGGCTGTTAAGGAAATTTCACATAGTGAAAAAAAACGCTTAAGTATTAAGAAAAATGATTTTTATCTATCATTTACCTTAGGCATTCCCCTCGTCTTTTCGTTAGGTAATCGATATTGTTTGTAGATCAAATCACCATTTTTTCATGAAGGCATTAAAGATCCAATTCAATTTATTTTACATTCCATCTTAGTTATTCTGAGTATTTCATCTCCTTACAAAATATTTGAAGCTCAAACCTAACACGTTTATGGGGCCTGGCCTTAAAATTTGAGTAAAAAAATTGCAATATTACAAATATTTATTCATGTCGTTTTAAAAATCCTTCTTTAGTCTAAGTGGGATACCTCTATGATGCCACAATTAAGGCACAAAATATTTTATTACTTTAGTGCATCTATTCCTTGGCATACCTATCCTATCTTACGTGTGGAGGCATATGCGAGCGTATCGCCGTAAAGCTGCCGGAGGCTTCATAGATTGCTGAATACAGCTGGAACTTGGGCCACTGGACGAATAGCTTCTGATGCATTCTTTAGTTGTGCGAAAGCACGTACGAGGACGCTGTCTCGAATACTTATTTTAGACACGCTCTGATACTTGAAATCCCGTCGGGAATTTCATATGCGTCCGCGAGTTATCAAGTTCCATGACGCAACGATTGAAAACATCATGACGGTAATAGTCTGAACTAGAATATGTATTACATGAGCACGCCTTACGTGAAAATAGTTGGAAGTGACGAAATGCTCATAAATATTTTTTTTTAATTGATATCGAAAAATATCGCCTGATATGCTTCTTGAATTCTTTGATGGAGAGGCTAAACGTGGAGACTCTTAATGTTAGACAGCAACATACAATTCTCAAAACCAAGTGACCATACATTTTGAGATAACTATTCAGCCATTTCACTGTAAACAGAACACAATCAAAATGCCGTCTACAGCGTTGCACACAGCCGTGTACCTAACTGAAAACAAGTGATTTACCTTACAACATGTGAATTGTTATATTAATAAGGAGGAATCAGTACCTCAAATTGTTTTATGCGTCTTTGGATACTTAGTCTCACTTGGGGAAATTTCCTCTGCCCTACAAAACTTTCCACTCGTTGGCTCGAAGCAATATTGATATCACAGTGAATACACCAGAGCAACGTGGTTTATGAGAAGGAATCAAAGTTTAATTTAAACTAACGGAATATTTTTCTAGTTCCTTTTGACAAGAACTTTCCCTTATGATGGAAGAGAGTTCTAGATGAAGGATAAGTGAAGTGACGCAGAGAAATCCACGTCCGTCCGAGCAGTCTCTCCCCTCGTTGAGTTCTCGTGGGCGCCTAGCTATCCGTATTCATATTTTTGTGTTCGCTCGTTTCCGGAGGAAATGGTTTTTACAAACAGTTATTTGGCCTTATCAATCGGATACATTTAAGCGAGAACGGAACTCTCAGCATAAAAGGCAACGGAAACTTGCCCCATGTTGACGAACTATGTTTCCTTTTTTCTTTTGTACCCATAAATAAATTTGACTGTTCATCCTCTTTCCGGTAAAATAGAAGCTCCTGTTGTTTTATTATTAGGACAGAGCAAAATAATGTCTAAGCCAGGTCATACTGGATTGCATGCGTTAGTTGCACTTCTGTGCATTTGTGGTTTTATTGTTCCTAGATACGTAAAAGTGTCCTCGCGTTTAACATTTATCGTTCTTTATTTCTTTTGGAAAAAGTATCTCTTTAAACTAATGCTATTAGAGAATAATTCATTTAATTAAAACTATGATTGACTAAGTATTTGGACTAAATAAACGTATTATCAAAAATTTCCTTATTAATTACTTTACTAAAAGAATTGAAAGACAGCATACAAATATCTCTTTCCTCGTTGTCGTCAGCATTCAAAAGATGTACGAAAATCTTCGTCATCAGTATTAAAACAATTAATAAAAGTATGTATATTTAGCAAATCTTAAAATTAGTTAAATAGCCGGTGAAAGAAATAATCATCCCCAATTTAATTTTTCGTTCAAATATAGTTAACGATTCTTCGGAATGTAAAATATCATCGAGTTTACTTTAATTGAAACTCTCATTGGCCAAATTTGTTTAACTGTCTCAACTGGTTATTGGCGTTGTTTCTAAGTACAAAATGGGTTAAAGTTTCTTGGTTTGAGGTTATCAAGACTTTGATAAAATTTCTTTTATTTCGCATGAAATAAGTCACTTACTTGCCGCATTCACTTCGCTACATATTAGAAAATTATTTTAGACAGATCTCACCACCAGAATTCGATCATTATCCGTTATCTCGCTAAAAAAATCAGGTCACGGAAGTAAATTATAGAAAACCTTCGGGATCATGCTGTAAACCTACCGATGGAGGAGGTAATTGGAGCATGGCTATTTTCTTAGGAGGGAGAACTAGCGAAAACTGCTATATGAACGCTTTCTAAGCAGGGAAGATGTTAGCGAGGAGACTCCATTGCCTCATAGCCGGCAATGCACTTTTAATCCACGTGGGAGGGAATTAAGGACTCGGGGCAGGCGGTGACACAGCTTTCCTCCGCCTCTGTAATTGGTTCCATCCACCCAGCCCGTGCCACTCAAAGTGTGTCATGCGAATTGAGGAAGCCAAATAGGAGAATTGCCTTGTGGATGAAAAAAAATGTGTGTCCCCTTTCGCACTGCGGGCGATACAAATCTATAAACTTCCCCTCGGCCGGGCGGTTCATCTCTCCAAACGGCCAATCCAGGCGAGAGTGAAACACAAGTGAAAGCAGAATGAATGGATTTGTGGCTTGAGGGAGGGGAAGGTTTGAATGTGCACTCCGCTCCGTTGCTTATTCCATTGTCGTAATCGCTTTGCGGTATTAAAGATGTCCAAACGTATAAGGGCTTGAACGGCATGTTAATCACATTACACTCTGCAGACATATTTTCTCTTAGGCGGATACGATCAATTTTCAAAGAAAAAAATATTTTTGCGTTTTTAATACTCCTACCATCATTTACATGTTCCTTGTGGCTGCTCAAAATATCAATCAAGCTTTCTGCTATGGCGCGCGCAAACCAACGGAAAATCTAGCTTTAACCACATTGAAACTCAACTCAAGAATGCGTGAAACATGGGAATATATGCATATTATTATGTTCGCTTGTTTCCGGAGGAAATGCTTTTGTTGAACAGTTATTTTGGCCTTATCAATCAGATACATTTAAGCGAGAACGGAACTCTCCGCATAAAAGGCATTGGAAATTTGCCCCATATAAATGACCATGTTTGCTTTTTTCTATAATACCTATAGATAACTCTCCCAGTTTATCCTCTTTCCAGTGAAACAGTAGATGATATTATAGTTCATTATTACCATGGAGCAGAGAAATGTCTAAGCTAGGTTATACTGGATTTTGAGGATTTATGCATGCGTTGATTGCGCTTCAGTGCACACGTGATTTTACTGTGCCTTGATATGTGGGAGCGTTTTCACGTTTCAAATTTCTCGTTCTTTACTTCTTTTGGAAACTGATCTCTTGGACACTAATGCTATTGGAGAATAATTTATTTAATTTACCTTTGATGGGCTAATTATTTGTATAATAGGACGCGTTATTACAATTTTCCTTATTACTAGCCTTACTAAAAGAATTTAAATGGAACCAACGGAAAATCTAGTTATAACCACGATGAAACTCGACTCAAGAATGCGTGAAATATGGGAAACTCGGTGTATTTCTATCACTTGAGAAACCATTTTTGGAAAATCCTGATTACATGGAGTGGGTATATTCTCCCTGGGAGTTGACTGACAGTGAAATGTATATAGCTATCGGCTATTTAATTTTGAGCCAATTACTATAAAGTTAAAGTAAACGTTTTTTTACCCATATCAGGGCAAGTTTAATGATGTCATATTCTGTATCAAGATGCGTTTAAATATTCCTACTATTCCTTATTCATTTTATCTCATCTCGGTCTATAAATCATACTATCGTATGGACGTGCGGGCGTGAACCTTATTGGTAGTGGAGGAGGATGAGTCGGTGAAGGCGATGTCTGGAAAAACAGTTATTTCAGGCGGCGCTGTCGTCACAGAGCGCTAACCGCGTGGCGAAAGTCCGTTTGGAGAGTCCGTTATGAGAATTGAAGCCTTCCGCTTCCTCCCTCTCAGATCCTCCTTCCTACGTGCAGTAGGCATCCACCCAGCTAGGAAGTTCCGCTTCCCCGTCTCGATTGGCCTTGCCTCCTTCCACGTACGTACGTGCTAGTGGGTGGTGGTCGGGTGGCAAACGCTGCGTCGTCTTCGCGGATGGATGATTAAGAACTTGAGGTGAGAGATGCCGTGATTTCGCTGTCGCGTTCCGATATTAATTTCAATTAGAAATAACTTCGATAAACTGAAAGGAAAGATTTTGTGTAAAAGGAGATTTCGATTGGCTCTAACGATTATTTTCGATTAATTTCTTATCGATTATCAATTTATTTCATTTCGATTATCGATTAATTTCATTTTGATTATTGATTCTTTCATTCCAATTATCGATAAATTTAAATTCTAATGTCGATTAATTTTATTTATATCATCGATTAATTTCATTTCTACTATCGATTAATATCATCTCGACTATCGATTTATTTAATTTCGATCGTCGATTAGTTTCATTTCGAAAGATCTTCGATAAACTGATTGGAAACATTTTGTGTTTGGGAGATTTCGATTGGCTTACTTCGCGAAATACAATAACACACTTAAGAGCAGAAAGGCAGCTGAATTGAAATGCGCTACAAAATGCGTATGCGACAACAAGCAACACTTGGATAATCACATCCATGGTTGTTGATTTTCAGTAAATATATTGCATATTGATATTTTAAAGTTTTGAGTTTTTCTGTGCTGAAAAAGGTTTCGTTTTTAAGTTCAAATTCGATTTCTACGCCGTCTACTATCGTGAGGGCTTTCACCGGCAAGTCCGCATGCGCGCATCAAACCGCTCATAATTGTTCACTCTGGTGCGTTCACACGGAAAATGGAAAACTCCCATATTATTTTATGTTAAATGCTTCGCGTAACAGATATCTCGTTGCAGTAATTGCGGAAATATGCAAGATAATTTTTATAAGAATGATTTTGCGTGTTGTCGCCAAATAGCAGTATTGAATCACCTCGAACAACGTCGCGTGTCATTTAAATGCTGTCCCTACTCTTGAACTGTGAATATTCTTTTATATCATCGTACGTCGCATCGCGTTTTGTATCGTAAAATAATACTTCAAAATCGTACAGTGGCGTATATAATTGGGTGCGGTTTCCATATTGCATTGCCATATTGCGCTAGAAAATGAGAATGTCCTAAGTTAGACGAGCTTGTACATTTAATTTAGGTTTTGATTTTGCTCATATAATTCTCTACTTTCCTATTTGCGACAAAATTGTCCTTGTCGATTGATTAGCGAAGAAAGCTCTGTGTTTGCCAAGTTCTCTAGCTAAGGTTTCCTCTTTATAAAATTTTTAACCACAGATTTTATAAATGGGTCAAAATTACCTCGGAGGAAAATTACTTATTTTATATGACCATCAAAACCAGTTGGTAAATAATCTTGTACGGATTGGTGCCATTTAACCCCCCACCGACTGCCTTAGGTGCAGCGAATTTCGAGGCTCACACTATGGGAAAAAGGTTGGGTTTTTTTTTATGAGTTTAATCCATCGCTAACTAAGAAGTTCCATAACTGCGAATGCACGGCTGATTTATTTCCGTAACCGCAGAATGTGTTGGTGTGCCACCCTTGATAATGACGTAAACTTTCGCAAAGATGCTTGAAGGCCAACTTGGGCATACTTCTCCTTCAATGACGCTGATTAGCTACTATTTTATTCATCCCATACTCTACATGACTCATTTGACAAGTATGGAAAGTATCCACGCCCTGTTCGGAAATCTCACAAGGTCTTCAACTAACTCGTGCATTACGGGTAAAAATCCGATGGAGACCATTCCTTCCGTCTCAGAACACCACATTCCTAAGTATCCTTGGCGCTTGTCTCTCTTGTTTTTTCAAGTGATAAATATAAAAATTACCTACTCCCCGTTATTGCGGCGCATTCCTTGAATTGTCCAATGGAAAATCACCTTTAAGAACAATAACCTAAGCCAACCAACCTTGGAGCTATTCTCTTCATGCCATTAGATGGATTCCGAGTAGAAACCAGTGTTAATTTGCATCGAGTATTATGACCCGAGAGAGAAATAATAAGGCGAAAGAGGACGTAAAGACCAGTAATCAATTATGAAGAGAAAATACTCGGGCATAAATATTGGGAGGCATAGGAGTGGCTTTAATCATCGAGAGAAAGAAAGAGAGCTCCTAGTTCTTGAAAACTTTTGTCTGCAAGGAATAATTTCAAAGAAAATGACTAACCTATATCAAAGTTCTGTTTTCCAGCTATACTTCGTGCGAGTAAACTGTCCAATTGTTAAAACTAGGAAACCATTGGTCTCTCAGAGCTTCGTGTGCCTTTCCCTAGATCAAATAACGAAATGTATTGTAATAATGATGAAAATTTGATCGCACCAATTAAGAATTTAAGCAAAACATATGGTATTACGCGAGGATATCAATTTTGGGCTATATCATCGTAGGAGTAGAGAAGAGATTGGCAGGGAGAATCAAACTTTGATAAGGCCAATGTTAAAACTGTGCGAAATTTAACCAAACAAGACTGAAGCAATCGCTCTGGGGGAAGTTCCTTTCTGCAAGAGTTCCGGAGTTTGATCATACCGCTGCCCTGAAATATGTCATCGGTTATAAACTACAACGTGGGTAATTATATGTTTCTAATTACAAATAGTAGATTATTTACTTAGCATTGCGTCAATAAGTATTCGCTAACGTCGACAACCAGTCTAAAAGTTCATGATAAGTTTCCTTTGTCGACCTTACAATCAATTTTCAGACGAGGTCGATGAATAAAATTGCCATTAATCTCCCAACATCGGTGTATTTTAACGTTGCGCTGTCCTGCCGATGTGAAGGGCTCTTTGTAATATCTACAAAAATTGCAATAAAGGGACTTTTTAGTTACACAGGTTCAAAGAGGCACGTGAAATCAGCGATTCTCGTGCCTAATAACTTATTTGGATGAGAAAGTGGGCGGTAAACAGACTGTCGAGAGATAACACGAGGACCGACTTTGATGGACTTGATTCGAGTTTGAAATCGATTTTTATTACCAAGCCATTTAAATCGCTCTAGGGAGTGTTCTTTAGAGATTGTGTTTGATCACTGATTACATAAGATGACATGAAATTGATAGGATTTGAGTGAATCGGCAGTTATTCACTCGATAAATCTCGATAAATCAGCCTCACGAGACGGTAGTAAGTTCATTTGACACTGGTTTCTCTTTTCCCGCGACAATAAACTTTGGTTTGCTTTCGATGATATTAGAAAAGGGTCTGTCTGTCGAAGTTAAGGGTGGTGTTAGGAAATAATGTTCTTTCTTAAAAATTTTGCAACTATTATCATTTCGTCGAATAATATTTGGGGAAGATTTTTTCGGCATGTAAGAGGAAAGCTATATTTCTTCTGATGCAGTTAATAAAGATTACGACATTGTTCTTATAGCAATGCTATTTTATCGCGAAAGGTAATTTTCATAAACAGAAAGTTGACTTGCCATATCGATCTTTCCTATGGGGAGCTTCGAAATGATTTTCCCCTTTAAAAGTTAAATATATATGGGAACATTTACAAATTTCTTTTTGCCTTCTCTTACCTGGCAGAGGGGCTCGTCTGTGTAGAGCAGGGGCTTGACTTTCCTCTCCTTGTTCTTTCGGGCGCAGTTCTTGACGGCGTCCTTCCAGTCACAAGTCTGCTTTTCGATGTCGAAGTACAAACCTGCGGGACACCTGATGGCTTGGAGACCCTGCGAAGGAAAAAGGCGACGACCAACATTGAATATAAACCATCATGGTACGTTTACATATAGATTTTAGGGTTAGAATTAAAATAGGATGGAAAAGCATAACTATGTAGTTTTACAGTACTTTACTCAGATACAGCCCAGGTTTTGACGTCCAACGTCATCCTGAGCCATCCTGACTTCGGACGTCGAAACACGGGTCCTATCTAATTAAAATAATGTGGAATCACAAAGCTGTACTTTTTAAAACTAACATGACCTGATTCCATCAAGGTATGCCTGAGACAACCGACGATATTTCCTAAAATTGATTCATGAAAAATACTGTATGGTTAGCGGTGATCAGCGTTAGTGCGTAAATGGTGTCTTTACGGAAATGAAGGGATTGAAATGACTAAATGTTATGTCCCCACCCATCGCCGAAGGGCAGCGGACAAAAAGTTCAGATGGATAAGACACATGTTGTGGATCATAGAATTCGTAAGAAACTTAATGGAGGGGCAAGTACATGAGATAGTCCAAAAGGAAGACTGAGGGACAAATGCATTGGCCTGTTGGCCGACTGAAGTCGAATGTAAAACAGAAGATCTGCAAGTACTCATTGGAGTTAGCTGTGGGCGGCGTAGATTGAGGACTACATTGATCCGATATTAGCCCTACCAAATGTCTAATGATGACTCATCATCGGTGGAATGAGGTGCTAAAAAAGCTCTTCGAAATTGATGAAACGCGGGTATCTCTGCAATTCATTATGCTTACGTCGGGCTTTAAGCCGGAATGACATGCAAAGCTCATTCTTTTAGCATTTTCGTGCGGTATGTGTAAATAGTTGTAATTTACCGGTGATCCTAATCCACATATATAACATCGAAAATTTCGCCATTGATGTTCAAGAGACTTAAATTTATCCGCATGTCGCGGAAAATATAATTCAGTTTATGGCAGTCCAGGCTAAAAAAATCTGATTATCAAGAAATAGTAAATTGGCCATATTGTTAGTAAATTTGAATTTATCCCATGCATTGGTGCTACGAAAAGAAGGAAGAAGGCGAATTCTTTGCGATTCGAAATATCTCCTATGAAAGAGGAATATGAAGCTTATTATCGTGTGTAATATCGTACTTAACTCATGTAACATTACCCAAAATTCAAAGTTGTGCACGAAAAAAATAGTGGGGGGCTGTTTGTAAAAGTTACATCGAAATGGGTGAAATTGCAATTCTAATGTGAATTTCAGGATGTAAAAAAAGTCTAGCTTTAAATGGCATTTAAAGCTCGCTACTTTGACTCTCGATTGCATGATAAATGATTGACGTCTTTTTTTTTGGAAGACTGAGAGTTAAATATCTGAAATACGATCTCATTTTTGATCAGATACGACCTCAAACTAAGTTTACGGAAGTGAGGGGCTTAATTATGCTGAGAAAGTAAAGGAAATCGAGTCTATTCAGATTTTATTTGGGATAAGAATAACTGCTTATTTTTTTCTATAATTATAATATAATAATGAGCAGTATATTTACTATTGAATGGGTCATCAATATTTTTTTTGCATTGGTCGTAGTAACTTCTGGCTATGTCTCAGGTACGGCCGTCATTATATCGTTTTGCTTTTCAAGTTATTGAAATAATTAAACAAGGGGATATGTCGTCACAAGAACTCGTTCCTTTACTTTTATGTTGTATTAGTATTCTTATATACTATTAGTTATTCGTCTTCACGTTGTAAACACTTCTTTAAAGGCCCAAGGATCATAATTATGGTTTCCCCTGTCTAAAAAACTTCTTTCGTCATGGCTTTTAGAATATCGTATCTTTTTTCTCACACAATGCATGCGATACACAAGGCGATGCAATTGAATTAGATCCCCATCAGTAGATAATCATATAAAGAATTTTAATTATAAATCTTTGTTAGTAACTACTTAGATTTCCACTTGTCCAAATAACTGGAAAAGATGGAGTAAGTAGCTCAGTAATATGTGGTGATGTTTTGTTAAAAATTGTTCATGATAATACTTCCATGAAGAATGTAATGATGCATAATTATCCTGTGCATACGTTGCATATTTCAGTTTTCTATTAAGAGAAAGAAAGAGATAATCTCGGATAGTTGCGAAGTTCAACGAAATAGAAGTTGTTGGGTGAGGAATTGTTTTAAAATAAGTATTATCTATATTTATCAAAGTTCGGTTGGTTAGCAATAAATTGCCTTCACAAAGTCAGGTAAAAGTGGTATGAAAATACACTTTTGAATTAACGATCGAGGGGAAAGGGCCAACTAGCTCATATCCAAAGCTTTACTTACCGACGATGTGCACTGAATGACGTCGCGGCAGTTGTCTCCCTCTCCGGCGACTAACCGAAACCACTCGCCGGCGTCTTTGTCTTTACATAATTCTACTTCGAAGCTGTCCTCCTTTTTTGCTTCCTCCTGTGCAGATGCTGCAGGGAAAGAAGAAAGAGAAGGTTACATGCGTTTCATCATTGTAGACAGACTATAAAACTTCACCAATAATAATTATTTACCATTTAGATAATTGTATTAAATTGTTGCATATATCTTATTGAATGAAAAAAAATACATTTTATATAAATTGTGCAGCATATGATCACCAACGATGCTCCATGGCAACTTATACGTAGTAAATTAATGGTTAATAGTTCCACTTGCCTTTTCAGCAAATAATCGGCGGACACCGAGTATGAAGGAAATATTCGCAGAAACAGTTATTCATATTTATGGCCTGTGCGATCATTTGATCACATTTAGTACAAATATTGTGTTGTCTTTCATTAGAGTGGGCATTTGTCTCTTGCCAATGACATATGATAGTACTTGTCACTTTAATGAGATAAATGAGTTTCTTAAACCCGTCAGCGCGCTGTCTATAGTGTACGCTGTCTATTCTTTTCTAAAGTCTATTTCGTATTCGCGGCGGTCCACAAAAAATGGAGGGACACCGATTCATCTTCTGTGGCACTTAACCTTCTGTGAGGGAGAGAAAATAAAAAAAATACTCCTTGTGCAAATGTATCAGGGTGATTTTACCAGTCGCATTCCTTATTTGGAGTTCAACAGAAGGAGAGGAAAAGCATATGAGAGAAAAAGAGGGCGGGAGATATAGAAAACAGGCGCTCTCGTGAAGACCTGACCTTGATATTGAAAGCGCCCTGGAGCCGACGGCCATATTAGGCCTGTTGAGCCATATTTTTTAAGATGGCCTCCCGGTGAAGTGACTTGAATGCCATTAAATTCGGTAGTGGATACAAGAAGAAAATAATCATCCTCTTTCACGAACAAGGATAGTCACCCTTTCTACGCAATTTTTTTAGAAAGATTCAACTTTAAATTATATGAGTATGAATACCAGATTTGGTGGACAGGGGAAATTTATATTTTTTATTAAATATTAATACCATTTTTGAAAATTTATGAGCTTAAAACTTTTTTTTCTTCAATTATACACGTACAAACTGTTTAATACTGAAATCTGTAGGGTAATTTTGAATATATACTTAAATTGCAAAGCTCTGAAGAAGTTACGTAAAATTAACGAAACTTCGGCAGCAATTTCTTGGTGATTCAATGAAATAGGCAAAACCAAAGCTTCATAACTATTGATTAAATAATTCGGTTGAAACATAGCTTCTTGGAATACTTGTCGTTTAACGGCGAGTAAAGCACCGTGCTCACATCGGCTTGATTGCCTAGCATATGAAAAATACGGGCTCCAATACGTAGAAGCAAATGGCCGCCTTCCTCAATTTGTGATAAATGCTGTGTCATTGCATTCTTTTCGTCGTCTATGAATAAATGGGGAACGTAATGAGGAAAGCGCCCGCCGTAATGAGAAAAGCTCAGTGAAGTGAGCGAGGCACTGTGGAGAGAGGTCGGCTGGCGGTAAAGCCTCATCGCAACCATCGCAGTCTTTCGCCTTTTTCTTTTCTTTTGCCTTTTCGGGGTCGCCGGGAGCGTCATAACTCGGCGTTCGCGTGTCCGGTGTTCATAAGTTCCCGACGCCCTGGCCGCCGCGCCGCCGACTTGGGGTCCCTCGCCCCGCACGTCCTATGAATGCAAAAAAACTTGGCCGTCACGTGACAATGTGTGCAATGCTTCACACGCGACAACCTCGACGGACGAACGGCGCATTTTGATTTCGGATCACTTTGCTTGTAGGTCCGCTATTAAACGTAATAAACGCTAAAGAGTGTGTTTGTTTATTCTTGTATCTCCTTGCAGAACTGTTCTTAACTCAAATTATTGCCTCATTTTAAATTTTCTTGCGAAAAATCAGTACCAATTAAGAGCATCACCAATGAATCTAGTGCAATAATCGAAAGGTGAAAGTCGAATAGCTTAGATGAAATTTTTATTGGAGACTGAAAATTTCCATACTCGGATGGACTGTAGCTATGGTCAAAAGCTGGTAGATTAGTTTAAAAATAATGAATAAACAGATGAAACCAAATAAACGCAAATGGGTTGGTGCTTCTTAATTACTCCCCGTGAAATGAAAAATGTCCGTAGGTAAGATAACAGATACCGATGTCGTGAGCTTACTATCCATATTCAGTGCTTCAGCGTATGCATGCATGAAAACATGCGATTTGTTTATTCAAGCATTTTTGCACAGCAGTCGCCTACGATAAAAAACCCTGCTACTTTTCACAGACACTAAGATGTTTTACCCTAAATCGGTCTGGACGACTTTTTAATTGAAGATACTTATTGGAAAATGTTATCGGATTGCTTTATTTTTCATCCTCGTGTCAAAGTTTGTGTCGCTTGATCGGTTCGGTAAGTTTTACTCCAAAAGATTTCGCGATTTCTCCTTTCGCGAGTTAGATTTTGACCCGATGCAAACATCAGAGTAAGTATTTGAGTGCGACCGATTGGGGGTGAGTTGAGTAGTTTCCTCGAGTTTAAATTTACTTAAGAGTGTTCCGAGACATGCTAAGAGATGGGGATGGTGAAGAATGTGCTAGCATTGAGCGTGAAGTGGCAGTGCCTCATCTCTTGGATGCATTTCAACTCGCCTCAAATTTAAATTCCAAATGCACCTTAGCATTAATGGTTGTGTCATCCATCTGGCTTGTGTATCGCGGTTTACGCGTTCCATTTGACAATCCTACAAGACCATTAGTCATCGACCATCTTTGTGCCTGCATGGAAATTTGGGCATACATAAGCCGACCTCTGTTGGAATTGGCGAACCAGGGAGAAAATGGGGTGGAAAATGACTGTTATTTATGAATTCAGGCATGCGAGCGAGCACTTTTGAGAGAGCCGTGTTACATTACTCAATGCCATTGAGACGGGGAAGCGAAGAAAACCATGAGGAGGGCAGCAGTTACACATCCGTTTCACCTTGAACCTACTTCGCCCGATGAGATGTTGAAAGGTTTGAGTTTTCCGCACAACTCTCGCTAATTTCCTGTCTCGAGTTTTCATGGGAACTTGGGAGTCAAAAGGCAAACGAGGATAAGAGAAATGAAATGAGTTATAGACAAGAAGTGGAATGAGTTTCAATCAGGAGAGCGGAAACAACTTTGACCTATAGGTATCCGCGGTTGGGGACGATCAAAAATATTTCATAGGCTACATGAAAACGCTTTCGTCTTTCAAAGAAATTATAATTAAAAATAAGTTTTGCTTTTTCAATTCGACTTATAAATGCGTATATCTACAATTGGCATTGGTAGAGTAATGTGCGTTCTTCCGGTAACTGTGAAAAACAAAGTTTTACCAATTCATATTTAAAGTGCTACATTATCAAAAATTGCATTGTTATTCCAATTTTTAAGCTTTTGCCTAATTTTTTTGCGCTGGGGATAAGTTAAGTCTAAGTATTTTTGTTTCATGGTTTATCAATAAATGGAGGTGGCTTTCAGTAGTTAAGTTTTATGAAATTAATTTTATAAAATTAAGTATAACTAAAAAGAATTTTATGCTTAAAAAATTATAGACAATGATTTAGCAACCGTCTGAAAAGATAGACGGATAATTTTGGACACATACAAAGAGTCGTTGACAAAGGGGTAACGTAAAAGATCTATTAATATCCATCAGAAGTCAACAGTTAGTTATATTCAAAGAGTCAAGAAAGAATAGGAGAGAAATCATAAAAGCAGAGGTTGCAAGAGAAAAGGTAATTTGAGAGTAAGTGTACAAAAGGGTCTAAAGCTGAAAAATAATAAAAACAGGCCCACGGAGGTCGGAAGAAATAAAAAAACAGGCAGTGAAATGATATTTCAGAGGAAAAGCAACAAATGATTAGGCAGTGAAACGGACCTGACATGGTCCTACCTGCAAATTTAAGAAGTTATTTCGCTATAGAGCTGGTTCCATTCTCGAAAATCGTTTTTTCAAACACAAAGTTTTTCGAAAATATTTCTCGAAAAAAACTTTATTTCGGAGCAACAGGCATCACGGTGTGCAGATAGTCCATCTCCGAGGGCGCACTTTTACCTTGAGAGCGGACACCCTTTGAGGAAGCGGACATGGCGTCGGCGGGAGAAAGTGTGGAGAGGAAAAAAGAAGGAAGAGAGAAATGAGAATAAGGTGGAGGCAGAGGTGATGGGAGGGGGGGGATGAAGGGGGCGTGGAGGGAGCGGCTTGAGGCACGTTTGTGGACTGGGCGTTGAAAAAGAGTCCGCTCCCGTGAAAGCGTGGCGCTGGCGCCTATATGATCGGAGCGCGACCTCATTCTCTCCCACTCCCCCAATAACACGGAATAATGTGACCAGGCCCCCGATTCCCCCAAGGCCTCCCGACCACGTGACTTCTCCTGACCCTTCTCCCACCCCCCAACCTCCGCCGCAGTAAATACCTTTTCTCTCCTCTCTACCTCCCACACTCCACTCTTAAGGAAGGAACCCCGTTTGCTTTTGTTTACTTCCGGATATGATACCAAATCTTCTCACTCCGGCATGGATTCGTGGCCTTTGCGAAGCGGCCCCCTAAATTTTCCTGCCCAGGAGCCATCTTTGAAGTTCAATTATCTCGTTTAGCCCTAAGGAATGTTTTAAGTTCAGATCTATCAATGTTCTATGATTCAACTTATGCACTGAAAAAGAGCGAGGAAGGCACATCATAAACTTGTCTTCATAAAATGATACAACATTTTTGTAACCTTAATAACTGCCCCGGACGGAGTCCCAACGGCTCCGCGGAGCACAGTTTGAGAAATGCTGGCTCAGAGGAAAGATGTTATATTTTTGACTTCCCCGCGAGGATGAAGCATTTGTCACATATTGCACTGATATTTTCTGTGCTAGTCGAAACCTTGGATGAAGAAATATAATAGAAAAAGTTCATGGGCTACATCAAGTGTTTTATATATAATCTTAGAGGATCGATTTTGAAACTATATTTCATAATCCAAGCACAATCCATCAGACGCCTCGCTCGTCAAGTTTGGAAACTGAAGGAAATTCTTGTCCAGATCGAATATCATGCAAAATTGAAATGATATCTGAAAGTATTTTTCGCAACATTTGACTCATAAGTAATGGCTTTAAGGTAAAGTAAAATGTGGTTTGGAAAAGGCTGATTCAATGTTGCAATATTTAGACATGGCGATAGAGAATCTGACACAAAGCAAGGAGCGTCGAACGTTGAGGAGTTTAGAATAATGATAGTAATTAAATGTATAACATAGTTTTAGGCATTTTCAGTCAGTGGAATACAGTAATGGAAATGGTATAAGAGGTATATTTTACATTTTTGCCTTAATTGAAGCATTCTATGACTTGGGTTTCCGGCACGTTATACGAAATTTATGTAAAATTATGGTTATTACGTTTCTCCATATTTTGGACTCGAGGTAACTCCTTGAAACTACATACTTTAATTAAATGACACGTGTTATTTTGCGCCTGAAAGAGAATTTGTACGGATGCAATTGAATGACTACGAAATGTGTCTGATGCTTATGACGAATTGCATATCTCCATATTGCCTGTAGATTTATTGCTTAGAACACGAATGCAAAGTTCTATCTGTGCATAAACAAATATTACCCCAACCTCCAGAACTCGTCGTCTTCCCGAAGCCCGAAGAAGGCCCGAAGAAGCCTACAGGATGTCCTGCGAATTTTTGATCACAAGATGAAACGGCACGGAAGAAAGGACCACTAAAGACGTTTCACAACGTGATGCTATCCGCTTTTGATTTAGAGATATGTGGTCTAAATACATCATTTGTTCCATAAGGAATTTTTGAAAGCCTTGATATCTCTTTCTCTCATCGTAATTATCTGCGTAAAAATCGAGTTTCCCGGAAATGTTCACGTTTTCACTCAGTTTTCCTTTAATTTAGCAAATGTGGTTCGATATTTTTCACCTTTCTTAATTAACAATTATATGGGTCCTCTGTGCTTCACGAATTTTACAAATTCTGGTTAGTTATGGAAGTATCGAAACTTTTATTTTTGGAAGACGCTATTTTATGGGTAAAAGACAAAATTCTATGTTTACGCGGAGGTTGTCTAAACGTATTTTTCGGGAAATTGTAGCTACATTACCAAGTTCCGGGTTCTAATATAGACTCATTCTCAACTTGACGACTACCCTGCCTGGCAAAGAAAACGACTCATTGCAGCGTTTCCATTTTGGAGAAGTTTATTACTGCAGAAGAAGTGAAATTATGGCTGCTTCAAATACTCGAGCCTCAGGTCACTATAGTTTATTCATGGGCGGAGCGCAGCGGAATATATCCTCGGGGGCAAGTTTACATCGCATAGAATTATAAAGTTCAAGTTTGACGTTCTCCCTTCTCAGAGTCACAGTTTACCACGAGGAAGTTTGTTATTCAAACTGGGCAGAGCCGTCATAAACGATGCTTCAAACGCCCGTGACACTGTGGCTGAAATTCAATTCATACATTGAATAAAGTGGCGATGAAGGAAGGCGCTTATTCACCCAGCATGAAATACATTGCACTACAGCCCTATGCCCCAAAGCCATACGTAGTGAAGACGTTGTATGAAAAAAGTAGTGTACTGATGAAGGAAGTCAGAATATGCATTGCGTAAAAGGTCTACTGCCTTACTTAACTTGGCCTTTGTGAATAAATGTATCCGAATACGAGTGAGCTTTAAGTTGCTTTACTTTCAACAAGTGTAGTTTAAATTCTGTTTGAATCCATGACGCAGTCACTCATTTTTAACAAAACTCAGTCGAAAGAGAGAATTTTTGACCGTAAGTATTAGCTGCAGAGTTATTGCAAGGCGGATTATTTGGTCTAAAGCAGTGTTTTTGGAACTTTTTTGAACTACCGCTCCCTTTTTTCCACAAACCTTTACCCAGCGCCCCCAACCAGAAACTTTTAAATCATGGACTACATGACCAAAGCAAGATGTTTATAAAAATAAAGCTAAAATAATTGTGATTAAACTATTGTTTGTTTCAAATTCAATAGAGAGATATTTTACTCCTCCCCGGACATGAGTATTCGGTAAGGGCTCAGCCTCCAGGGCCCCCTTGCAGTCCACTTAGACGAAAGCACCGCCCTCCAGGGGGCGGTAGCGCTCACTTTGGGAACCACTGGTCTACAGCATATGTAGTGACAACTGTGCACTGTTTTGGGTGACGTTCAATCCTGGCACGAAAATTCATTAGTTTTATTACTTTTCACATTCCAGTCATGACGACTGCATGAATAGAGCGGAATGCTAAACAATCAAAACACTTCATCGAACCAGCTCATAGGGGTCAGCTTTTAAGTTTGATGTAGTTTAGGCAAGATTTATTGGCTAATGTAATTCAATGAATACGATCTTTTTGTACTGAAAAATATCGCATCTTTTTACCGATACAAAACGGTCAGCCACAAATCGCGCCGCCCTTTCAGATATTCACCAAAAAAAATCACTCGCTCTTTCCCAACGAATGAGGTATTGTTGAGCGCTCCATAGAGACGTAAAAAATGATTGCGTGATGAAACACATACCTCGTCAGAGATGTAGAAGTTAGAAGTTCCCTAGTCTCCTTGCGTATTGAAATAATCACTAATTTATGTTTCGCTTTAATACTTTTAATAAAATCTAAAAATTGAAATATCAATCGATGAAGGTATAATCGGAGTGCGGTGAGAAACGTATTCTCCAAGTGAAAACCGCAAATGTAAATGCAGTTAAGTGCTAAGATGTTAAGTCAAAACAACCTTTTTGTGTTTTCATTGGCACACATGTCTTATTATTACTCATATAATTCTAATTCTCTTACTAATTCTAATACTTCTTACTAATTCTATTACTCATATAATTACTAATATTACGCGTCGGCCCCGGTGGCGGCGGGGTAAAGTCCTCACATGCTAACCCGAGGGTCGCGGGTTCAAGTTCCGCCTAGGTAGAATATTATCTGCCCAGGACATGGGTGTCTGTGTCTCATTCGTTGTTACTGTTATCCACCCGACGCAAATTGGCACATTGTGCTGTATCCGGGATATTGAAGATAAAAAATATAAAATCTGGTTCTTACAACGACTAAAATTACAATGAAATTCAGTAGATAAATGGTTTTCGTTGCGATCAACGAGGAGACTCTTGCTCTAACTCCTTTACAATAGCCGTTAAACGGAACTGCTATGTGTAGGTGACCTCGGCCGCAGAAGTTTCTTCGACCCTGTTTTCGACTCTTTGGTCCGCCGGTCGGCCGATAGGTGAGAGCAGGAGCGCTAATTCTCTCCTCTGCACTTGTTTTGAGACCACGGCGGGCAAACTGGGTTTTTCGCTCACTCCCACCCATGAAAGCCTTTTGCACCTCTAAGAGACCAGAAGACAAGCGTGTACCGCTATTTCTCTCCCCCCCCCCTCTTCCACTCCCTCCCACCACCTTTCGGAATCCTGGACTCCAACTGATGGGGGAAAAGAGGGAGGGACCACTCATTCGTTCACTTTCCACCACTTTCACTTCGCTCGAATCAACACAGTCAACAATAACCCCCGCCTTTCTGGAGCCTTTGGATGTGTGCGTGAGGTCAGAGGAATAGATAGCACCGTTATAGAACAATGGAGTCATGAGGAGAGGCATCCCAACAAATCCGTCTTCATGCTGGAAGAGGACCCCGCCCACCTCCGCACCCAACCTTACAATGCAAATTTCCGTGTGCCGCGGATTGCGAGATGGAAATTCTAAGGAGTGGTCAGCCCTGCCGTGACGTAACTAGATATCATTCTCGCTGAATCATGGTATTGAACACACATTATTCGGAAAAAATGATTGTTTCCGCCTTATGAGGCAATTTTTTCTTGGTTTTACCCAAATCAATCATTATAAAACCGTAAATCAATTTTTCAAATACTTATTGTTCGTAACTATGAAGCTGTACGGTGAATTATAGAAATACGATATGAAATATGAAGACTTTCCCAATCAAAGCAATGCATAGTAATCCTAATGAGGAAAAATTTAAGCCTAAACTATGTATCTATAAACTATATCTATAAAGTTGAATGTTTTAGCTCTCTCTTCCTTTATTAAACAATATTCATTTAAAATGCACTAATCCTCAACTGATAGTTAACGTTTTCACCATAGTTTCAACCAACGCCTTCCCATACATAATTACGTTTTCAGTCAAATACTTAAAATATATTGATGAGAAAGCAATCCGTTTATCCTACGCTTGCGAGAAAGATATATTTTATCATTTCGTGAGCACAATGAAAGATTTTTTTCCCATTCTTCTGACCATGCTTGACAATGTGACAACTGAAATACATTCGTTAAAATAAGGAAAAGTTTCAGTTGGGAATTTATTTGCCTGAATCGTAATAATTTAATTGAAAATCGAAGTTCCCTGAAATGAAATTCGTTTATAACCAGTTACTATGGGGATGATTGACATAAATAGTTTTTTACCAGGATCTTGAAGACTATGAAATAAACCATTTGAAATCCAAATAAAAATCCTGCTCCATGACGCAAAAAATACACTCTAAGAATATCGAACACCCTTCTACCACCATGGAAACCTTTCGAATCCTTTATCATATTCTCCACATGATTCGAACGCGGAACTAAACGCTTAATCTCGAGTTTCTCTCCTCCACTTGCGAGTTTTAGAGCACTCGGCGAGGGATTAGCTGGCAGCTTGGGATTTGGATGGTTTTTTTCGGGGTCAGCCGGGCGCATGCGCGGCCGTGCACGTGATCTGGGTCGGGCGACCGATGCAATGTCACGCCGTGCTAATATGGGGGAAGAGGAGGAGGAAATTAAACTGCATGCGTGGTGATACAGGTCAGCAATCGTGACGCCTCTTCGGTAAGCTTTCTTTACAATACTCCGACAAGGAGACGCCCATAAGTGTGGGTAGGAGAGAGGTCAGAAGTATTGTAGGCCATCTATCTTAATGATCATTTATTTATCAGCTTCTCATTACGGCTGTAAATTGAAATTTATCGTTTAACTACTCCATATAGCGCAGCAGGCGATAATAAGAGAGATAAACTGCCGAAAAGACATAGACACTGCAATATTCACCAATAGTATAAGCCTCTCCCTAAAAATTTCAAAGTAATTGTTGGCAATGTATACATCTGGGAGCCTCTAGAGACTCGTAGACTGTACGCTAGGCTTAGGCTGCTAGAGAAATTCAGAACTGGAGAGTTTCAGAACGACACAGGGAATATTATCATGACACCTCACTACATCTCTAGGTTTGACAGAAATATAAAATTACAGGATAAATCGCCAAACTGATAGGTACAAAAACTCGTTCTTTCCGCGCACAATAAGCGACCACAATACAAACTGAGCTCGACTAAATACACTCCCATAATACATGTCACCATTTCACCTCCTTATAACTTACACCTTTACACGGCTGGTGACGTAACGTCCCCTGCCACACACCCATGCAGCGGCTCGCAGGGTATTATGTAGATGTAGAATTCTAAATAAGATAAATTTCTGGCGCCATTAAAAAGCAGAAATTTTCAAAATTTTACCTCCAAATAAAGCGGGGGTCGTATCACATGGCAGTATCTCATCATTATGATAATGTATGTTTTTAACACAGAGGTTCAATGCATACTATAAATTGAAAGAACAAAAGCTTCATTGAAACTTAACAAATGAAAGGATATAAAGACATGGGGATAATATTTGTACTTAGAAATGAGAACTATTTAGTACATCGCTACTATGAAAATGATTTATTCTAAGGGAGTGTTACGCTATGGTAATTTGCTGCCTAGATAGCCAGAATTAATGGTCACTCCTGCAAACACTGGTAAAATGGGAGTAGCGCCTGGTGCATTAAAACTTCGACCTTAGTATTCCCAATGAATAGAATTCCTGGGAAGCGTATGCTTCATGACTGTGAAATTTTCATTGAGTGATGATCGCGTAGGTGAATTGAAATATTACGAACCCCAGAGACTCCTTTTTGACCGTGTGGTTCATTAATGCCCTCGGCGAACCTCAAAGAAAGATGTGACAGTTATATATACATTTCTATTTATGGCATTAAGGAGATAATTTTTTTTGTGATTCTTATACTGTCTCCATAATGGCACCCTGTAAATAAGAGGATAGAATGCCACTACAAGTTGCTGGCTATAGACAAAAAGGGTTTTCCCTCGCAACACCCCGTAATTATTGACATAACATTTTAATGTATCTAAAAGAGAAGAGCAAAGATCAATCTCTTCTTCTTCAAACGTTTATGCCGACTCGTGACCAATCAAACCTTATATCAGCACATCCATATATAAGCTTTAAAAATTGGAGCCAAGGGAAAAATTGACTTGGAAATTACTAGCCGTAGATCTAGCGGTGCGAATCAATCATTTCTTCGTGTAAAGACGCGTAGCTGAGAGGATTTAATGAAAGAATGTATTATTTACAACATACTATACTTACTCTTCTTACATACTTTAGAATACCCTCCCGACACACCAGACCTCACTCATTGCTCCATATCCCTACTCCCACACTATCACTTACCAAACGCTTCCTCATTTTTCGCCTCTCTTCTCTTGTAAGTTCCCCTCCTGTGAACATTGACCCTTTCACCCTATTGTCCACCGTCTTCGCCAACCTAGTCATTTGTCATTCCCAAAAAAAGTAATTTTTACTACCTCCCCATGTTGCTTGGTATTTGTTACCTCCTCCTTGTTATGTTTTTACGTTTGTGTCCTTATTTGTTTGTTATATGTTCACTGTAAAATGGCTTTATGTTGTATGTGACCTTTTTGTCAAAGAAATAAATATAATACTGCTCAGGAGAACGTACTGCTTAATGCGAAAGTCAAGCAGCGGCTCAAATTGTTTCTAAACGTGCCTCATATTATCGGTATCCAGCAAAAATTATGCTTCACTAAATTACAGCGCGACAAGTGACAATGTTTACGAAAGAAATCTCTCTCAAAACTTGGACGAGGAAAGTCCATGTAGTAGCTGCGGGAAGTGGGAAGGGAGGGCTGGAGGCAGAAACGTATGTATGTGTGCGCGTCAAAGGGGAAAGATGGAGAATTCCTACGCAGCGCTCTCGTGGCGTTCCACTTTCAAATCCGAATTCCATCGAGTGGGCGGGCGGGAGGGAGGGAGAGCGAGAGAGTGTTGGCGGCTAAGGCCCACGCCCTGCCCGCCAACCAACCAACCCTTTTGGCCCGTCCACGGCACACCCCGAGTAGAGTTGGTAATCCTCGGAATTTTCAGTCCGCTGCTCTCATTTTAATCGGTTACATCGACGCGGGGAGGAGAGAATTGGATGGAGCGCGAGCGGGCCGTGGAAGAATGTTGATCGGATGCTCCGGTAATTGACCGGCATCGAAATGAATCGTGCTTCCTTGGTTTTGGTCACGTTCTGCCGAATGGACGAGAGTTGAATAACGTCAAAGACGTGTGGAAAAAAATGAATGGTGAGTGCTAAGCAAGAGAGGAAACGATCGCGAAAAAAATGAATGCACGATAGCGTATTAGCACGGTTTTGAAGAATAGGTGAGTTATTTGAATAAGCGATAGTTACAGGAGAAAATAAGGGTCATGAGCAAGGTGGAAGAAATTATTACAGCGGAGGTGGCTTCGTTAGGACCTATCCGGTTTAAGACAAAGAACCGAGAGTACTGTGTTGGATATAGTGGAATGAAGTGGTGAATGTCACGTGAGGCAGATAGTAGGTAGCTATAATGAGAAAAAGAGAAGGAACAAAGGCAAAAAATATTCTCGGTTTTTAATCTAATTAAGATGTACTCCAAGCAAAACGCCATTAGTTTCCTATTCGGCGAGAAAATCCTGAGCGGAAAATTTTTAATGCTATCTTACCGCCCGTCGCTCGGTGTCTAATGAAATTTGAAAGTTCGTGGCGTCCTGGTCAAACCGAGGACGATGCGTCTTATTTATATCCGCGTTCCTCTCATGCATACTTAATTTCGCCCAAAAAATGAACTTTTGCAATTCAGCATTTCATTAATTAGCCGTCTATTGTGTGTGAGCGTAAATGAATTAATTACTTCTGCGAAAAAATGGAATTCACGTCCGGAGTAGCTGTAGTTAATTTTCGCCAATTTTAAGTGAGATTTGTGATATATCGCGGGCTCTTGCTTAATTTCCTGTACGCCGCTTGGTATCATTCCGCATCTTTTTGTTCCTAATTTGCACATCCTCCCCGAGGAGCTGAAATTTAGAAAAATATAACGAATAATAATATTAATTACAAATACGTTAGCCCCTAAAGTACAGTATGTACACTTCTATGTCCGATATACTTTCAGTTGAGACTTCAAGAGGCTTCGATTTGGTGTCCTTAGGACTCCAAAATTTATTTGAGTGTACTGAGTGTATCAATGCTATACCTGAGATGGAGATTGCCATGAGTTTAGCTTGATGAATTTAGAATTTTTTGGCGAAACGTTTTAGTCACTCCTTCGGAAACATTAACATTGAATGACTCAACTTTTTCAGTAATATTCATTGAGATAAGTCACATTTATTGACTAATCCTAACATTTATACCGCTAATATTTTATATGCTCGTCGAAGTAATCAACATTAACTCTTCTTAATGACTCTACGAGTTTAGTCCTGTCGAGAAAGTTGTAAAAAAATAAGTTAGCCGTTCGCTATTTTATACTACCGCTTTATAGACATACCTCATACAGCTCTAAAATTTTTCATAATGTTTACAAGCCAAAGGGTCCATTCAGTAACTCAATAAAACCTTCTGGCGTTTCAATAATTATAGACAAAAAGGCCACACAATGGTCGCTAGAGTACACTTATCCATTAGAACAGACGTTTCGGTTTTATTCTGCCCTGCTTGATAGCTTCCACCGATTCAAAATCTATTGTAAACTTACACCTCCTAGTATTTCCCCACGCCTGCCTAAGACCTAACTTCAAAGTGGGAATTTCAAAAGGAGGCAAAGAATCGATATTTATGGGAAAAGGATAGAATTAAGAAACTTTTCGGAACTGAAGAATGCATTAAGTCGAGACGTGGCTGTTTTTATTTTTCTCTAAGTGGTTCTGGAATCACGTGATGTAGCTTTCAGGTACCAAATGAAAGACTTCCCTTGGTTTAATAGAATGCTAGTAGACTCGGCTACAACAAACAGAGTCGGATCGTATTGTTTCTTGGCCCAGTGTTCATCTTTACGTACTTTTGGCCTAGTTATGCCACGTTAATTGCTCCCAATTTGGATATCGCTGAACTAATGTCATAAATCCTATAATTAGTCGTTCCTCGTTTAAAATTTCGTCTCTTACAAGTATCATTTTCTTTCCATTGAGATATTGAAAATAATTTTTGTCAAATAAGGGTTGTTTCTTGCTATAACCACTAGCCAGAGCAATCTTAGTTTTTCAATTCCCCGATGTCGAAGATAACTGGCAATTTTGTCTGTTTATTAATTCATTTTATTCTCCAGCTTTCGTCCGTTTTCTAAACATGAATAAACCAACGGACTACACATCTATTCAACTCTTCAATGGCTGAAACAGCCAATGGCATTGCTTAACGATCCATTCATTCCTCTCTTGAATATCTCGATATCTTGAATATTTTTACCACTTATACCTCTCTAGTGCATTCTACCTTTGTGAATGACTGAAGTGTTTAGCTTACATAGAGTCTAGAGGAGAATCTCTTAGTGGTCAGGGCATTAGGCTTGATGGTTGATTTAGAAGAGAAAGTGTTTGTTGATGAAGAGAGTATTGATTAGGGGAAATTCGAGTGGAGACGTCTGGAATAGGTAAGCCAAGACCATGGCATGAAAAGTCGCTTTTTATTGTTATTAAGATACTTGGTCGCTACGGATGGTGGATAAGCGTAGACCGTAGGTTTTAAAATGATGGTGTGGGGATGATTGGTAAGAAGAAAGTGGGTGATTAGAAAAATACGTGAGAAAGAGTCGGATGCAGTGGAAAAGGAAAGGACGCAGATAGGAGAGACGTTGAATGGAGGTACCAAATATGTTTGAGGACAAATTTGCGTTGAACTGAATGCGTTTTGCGTTGAAATGTTTAAAAAAGTGATTGGTGGGATAAATTTGGACAAGCACGTGAGAGGATGAAGAACAATAAGAATTGTGGCGTGAGAGAGAGAGAGAGAGAGATATGGCGTGAGAGTTAAGAGATGCGAAGATTTTAAAATAAATAAAATATTGCAAAATTTATGGTTTTTATTCGGGCAGTTATTGAAAATACTCCCTTTGATGACGGTAGACATTTATATCCACGGATCTACGTCTTATATCCTTGAACACGTTTTTTGATGGTTTATCTAAGTTTACTATGATGAGCATTTTTTAATTAGTCATTGAAAGATAGTTTATCGATGAATTTGACTTAGGTCGCTTTCAAGGCATTTGAAGTTTTCTTTAAGCAAGCTTTAATAATTTGGAGGCACGGCATGAGGATGGATTCCAAAAGATAAAAGCTTAATGCAAAGAAAATATCTACATTTATAAGTATCCGTTTTCGTGTTTCAAAGCCGTTTTTCAAACTCTTTGATGAACGTATAGGAAATAACAGTGGCTCAGGACCAGCCATTTATTTAGGAAATAAAAGTTGAGATGGGTAGATTTATGCGAATATCACCTCATATTTATGCCTCGAGTCATGAAGGTTGGACCTGACAGACGGGTGTTGGCGCCTTCCGTGTCCCGCTGGCGCATATCCTAGGAAGGCGACACCCGGCGTGGCGTTGGATCGAGTGCTCGTCACGCCCGTCGCTCAATACGTGCCCACCCCGCTACTCATCCGCTTGAATCCAAACTCACCCTTTGTACGCATCACGCCTCTCGCCCACATTAATCCTAGAATAATCTTTTAAAATTTTCAGCCAACGCCTCACATTTCCGTCTTGATGCGATGAATACGATTCTCTTCTCACAGTGAGACATCCGACGGAGCGGCACGGTTATCGGGAATCGCATGACTCCCTGGGGATCAGAGCGGATTTATGAGACATTGATGGCAAAGAAAAATCCTGATCGCTTTAATTAAGTCATGAATGCATTGAAGAAATCCTGCTATCTATTTTAATGTATGGAGATTCCAATGCGACTAAGTGAGACAAATCAAACAGTGAGATACAACTTTTCGTTCGTATACATTAAACATTTTTAAATTATAAATTTTTGGTGAAAAGAATCTGTTTTTGGAAAATTAATATGTCGATTATTTACATTATATTTTTAATGAAAGTTTTTCCAGCCATAGGAACCGATTTTTGTGTTAAATTAACGCATTTTCACTTCAGTTCCTGTTATTATAACGCTAATATCTCAAACAATAAGATGGATGAGAGATTCACATTTTAAAATTTTATGTCCCTGTGAGAATTTGGTACTCATAAACAGTTTTCAGTGAAAATTCCGTTAGTATTCATAAGAGAGGAAAATACTATTTTCCCAGTAAAAAAGTAGCTGGTACAATCTAGTAAATAATCCCTACTTAAAGAATACTGTTTTGTAGTTTTTCACATAATTTTATTTTGGTTCGTACGACTCGTTTCACCGACTTGCGGCATTAGCAGGAACCGCAAGTCGGTGAAAGGAGTCGTACCATCCAAAATTAAATTATGTGGAAAAGTACAAAATTGTATTCCTTAAGTATGGACACTTTAAACTTCCACGAAGAGAAGCATGAATCTGTAGTGTGTTTTTATTATTATTATTATTATTATAGGGTACTGTATGGGCAGCTTTTCATGCTCTCATCATCTCCTTATTTAATCATCATTCATTTTTAAAATTTTATATTTCATGTTTGCTTTTATTTTATTTGCAGTCCCTATTTTTTCAATTGTTATTTTTGTAACATTCTCCGTCTCGATCCAGGACTGTCTCGTGGGTGGGCGGGCGTCAGGAGGGTCGATCCAAAGGAGCTGGATACTGTAGAGTGTTGTCATATATAATCTATGTCTATACTACAATTTCTTGTTAAGAGTTTCATTGTTAGTCATTCGGTATTAATTATGAAGGGCTTTGGATAACTTTAGCGGAACTAAGTTTATTTCCACAGCTCTCCCAACTCATATGAGATGTAACAGCCTACGCCTCTAGCCGGAGCAATGTGTGTTGACCGGTCGGAGCAGTATTTCGCTGCTTTCGCTCTGCTTACTCCACGTTGTCGCCCCTTTCGACGCTGTCGTCGCTCTGCGTCTACTTCTCCCCAACTCCGAAATGATCTTCTTTCCATTTCGTCCCTCCTCCCCTCCACCTTGTACGTACACCCCTCTGGCTCGAAGCGGATGCGAATTCCTCTGGGCAACTGCGTCACCAGCTCTGTGCTCTCATCGAGAGATCGAATAGGAATCGCGTCCACACACACTCACATACACGCACACACACGCGAGGGCGAGAAGGGTGGGAGAGATAACGTGTGTTGTGTGTGTGGAAACGGCGGAGAAAAACACGTATACAGCCACAGCACGGCTCAACTTGCCGGCTCCGGCGCCTACTTTCGCCAAACGAGCGGCCACATTCGAGAGATCCCGGCCCTTCTCAACTCGCGCTGTCGCCCTCTCTCTCTCCTATCTCTCCCTCATTCCTCTCTCTCTCTCTGTCTCCATTCCCTCCCCACACACCCAATCGGCCGCTTATAAACCTCTCCTCCCTCCGTTTCGGATTCTTTCGGGTTTTTCCCCCCTCCGGGTCGTCGGCTATTTGCAAGCGTGGAGGGCTCCGGGCACCCAATCCCTGAGGTCACTTCTCAGCGGTCGCAGTTGATTGGTGTTCTCCGAAAAACAAATGAGGTCGAAAAGGAGTTGGAGCGGATGTGGAGGAGAAACCTGGCATCGGCGGATGAGCCCATTGAAACTTCCGATTTTTCGTTTCTTCTTTTGTTTCTGATAGATGATATTTTTTCTTTCAGCATTTTCGAAATCATGTGCAGGTTTTAGTGATGTCAAATGGGTGAGACCACGCCTTATTGGCGGAACTTTCAAATTAGTTCAACGGAACACCTCAATCCAGGAAGCTATACCTTTAATTTCTAGGACATCGACTCTGAGTAAACGTCGTGACCGCTACGTAGTATTCTATGCCAGTTAGGACAACTTGCTCCTTAAGATCCTTCAAAAAGCCAGAGGGGGGAGATTTGGCCTTTGCAATTTAACCGGCTAAAGCATTCGGCACGAAATTGTTTCTGGTAATGATATTTTATGGGTGGAATTCACGATCTCGTCTTAATTCTAAAGCATCGCATTGGACAGAGTCCAATCCACGGAAATACACTTTCGACTCTGCAGAGGACAGACTGCGAGATTAGGCTCAAAAGTGCCAGTCTAGTCCAAACTCAAGACTTGAAATAACGCCAATTGCTTCGCGAATACTCTTTTTTTCTAATCCATTTTGAATTATGACTCTATTTACTTTTCCGCGCTACGACGACAGACGACGAAGAGATGATTAGCGCAGTGAAATCATGGCTCCATAGGACAGGTACCGACATGGCACACGCTCCCTAGAGAATCGATCGAGGAAGGCAACAGGACGTGAAGAAGTTTATGAAGAAAACTAGAGGGAGTAGATCTGTTGAAGGCTTCCGCGGGGCTTTGATGGAGGTTGATTCCTTCTTTCGGGTTTTCCGCCGCGTTGGTACATGTTGGGGACGATATTTCGCCGGCTGTCCTACTGGCTTCCTCATGGACCTGAGGAAGCCAGCAGGACAGCCGGCGAAATATCGTCCCCAACATGTACCAACGCGGCGGAAAACCCGAAAGAGGGAGTAGATATAAACCATTCTTACCTATGTGTAAATTTCATCTTTTACCACCCTTAGAGATCATCCTGATAAAAAGTTTGTTCTACTGGGGAAATTAGGACGTAGGATTGCTGAATATGACGCACTTTGTCGAAATGAAATATTACACAGTGGCTCGGGTGGATGCACCCCTCCCACAAAGCCATCCACTTCCACCTCCTGAGTAGGGGAGGGGGAGCTAAGGAATGTGTAGGATTCTAACTGGGCGCTCTCGACGACGAGAAGGAGCGAGCGGATGGACAGTCGGCGACGGGAAAATGTAAGATGCGGACGAATATAGATTACGAAAATGAAATGACCCTAGTTTCCCCGTTAACGCATCGACGAACCTACTACCTGGATCCAAGCTTAAAATATTTATAGAAAAAATCTCAGAGTAGATCGTTGAAATACGCTCGTATTTTTCCTGTAATAACGGAATGGTTTTTATCCAAAGAGGATAACATTGTGACATTCATGACTGTGGTCAAAGAGGAGACCATTAATTTTTAATGCTTGGTTGGAAGTCTTGATAAAACTAAAATCCGTTTTTCCGCAGCAAGCGGCACGTAGTATCGTGACCAGAAAGCATACAATGAGCAACAAAGGTTGTAAGTAAGGTAGCCATAGGTGTTCCTGTCCCCTCTTTACAGCTGCCAGGCGTTTATAGGGCGGAACCTTCTGCTGCAGTAAATAATTCGTATTGTAACCCATCTGACGTGTAAAAGCTATGGATTTTGAGTGAAAAATTAAGCTCTGATCTGTTAAATGAGACTTTTAAACGCTAATCTTCTGCTCTGTGATGATCAGGGCATCATCATGAAGTTAACACAAGTTGCTGAAGCCCGCCACAAACTCGATTCCCAGCATATCGGCCTCATGATCCAAACTTAAGTGCGCTACCGGCTATGAATTTTTTATTTCTTAGTATTCCAACCGCTTGGCATATGCAACATATCTTTTTTGCCGCGAGAAAATGCAGCAAAATGAGCACATGAAATTCTCCACGCGGAATTTTAGATGCTTTCGTTGAAAGGATCGTCGCAACGGAATGACTTGAATAGGTGAGTTCATTCACGCCGTTTAGAATAAGTGGGCGATTACTTGAGGTGTGCGCGCCTATGAAGGAGTTGAGTTCAGGGCGGAGGCGTAAAGAGCTTTCATGCATGGCATGAAATGCAGAGGAAGCAATGAACGGGGAAGAAAGCGAAGGGTAACTTAGCGTAGAAAAAACTATGAGCAATCGCATAAGAATGCCTGAAAGTTGCATAGCACTAATCTCATTGGACTACTTTCAGGTTATAGAGTAAAGTACGTGCCGATCACTACTTGGGGAAAGGAAGGAACCTTACTCTCAGTAGGTTCTCCCGCCGGTGGGAATGAACAAATTTGCAAAATTCACGGTGAAAAATATACTCGACGGGGATAAGAGAAACTATATTGATTTGCCTGGTGTTTGAACCTCGTAAGAAATTGTCATTTCTCGTATTCATACAATTATATGTAACGTCCTGTTTGGTAGCTTGTATAGGCCATTAAAAAGTCTGCTACGAATCCAAAACGTGGGAAGAAATACAGCTACGAAGCTGCGAATACTTAGCCGATGCACTCGGCAAGAAAATGGGGATCTGGGATCAAGTCCTGCCAATATATTTTGCCTGCATACTCCACCATCTTGCGTAAAGATATCTTTATGATTTCAGATTGCTGAATGACTGAGATTTGGCGCTGACTTTAAATTTAAATGATATTGGGGGTCTTGGCGCAAACTGGAGTACGATATTACATCAAGCCCAATTAGGTCTTGTCAATTAGAAGAGAGAGTCTCCACCGCCAGGGGCAGTTCCATTCTCCATCGTTCATAGTGTTTAATCTGAGGTTTTTGAGGACAAAATATTTCCTCCATAACTGAAGTAGAAATATTTCCGAGTGGTTTTCCATACTCTTAGCTTAGATGTAGGATCTGGTTGTGATTCACATAAAATGCCATGCAAACTGAAACTCATAATCATGGATAGAAAGTTAATGAAGCTGCATGAAAAATTTATTCTCCATCGGGCTCCTATTGTGGCATGGACTTTTATTCGGCACAAATTTGTTCCCATTTTATTGCCAACGTAAGAAGTACTAGCAGGCACACATGAGCTGAAAAGTTATTGTATTATTCTTAATAAAGAGTATATTTAAGAAATTTTCACTGCTTAATTATTAGTTTGCTGTGTGAAAAAATAAAATACTTTGTCATTTTCAATACTTTTTTATTGGAAGACTAACTGGTTTCGATGTTAGAACTTAATCATCTCTGTTCGAAATTCCAATTAAAAACAACTAGTGATATATTCTCTTCAGTACGGGCGAGCTATGGAGAGGGAGTTTAGAAGGAAGGATCTTTGGAAGGATATTGTTCTTACATCGAAACCGGTTACACTTATTACAAAAAAGTTAGCATAATTGCAAAGTTTTTATCCATATACTAAGTAACGATATCTCAGAGAAACTTAACCTACCATTACGAATTATCTTCTTAGAAAAATGTAAGGTCATTTCTTTGTCGGAAACCGACAGTTAACAATTTCGACATTTTCTTAACACGCTGATATATATTATATATATGCCATTTAGAGCTCCGTGTCGTCGAAAAATGATGTAAGAATTGCATCAAAGAGATTCATCGGAATCCAAAAGAATTATTTTTGAGGTATATATTACGTATGCATCGAGGCTTCCTAGCCAAAATCGATTCCACTTCTGCACCGTCGATTTTTACACGTTTTTCTGCTGCACTTCACCGGCGCGGGTGAATTAAGGCCCCGCACGGGTCGCGCACCTCAATAGCCGAGAGTCTCCGCGAAGCACGAGCCCGAGCACGGCGTCGCCTTGACCTATATAGCTCTCTCTCTCTCCCTCGGTCTGGTCACACCGCAGCCAATCTAACGATCTCTCCGCTGCACGGAAGGCGAGGGACTCGACGACTGCATTCGGCCAAACTCGACCCCCATCTCAAATTAACCTCCCGCCATACAGGCGGTAGGTGAACGCTTATGCGATTGTGGAAATTATTTGCAATCCTTTGCCAACTAACTTCAATGGGATTTCCAGCAACTTAGGAGATGTTGGACCGTGCGCATCCGGCGAACATTAAGGAGCTGTATTCGTTGCACTTAAAACTGAGCGATTTTTGCCGTTGATGTGCTATTTGTATGTAATTTTCGTGCCATGTGTGTAGAACAATGGCAACGAAAGTGTTTAATGATAAGGGAACTTAGAGTTTCTTTAGTTTCTATGAATGCAAAACCCGTATCTGCGTGATTTACCCAAATGCTTCAAAGATAAATAGTTAGATTCATATTTTCTGCAAATTTTTCCTTCCGAGATAACCAGTTACGAATAAAAATATAGGCAGTTAAGACAAAATAATTTCTGTGATTGGTGCGAGTTTTTTTCCCTTTAGCTCCACTGTATATTCCAGATTAATATCTAAAATTAAATGGTTTCAAAGAGATGAACTTGGTGCGTCTTGAAGCACGGACTCTACGGGTTGATTCACTCTATGAATGAATTGATTCTTAAAGATATGAGCGATTATCGACAGGTAAAGTACAGCCGCCACAATAGCGTGCCTATTGAACATAATTAAGGATAATCTTCTCAGAGAGCTCGGTAAAGATTAAAACTGCTTAATTGGATATTAGGGGGAAAAGGATTTCCCCAAGAACGAAAGATTATCTTTGAAGACAAGCAGAGAAAGGAAATGGCGGTGCGGGATGCGTACCATCTAGTTTCCTTTGTTCTCTCCGACAATGCAGCAAGAAAAAAAGCAGGTTCTTCGGAAGTTTATAACCAAAAGACAATGTGGATGGAACTCAAGTTGATTCTTTTACGAATAACGTCAAAAACTGAGGTCATACCCCATAATGGTAAGTTGCTGAAACAGTACTCCCGTATGTGCTGGAACAGCGTTCTATCAAATATCTGAAGTTCGATTGCAAAAATCTTGAAAACGATAATTCAATTCTATTAAGTGACGGTGATATAAGGTTCTGTCTTTCATACTTGTCAATATGGGTCAATCTTGTAGACTTTTACCGTCAACAAACGACAAATTTTAATCTTATTTTGAGTTAACAGTGCACACGGATTTCGAGGCTAATTGATTTCACGCTGACTTCGAGGCATACCCCGAGTGTAGTGATTACAATCAGGCCTCGGTGTCCAATGAAAATTTTATGCGCCTCTTCCTGTTGATTTATGATTCTATAATTAATTACTTTTTTATCTTTATAAATAGTAGAGTGTCTAATCAGATAGGAATGCCTTGTTAAATTAATCACCGCGAACCAAGTTTTCGATAGATTTATAAAAATTTTACCTTTGAGTTTTGTAATAACAGATGTTACATTATTTCAATACTGAATGAGAAATTAATCGTATTATTTTGATTAATTATCTTTAAAAATATGTTCTATACATAAAAATACATTTACGACGGCGTATATTACAAGTAAACGAACACTTTAAAACCAAGTATGACTTACAATAGTTTATTTATGATAGTAAATAAATGTCGTGGATTGTTTCTTCATTCAAAAACTTCTGTTTAGGAATAAAATCTTTCATAATCGCGTTACCCAAGCGATTGCTAATGGCACTCAATTTTATCAGATTTTCATAAATTTTTCCAGTTTACCAATACGAAATTTGTGTAGACTTTTAACCTGGATAGAGCTTTTCGGAAAGTCGACCTATTATTCACCAGGTAATTCATAAGCTATTCGTAAAATAATCTTAACTTAATGTCTTCTAATTGATAGTTTTAGACAGCGAAAATCCGCGTATTTTCCGAATATATTAGTATTAAACGAAGTATCACCGGATAATTTTTGTGCCCGACGTAGCGTTCTCTCGTATCGTCCTAATTTTACGAAAAGTAGCCAAGAGTGGCCTTCACATTTGCTGGAAATGGGAATTGTGGGATTTACGGTCCTAGATACCAGTCCGACGCTTAACATGCGGAATGTCGCATTGCCCAAGGAGTGGCTGACGAATGCGTTAGGTAAATATGTCAAGAGGGACGGAGACACAGAGTATGCTTACGAGCGAATATAATAGGCGAGAATTTTCGCTGACTTACTAGCTAACAAGTCACCGCGCACACATGGCAACAATAATTTTTTTTCTGTATCGGTGATAGTCGCTGTCCCATCTCCTGTAGAGTTATGTGCGGATTATATACACTAAGAATATGTTTCAAATTATCCCCGAGAGGATCTTACTACATCGCTTATTTAAGTGGTCAGTGTGCTTATTATCAGCGGGAATCGTATGGAAACCACCCTTTTAAAAAAAATATATTTCAATTTCAACATGCTTGTACAACTATTGGTATTTTTTATAGTACAGTTTTATTATTCGGTTTCTGGTTATACATAACCAGATTTATTGTATTTTGCCATCAATATGGGTGATTTGACCAAAATGGAGGAGAATGATATGAAATTTCCGCATATGGCTGTAAAAATTTACCTTAGAAATACATTCTACAGATAATGAGCCTGGTATGTATCTTAGTACCTTTTTTGCCTTTTTATAGCTGAAGTTGTCCATGGATAAAGGCAGTCTATTTTGAACGCGCGTTTTATGTGTATTTAAGAAGGTGAAATTTAGTATTTGGTTTGCCGCAAACAGTCACAATGGAAAGAATAGGAGCAGAAGTATTGGTAAATACCTGCCTCAAAATGTTTAATTAAATTTAGTATTTCGTCATTTAGAGGAAAAGGGTAATTTTTTCAAGAGGATGAGAGGGTGAGGAGTGGAAATTCACTCCCATCCATTTGGACTGTCGTCGGTGAGACGGGTTTGATGGCACGCAACATTTCATGGAAAGTGGCACGCGACACGAAATGGCCAAGAGAGCAAAGCACGCCACGCCAATTGACTGGGGTTGGACCAGCTTCTTCTCGAGAATACGTTAGCAAAATAAGATCACGCTCGTGAGCGTTGAAGTGACGGTGTGTTGTCAAATAGTCATCCCAACCTTCATTGAGCATTCTCTTTTTTTGTTCGTTCGGTTACTTCGAAAATGCCGACGGGCAGTGGTAGTTATTTGCACCATGAAGAGTGAGTTTGTAGATTTTCTGAGAGATAGATGATTCGAGGCATTGTTGATTGGTGGAAGGAAACTAATAAAACGCTCCAAGGAGTCCACATTTTATTGCACGATTCGAAGACATAGTAAACGGGTAGACAATTGTTTGAAAGTGCTCTTCACATTGCATCCACGTAAGAATCAATATTTAGCTCAATAATTAGCTACGACAGCCGGGATACGATATCAGGCTCTCGGGGGAAAAGGTCAGTAAATTAGCCTCTACACCAGCCGGTCCCTCATCTCCGGATATATTCTAACGAGTGAGCTCTCAATCAACAGAATAGTTCCGTGGGAAAAATTACTGCCTTTAGGAAGTGAATAAAAATGGATGTTTAAAAGACAGTTATTGTTTTTCATGTAAATTGATCGCCGAAATCGGAAAGATATTTTTCCCGCTTTTTCCAATGTTTTTTTATCTCCTTTTTTGCAAAATTTATTGGTAAATCTATTAAATTGGCTATTTTAAAATCCTTATCTGGAATCGTGAGATTTTGTGACTAATACACCAATGTCTGCGCGCCTATAACGTTTATGCTGAACTAATAATTTTTTGAATACAGCATGTTTAATAGACATGGATTTGAAAATTTTCTACACGACTCGAGATATATTCAAATTCCGAAACCCGAAATGGGAACTCTAAGGTCAGCCAATAGGTAGGTATGTGAAGTGATCAAGTGGCTGATTAACCAAGCTAAACTTCTCAACATAATGAAAAATGTTTTAAAATTTTATATTTCCTTCTGCCAAAGATTTGCATTTTCTTGACTGGAAATTGAGGAATTATGAAAACGATAGCTGTTTACCCAAAAGGAGGGAAGGCTTACAAGAGAATGAAAGTAAACAAACTGACTCCTTTGGAGGAAACTAACTCTAGATTTAAATATTTACTCGCTATGGTTTTAAGAGGTATTTCTATATCGGTAAAATGTCTTCATGTATCATTATAATGGCATGATATAGTTAGTGGGAGGCGAGGGGTATGCAACTCTGAGAAATGGTGTACGCTTGTTCATAAATCGTTGCGAAATGGACAGGAATGGATAGAAATGGATAGAAATGAATAGAAATGGATAGAAATGAATAGAAATGGATAGACATGGTTGGAAATGGACAGAAATGGATAGAAATTCACAGAAATTGACAGAAATTGATAGAAATGGTCGGAAATGGACAGAAATGAATGGAAATGGTTAGGAATGGATAGAAATGGCTGAAATGGATATGCGGTGTACACTTGTTTTTGAAGTTGCGTACCCCTCGGTGGGAGGCAATCAATTTTCCACATTTTCTTACGGAGATACCGGATATTGGATTTTTTTTCTGGCGGTATCTCAGATTCATTCCGCCTCGATATTGAGATAATAACTTGAGGATAAAACGCTGCATAGCGTATTTTCCGTTGATAGTGAGGTCTACTTCCTCCAGTGATAACAAGAAATAACGGCGTTTAGATCCAAAGCTTCACAAGGAACGCGATTTCGCCACACGTTGGAGAGTCGCTCGGCGTGGCGCATAAATAATAGGATACTGTGTGTGTGTGTCTCTCTCCCTCTCTCTGTCGCTCGTTCATGGCCAACGTTTAGCAAACAGTTTTCACAGTGGTAAAGTCCAACGGATTTATCATTAAATAACTAGAAGCCATCCGTCTTCGCTCATCATTCACCCAAGGAGTAGTCAGAGCTATACCAAAGGTTTGTAAATTTTGTGGATTCGTATCCATCTTGGAAATCTATAATTTGAAAGTATGAAAAGGAAGGTAATGCCTTGCAAAATTAATTTTATAAAGTTGAATATCTGTTTCCTGAAAAAAAGCAGCGGAAATATGAGCACAAAATAATACATAGAATAGAATATTTCTAGAAATTACGCACTGCGTTTCCGAGTCCAAGTGCAATCTTCTACTAATTCCACTACAATACTCGACTAGGTTACTACAATATACGACCAATGCCACTTATTGAAAGGGCTGAATAAAATCTTATCTAACTGGGTGATCATAGGATGTAAAACCTTTTCTATAGCATTCGATTACCATTGTTTCTTGCCCGAAAATGAAGAACTAAACTTTTCGTAAGCATGCTACGTCGTTTTGCTAGAAAAAATGAGAATCATCTTATCACTCAAAGGATCACTCGCGTGTACCGTAAAAAACCGGAGGAGGATCTACAGTTTAATTATCGAAATCAGGGAAAGACATTTTTCAAGAGGACATTTTCTAGAGAATGATATAGATTAGTCTTGGAATCATCCGTCTCTCTCGCCCATGACTACAGTTATGAGATATCTTCATTGACGTCAAATATTATTGTTAAGTATTGGCATCGCTCATGCCCCCAAGGTAGGGGAAAGATTGTGCTGAAATACATCCGAATTGAATGAAATTTATAGCTGTACTTGTCCCGCGGCTAATCGCTATAATTATTCCCATATTCCCAGTGCGTCTTTTATAATCATAATTTTATATATTTTTTCTCGAAGGAGGTTTATAAAGCCTGGTTTTAAACACAGCACCATTAATTCCATATTATTTTGCTGCAAAATAGTATTATTTAATCTCATATCTGATTACTTCCTTACACCACCAAGACAGAGGAAACTTTACCCCCATGTGGCACAAATAATATATTAGCTTCCCAATATCACCAGTAGCTTTCTCATAGTTTATCCTGTGCTTGATTGTCATTGATAGATACCCTTCAAGCAACACCAAATATTTCTTCAAGGCTTTGTTTACCAGAAGAAATTTATTACTCTTCATTACTTGAAACGTACCTCTGTTACGGATGGAATTTGAGTAGCTGATTGTTGAGGTGTCATTTATCGGAAACGAATTAAAATATATAAAAGAATTTTAGAATGTTTAAAACCCATATAATTCGAAAGTTTTAGGATTTTAATTGGCGGGGAAAAATTGCTGAAAAATTTATCGGAAACCTATCGTTCTTGGATACGATCCGTGAAAAAAAGCAGATGCTGGTCTTGGCAGAACACGTAAGATTAATATTTAGGAGCTTTTGGCTTTCGGTTCCGGCTCAGATCGCCGTAGAATCCCGTTTGTTTCTCCGCATCCAGCCCCGGCGCAGAGTGGAGCGAGCGCGGCCGGGGAGCCAATTGGAAGCCGCGCCGGTTCGCCGCGCCGTGGCGGTGCCCCCGTCAGCCACCCGCGAACACACAAACCCACGTGACAGAAGGCCGAGAGAAAGTCCTGTTGCCATGGCGCCAACCTCCCTCCCCCCCCTTCATTTCCCGCCCGACCAGCCTCTCCCTCCCGGCCCTCCCCTTTCTCACGCGGCGATGCCGTACCTCCGCGATTCGAATGGGAGATCCCATAATCCTCCTCGCGTGCCTTCACATTTTGTCTCCACCGTCCACCCATTTGGTTGCAAAGTATTTGTGGGAATATCAAATGACTGATAAACGGATTGGTGATTTATTTATTTAATCTAAGATGCAAAATGGAGGAACGAAAAATCAAAATAATCCCTATATCAAGACGAATTAATATATCATCCTCATTATCAGGCCATATTGAGACAAAGTTTCGTCGGCTTTGGGTTATCCGTAATGATATTGAATTTCATTTATTTAACTAGATATGAGCTAGGTCCATTCTCTTAACCAGAGTATATAAATCTCGGCCTTTTGTAAAATCACGGAATGAAATGTTGCCCTTAAAATGGTAAAATGCTCTGCTCTTTATTAATTCTTCTCTGGCTGGCTCTTGATGTGGTGAGCATATAACTTATCGTGATTTAATCCATGATTCAAGAACTTTTATTTATAGCTCTTGGAGAGAGAAACTTGATAGTTCATCACCTGCTGTCTATAAAACTCCAAAACTTGTGCTAATTTATCCAGTATAAATGAATTGCACGGTTTAATTGTTCACGCATACATTTTGGTTGTAACTTATGGCTTGATTACGTAACCTCTGTGAACATTTTTGCATTCAAACCGAATTTTATTCGTTTTTCTATTCAATACTCAAGCGTCAACAAACCGACGGCCTAATGGAATGTACATCGCCCGAATTCTCAGTTAAACATCGAGTCATTACGTTACCTCGCGTTTAACGTTAACCAGACACTATATGACCCGTCATTAGAAGTATGACAGCCATTAGAATAGTATGAAGTATGACCAGTGGAGAGGAATATGTAGCTTATGGGTGGGTATGCTTTTTGCGCCTTCCTGTGTCTCATCACTTCTTCCTTCCGCTGAGAGAGTTTTATTAATCGCAACGGCTGCCAATTGATTCCATCGGAGCGGTGCCAATCCATCCACTTGTTTCCCCATTGGGCTCGTCAAGATGGCTGCCGGAAGGGATTCATTGAAAAAAATAAAACCGGCGTGGTTCCGACACTGTGAGTGGCTCACTTATCGGGACGGGAAATCTCTCAGGCCGCAATCGAGATTGTGTTTCAGGCTGCACGCTCTCGTCTCCTCTTTCGCTCTTATGAAAGGAATTATCGCCGTCGAGCTTCAGCACCGGGTGTGAGGTTGAAAGGAAATGCAGTGATTTCATGCAGGCTTGCTAGATTACGGCGAAAACAATATTCACCGCGCAGTTAGTATAGGTGTACCTAGGGTATATTTATCCTGTATAAGTATACCTGATGATGGCGGAACTGCCGAAACATTTTGTATTCATTATAATAAATCTGTTGAAGACACAAAGTTTGGTTTACTATACAGTTTAATTATCCTATTTAAGCCAAGATTTCGTACTCGTAATAATACCTGTTCCGATCAATTAAATGGTCAGTGAGAATTGGGGTCTATTGAAAACGCTTGATTCGCTTTTTAAAAACAAAAATAAAATACCTTACTCAGTGGATATGTGTCTTGGCAGAGAATTTTAGCATATAACTTATTTTTTGGGATGAAGAGGACGAAACCAGCCCTAGGCGTTTGCTGGAAATGCTACGATATCACTCAGACTTGCATGGTGATGGTAAAAATGGTATCCAACGTCGAATAAATTGATGCGAGAAGTAATTCATGAATTTAAGTCAAAACTTATCATCCGTGAATTTTATGCGGAGTAAAAATAGACAGCGGTTTATTTAAGAGTCAGAAAGAAAAATTAATTGCGAATGAGTGTCTTGCGTAAATGTTTGAATCATTTTTCTCAAGCAAGAATACCATTGCTTAGCCGGGGGTTACGGCTCTTGGCAGATCATTCACGCAGTTAACTTTTTGTTTCGGTTGAAAGGGGTAAAATTGGAAAGCCATCACGTTGAGAAATCGATTTCACAGAAAACAGAAAGTTGAGAAGTCGCATGTCTACATTTAGAGTGTTTCCAAATGTTCTGGAACCGAACAATCCCCATCGCACCGACTTTGTGAAACTTCAGATCTGGCATAAGTTTCATTTGCCTAATAAAACGTTCTGTCATGTTTTGTTATAACAGTTATACTCATTAAAATTGCCCAGCCTTTTACTGTGAACGAATGTTTCATATCTTAGCAACAAAATCCGCGGTTTAGAAATTGAAATAGTATCAAATTACAAATTTACTTGACAAAACCGTCTTCAAGTAAAAGACGGTTTTGTGAAAATATGCACTGCCCAACGATAAACTCCTCACTTCCGCTCAGTCAATCCCCAAGTTTGTGTAAATGTTGGCTTATGCATCATCAGGAACCTAAACTCAAAAGAGCCATTACATAAAAAGCAAGATTATTATGTATTTTTGACGAGCAAAAAGTTGCAATTGTGGCTAAAAGCTTCGAAGAAATTTTGCATACTGTACAACAAGATCACCTAGCTTATTAAACTCTTCTTTACTTAAATTAAACTCATTTCATTTGAAATATATGTAGGCGGAAAACTAAAGTTCGTTTGTTTGGAAAGTGATGACAACAAATAAGACGGCAATTGAAATCTGATTTGTCGGCTGAGAGTTCTTTGCTGAAAAATGTTCAAAGCCTCTGTATTTCATTCATACTAGTTACGCGATCAAACACTTTCGATTGCGAGAAATGGTTAATATTTTTTTCCATCTCTTTGATGAAATATAATTGCATAAAAAACCTAGACTCGGATATCATTCTGTGCCCACAAACTGCTTTTTGTTTATTTAACTGGTAGATACATTACGTTGTTATTTCGTGAGGGTTTGCATATCATATTCGTTGCTTTTCAAATTCCTCTATAGTTCTGCTGAAAGTAACAGTTTTTGTTAGCTGATTGAGATTGTAGAGAAGTTGCTGTTGCCTAACCATTGACCTTGAGTAATGATCCCCCCCCTCCCCCAATTTTCGTCCCGAGTTCTGGAATGAAAGTGTCGAAGCACTTTTCCCATCACGTTTTTCGCGCCTCAGTGCAATCGGCCACTATGCTATGCGTTTAAGGCGTCATCTTCCTTTCACTCTCGAATGGCTCCCGTCTCCCCAAATGAACATTCCATAGTGCACCATTGTCCCTCTCTCTCTCTCTCTCTCTCTCTCTCAAAAAAGATCACCTCAAGCCACTGCTCTCTAAGGAATTCACTTTCTCACGGGAAAATGGCCCGGTTTCTTCTGGTTATCTTTTCTAGAGACCCAAACATTTCCTCCCACCTCAACGCTTCGTTGTCGCTCCTCGGTTTCCTTCTCCGAGGAGAGGTTCGGAGTTAACTTTGCAGTTAGGAAAGAGGATCGTTGCCAACTTTTTGGAAAATACAAGTTTAATTTCACACATCTCCAAGGTAGAGAAACGCTATTCAATTTTCTCTACTATAATTGGAAACTGACCAAAGTTTCCGCTCATAACGATATTATCGCGGTATGCTGGCATAACGTGCCGAAAATTTTGTTGGTGCTCAAAAACATGAGTACATTTTACTCGGGTTCCTCTATGTTGAAGATGCTTATTAATTTCTCTCACCACCATGGAATGTGACCGGAATCTTGATTATCGTACAGCACTGCGAATCCTGGTGTAGATGTCCCAGAGACCACCTGTTGGTGATGGACCGCGTTTCGAAATTATTAAAGCTAACCGAGATTCTCCAATAAGTTACGACAAGGGAAAGTTTGTTAGAATAGAATTTCAATTTGCAATTAAGCATGATTTTTGCCCCCAGGCATTCTGTTATTATCGTATACGTCTCCTTTGTATAAGCTTCTCTTTAATTCATGGTTCGTTGGCTCGTCATCTGAGGAGGCGACTGACATTTGAGGTAAATTTGTCATCAGCGAGGATGGTTGGATTATTTGGTGGGTGGGGATTGTTTGGGCATTGAAAGATGGAGGAAAGTTCAAGCGCCGGCATTAGCCTTCTGTTAACGGGAGGCCCCAATTGACTATTATTGAACATCCCTTTTGTTGGACGGAAAACTTTACCTGAAATATCCTCTACATCTATAATGTTATCGCTTCTGTCAGACCTAGGGATATAGTTAGGCGTCATGATTATATTGTGTCGCTCTGAAACACACCAGTTCTGAATTTCTCAAGTAAACTAAGCCTAGCGTGTAGCCTCCGAGTCTCTATCCCATCTTAATTCCTCTCAAAGTTGTGAAATACTGTGTTCGCTCGTAGCAGTTTTTAACGAAGCCTTTTCCTTCGTATTTTATTAATTTTTTTGCCTAAATCTTAATGACCAGGATACCAAATTCTCGCGGCGTATTCGAGGTGTGGCCTAACCAGAGCAAAGTAGCATCTCTCTTTTACTTTTTCATCCGAGGACCTTCCTATTATATGCTTAACAAAACCTAGTTTTCTTAATGCTGTGCCACATATGTTTTGTATGTGTAGTCCCCACAATATATCAGAAGTTAAAGTAATTCCAAGATATTTTGCTGTACCTGAAGATTTTATGTTACCCTTACCCACAGTCGTCATTCTGAGGGCAGTATGTTTCCTTTCCCCTATTCAAACAAGAGTGGTGTGGGGATGATATGACAACCTTCGGATGTGGGCGATAGGATGACGTCACTCCCGTTGTTCTCTCTGTGCCCAATGCAACGCAGTAAAGGAATGTCCATTGTTCCGAGGCAGGGAGCTTTGTGGAAATGTTGCCCGTTGCCCTCTCACGCTCGCTCGCAGAGCACATGGCCGTCGTTCGGCGTCCGCATATAGTCTCTCGACCTCTCTTTTCCCTCAAGCAGCCAACCGACCAGCCAGACGGACTCCACTTTCCCACCCCTCATCCTCCTCCTCTTCCTTGAGACGTTCAACGTCCCACTTTAACTAGCGACTTTGAGGAAGCAGAGGAGCTGGTGAGAGAGTGAAGACGTCAGACTCTTTTGAATGGTCGTTTTTCCGCACGACATAAACCACGCGGACCAGACCGCTAAATTTTCTCATTGTAATTTGTCACGGTTTTTAGAAAAGGCGCGTGAAACGGAATGCGGAAATCAACGCTAGGAAGGAATTTAAGTTTTTTTTGTTAATGACGGAAGCTAATTGGATGCATCGGTCTATAAAAAATTGGAGGTCGCACTAAGGCGCCTTTCTTTGCCTACTTATATTCTCTGCCTCCTTCCGGCGAGTACTGTTCCATTGCAAATTGCTCGTTTTATTTCCATGGTGGATAGATTTGCAGTTTCTTTTTAACCTTCCGCGCGAAGACATACATGCGGTGAAATAGTCAACAGTGCTGGGAATGCACGACTCCTTTACCCTGTGGAATTGTTGCATTCATAAACACTTGCGAAGAACTCCTATTTATCGTATCTGTACCAAGGAGATTGTATCAGAAATGTTTAGGTTAAGCAATCCATGAATGATACCTATATGTGTAACTGTAAAATGTAACGGAACGATTCTGGAATTACATGATTTCTTCATAGAGAATTAAGAGATTTCTGGGAATCGTATTGGCAGTTCAGGGCATGGATTCAAGCCACATTAAGCAAGGATCAGCTGTAAGGTTTTGCAATGGAAAACAGAGCCTAATTCAAGGACTGGAAGCTTTCAATAATTAATCCGGTATTCGTAAGTGATGCATGCCCTTCCCAGCCGCATTGAATATATGTTACTCCCGAGATGAGTCTGGTGAAAATTTGTATATGGACTGAAAAAAATTAAGCAGCTTTCTTTGACATTTCAGGGAGTATTTTCTGTCGCGCATGAAGATGTGTCCAACCCCGGGAGACAGGTTTTGGTGTGGGAGACTGGTAGGTAGTTGTATTCGCTCCCTACAATATATCTTGGCCTCAGCAACTTTCGCTCGTGTTTGTAAACGTTCCGCATGAAAAATAATTAGCTCCACTATTAAGCTTGTATGTGTCTTCGAAGCATTTATGGCGATTCAAAGTATTTTGTATCCGAAGCCTTTATGGCGTTGGAAAAAGATACTGCTCTGGGCATTCTTGAACTGTCTCTGAAAGTAATTCCAACCTGTAAGGAAGCTTACCATCGTAATTTGGACGAAATTATTGCCAATATTTTATCGAGCGTATCGATTATGTCATGCTTGAAGAAAAATCGCCTGTTATAGAGATTAAACATTGTGTAGACGGTTCTAAAGAGAAAGTAAAATCAACACTCTGATATAATGGAAAAAATTGCAATCGATGAGAGATGCAATGAGTGAGAAAGGTCACCTTTAAGCTTAATATTCACCGAACCACTTGCATAATCTCGCGCGCGATTGTTACGTCAAACCTCAAAATAATATGCGTGACTAATAGATAACTCAGATACTACCAGTATTTATGAGCAAGCCTTAATGAGAGAAAGTAGTGATCTTGAAGAAGAATGGAAGTACATTTTAAGACAAAATCTCTGGTTAATAACTTTAACTAAGTACTTAATTATATATCATATGTTTTTAATGTAGTCATTTCTATCAGATAAAACATGCCCTGTTCTTTAATTTGTGGTTTTATCATGTCATCACCTTCCGTATCTGACTGAATTTTGATAACAGGAGAGGTAAACAGAAAATGAATTCGGAAAGGGCAAAACAGACAAAGGTAGCCGTGGAAGGGCACGGTACACAGTTGTGAGCGCCCGACTCCAGGAGAAAAATGTGTTTGGTTGCTCGAAGAATTTCAAGTAATAACTTTTCTTGGTTTTTTTTTTCATGCAGACAACAAAACGATGGACCAAGAAATGACCATCGTGAAAGTTTACATGATCATATCTTCGGCAATCGGCAAATTTTCATGAGTAGAAAAAATAATATAATCTCATGCTGCTACTAATATTATATTAATTTAATGCTACTACTACTGTGGAATGTATCCACAGCGTCATTTGATCCATTGGGAAGCAAATGCGTGCATGAATTAATCCTGCCAAAACCATATTTCCATCTAGTATATCACCTCTCACTCGAATGCAAGGATCTTGAATCAAGTCGAAGATGTTGCAACAAGAAAGGAGCTAATTTATGAGGAAGAGTGTCTGAAATTACATCGAGGGCGTGGGCTAGTATTTTTCGATCTGGTAACCTTAAGGAACGCACCCAACAATTTCGTGGATCTGCATTTTCAGCCCGATAAGTATCATTATAATTATTTATATGCAATTTTTACTTTGATCAACGAATAAATTTCTGCTACTTTTCAATACTGCCAAGTGAAGGAGCAAAATTGAAGTTTGGTGAATCCACGTGAAATTGAATAAGACGAAAATAAACATTTTAGCCCGTGGAAGTATGGTCCAAATTCATCATGAGCCAACTCACCTCCTCCAGAAGTAATTCATTTTACGCCTAACGTTTAAGACAATCGATGCTATTGCATATTTTATACTGTAAAACTCATTTTAACTCGCGTATCGGCCTTTTCTCCTATCTCTATAATAATCACTTTCCGAACGTTAGCCTTTTCCTGACTGATTTTTTTCTTTGCATATCGGCAATAACAGGAGTGTTTTTTGTATCATTCACACTCGTATCTGATTGGCTAAACGCCTCATATGACATATTTATTTGCTGTTATATTGAGTGGGTGTAATTTCAGTAAAAAATTGGCGCTATACGTAGTCAATGTTTTCTTGATTTAAAATATGCAGACCGGGGATCACATTCTGTCAGCTATATACGAAGCGTATTAGACACAAAAAATTAGACAAAACATGAATGTGATTCAAATATAAAAATCGTAAAAAACTCCTCTCCTGAAATCTCCTTTGCTTAAAACTTTTTTTTCAGGGTGTGATTTGGTCGTGGAGAAAACAATGATCCAGGACATTTTCAAATGGTGGACAGGCGCTTAATTGCATACCTAGTCCTCCTCGTCAAGTGCTCATGAACGGCGGTGAAGTAGCCATTTAATGGACTTCTCTCAAGGACGCCGGTGTCTTAAAGGTCACCACCGTGAATGGTAAGTCTAATTTATACCTGCTGACCTTCCTTCTCGTGTGATTAATAGGTTTTTTTGGGATTAAAAAAACTCTTGGTGATCACAGTGGTGGTAGAATTATTCACTTAAAGTTGAAATCAAGAGGCTATTCTTCTACAAAATGTTGTTCCAGTATTCATATATCTATAATCTCCTGTTCTTAAAGATTTCAAACTTCACGAGCAGAAATCAATTTAAATAAAAGCTTTCTGAGCAAGATCTTAGTCTGGTGCATTCAAGCAGTGCAGCTTGCAACGGTGGGAATACTAATTAGCGAAAGCGAGCCTCCAGCACCGCAAGGTCTCTTGGCCTTGCTGTATATACGGGCATTCCAACGGTGGTGCTTGCGGCGCAGGATCCAATCCCAATGTAGGCAGTGGCTTCGCCGTTTTTCTATGTTTCCAGCCAGTTCATTTATCCATGAGTTTTGTATCATTTGTAATAAAATTTGAGAGATTGTGCGCTTTTTAAGTCATTTCGTACGTTTTAATTATTATCTGCGTTATTATAGGTTAATGCATGGAGAAAAATAGAGATTGAAATTCTCGAAACATGCGATACTTGAGTACAAATAGTCGATATTGTATCTTCACTTTGTAACTTGTAATCTAGTCATGTTATTTTTAACCGTGTAATTGTATTCATATCAGCAATATCGGACCTTGGTAGATGGATTGAGGTACCCATTAATTGATTGCTATCACTGGAATAAATATATTATTCCTTATCCGTGTTCAATTATTCCGTGCAAAACGTTTCTAATTATATAACGGGTTAAGCATTTTTCATTTCATTCGCAAACTTATCTACCTTTTTTGAACAACGTAATGATGGTTGAATTCTTAGAAATGATTATAGCAGACATGGACTAGATATTAATATATGCAAATCCTTAAAAGACTGTCTAAAATATCCTGAAATAGAATTTTCAACATTTTTGGACGAAGATATTCCATTTTCAAAATAATAAGTGTTATGAAGCTGTCTACCGTCATATAAAGTCGCGGAAATAGTTATTTATTGGGAATATTTTTATCCATTTAAGGATTCCCTCTATCCATTGACATAATACAGATTATTATAAAACTGTAAAAAGCATGGATAATTTGTTTTGAAGGATTTTTCTTTTAGCGCTTTCTGTGCAGCACCTGTGCAGTGCAGCGTAGTCTCTCACCAGCAACGCACTCTTAGGAAATGAATCGATATACATGCTCGAAGTATAAGAAAACTTAATCATATATTAGGAGAAAAGGGTGAACACTGCAGTTATTGAACCGAATGATAGGTTAAATGATAAATATGTCGGAGGCTCTAATGCAAGGGAAGTGAATCGCATTTGAAGTCATTATTAATAAAAATTAGATCTGTCACGGTTACTTTAGGTGCACGTTCGGAATTATTGGTGACGATAAACATTGATGCGTGTTTATAAGTTAGAAATATGAAAAATTAGCGAGTCATAAATCAAGTGTCTACAGTATTTCAATACTCAAGCGGAAAATAGTTTAAATCAGAAAGTTTAAATGATTATCATTTAGTTTTCCTACTGCAAAGAGCGAGTGATCTGCAGATTTTAGAAAAAAATTGTAAATGACAACGTGCTAAATATTAGGGAAAAGTTCTACAAGTGGCTAGAGATTAATTGACTGCTCAAAACTCGACTGATAGTGATTAATATCTTTGTGACTTAATGACTCATAAAGGCTCAGCAGATTCCTTCGTGATTGACATTGGCGTAGTTCGTCGAAACTAGTTGTAAAAAAAATCCGTTACGTGTGAAAAACTGCAGCGTGTGATTTTTAACCTCCATCATAGATCAGTTACATCCCTTCAACCCTGAATTCTTCCTTTTCTCATTTTCGTTTATCAATGTGTTGGATGCCAAAGAGAAGGATAAAGATGAGTGAGATGCCTAATTTTTTTCACGAACACATTTGCATCTCGTGAGATCTGCGGTATTTCCTTTCTTTGCTCAGTGGCGTTGCATTGCATCACCCCACACTGCGGTTATTGGTGACCTATGACGCTGAATTCCTCGACGCTTCGCAGGGAAAATTTTGGAATTTTAGAAAGGCACATGACATTTAAAAGCCTTTAATAGCGATTCCAACCACCCCACCCCACCGCCACCTTCCTCTTAGACCCCGAAGTTTTCTTGTGTCGCACGCCATTCGTCTTTTGTTACTCCTTGGAATCTTCCTCCCCCTTGGTTCCCACCCTCCCTCACTTAATTCTTCACCCCCCTCCTCCTCCCGTGGGAGAGTGGGGCTTAGCTTAGCTTTCGAGGAAACGAAGGACCTCCACGTTGCGCAACTGCATTTAAAAGGCGAGGGATGCATGTTGGATGGATGCTAAAGGCTGTGCGGAAAATAAAATGCTGAAGAATAGAACAAGTGAAGGATGAGGAGCGTGTGAGGGGTTAAAAGAGAGAGGGGAGGGTGAGATAGATCGAGATGGGGGCGCGTGGGTTGAGGGGAAGGGCAAGTGGAATGGGTATATGTGGGGGAAGGGAAAGATATCGATGGAGGGGAAGGTAATAGAGTTTAACTTTCGAAGACGGGGTGGAGGCTGGGCCGTCCAAGCTTACAACGCCTTCCGGGCGAGAACATATATCCTGGAGGTCCGACTTTCTCGTGAATCAGCTATGCGGCCAGTTTCCTTACGGCCTGGAACGGCTCTCGGGCCTAAAGGACACCTTGAAGCAGGTTTTGCATCGATTATAGTGTGATTGAGATTTTTATGTGGCATTCCAGTGCCGCCAACACACTCCTTCCCCATGTAACGGTTCATCGGTGAGAGATTGTTTTAGGCGATGGTGGTAGACACGGGAGGAGAACTCCAGCTGTGACCATATCCAGGAAGCTAGCGGAAGTCGCGCTATGCATCCATAAAAGCAATAAAATGCGCACGTTTTGTGTCGTCCAAAACCTCACTTTAATCCCTAATAGTATAATAAAGCAGTGAATAAATCAGTTTTCATAAATAAAATGCCTTCAAATGAAATCAGAGTGTTTCACATCATAAAATCCGACGGAAAGAGTTTGAAAGAAATGTGACATCAAGGAGAAATGGCACATCCTAAGGCTAACGTTATACAAAATTTATCCTCTTTAATACATGTAGTATTACACGTATATTGCTATATACTTATAACCACTTTTTATCTTTTTGTATAAGGCGCAAAAAAGACGCGGAGGTATGCATCAAAACTCTTATACCATATTCAAATTGATTTATCTAAGTTTCCCCCCAGTATCAGTCATAAAATTTTGACTTAAGTACAGAGCAGTGTTTGTAAATCGAAAAAGATTCAACTGGCCGCAAAATTTCATTGGTAAAATTACAAAAGCATGGGTAATCCATTCAAGTATTAACAGCAAATGCAACAATTTAATACCATTTCATAAATCCCTACGAGTATTGACTGTATGATCAATATTGCACATATTTTTCCCACAAACCGGTATGATATACATAAAGAAAAATCTTTTCACAAAATATCACTCGAGTAAAATTTTTTGATAGTACTCACCATTTTCTGTAAGTGCAGACAGGACGACGGCAACGCCGATCACTAAGAATCCCCACCGCACCGCCATATTCCACGATTAACAGAAGAAAGTCCCTCGTAAATAATATGTAGGAGCGCGTGTAGGCTACAAAAAAGTACCAACTTGTATAAAAAAACAACAATTACGAAGAGCTGCAGCACTGGCACAGTCTCTTCGCCACCATAGGACCCGCGGTCTGCGTGACGTTGCTTTTATACTTGGTGGTAGGTGTCGCCACGGGAGCCCTCTTACCTCCCCTACCACCCCTCCGAAACCTCCCCCAAAACCAACTTCCCCTACCCCTCTATGGAAGAGATTTCCCTCCCAGCCTTCCCTGCTCTCCTCCACCTGACTCCACACCGGCCGCCAAAGGGGCTTCACTCTCTTCCCCCTTATTCCCCCTACCCAGTACTATTCTCCCCATTTCCCCTCATCTCACGTGGAGGGCCCACACCACCGGACAACATCACGGAGGGGAGGAGTCTTCTGGAGCCTTTGCTTGCTTCAGCTGTGTGTGTGGGTATGGAGACGGCTTCTCTGCCCGTGGGCTCTATATCGAGGGCACCCCACTGTCATCCGGAGGAGTTTCATTTTTATATTTTCAAATTTTCCTTCCCAACACACACAAATCTTGATTCGAATACCCAAAGATGATGATGGCCAGGTTCCTCTCCAGTGTGGGGGGGAGGTATTCATCAATTCCTTCCTCTCCCGGCCCTGTCCTCCCCGATTTCCCCATCCCCTGGGGTGTCTCCGCGTGTTGGCAGCGGCATGTGAGACGCTGATGACGCGCCAGTTGGTGGTTGAAGACTGCAGCGTCGCGCTCGGATGACGTTGCTAGCTCCATCTCTCGGCGGCGCGTGAAAGTGCTCGTTGCGAGCGTTGAAGTCTCCGGCGGGGAGTTGGATAAAGCGTTCTCCTTTGGCCGTTTCCGACGAGATCAAGTCGCTAAATGGCTCCCGTTTGTAGGGAGTAAGGGCTCTTTAAGCCATCCTACTTCTGAAGGGTGGGGTCTCGTAATTTTTTCTCTATGAAAACTGCCAGGCAGCTAGCAATTCATTAGCCAACGTCGAGAAATTTTACTCCTTATTCAAACATGATTAACTCAAAGGGGATGTTGGCCTTCAATTTTGGTCTCTCTTGTGAAAATAACAAGAGGATCACTATCTCAAATTGAGTTAAATCAAGGGGTAGAGGAAAGAGATTCCTTTATTTATTGCACTTTATATGATTGAGCCCTAATAATGCTGGTAATAACGTACGCTTCTACAGGCAGAGCTGTCAGTGGGTCGAGTTATTTTCCAGGAAAGAATAAAGTTGCGTCTTTTGCTAAGTAAGCGCAAACCTAAGGGAGATATAATAAGGGTTAATGTATACAATAATTGAAGTAAATTTAAAATAAAATGAGACAACAGAGGCTATTGTAGGTATCCTTTAAAGAATATTCATAAAAGTAGTAATATAATTGAAGAAAAAAGGTACCAGGGGCAGAAAATACTAATGGGGAAATCTTTGAGGCTATTTCAGCTCATTCTACCATTCTCTAGTGTGAACAAATACAACAAAAATGCAGGAAGATTTAGAGAGGAGGGTAGTGATGGTGAGTAGTAATTGTTGTTCCGAAGTAAATATGGGCCAAGTGAAAGTCATATGACTCTAATATTCCTCTTACATGCTTCAAAAGTACGGAATAATTTTCGGAAGGAAAGATATATAAAATTAAAAAAGACCTCTTAGACAACAAATTAGGAATCAAGAACGAAGGGACAAGAAAAGCCTCCGAAATTCTTCGAGGCCTACCGATGAAATCTTACGAAAAAGATGAAACGTGGAAAAAACCGTTGTTTGAGGCTTGCGTTTGCTTGAATGACCTTGGAATACTTTGAATAGAGAATGATATCAAATCTACTGAATTAATGCAATTTGATAACAGCGACGGAACAATAAGCCACCAATTATAAAATCTCACAGATAATGAATGACTGAAGTAAATGAGAAGAAAACCCAGGGCAAAGACATGTTCGGACACGGATTAATTTCTTTTCTTTTCTACATTTTTTTCAAGAAATTTTTTAAAAGAAGTAGTCAAAGAAGCCCAAGTTGGAGAATTTATAGAATTGATATGTATGGAGAAAGAATACAACCTTCACCTTTTCGCTGTTACCTTGCAGTATGAAGAGAAGTCTTCAGGACTGCAAGCTTTCTTGAACTCAAGGGCTGAAAGGAACCACGAGGATACAAAATGGCTCGGGTGCTCAATGGAAAAACTAAAATAAAATTGCTACATGGAAGAGAGACGTAAAATGGATACTTTTCCCTGCAAAGAGAGATGCAAGTGTACACCTTAAGCTACTTTGGTAGCTGCATGCCACGGGACGAATGAGGTTTATCGAGCAAATAATAGCTCAAGCCAAGCAAGCATTAATTACAAAAAAACAGGTGTAGTCTTCAAAGAAAAAATAAAACTACCAATGAGGAGAATTGAAGCATACAGATTCGTGCAAACAACAGATCTATATTTCTAAGGGACGTGAGCCATTGGGAAGCTGGAAAAGAAGATAATAGAGATTTTCTAAACATGGTGACGGGCGTGGATTCGGAATATCAAATGGCGGTATAAGATCAGAAAAGAGGATGCTAACAGCAAAATAGAAAAAGGAGAAAATAACGATAAGCACTCTGTATAAACTCTTTATCTCGCGGCGGTATGTCCACTGCCTGTTTGGGGAAGAACGTTGCGCCCGGCGCACGGTTGGAGCCTGATTTGCTAAGCGCAGTCAACCCCGCTTTGTCGCGTTGCGGTATCTTGATTCCGGATGGGCTCACAGAACAACGTCATCCTCCAGGGTAGGGAAGGATGCCTGGATCAATGTGCCGACACCCGGTGACCAAATGGGCAGTAGCTTCGATTTCAAGGGGCGTAGAGAGCCACTCTCCAGATGGGTTTGTATGATCTCTTCTTGTGTGAACTAATACGAGGATTGACCATATTCTCTTCTGGTATTTTCCGCGTCGATCCATTTTTGGGGGACAAGAGTTTCGCCTGCCTTCCAGCTCGATTCGTCCAAGCACGACGTCTTGACCAGATTCCGAAGCGACTAGAAGACCTCTGACCTCCTTCGAAATGATAAAGATCGTCTCCCATCGGATATTTACGAAGGAGAGTACGAAATAACATGCAGCTGTGGAAAGTCTTACATCGGGCAAACATTTAGATCCCTGAAATACAGGTTGGAAGAACATCTAAGAGCAACCAAAAAGAAAAAAATTCGCCTTTCCGCAGTCGCAGAGCACGCATTTTCGGAACCTGGCCACTCAATTAACTTTAACGGGTGTAAGATCATCGCCAGAGAAAATTAGTATTTCCCTCGGCTAATAAGGGAAGCTATCGAAATAGCGAAGAACACAGGGAACTTTAATAGAGAAGACGGCTATCCGCTAGCTTCAACGTTTAAACGGCTCTTCCAACAATCGATTTCGAATTCGCATCCGGCCAATGAGCGCGCACCTGACTAATACCGTTAAGAAAACGATTTGCATTTCATTCAGGACCTGACAAAGCCAGCTGGAAGGCAGGCGAAACTGTTGTCCCCCAAAAATGGATCGACGTGGCGAAAACCCGAAGAGAATACGGTCATTAAATAACCGCGGAAGCCTCCGTACCAATTTTAATACCAGGATTTGTGGGTGAAATTCAACCACATTCATTGTAGTCGGGGTGAACCCTTTAATCCTTCCCACACCCATTCCTTTCCTCTTTTTCCCTCCTGATGATAAGCGAAAGCTTCAGGCTGGGGGAAAAGAGGACGTATCCCACGGGTTTTTTTACCTCTAACCATTTGTATACACTCTTGTTGAAGGATCCATCAGTCTTCAGCAAAGATTATTTTACCCAGCACTTGGTTCGAAGCAGGTAAATTAAGCGCTCTTCAACCACGTACCCCTGCCTTGACCCGGGTTCATGATTACGGTAGGAGTCCGGGGGCCCATGGGTTCATGATAACGTCAGGAGTCCGGGGGTATGGCGTATGCCTGAGCCGAACCACCCACCTTCAACGGCTATTGCTTCTAACTCAGATGCACTTCAGAAAGACTCTTCACTCCATTCTTGTCTAAGCTCTTCTTGAGAACATAAGCTATAGGCTTCCACCAGGGTGTCCTGCCACTGTAATTTCTCGTGGCCCTCATTCGATGTCCCCCCCCAATCCCCTATACCATTTCCCCCAATTCTATAGTGAAGTTTAATTGTTTTATCGATGGCCGATCAATTAGCCTCCCTGGAGGCCGTACACGTCCTTTTTTCACTGAGAATAAAAAGTCACAGATGGTTTTGCCACGCTTCAGGTGCGTATAAAATTTCCCAGGAATAATACAGTAGGAAAAATTGAAGAAAACACCCTAGTAATAAGGCCAAGGGATAAATGCATAGGCCAGCTGAGACCATATCTGAAACAGAAGAGCTACAGGAACATAAATGAGTTTGAAGGGGTCAGGGTAAATTGGCAAGTTGTAGATAACCAATTTTGTGAAGGAGTGGCTAATGATGAAGGTTGTGCTGTCATATTTGAATGATATTGGACCTTAGGCATCGATATCTACGAAAAGTTTTATGGCATTATGATAGCATTTAACATTCTACGACACCAAGGATTCCTTAGTGCTCAATGCCAAATTATGTTTAAAAAAATTTGGTTTTCTTTATATAATACTAAGATAGCTACCCAGCTACGGGTAAGAGTTAAATTTTTGATTAAGTTTAATTGCACCAATTAATGGTGTAAAAGCCAGGCTAAAGTCGTAAGCCATAAAATTCCCGGGTGATTTTCCCGATCTTAGCCAATCTTCAGTTTGCCAAGGAAAAATGATTCTTTAGAAATTGTTAAAAGATAATAATTGAATTAAAAAAGAATATGTTCAATCAGAAAAAAAGCTATGAAAAATTACTTTGAGTAAGTAAATTGTGTCCTAAAATAACCTCTGCTCTCAATAAAATTCTTTTTCTATGCGAGTAAGACGGCTTCGCCATTGACGTGGCGAATCAGTGGCTAATATTAATGCATATAGTAATTAGGGAAAAGTTGACCATTTCATCGGTTGCATTGCATAATGTTGAATTGTATTTACCAGAATGCATTTTAAAAACGATTTATTCTTTAGAAATTTCTATTCCGGGAAAATAACTCTTGCATCTTGTAGTGAGGTGATTAAATACTTGGATTAAAATATACCAAACAAAGCTTTTTCGGCCAAGACGATGGTGCACGTTGTATTCCTATGGTAGAGAGAAAACATGCAAATGGAGAACCTATTGTAGCACAATCTTGTCAAATAGCATAACAAATGTCATTGCGGCGAAGAATTTAATTGACATTTCGTATAACTTATTATCTCTACTTCCGCCTCGTATATTTCGATTTTATCGACTGAATACATGTTTGAACCTAGCATAATTTTAGGTCCAATTCCATGAAAAATTTTAAAGGCTAAATAAATTTCACAGATACTAACCATTTTGAATGCGGGAACTATGCAAAAGTAGCGACAAACAGAAAAAATGGGGCAAAAACACCTTCCCGAAATTTATCTAAAATTAATTTATATTGATAATTCTACTGAGCATAGTTATAGCATATTAGAGCATAGAGCATAATTCTATTGAGCATCATTAAAGGCCCAGGCGTAAAATCACATTCAAAACCATTTGTCAGGCTGCAAAGGAAAGATACAACTTTTCAAATCGGAGAAAAATGAGTAATTTTTGCACTTAAAACGTAATTTTTAAGTAAATATGATGCATAACACAGAATCTATCGAAAAAATTAATTCTACCATTTTATTAGCCTTTAGATTACCAAAAGTTCAATCTTAAATCTCTAGTAAAAGTAATGTACAAATATAGAAATGAAAACCTCGGCACCGATTTCACTGCTTTTCTTATGAAAGTAAAGAACTAGGGCTGCTTTCAGGGCCCCAAGGGCTCTAAGGAAATTTTGACTGTGCCCATAATTGTTCTAATGGAAAATAGAAACACGTGCTAATTTTCACATCAGTCAACCCTGTCAGTTCATCTTGTTTTTGTCATCCTCCTCCATATCCATATTTCCATAGCTTCCAACAGCGACTTTTCCGTCTTTCCCAATGTTCAGCATTCACAGCCGTATAACTGTGTGCTCCATGCAAACGTTTTCGCAAAAGATTTCCTTGTCTCTACTTTAATGTGGCTATTTCCTAGAATATGTTTATTATTTTCATATGCCTTCTTTGCCAAGGCTATCCCTTCTTTTTACTGCAGAGGTGCTTCTGTTATCTCTTGAAATTATGCTCCCAAGGCAGCTGAACTCTTCAACCTATTTTATTATCGATCCCCCTATCATTATATTTACATTGGGTTCGTTTTTGTATCTAGATACTGCCATAGCTTTGGTTTTCTTCACATTTATTTTCAATTTCCATCTTGCCAAAACTATGGACAAGATTCGGAGCATTCTATTCATATCTTTGGCTGATTCTGCCAGGGTCACAATATCATTAGCAAACCTAATGCAGTGAATTCTTCTTCCATTTATTTGGATACCTTTAGTTATCTCCTTCATAGTTTTTATAGCCTCTTCAATATATAGATTGAACAAGTATGTCGAAAGTGGACATACTGATTGCCTTACTCCTTTCCTGATCATTGCTTCTTTTTCATTTCCATTTAATGTGATTAGGGTGCTCTGGTTCTGGTATAGTTGAAATAAAAGCCTTCTGTCTCTGGAGTCGATTCCTACTCTCCTCATGGTTTCGAACGTTTGTTTCCAGCCCACAGTGTCGAATGCGTTTTCCAAATCAATGAAAGCAAGAAAAACTTTCCTGTTCATATCTAGCCTTCTTTCTAGTATCAGGCGCGGAAGCCAAATTGATCTTCCCCAACGTATTCCTCCACTTTATTTTTTATTCTACTCCTTATTATATACAGAAGTACCTTTGAGTCATGTGACAAAATGGAAATTGTTCTGTAAGTCGTGCATTCCAATCATTTTCATGTTTTCGGTATCATAACAGTTTTACTTTTACCGAAATCTTCTGGTACCTCCCCATTTTCATAACATTCACAGATGATTTTAAAAAGCTTTTCTTTCATCTTGGTTCCAAGGCATTTCAATAATTCAGCGGGTATGTTATCTACTCCAGTTGCCTTTCTCAAATTTAGCTTTTGGAGGGCATGTTCGAATTTCCTCCTCGTGATTGGTTGCTCGCTTTCTGGTCCTGTTTCTTCTGGTCTTAAAAAAGGATTTTCTAGACTATCTTCTCCATGATATAAATCTTCTATGTACTCTTTCCAGCGCCCACATACTTCTTCATTATTTACAAACAAGCATCCTTCTTTTTATTAATTACTGTTGACCTGCTCCTTTTCTGGCATTATAATGCTTTGATTTTATGATAGGCTAAATCTTGCTTTCCCCTTCGGATGTCGTCTTATACTTCTTCAACCCACTCTATTATTATTCGTTATTATTGGCCATGTTCTTCGACAAAATATTTTTTTAGAAAATATGATGGAGGGAAAGGTGCTCGGCAAGAGAAGCAGAGGAATGCCAAGAAAAAAGTTCCTAGATGATGTACGAAGTACGTTGGGACTAAAAAAATATGTTGATTTGAAGAGAACTGCAGTACACAGAGATACATAGCTGCAGAGGCAAGGCTTAGCTTTTAGAAGATGATGATGATTATTAAATGAAGGGGATCGGGTTGGTGTGGTGGCTAGAGTACTCGCCTACCACACGGGCGACCAGGGTTCATATCTCTGTAGAGGCAGATGTTTTTCAGAGGGAACCTGATCCCTACGTGAATGCTTAGTGGAGGTCACTTCAAGTACAGTGCTTTGTACTTGTCATTGTTGTACTGTCAGCACGTCTGTCTGATGAGACGTTAAACCGTGGTCCTCTTGGCGCCTTTCGTTAAGTGCAGGCTAATGCCGACGCTGGTTTTCTATCCACCCTTCCTCCCTTACCTATTCCCTATGGCGCAAATGACCTTAGCCGTCGATCGCCTCCCCAAATATCCAATTCAATTATTAAATGAAGCTTGTCCACTACCTAAGACTCTTCAGACTGATATAGAAGTAATTAAAACGGGAGCTGAGAGAGAGAGAGAGAGAGAGAGAGAGAGAGAGCGTAGAGTAGCATCAGCGGGAGTAACATAAACTTTTGGCTTTCCACAGAATCAGATATACCTTTTGCCAGCGACTGGATTGAAATTTTTGCTTACTGAGTCATTGGTGGATGAATAATTGTTGAGTGATGATAATGATGTTGATTGCACGGCAGTAAAAAACGTGTTAGAACGGTTGTTTCCCGGAAAGGAATTGGTAACGTCTGATGTATGACCTAGTATGCTAAAGAGAATATATTTGTCTGTTTTCTTGTTCTCTTAAATTGGCCTTAAAATCTGTTTTTCATCCAGTTTTCCATTTTCCATACTTATGATTTTTATTCCAATTTAATTAAGTCCTATGATTTAATCATATAAATACCCTTCAATTAATTTTGCTTTTAATTTTAAGTTTGATTAACAAGCTACGAAGTACTTATAGCTGAAGCCATCGCACCAGCGCCTGACCTACACTAAGTGTGAAGTCGTCCGATAGTCTAATACCTTGGAAATACTACAACTATAGACGTGTGGGAGGCATACAAAACATAATAGGGAGTATGCAAAACATAATAGGCACATTATTAAAGAAAGTAGGATCTATCAAATGTGGAAAAGGAAGGTCCACGGATAAAAAATTGAGAGAAAAGTGCCACTTCGTAATGATTAGGCCACACCTCTAATACGCCGCTAGCGTTTGGGACCCTGGACAGATAGAATAAACTAAAAAATTAGTAAAATACGAATGAAAGCTGTGCACTTCATTAAAAATTGCTACATGGGAGCATAAAATATCAATATCATAGGAGCATATAGATTTTAGAGGAACTCGGTTGGGAGAGACTCGGAGAATGCACTAAATGCTTCGTTTTCGTGAGGTATTCAGATACGGTGTTTGAGAGCGATACATAGAATATCATTTTGACACAATCTGCATTTCTAGGTTCGACTGATTCGATGAAATAAGATAGGTGCATTACCGAATTGAAAGTTACAACTAATCGTTCTTTCCGTGCACGGTAAGTGACCTTAGTAAAAAATTAGCTCCAATCAAAGCACTCCCACACAATGCCCTTCTACATTACAACTCTCATAATGTTATCCTTAACAGATTTATTGGAATGGGGTCCAAACACCATCTGCCTCATACCCGTCTGGTGGCTCGCATGTATTTGTGGAACGCCACGTCGATCCTGTGCTAATCGTCGTTGCCACTGTTTATTATAGGAGCAAAACAATTGGAAATCAATAAAAAGGGAAACAAATTGCTGAAATGCCCCACGAAAGTGTGTTGATCCGATTTTTTTTTCCGGAAGCGCTTGGGCAACTGGTTGTTATCAACAGATCTTCTTCCATTACCGTTGAACGAAGCAAGATATTTTTCTCTTAGCTTTAAATAAATTGCCTAATTCACACTATTTTAAATATCATTTAATTTTTATCGTTATAGGCCCAGTGGAATGCATTTTAATGGAAACTTATCTGAAAGTTAAACGGTGGTTTGGCCTTGATCTTGCGTTGAATATTTCGGCCTCAGTCTGACGTTGAACCGTGACTTGGGTACCAAAGAACGGGATAGTCAACTGATGCGTCATCCTTAGTAGCGTAAATATAAGAAATGAATATAAGATCAAGTGAAATCATTCGTGGAGGCTGCATTAAAATGAAGGCGACATCATTTTTTTGAATGGCGTTACCCGGGCTTATTTAATATCTCACCTAGGTATCAGGATGGATCAGAATATGGATAACTTTTACGCTCTTATAATATTTAATTCACAGATATGATGTTAAAATTAAGATTAAGAGCCTGTAGGATAGAATATTTTTACCTGCTCCGTACGGGAACGAATTAGAATATTTTTTCAGTAGCAATATTTAACTATTTGGTGAAAGACATGCACATGCCTTGTTTTAGAATAACATCTACTCATATGGGAAAAAGAAAAGCAAAAACCTCTTGTTGGTGATATATAAATATTCAAATTGATAAAAAATTACAAAATTTAAAATATTACTGACCAATGACATTCACTTTTTTTAGTAACGAGACGATGCTAACATTTATTTTGATATTCTCTGTAATTATAATCGATTTGATCGCGTATTGATCTTTTATTCGGAATTTTTAGTCAGGTTGCTTCGAAGCTTTTCTAAAATGGCCAAATATTTTGACACATACGATGAAGTTTAATGATTGGTGATGGAGCCTTGAAACTTATACCTTGGTTTATTTATGGGCTAGTAGGTTGGTACCTATCTATTGGTAAGTCCAGAGATAGGTGAATGAAAATCCATTACCCGAACAAGTACCAATTTGTTCCCCTTGGCCCCTGTAACCGTCCATCTTCCAATCTAAGAATGTGCTAAAGTACACATTTCTTAACTGATTAGGTAGGTTATATTGGGAGATGGACTGTTGACGTCGTTGGTGCAATTCAGCGAGTGGGTCGACAAGGGAGAAATTTAATGGAGGTAGTAGAGAAGGTGGCACTGGCTCTGGCCTTCAACTATTAGCGAAATGAGACTGGAAGGCACGGTTTCATCCTTCCTACTGAATTACAATTGAAGCGCTCTCCACAGAACTCCAAATTGACGATCCAAGGGATAAATATTCACCACTTCTGGGATTCAAACCAGAACTTGGCGACTGGGAAGCCAATACTCTTTCCCCCACCTCTATTTGACCCTTACGCAAGTCTTTCTGAATAGTAACCGCGACTTTTTCTTTGAGCTTTTCCAAGGTTCTGCAATTTGTTAACGGATTTTTAAATTGTTAAGCACTTTAATAGGTGAATGTGAAGTCGCCATACGAGTATACTGATTTGGCTTGGAAGGAAGAAAAAGTAGAATATTGTTTCACGATCGTTTGATTTAAAGAAAAGGCCCGATCGTGGAATCTTCGATTACGTTATTCCCTTCCCCAAATGGCATTGGACGTATTTACTATATGGCTGTATTTCTGTCTACTGCGCTATTATCTTAGGCAAACTTGAAGGAATATTCAATACTTGAAAATAAATCGAGTCGGTGAGTTAGTTACGGCAGGGACGCTTTCCACAGGTCCATTCGATCTGGAATCCCACGATAGTGAGTTTTCTGGTTTTTAGGGCATCATATTGCATATTCATCCAGAGAAATGATCCATATTTTTATCTCTTTCAGTTATATTAAAGCTACTTTAATGGTGCGTATCTTCGAAAAAGTTAGGTGCAAAAATTGTGCGTAATTTTTTCCATCGGAATCAGTGAAACATTCAGCCATCCACTCTTGTTTGTGTATTTAAAATTTTTGTGAGATTTTTAAACATAGAGTGAGATCCAACGTTTTATTAAAACCTTAGCCATCACTTAAACAGCGAGGGGGTAGATTTTTAATATAACCAAACCGTCTTCAGTGAACGACATAAAGTGACTTATTGCAGAGTATAAGTTGGATTTTTCTCGGGAGAATGGAAAGTGAAAAGTGGGCGACACCAATGGCAACGATATACTGCACTAGCAGTATTTCAAATACGTTTCATCAGTTTTTATTTTTAAGGGAGCAATATGGAATATGGATAAGGGAAGTCTTTAGTTATGGTCGAGTATTTTTTTAAGCACATTGGAAACATATAGCGAGGACGCGAACATTTTTTGTCGCAATTTTAGATCTCCAGAAAATGTAAATGGCTTGTGCCTACCGGCATTTTCTTCCAATGGCTTTAAAATTCATTTACTAAATTTTGATGTTTAAAAGTTAAGTTAGCAGAGAAGTTTCAGGTAAATAAGTGATGATTTTTCAACCAAAGGGAAAATATTTTTTTTAAATATTGCCGAGGTACTATAAAACCAAAAAAATTAAAAATTGACGCCTAAAAAACCTATACAAATAAGTTAAGGACAGTGTGTAACCCAATATTTGCTATAAGGTTTATTTTACCTCCATTAATGCATAATTCTCTTGTAAGCTTTTGGAAATAAGTTCCCAAGATTTTGGCACATGTGAAGGTCTAATCAGATCGTAAATGGCCAATATTTTACTTAAACGCAAATATCTGGCTTCGCTGATCAATATACATGGAGTCTTTTGAGTTTCTATTTTATTCTCGGCTGCTACTTCTATTTTTATACAGCTCACAATTTAATTTTTATGCATAATGTTCCCTCCCTAGTAATTTACCTCATATTTAGTGAGACAATGGTCTCTATGCAAATAATTTTCAACTTATTTTTCATGCGTTAAATTTATCCAGCATACTCGTCAAATTTTATTTTATTGCTCACGCTACTCATCATTGGTCGTTTCCTCGTACTTTAAATAGCTTCGAAGGGTAAGCAGAAAGGAAAAGTTCAAGATCTCCTCTGGAGCTACCGTTTTTCACTTTAGTTATCACTACACCAACATATTTTAAGTTTCAAAGGAGCTTCACCTATGTAGATCGACTAGATTTATTTCCATTTAAAAAAAATCAATATTTATAGATGTTTTTTATTAATGAAATTACTTGATATTTTTCGTGAAAATAACGGACGTATAAAACATATTTTAATTTCCTCAAGGATGAAAGTCGTGAATTTCACACGATTAATGCAATTCATGTTTTTACGATTTTTATTTGGGAGCAAAAGGAAAAGATAGCATCGAGACAGACAGTGAGTCGAAAGCAGGACATCAGCTGAAGATCATCCCCGTCAGCTGACTGGAAAGATTGACAACCTTTCGAGTTTCGAAATTCTTTTAATTTAGGTCTTCTAATAGTTTTAACCTACTGTTATATAAACCGCAAATGTCACGATGATCGGGTGCTGATCATAACCTCCATATAGGTTCTAGATTTTGAGTGGGAATCGAAGCAGCCTCCTGCTGCGGTTGCTTTCTCGGTCGTCAGATGTGAGCACGAGTGACTGGGTCTGTCTCCCTATGCCCTCGAAAAAGCAAAGCGTGAGACACCGTGACCTTTAAGTGTTTTGCAGATTCACCGTCCATTGTGCAACTACGACTGAAAGTAATGCATCGACCAAGGCGGAAAATTTGATGTACCCGGAACCCATGAACTCATGAGCATTTGTTGCGTAATGGGTTAGCGGATGGAATTTCATCAATATATTACCATCCTTGTACGCCCTAAATTCACCCAAACAGTCGTCATCCTTAGTAGTTCAGTTTACCGTTATTTTAGCCATTATCAGAGCATGAGGTCTCCAAAAACTACTCCTATTAATTAAAAAAGAAATAGGAAACTTACTCCTGTTTGACGTTTCGCCATCGAATCGATGGTGTATTACCGATGAATCCGCCGAGGTAGATATTTTTGAATCGGCTTTCTTTTCTTATAAATCTACTTATTACAGAAGAAAGTGCAGTTTATTAAATCAGTAAGATTTTATACATTTTCTATTTCTACATGAAATAGTTGCATAATCCAATACGAATCTATTCATTGGATGCAGTGTTAAGGTAAATTCGAAACGTTGCTATTAGGTGTTCTGACGTTCAAGGTAGTGAAAATCACATAGACTAAAAATCCTCTAGAATGTTACAAATGTAACATTCTATATATACATATATATACCTTTTCTTTCTGTACCACAGCCTTAAGCAACCGTACTCTCCGTACTACCCTCCAAACACCTTATTTACCTCTTCATAATGTCATCCAGATATTTCCCTCCCTCACTGACTATGTCAAGCGCTTCCTTGCTGTCTTCCTTTCCAATCCAACAGCCCTCCTACCTTCTCAATCATCCTTTACACTCCCATCTCGAACGCCTGCGCTCTCCTCTTGTCTGTCTCTCGGAGAGTCCACGTTTCTGTCCTATTCATCGTTACGCTCCATATTAATCTCTTTATCTTTTCATCGTTATATGCTTTACTGAGGTCCCCGTATATTCTCCTTCCTATTACTGAACGCTTCTTTCTCAAGCGCTACAATCCTTCTGATGTCTTTTCAGCGATACTCATTTCATTATAGCGTCTCTCCTGAACTCTCAAACCCAGAATCCTAACTGGTCAACATCCAAGAAGTAATTTGCCCTGCTCTTGACAACTAGGAGTACGATAACTTTGGAATTCAGAAGGGAAGGGCAGCTCGGGATTCGGTTGTGGTAATGACTTTCGAAATATGGCTTGCATATTAAATTAAATAATAAAACCTGTAAGTGTTATTTTCACGCATAAGAGGACTTGAATTTTTGTAGAAATGGTTGATCAATGGTTAAAATCATTTTCCTAATCGCGGGACAAAATATTACGCCAACGATTCAATTTATATTAATGCATGGTTATCGTTAGATGAATTGCGAATGGATTTTAATCTTTCTCGAAACTTTTCTAACACAGTGGGTTGCCCAATATGAGTTTATTTATTAAAATTCTCCGGAAAAGCTACGATATCTTCACTATTGCTAGTCATTCTTCACTAATCATTCTATCTTACTTGTAAATAAGTATGAAACGTGTCAGTTTGTTTGTTTGTTGCCACTAAACGGAGAACTTTAAGTAACGGAAGTTCTTGAAAATTTTCTCTTCGGTAGGTGACAGCTTTTGGAAGAAGTTAGGGTATAAATAAAACACCTCAGGGCTCCAAGGACCCCTTAATGTAATCTCAAGTGACTGTATAAAGTTGCCCTATGCTAGGACTTTGTCACTTTCGTAGATGTAGATTTCAATAAATGTACGAATCCATTGGAGGAGCCAAGAGCTCACAAGTAAGGGAGAGGCACTGATCGGCATTAACAGGAACTTATATTTTGTAATGTAAACTCTTTATTGAAGAAGAGATGAAACGATCATCTTGTCTATAGTAACGTAAGTAGATTGTGCAGGCCTAGGAATGCGATACGTATGCATTGTCTAAGGACGTAAAATCTTTTACGCTTTTTTCATCACCGACTCATCAAATATTTCTCATGTATTCTAATGGAGATGATGTAGGATATCCTGTTTGAAATATCATGAAAATTGCGACCCAGGGTCCCGGCAATGTAGCAACTTTTAAACTACTTTTCTGCTAGTGTTCATGTATCAGAAGGTTCCTTTCGGAGCTGCGTTAAAGAAACTAGGGTTAATCAAGAGAATATTACGAAGTTACAGAGCAGAGAAGTTCCTTTTCTTTTCCCTTATCCTCAGGTAATGGATTTTATTATACTCCTTTGCCACAAGCCCCTGTGGAGGCTCGAAGGTTAGTATTTAAAAGTTGATGGTACTAATAATGCAAAGTTTCCCGACGAAGCCGAGCGTATCGGCTGGTTCTATTCCTTGCGGTTCAAACTTGGGATCCCTGGATGACTCACGCCTTCAAATGGGCGTGCGAAATGAGAATACATCGTCATTGATCTGATTCTTCGAAGGTGTCAACCGGTTGCGCGTTTCAATTTTCTCGGGACTTGGAGTGCTCTCGGATTGAGGTCATTGTTGTGTCTATGGTGACTTCAATGCCCTCATTCGGCTCTGATCTCCTCGCGTACTTCCCAATGATGCACGATCGCGTCATATAATCGGCTAAGTAACCGCATTCGTCGTTTCTCCTGCAATAATTACTTTTCGCTATTATCGGTTATGTTTGACTCACTATCTGTTGCAGTCCTCTGAAACCTATCTGTTTTCCCGTTAGGTCTATTATGTGAACAATCTTCTCATCACGTTATTGCTTCACAGATATTTCAAAACATGAAACATTCCGGTAGTATGTTAGTGGCAAGTTGAATGCTGCAAAATCAGAGTCTAGTCACTGCCGTTATAATTTACTTGAAATGGAGTTGGTTTTCTGCTTTTCATATAGCAGTCATTCACTTAGTTGCCTTATAAATTTTACGGTAAATTGATAAAAGCCATCTATTATTGCCCAATCATGGGAAGTAGTAAGTAAAACATCAGCTTCCGATTGACTCAATTTTATTCTATATTTCATTAAATATTTACCCCTATAGCCCAACACCCCTGGATGTCTCATCTCTCAATCTGTCACCTCATGATCACACTTTCTTAGGTATTTGGAGAAGGAAACGGATGGGGGTAGGACAAGGGGAAGTCAAAATACTTAGGACTTTTTATCATGAATTCTCGTGTTTATGCTTGAATTACGAACTAACCAATAGTGTCATTGCAAAATGAGCTACATCAACGTTCTTCTTGTTAAATTCTTTGTTTGGATTTCAATTACCTTTTGTTTGAAGTTCTATAATTATTTTTCTGTATGGTATTAGTGGAAAATGTCCCTGATTTTTGTTTCTTCCTTAGTAACTGCTCACTCCAAGTTTTATATCGGGATAATTATTTGCTTGAAGAGATGGAGTTTTAAATATAATAGGCACTTATGTTTGTTGTGAAACACTTGAGTTACAACTTCTTTCAAACTTGTGGAGAAAATTTCTTGATAATTTATTTCTTAAGAGACTATTTCAGCCGAGAATAGTGGTACAACAAGAAACTTGAGCTAATTTTAAAGCTATTAATCGTGGTATTTGGAAACCATGACCACAGGAAACGTACGGTGCGAATTAATTCAATATAAAAAAATATTGACACGAGTTTTAGCTCCCGCTGAAACGAGCGAACAGCGAGCCTACGCAACGGGTGTGATAGCGATAGAGCATGCAATTAGCGTTGCAACCCTTATTTAGCAGCGGTCACTGCTCGCGATAAAGTCGTTTTATCAATAGTTAGCTATAATTTAATCTAACAAAAACAAAATAACTAATCAATAATTGATTATTCAACCTTTAAATATATAACTCGGAAAAAGCGGATTGCAGCAATGTGATAATTCAAGAGTATCATGATATAGGTTCCTGGATGAGGCTAGAATTTGTCATTTGCAGCCCAACGAAGCATTAAGCGACGGATACGTTAATGTAACTCATTTTGTAGTGAGAATATAGGTTCGTTCGTAATTAAAACATAAAATCGAGTATCCATAATCCAGTATCCAATCCAAAATCGAGTATCCAATAAATCTGCGTATAAGGATTCTGATTGATGTGGGCTACTTCTAAGGTAGGAAGGGATGGTGTGAGGATGGATGTGGGAGGAAGAGCTTCAGCTCACAGCAAGGCATTAGTATCGCCTTTTCCGTCGCGAGGAGTTAAGATAGAGTGTTGGAGAGTGTGTCGGGTGGACTAGTGAGAAGAGGAGAAGCCAAAGAAGGAGCCCACAATCTTCTCTTTACACCCCATAGTATGGCAAACTTTTAAGCATTTTGACATCAACCCAAAAATGAACTTTACGGGAGGTGGTGAAATTACTTGATCTTGTAGTAATAGCAAATTTAACCCTTTTAAACAGCTATGATTCAAAAGTGCCGTGTATTCTACGCAAATCACAAACAATCTAATTGATTGCTAAATATACATATTATGTTCATTTCTTTGTGATTGAAGATCCATTTAGTTGCACCGCAAAACCTCAATCTTATCCGATACGATCAAAAAATATTGTATTAAATTCTTTTATTATATTTCATTAATCCCTCAGGTTTTAACTCAAGACAAGGAAATACCAAGTCGCTTAACTTATTACTAACAATTTAAGGTGGCTTTCTTCTAGACTGCTCAAAATTCCATGACCCTTGTGACAATTATGAGTTTTCTTTGGACATGAAGTATCTTATTAAAAGGCGATCAACTTAGAGTGAAGTGAATGTCTGAAATTCTTAGTGGAGTGTAATATTGTCAATCATGCTTTACTTAGTTATTGGTTGCATTGCAAATCACAGAAAAATCTTGATTCCTCTCATTTCGGCAGAGATGACATGTAGTTAAATTGAGTTAAATAAGTTTTAAATAATAAAAATTGAGTTAAATAAGTTTTAAATAATAAACATTGAGTTAAATAAGTTTTCCTTCAGTTGAATAGGTTAATATGTAAAAATTATCTACATCTTTTATTCGTTCACACAGTGCTCACAGACATCATTGCCTTGTATAAACAGAAGCTGGAAGAGAGGGATAGGGAATAGTTATGTACAACTTGTGTGACGGACAAACACTGTGTGTTGCGAAAAAGGAAATAAATAGTACTGAGTCCAAGGGAATAACACTATATGGATTACATTTTTACCACCAATTTGAATGAGATAAATGATTTTCGCGACACTTGCGATGATATAGCTAAAATAAAGAAATTATAACTAAACTGGAAAAAACTAGGTTTGTAATAAGGCAGGATGGTAAAATAAAAGAATAAAACCTGAACATTTTATCGTCTTTAATTTATGCTCTTAAATTTTAGGCAGTGGTAATTGCTCATTATTCGTTGAAGAATGTTTATGGTAACTTTGTATAACATCAGGAGTGAGTATAAAAAAGGTAGCAAAAGTTTCTTGAGCCTTTTCAATGGGGAATTGCTTAATGACCCAGTTTTTTTTATGCATCCTATAATCCCAAACCTAATACCTTTTTCAGGATCCCATATATCTGTTCACTTCTCCGTTAAAATTCGGAATGCGTGAAACTTGTGGAAGGTCATCGTCAAGATTTAGGTTTCACAGTGCTCTCTGAAGATGGCTCGGAGCCATAAAAATTCTATCGGGGACACAGGGGAACAATGAAAAGGGAATAAGATTGGGATTTAATCGACGGATTGGGCGTCGAGGTGCGTGGGATGCCGCGGGAGCGTTGGCCAACCGGGCGCAGCGACCGCTGCCAGGCATGTGGCAAACGGGCCGGCCCTTTTCGGTGAGAATCTTCCGAAGCCTTCACGCTCACGATTATCAATCCTTATATAATACAACCGCCCCCGCGTGTGCGTTGCGGCGTTTTCGTCTCGCAAAACCATTAAGGCCGAAGAGTGAAACGGAGTCGGGGAGCGGTGCGCGATTAGATTAGTGGGAAATCGAGTTTGCGGTGCTGAGTGATTCCCAACGCCTCGAAACCTTTCACCGCCCTTAGTGCATGGATGATAGGTCGATTGCGAGTCTATTCATGATGTAATCGAGAGATTTTTTTCCTCCCTTGTAATGACCTCGATCGGCGTCACGAGACAGAAATTTTAGATACATTTGTGAAAAAAGGGATCTTCCATTTTCAGATTTGAAGAGAATAATGACTTTTAGTTTTATATTTAGTGTTTATAATTTTTCATGCCATGTGCATTAGATTTTGAAATTTGTCACCGATAAGCGATTGAAATCATTATGCAAAGACGCTCATGAAAATGAGAACTGAAATATTTCCGTAGTATAATCAATATATGCTATTTGATTGTGTAAAAAAATATGACACTACTGATGATCTTCAACCTCGTTGGGACCTGAATGAATTTGCTAAGAATTCTTATTATGCTTGAATATTTTTTCAAATACTGTGCAGTTTTCAAGTATCTATCAAATGCCTAGGCTAATGGAATCGTTACAAAATTTTTCAAATCTTTAGTTGGTTTTACACCATAACTTTTGTATGCTTTTGCATAGCTATCATTATCATTCATTGATAGTAACCTCATCATTGGTTGTTCAATCTTAAGATTGGTTGACTGCAGCCCTCCACCGTTCTCTAGCTAATGCTACTTCCCTTACCTCCTGAAATCTCTTACAATGTACTTTCCTCTTTATTTGGTCCATGAAATTATTCCTGGGTCTTCCTCTTGGGGACTTTTCCCATTATTTTACCTTCAATTATGTTCTTCACAACTCAGTGTGTCTCAGTGTCCAATCCATCTGGTTCTTTTTTCTATATGATGCTCAATGTGGTCCTTTCTTCTTCTATTCTTCTGAACACTTCATCGTTTCGAATTCCAATACTCCCATACCTCTTCTGCTTCCACGCTGTCGTAAGGATAATAGGAACCCCCGCCGGAAACAAATCTCCACACCTTTAAAGAACCCTCCGGTGTTTGAGGGACACGGTTTTTCATCAAATTCATTCGTTCATTGGCCGTTCAATCTTAAGATTGGTTCACTGCAGCCCTCCACCATTCCCTATCTAATGCTAGTTTCCTTACCTCCTGATATCTCTTACAATGTACTTTCCTCTTTATTTTGTCTATGAGCTTATTCCTGGGTCTTTCTCTGCGGTCTTTTCCCTCTATTTTACCATAAATTATGCTCTTCACAATATATGGTAACATATATCTTTTGAATAAATAATTTGAATAATCACTCAGTAAATATTTTTAAAGTCAAATGTGAATGATGAAAAAGGATTAAATCGCTTGGAAAATCATGATGAAATATAATCAAAGATGCAGAAAGAAAAATATCAGGTATTCTATGAAACAAAATACAGATTATCATGTATTATCCAAGCAAAAGACGGTTACTTTTGAGGAAGTAGCTCATTGGAGGAAATCAGCGTAACGGTACGTATGCTTGGGCCGACAGACATTAAGGCTTACTCTTAGATTGTGTCATCTGAGAACGATTTACTCGACATCTTACTATTATTTTTGACCCTCATACACGACTTATTCCTTAACTTATAAATTCCCAAATTCTATCGCATAATTGAAGTTAAACCATTTGAAAATTTGTTTTGCTTATCCCTGCCATGTGTACGAAATTATAAAGTTTAATACCCAATATTTTGGAATGTTATGGTTGTAAAGGTTACGATGAATAAGATGAGATTGTGCTGGTTTTACTTCACCGTTGGCTTTAATTACCTGAAAAATTTTGCCTTTGTAATGAAACTTGTAGGAAAATGTTAGAAATACTTCTTCATATTTTAATACGTACGTACTTTACTAAGGCTTCCACATTTACCTAGTATATTTTTTAATATCTTAAAAGGGGATAAAATAAGTAGTTCTGCTTATGATGCTGCAGCTCATACTTTTCGACCTTGATGGGTAGTTCACTCAAGTTGACTAGAAGGCTTTAGCTCATAACAATGCCTGACGGATATATATCTCAGGTGACTTTTCGTACCCAAGGAAAGCTACATTTATGCTTGGAAGTATATTAATTCATTGAATTTGACTCAGCAACTTTAGTCAGTGAAGAATTTTTTCCGGAAATCACCTAATCGGAAAACTCCTTACTTTATTATAAATCCAGTCCTGAACTGACGTTGTAATGACCATAGAAACCGAGCTGTAGTCCTGTGAAATGGATCTACTACCAAAGCAAACTCTGATTTTTCTCTAAATGTCAAAGACCACTCAAGTCCTTAAGGAGTTTCCGAATTCAAAGAAAGGCACCCAATATTGTGCAACATTGATTGCGCAAAGCTGGACCAAGTGCGATATTTCTTACTGGAGCATTATTCTGGAGGAAATCGCCACCAAATCAATCGGACGTAAAAACAATTAACCCGATGTCTTGTACAATATTGAAACTGGGTTTTCTTCCTTCGATATTTTGTTAAAACCTGAACATGTTTGCATATCGTTAAAAATGTTTCGGGCTAAATTTTGTATGTTTATTCCCTCTTAATAAACGTATGTCAACTTTGAAGGCTGCAGCGAGTATTGAATATTTTTATGTAGTAGTCTACCTAGAAAGAAATATTTTAAAATGATATTTATTAGCCACAGATTTAATGCATTTAGTATGTAATATATTATTTACATTAACAAATTTGATTAAAGAATTGAACAGTGACTGTCGGAAAATTACTATTTAACCTACATATTTGGCAGATGGTGCCATCAAGTGGTTTAGTCCTCGGTGGGGAAATTTTTTAGTTTTAGACTGTGTGGGGAAATTTTTTCCGATTAACACCTGGCAATTACTTCTACTTGTTTTCTGTCTTTTGGAATTTTTAATGTTTCAGCCGATGATGACCTTTATTTCTTGTCTAATATTTTCAACCATCTCAAAATGTTGTAATGGTTACGTAACACCCATCTGGTAGTTTATTGTCGCCTATGTAACAGGGGGCGTTATGATGGAGCGGTTAGAAAATTGCTAAGGAATGAAATGGCGAGTATGGGAGCCGCCCGCCCGGGGCAGATGAGGGCAACGGGGAGGAGGATAGTGCAATGGGGAATGTTCGTGGCTTTCGAGAAGAGCCGACTCTTAACCTTCCGCACGAGTCACGACCTGCAGGATTGTTTTATTCCAATGCTGAGTCGTGAGCCACATGGCCCAGGTCTTCCTCTTTCTGCATATCGCAATCACTGGTTCCCTACACTTCAAAGGGCATCCTTTCTCTCCAACCACGGGAGTAACATCTTCATATATATATTAATAAGATATTTAGCCGCGCGAAGTCTGTGGTATGTGATAGATATCTATCAAGGTTGGTTCGCTCAGAAGTTGACTGTGTTATTCCGTTTTTCCTGGCGCACGGTGAACTGAAATCGGGAAAAAGTCAAACCAAAATTAGTTTTTTTTTTCGTTTTTTATTTAAAACGAGGTTTATAGTTGGATAGAAGTATCTTACAATATGTAAAGAAATTGTGCAATGTGTCCAAACTGTTAAAACTGAAAGTCATTGGAGCTCGAGCTGTTTTTAATTGATTTTGACGAGCGACATAATTTTTTTAAATTTAGAAGGGAAGTCCCAATCGTCAATTAATGGTTTTATGTTGAAACTGTGGTATATTCTCTACTTTGAAATAGTTCATGGGATACAAATCACTTCATTTAAAATTTAAAATACGCATTTCGTTACAGAGGATTAGTTATTAATATTTAGTTGCACCTTAATTTTTCAGTTTTATATCCAACGATTGAAAAGCACTGTTTTCACAGTATTTTTCCAAAGGTGGGACTTCTTTTTTTAATGCGTTACGGAGGTATTGATGCCAAAATAAGGAGAACTCTCTTCACTGCAACCCGTAGGAGAAAATATGTGCCTCGCTAGCCTCACTCATCATCCACTTCAGACTTAATATTATTCCACATGTATTTGACTGAGTGGGGGTCATGATACTGCTGCCAAACCTATGCCTCGTGTGCAAGTTGCTGAGCTTAGCAGGTAACCATTTTTTACACTAATCGATGAAAGTTAGTGTGGGGAATTATTATGTACACTGTGTGACTCTTAGATGTGGAATTTTTGTTCTGAATTGCTCTAAGCTGAATTTTCCGCTGATTTTGTCATCATTGCACCTTCCACTCTATCAAGACTTACATGGGAAACGAGACAATTAACTGTCAATCAATTGTGGTATGTGCAAGTGAAGCGTACACCATGGAGAGATCGAGATTTACTTCGGATTTGAGACGCGAAAATTTTCGACTTCCCGGTAGCTGGCATGAACCCAGTATAAGGGTGCAATATTGATTTCAACTCGAAAATCCACCAATTAGAGACAAATGAATAGAGTCTCTCATCGTGCGCGAGAATTCACGTTTAAGTTGCTTTAAAACTGTGCTTCAAAATTTTTTTTCAGTAAGTAACTCACGACTTTTTTGGGAAAGATTCAGAGCGCAATTTTCGTCGCGCCCGCCGGCTGGTTAGTTGTCGCCATAACCTAACCAAGCAGTAGTTTACATCGTGGAAATATTTTGCCTCTGGTTGGAAACACAGTTCCAGCATTTTGCCCGGTTCATTCAACGTTTTTTCAATGCATTTTCCCTTCCAGGATCTTTCCATTAAAATTAGTTTGTCTGAGAATGTGCCCAATTCACCATATTTTTCGATGGGCAATGACTTACAACCTTATACCTCCTGTACCAGGTCTCAAAAATTGTAGTATATTCTTATCTGCTTTTCCAATAGTCCATGCCTCCATAGAGTGCCATGCTGTTTTCGCAAACTGTTCCCTAGTTTTTTTAGTCTTATCTTCTTTGAACACGGCAGTCTCCTTTTAACGCTTTCTTAGCTTGGAATATTTTCTTTGAATTGCTATGCTTGGGCACGTAAACCCTGAAGAAACACTGTTTGTTCTTTTGGCATTGATTATACACAATAAATTCTTCTCAACAAAAAAAATCTCGTTCATCTTTCTGTCAGCGCCGTATTCATGAATTTTCCTGCTTAGGTGATCGGAGTTGTCTTCGTGAAAGGCATCGAGGCATGAAATTTTATGAATCTAAATTCATAAATATAAATTACGTGATTGAAAGTAAGAAAGAATAAACCATGGGACCAGGGCTTTATGGTTGGTTAAATGTCATGACAATGGGAATTTTTGCGGCGAAATAAAGATGGGTTGGCTCAAGAATGAGTGGTCATGAAAGAGTGTGATATTGATCCTTCACTAATGGACGTGTGTGAAAGGAGTGAGTTGTGAGGTCAATTAAAACATGAAACCCATTGCTGCCTTAGATATGTCTGAATTTTTCCACGGTTTCATCCCGTTGATCACGTATTTGACGCTTAAAAACAGCCTGCTTTGAATAATGAATCAAAGCGTCCTGCATTGTGAGTGGAAGATTGCCAGAGGACACTGAGATAAGAAAGAAAATTTTATATCCGAAGGAATACAGGATCGAAACATGCGAGGTGCATCGAACCTTGAGCCCGGTGCCAAATGCATTCGAAATATGAAGACCATTGAAGATTAATCGGAAAGAAGGCGGTAAGCATTTGCAATACTGATTTGGACACAAACTGAAGGATGAAGAAAGGATACTCTGCCTGATATTGGCGGTCCTTTTTATTTTATATCACCATGAGAATACAAAGGACTGTGAAAATGGCCGCGCAATAACTCTGATGGAACCATCCACTCTTGGTAACACACTTGTGTGAATTCTGCATTTAAAAATATTCCTCGCTTGACTTGGGATTCGAACCCAGATCCCTCACTGTCGTGTCGAGTTCTTTAACCAATTGAACTACGCTCTTTTACAGTGGTATTCAAGGAACTGTCCTGGTTACTCTCTATTATCTTATTGCCCTAGCAGAAGGGCTCCGGACAGTTTCCAAAATAAGTAGTCCAAAGGAACTACAACCCCTAGGAGGAAATTGGCTGAGGGGAGATAGCCTCACCGTCCTAACCAAAAGAATGCCCTTCGTTGGTTCTGTCGACTCATTCTTGCGAAACGCCATTGAAAAGACGAGCTCAATCGAATGAATGCCCTGGCCAGAAACCTCACCAATCGGGAATCCCCTTAACGCCTTTGATTTCGGTCGCAAACCACCGGGTTATCCCGGCGAAGGGACACAGCACTCAACGCCGAGGTTCGGGACAAGGCGAGAAACGATCCAGTGACCGACCACCTACTCCCAGACCGAACTTGGATCCACGGCACGCGCGAACGCACCAATTCACCTCTCCCAGGCCCGACTCGTCAGAAATCAGCCCGCTTCCCGACCAATCCCGACACGCCCCGAAGATTCGCTGCGTGAGGGTGTAGGTGGCTTTATACAACTGTGAATCTCATAGAGGCCAGCCTTTACGAAATTCTCTATGAAAGGTGATGCCTGGGCAGCTTGATTATTTGGAGCATTCATTTGATTATTCTACCAGCTGATTGGTAGGTTTTTGGAAAGTTTTTATCCTACTGGTAAATCGTTTCGTTATGGCTCATATGGATGGCCCGCCATTGGATCCCTCTTAAATTCTTAATCTTCTCCGTCTACTTATTTATTCCAGGATTCCTATCCTCCCTCATCTTCTCTTTCCCAGTGTTCTTTCCTCTATTACCCTTCTAAACATTCTCTCTTCTTTCAAAAGTCCTCCATATATTTCTTCTGCCTCCTCCGAACCACCGGTACTAGTTTTCGCTCCTCTCCGACCAAATCCAGTGACTCCGCGTTCGTCTTTCTCTCTACCCCACTCACCTTCTTCTCCCTTCTCCAAACCCACATTTCTAATGCCTCGAGTCAACGTATATCCTCCTACCGCAATGCTTAAAGCGAAACAGACCAATGTATTTACAATGGTACTCCCGATTTCTAAAAATATTTTGAGTAAAGCTAAATGTACGAATGGGATGTGCTTCCGATATCAAGTAGTCTTGAAACCAAGATGATGCTGTACAAATAATTATCTAAGATTCTATTAATGACCTTGTTGGCGGTCAAAGTCATCGATTATCCGCCCAATGATTGGTATAATGCAGCCGTTTCATCGGTTGTTCTTGATCTAGTCTTTTTGGTAGGAGTGTCCTCATTTTCACGAAACTCACAATTTTCTTAAAAATTTCTTCCTTCGCTTTCCTTAATAGTGTTCGCACTTAACCCGCTACCAAGGATAAAGGCAATGTTTTTGCGATAGAAAAGGAAAATATACAACGCTTATTGAAAATTCAATAATTTTATAATGTTACGCCTTGATACCTTCTGGTATTTCCACTAAGCTGATACAAATCCTATGACTTTCCTTTCTGTAATTTTTTATTTTTTCGAAAAAATTTTCTTCGCCCGGATATCTATGCAGCAGTTCCTTACCTATCTATTAGTGTCCATGCTTTCCTTAACGTTTACGATTTCTATGCCAATTTATGGCATAAAGAGAATTATATGAACTAAAACTTGCCCAGTAGGAAGTACAGCTTATCAAAGCAACAAACGTAGCACCCCGCACCATTGTAGCATCTTAATTTCTGTAACATGGAGCTGTTGTTCATCTAACCACTGCTCTGCATTGCCCAGCATTTAGATCCATAAAGTAGAGCTGGTCTTATTACTCACTTATATACATTTCCCTTGACTTCTATTGGCATCTTAGCATCACATAGAATTCTGGTTAGTGATCTTCACTTCTGCCATCTAGTTACTTTTCGGTTTTCGATGTCTTTTTCATTAGAGCCCGTAGGTGTTATAACGGATCCCAGGTGCTTGAAATGGTCTAATTTCTTAAGGGTGTGTGGCCTATTCGTGGTTGTTGATTTATGGTTTGCGATATTCCTGAGAAACTACATTGTATGTATTCTGTTTTCGTCCTGCTTACTCTCAGCCCTCAACGTTCTAAGCCGCTAGATCGGTTTGAACCTCTTATAGGATTTCCGCTATGAGAAATATATCATCAGCATATAAAAGTGAAGAAGGAGCTGGCTTCTGAGGATCTTCGGTAACGTTGTTCATAACTATGTTGAATAATGGCGGGCTAAGCGTAGAGCCTTGGTGGATCTCCACCTTTACCTCCAATTCTTCACCGGTGCCTGCAGGATTTACGACTTATGTTGAAATGTTGTTATACATGTCTTTCAGAATGTCTATGTAGCCTTCAGGCTACCAATAAATAATACTACCACCTGGTATATAAAGTTTTTAGAATTTGGAATTTAGCAAATTTAAGCAAGGAAACAAGAGAAAGTTTTTTATGGATAGGAATTCTTTGTACGATGAGGAAGTGTTAATTAAGTGATTGAGTGCTACAATTCAATGCGCTGGTGGTGAAAGCGAGAGGAGTTTTGGCGGTAGGACTGAGTTCCTAATTAATGATTTCTCACGCTTAATCTGGAGTGAAAATTGTCGAAAGAGCTATATTTAATCAAGACATGACCTGTCATTTTTTCAAAGGCGAAATAATTTCAAATAAAAGTTTTTGACGATAAGCCGTTTCGAGGCTCTCCATATATTTTGGCTTGATAATGAGACAATAGGATATAATTAATTTAAACATTCAATGCTTAACTACCATCAAAGAAAAATTACAAAAAATGTTAAACCGTGAAGCTTACTTGAGGGTAAATCTAAAGGGTAAATGAGGGTAAAGAGAGGGACTATTTGTCACATCTAAACCAGGTGCATCATGTTGAGGGACTATTCCTTCTCATTTAGGAAAGAAATTCCGTCGCAAAAAGGCTAAGACATAAAAAACCAGCGATTTGAATGACCCTCCACTGCCAAGGATATGTTGGATAGAAACCAGTTCTTCCTTTTTAACCAGAAAGACGCGTTCGTCCCTCCAAACAATTTGGCCGCTTTTCTTGGACATGGTGTCTGAGAATGACTCATTCAAATTGACGGCGCAGTTTAATCGAGGTTGTTCATTCTTTGTTCATTAGCATAGGCTGTAATTATTTGATAGTTTCATTACCTGGACAGTTAATCCCAAGGAAACTACCTCCTGTACTTCCCTTAAAATTTGAATGTGAAAGTCAACCAGTAAAATGGTATATAATATCCGAATACTTAAGGTTTAGTAGAATTATTGACTTATGTGATCGTTTATCATAGAAAAAAATCTTTTAAAATAGAATGATGGAAGCATTGGAATGTATAAAATCCTCACGTATTACAAGATTAATGTATCCGTGAAATTGGAAATGGAGAGTTCCAACAAGTAAGGCATTTAAGTTTGGTGAGAGAGAAAAAATGCTATATAATGCTTAGGCTAAAGATTTTTATGCTATGGTACAAAGTGATGAAAAATAAGCGCCTCTCTCTTTAATGCAAGCGGGTTGACCAAAAATTTTAACATTCTATTATTTTACCAATAAGGCTCAATGAAATTTCAGTTGAGGGCATTCCCTTTTGCATGTATTGGAACAAGATCAAGGTAAACAGCAAGAGAAAAACAATAAGAATACATGGCTTCCGCAAGGTCTTCAGTGTTTTTCGTGATGTTAGGACAGTATTTTCGCCTAGTACACACTGAAATTCTGAAATTTTATAAATCATTCGTTTGACCAAGTACAAAATCTCTTCACACAAGCCTTCACTAGGAAATTCAGTTATTTTGTGTACCCTATTTGCAGAAATGTGTCATAATGTGGAATGTCGTATCTGCGAGATGGTCGCGTGTCGAAGCCGAGGCATGCGTAGTTTGACGTCCTCGGAACATTTCCCGGAAGCGTCTGTCGGGTCGTGGACCGATCGTTGTCCTCGCCTCGCCTGTTCTCCACCCACTTCCTCCTCCGCTTCCAATACGTCGAGTTATTTGTCCTCGCGTAAGAACTCAATCGCCCCTCACACTCCCCCGAATATGAAACGGGAGCGCCCTCGAAAGCTGCGAAGGACGACGCGGCGGATCGTAACGGTGAGTAAACTAATGGAGAGATTTTATGGTGGTCGGAATTCCGTCCATTCCAAACACGGCAAACATGTATTTATTGGTAATATACATATATAAAGCGGAAAAAAATCATCTCACCGATTGGATTTGGTTTCTTGGCAATTTAATGCTATTTTAACTCGTAGCTTTTCGGAACATGACAAATATTTCGAATAATTCGGCGCTATATGCACATATTTTTGCCTCTGCGCTAAAACTAAGGTTTTTTATTATTAAAATGGTTCCTGATTAATATCAAGTCATGCTGAATGAAATTTTCATTCGGCATGATACATGACACGGTTTCCGCTTAAATTTCGAATTCCGCGCCCTAAACTCTAATCAAAACAATGCTTCAATTGAGACGCAAATTGTAAAATGTAGTTCTTGCTCCATTAGTTTCACACCATATATGATTATAGGCAACGTGTAAATAAATTTACTTAAGTGAAATGTGGTCCAAGAATTTTTTCTTCGACTTGCTGCAAAGTTTACTGAAATGAACACTCGAGGACTCAAAATTCGTTCTCCAAATACCTTAAGGAGGTAACGATTTTTCATTATGGACAGATTCGCTTGATACCTAGTAGAATTGTTCACATTGTCGTATCTTAAGATAAAAGAGAAAAAATAGTATATTACCGATTTGATTTGTAGGAAATTCAATGTTATGTTAACAGGTAGAACTTAACTTATATATTATTATAACTTGATTGCTAATCGAGAGTATACATTTTGAACGCGGAATGAGACAATTCTTATTATTATAATTGTTTCTAGCAATTATCAAGGCGCCGCGCGGAGTTCAATATTTTGAAACAGCGTATTTCAGTGTAATTTCTTTTAAATTTAGTTTATCGCGCCGAAAACTCATTTTATGTCATTAAATGTTTTAGCAAAAGAAGATGTATAAATTATAGTTCATGATCGATATCCATCTCTGCTTGTTCGAGTTCCAGCGCATAAACAGATATGTTCTTGTGATAAATGGTCCGAGAAGTTTTTTCAACCGACTTCAAAATTATTAAAATATGCAATGGATTACCCAAAATTGCCGGTCCAGATACCGTAAAGAATCAAACCAGTGCTCTAGCTTGCATTCCATCCTCATGAACGCTCACTAAAATGATGAGTTATTTAATTGCAGATTTATAAGATAAGCATATTTAATTGCGTTGCTTATTATTTGCGTTGGTACGTCATGTACCTGAAGTTGAGGACAAGGGGTTTCGCCATATGGGCTGCAATTTTGAGAAAAGACCATGGTGGTTCAATAATGTGCTGATGCAGGGCCCTGTAACCAAAGTCACCAACGGAGGTGGTACGAACATCAAAAAACGAACTAGTAGAAGCAAAATCGAGGGATCGGGGTTCAATTCTCTGCCAAGGCGAAATATTTTGCCATTGTGAATTTCGCACAATCGTGTGATCACTTAGAAGTGTTACCATCCGTGGGAAACGGAAATAATTGGTAATTACTCGGTTGAAAATACCGGATACAGCGGCAAGCTGTTGGAGCAGTTAGGAGTAGCGAAAGCTGTGTAAAGTGTTAGCGTTAACTTTGATTACTAAAGCTCATTCAGATTGATTATAAATGTACTATCAATAATGAAACAGTAACAGCTTTTCTAAGGCAATCACCGGCTGATATTTCAGATTCGCGCAAAATGCTATTATGAGACAGTCCGTTTAAAAGGGATCTGTGCTCGTTTAGGGGAGAGAAAGTGGAACATTAAATGCTATTTTAAAGACAACCATCAAGTTCTATCAGCCAAATCTAACTAATTAGTCGGCTAACAACTCGTCACAGAGTTTGAATTCATGATAAATTATTCGTGCCAGAATGTCTGTACATCAAACTCCAAGATTTTTAGCAGTCTCTCCAAAGCTAAAGTCGACATTATTATTAGATATCGATAATGTTTCCACAATCTTATGACGGTCTTTTTTTACGGAGGCAGCTGTTTCAAATGCCTTGCGGAAGAGCGCAGCATTCACGGAGCTCAAAGTGTATTATGAAAGTTCTTCAGTGAAACGGAAAAAAAGTTTTGCCGAATTCCAAAATATTTGGGACACCAAGCAAGCATGGAAAGGCACTTTCCGATGCATTCCAGTTTTATATCCGGAAGCGTGTTTTTTTCTCCCTACATCTCCCCGTTTCATAAATCAACGTTATTTAAATATGCCGAGTCTGACTCTTCCTTGGAGTGGCTCTTAAAGCAAACATGTGTGAGATATATGAAAATATGCAATGAGAAATTTAGCATACTTATCTGATAATCATATATTCACGGACGTCTGGATCAACATGCTAATAGAACCCTGAGAGAGACGTACTTTCTCCTTACAGCAACATAATTATGCTGCATGGCTTCTTGGAAAAAGCCGTTGTGTTGGCCCTAAACCGATAGCCCGTACATATTCATTTTACGGAAGGATTTAATTTAATCCATGGAAACACCTAATAGGTAAAACCTGGGCACGTGTATAGTCTCATGCTTGGAAAATTGTGCCAAAGATTGGTACTTGGGCTCACAACTCTTATTTATGTGCTAGCGAGTCTTATAAGTCTTATGTCAAATGGGAAAATTGAAGATTGAGTCAAGCTCAGTTTTTCAGGTAAAAATCCAGTTATTTTGAGCTAATTGAGACTCCAGTGTACGGTGTGGAAACATCGTTGCTAAAGAAAATTGCGTTAACTCTCATGAAATATGACTGAGTCTGAGTAACAGTTAATTGTTTGATGGAAACACTATAGATATTCCTTACTTATATATAAAAATATAATGGTGTCTGTTTGTCTGTCTGTTGTTCCATCATGCAAAAACTACGGGGCCGATTGAGGTGAAAATTGGGATGTAGATATAAAATACATCTGGTCGTAAAATAGGCTATATTAAAAATCCCTCAGGCCCCCCAAAGGCTCCCCTGATGGTCCATGCTAAGCATTGGGTTTGGTGGAGTGGTTTCATTTTTTGCTTTTTAAAAGTACAAAGTGCAAAGTAAAAGTACAAAGTGCAAAGCTTGATGTCTGAGAGAAAAAATACCGTATATTAAAGTGAAATATCAGTGAGTGTACCGTGTAAATATATAATCTCTTGACGCCCACGACTGAGAGCCCGAGAGTGGGCTGTTTGTCTTTGTCTCATTCCGAGGACACTGGGGGAAAACCCAAAGAATTTTATGAAGCATGCTTAAATTATGATGCTGTATGCAATCTTTAAAATGTGTAGAGCTATACATAAGTCATATTTTTAATGAGTGATTCTTGAATGGTTTATTTATGCATATACCTTGAGAATAGCACAATATGCCAAAGCCCCGGTCAGTTAGAGAAATAAGGCGTGAAACCAGATTAAGTTACCTCTTTCATTATAAGGAATACACACATTGTGTATTTATTGAGAATTTTTTGCTGTAATATTTTCACGCAAAGACATGGAGGTACCTAAATACCTTTGGATAATGAGCCCCATCAGAAGAGTGGAGGGGATGAATGTTTATTTGGCACAGAACTTGTCATTGAAAATTATAGTATCAGTTTGTTTTAAATATCTTCGGAAAATTATGCATCGAAAAATGTAGTGAGTCCTAGTCAGTTCGGATATGGATTTACATCTACATCTACGAAAGCCACTACGTGCTAGCCACCACTAGGGTGTGTGGCACGGGGTTTTTCCTCACCAGGCATGCATCACTCATGCCAGTTCAATTCAGAACCGCGAACGTTCCCCCGAATGCCAGGCGGAGGCCAAAAGCAGTCAGGACAATGGTACGCAGTCCGACCACAAACCACGAGAGTGATACTTAGAGGAACGTGCTACCATGCAACACACTACTCAAGATATAACTACTGGTTAGTTATTAATGATACACAGTGTACAGTTACATTCGTGTTGCTTAGGCTGAGAAATTGATATCATCATAGATTTTTTTTCCGTATCATAGTTGCATTTTAAGCTGTTACTAGTTATACGATGACAAATGAGAAAAAAAATTTCTTTTAATTTTCAAACTTGAACAGAAATTATCCTGGACTTGGCGGGTGAATAGTTATTATTCCAGTAAGTCCTGTCAATTTACAAATTTGCCGTATTTTTCATTTTTTCGAGTTTTGAAGGACTGTAATAAGCTTTTAATATGTTTGCTATTCTGTAAAAGCCTGTAGAAAAAATATTGTTGTGACCTACTTTATTTGAAATTGATAGCTAGCATACTTTAAGTACACACTCATTATTGTCATGAATATGGATTACTCTTTTATGCTGAAGTGTCAGGTTGACTGGTTTATTTTTCCTTCTTAAAATGTCTGAAAGAACAGATCTTTTACCGGTTCTAAAAGGAAAAGTATTTTTTTCTTATTGCTATTTAAACCAGTGGATTTCTCGCGTTTTTTTCCCACTGAACTCAACAAATCACCGCGGAAGCCTCCGTACCAATAATATTTTTATCTCAAATGCAGCTTCTTTATCCAGTACCTAAATACTTTTCACCTTCTGAAAGAAAATTTACTAACCTTTCCTTTTTAATACGATAATAAAATGAGCAATATCTCGTTTATGAGAATTTTTTTAAGAAGAGAGTAATAAACAGCCTATAGGAATATGTATCATGCATTAATTAAATGACTCAGAACTCGCTTTTTTCATTCATGATGTAAGAAGAGAGTTTTATAATTGGACTGATTTCTTTGATGGGTATGTAAAACCTCCCGTCCTGAACAAGCAGTTGAGATTTGAGTCATTTAGAGCCGATTGCATAATCTGTCATCACGGTTATACGAGCAGTCTCCCGCACAATTGTGACTCTAGCTTCTGTACATATATACGGAAGAGTTTCTTTTTATCGCCGTTTCTCCAGCCGCAAATTAGGCCGAAATGAGTTGCAGGGTAAACATTAAACACCAACTTAAAACAATATGATCACTCCTTGGCTAGGCATTTTAATACAGTCTGTAAACTGTGACATATTTGGTAGCTTTTTGATCATTTCGATAACCACGACCAATGGAACTGAAAGGCAAGCGTCCTTGTTATTCCAACTGGACAGTTTCATCGGGTGTCAAGTTCGATAACTGGCAGCTCAGGGTTGAAAACTCAAATCACTTTTATTTATTGATTATCATATTTTGTCACAGTCATTTATTGATTATCTCAATTCCTTTTTATTTGTATATTCCTCTGCGTAATTGCCAGTCACTTGTTATAGATAGTATTGTTTCCCTAGTAATGTGATGATAAAAATAACACTGTAAAAGTAGGAGGCTTATTACAGTAGAGTGGTTGTGAGCCAACTTTGTCATAGGTAAAAATAGAGATACAAAGACTATTTTTCATAGCATAAATATTTGTCGCGAGGGATAGGATTTAGAACTCAGTGCTAGACGACGTTAGTTTTTGCGCTGAATTCAGAAGGTTCTTTACCGAAAATTATAGCTACAAATCGTTATAAGAGGCCTCTCTTGAATTGTAGCTTAGTAACAACGAATTTACAGCCATGCGTTTTGTACCCAGGATGTCACTTAGCTAACTCTCTGCATATAGTGCTACAGTATGCATATATACGCCGTTTTAGACGGTCACTGATTATAACCAAACCTTGCAAAACTAATATTATACTTTTTTAAGGCACCAAAAATCTCCGCTAAAGAAATTTATTGAAAAATTTTTCGTGGTTTGCAGCAGACCCAAGTGTCTGTTCCAACGGTTATATTTTTTACTGACCCAATGTATTTATATGCCGTCCCATCGTGTCCCAACCTTCGATTGGCCTCTAGTCCACTCACTCTGCTGCCCAGCGCCAAGCCTTGACATTTGCCAGTCGGTCACTTTACGAGGGGATGAAGCAAACTGCGAAATTGCCACTCAATCGCGATTAGTACGATACAGTCACCCTTGTGTGCCACTCAAGGTAGCGAGCTGATCGTGCCGGGTGATTGGACACTGAACCAGAAGGCAAAGTAGTTCTTTTTTGGAAAGTTGACGAATTTTTATGAGAGCCTAATGGGTTTCTCAATTAGGTTACTCCAGGCTTCCACTACTAAATATATCACCAGATTATATTGATACCCGGGGATCGGGTTGATGTGGTGGCTAGAGTACTGGCTAACCATACGGACGGCCAGAGTTTAAATCCTTGCAGAGGAAGATAATTTTTAGAGGAAACCCGATCCCTACTCGAGTGTCTTGTGGAGGGCACATCAAGTACAGTACTCTGTCTGATGAGACGTTAAGACGTGGTCCCCTTGGCGCCTTTCGTTTAGAGCAGGCTAATGCCGACGCCGGGTTTCTATCCACCCTTCCCCCCTTACCTATTCCCTATGGCGTAAATGACCTTAGCTGTCGGTCGCCTCCTCAAATATCCAATCCAATCCTAGATTGATACCTGCTTGGTCGTTCTATTCGGTAACGATTAAAGCGGAGGATGGTGCAGATTTGAGTTATTAATTCATTCATAATTTGACGGCAGTAGCAGCAGAGTATCAATTTGAGTACGTTCATGTCAAAGAGGCAAGGCGTAGACCGACATTATTCTTATTCAAATGCTGGGATAATATTGTGAATATTGGCTAAACAATTTCTTTCTATAATCACGAGTTATGTCTCATTCTTTTGCGTTCACTTCGGATGACTTTTCCGTCCACTACTTTGACTCCTCTCAAAGCCTGTTGAAAGTAAACAAATAGTCGTTTCAATAGTATGGCCAGGTTTCAATAGAAAGTCATGCAGTGTTTATAATGACACTTGAGAGTGGTTCAGGAGATCTAAAACTACGTTTTTGACTGTTAACTGATGTTTGGAGAAATTCTTTATCAATTTTCTTGAATTACATACTTTCATCCAAGTGCACCCTACTGTACAAGTAAATTAAGTTAGTTTTTATGAAAATTAGATGCTATAATGAACGCTAACTCTTAGTCAATACAATTAATATTTCGCCATATACTCAACCACAGGGGATGAAGTTCAAGCACAACCTGTTATGAGGATTTTAATTTAAAAATAAACCCTCCAGTCGCATATTTCAAATTAATATCCTCCATACTAGAGACCCAAAAATAGAAAACTTTCATTCTGGCTCGGGCGAAGATATTTGTTTTGTCTAGAGTTTGACCGTTTTTTGTTATGCAAAACCCAAACTGCTAGAATCATAATTTTTTTTAAATCCATCCCCTTTCTTTATCACAAATTACTCTTAAGATAAGACGCCCAGTTAACGAAAATGCTGTGAATTATGAAGGACCTCAAATTCCGTTTTGGCAAGGGCATCATGTGATCGAAAAACCCATTATAGCGGCGGCCTTTGATGAACTACAATCATGGAAAAATTATTTACTTTTCATTTCTATCTAAGACAGATAAGTACATTTTAACTGCGCTACTATCTTGGAATGACTCTAATATCGTCAACTTTTCGTTGAACGAAGGATTATTACGTTCTACTGGAGGGGTTCTGACGTCCTTCTGCAATGATTTTCTCTTTGAAAGACTTTCAGCCCCAAATGAAAATGTTATTTGAAGATTCTAAATCCACAGGTGCTTAAAATAGACCACAATGTCGATGAAATCGAACTGCATACACGAGTACGAAATCGAACTGTCTTAATGCTTGTTTAATCAAACTGTGTACTATATTAACTTCGCGGATCTGAGGTCACATTCATGTACTACTGAGAGCAAATTAAAATCTACTGCATCGATTTGTATGCACGAGTGTTCATTTTTAAAACTTCAATATTCGCTTTTAAATATCTACAAAAAATCTCCTCGTAGACTTTTTTGAGTAGCGGCGTGAATAATAACCTTAATTCTTGAAGTTCACGGTCGCTGCATTGACAATCATCCCGTAGATGGGGGAGATTAAGGGGATGTGAGTCTCATTACAAATGCATACGACATCCTATAATTTACTCAACTCTTCTTTTTTCCTGACTGGCTAAATGTGAAGGTCGTGCACAGTAGTTCAGAGTTGGAGAGAGGTGACCTGGGATTCAATTTGGAAGCGGTATTCCTACCGGCGGCTTTTGCCTGAAATGAAGAAGCTACCTGTTCACCTTGGGTGTCAAGAAAGTATTTTTAAAACGCCTCGTTATAGTGGAAAGTCACGGAATGAATACATGCAATTTTGATTTTGCCCCGTAATGAAGGAAAATGACTCAATTTAGAAGCGAACGGAGTGGCAAGTCTCATGATATCATCTTGTTCACTGAAATAATCCTGCTTCAGCTGAATCTGGTGTAAATTCTTTGTGCAAATTTTCAGCATATAGTGTTACCAATTGGGCTAATTAAATTTATAATATAAAAACATTGGCTTTCCTATGTGTGCATAAATATTTGTACAAGGCTCGAATATATTTTTCGGATGAGGCATGATTTTTAAAAGAACTATAAAGGAGGTCTCTTTACAAATCATTCATTATCATCCACATATTACAACTTCTGAACATATTCTTCTTCTTCTTCTTCTTAGATGAATGTGTCCTCTAAAAGGTTTCAATTGAACTGCTCCCTCCATGTTCGTCTATCCTGTGCTGCCTCCCTCAGCTCTTCGTATTTCCTTCCATTCATTATATCTGTCAACATATTATTTATTCGTCCTCCTCTCCCTATATTTCCCTCGATATTTCCTTCTTATATTCTTCTTATATATTATTCCTTCTTATTCCCTCGATCTTCGGCGAGCAATCCTTCCTCAGAACGTATCCCATCCAGATTGCTTTCTCTTTCATATCGATCTCAAAACATTCCTTCTCTCATTCATCCTTGCCAGCACATCCCCGTTTCAAACTTTATCACCCCATTTTAATCTCTGCATAGCCACATTCCACAACCCTCTTGATATTTCTCCTCTTTGCTCCGTACTATCCATGTTTTTGCTCCACAAAGAACAACACTCTAAATAAAGCATTTAGTAAGTCTTTCCTTAAGACTATTTTTATTGCTTTAGCTGTAAGTAGTTGGTTGACTTTACTGAAGGCTACCTTACTCTGTGATATTCTACTTCTTATTTCATCTGTACCTACAGCTTCCATTCCATGATATAACACTTCCGAGGTATGTAAAAGATGGGATTTGTTCTAGCCTAATTCCAGCAATGGTGACATTTAAAACTCCTTTCTCTTTTCCTCCCTTCATTACTTTAGTTTTCCCAATGTTAATCTTCATTCCAAAATGCTTTCATGCCCTTTCTATGGACACGTTAGGGAATATATTTGATCAGGTGTACCGTTTCTTGTTATTAGGTGGCTTAAATACTGGATTAATCAACCTAAGGCTTTGGTTTGTTTTCGAAATCAGCAGAAGATAATTATGAGTTGAAATGAATGTGAATTTCTGCGTTCTGAATGACCATGTAGTTTTCTCAATAAAAATGAAATGTTCCAATTTCCATTTATTCAACGACTGAACATTTCGTTCGATAAACTGTAGCTTCTATGTGAGCGTCAATTGATTGCTCATTGGAGGAGCATCTAAGTGAGTCGTGCCCGCTTGTGACAAGCTGAATGTCCAGTTAGATGATGTTTCACCGTTATTCCAAGTCACAAGCAAAGGTTGTAGCGTACGTAACGAGTGGAAACATTTTGGCATATTTTGTCGTCGTTAAATACGGTAGCAGTATTTAAATTACAAACGTTAGAGTCAATAATCTTGGAAGATGGAGTGATAATTATTTAAAATTTTGGAATATTTGTGTCATTCTCTTCTTAAATGATAAGTGTGGATTTTATTGATGAAACTTATGGCTGTATTGGAGTGATCTAGCGGAAATATTAGATTTGGTTGAAAAAAAGTGAAAATATTCGACGCTCGCTAATCAAAATGTTTGGGTAAACAGATTAGCGGAGATCCGAACACAGCTCACTCGAGCGGCAATAACTGGAACGACGTATACAGGGGAGGCGTTTGGTATCCTACCAGTAGATGGCATTCCTTGGATACACAATTCCATGGCCGAATTCTACGCGGGTGATTGAGATATCTGTAAAAATTGTCGTTCTGACCAAGGGTTGGAATGGTACCTGAGAGATATATCTAAAAATTAATTACACTGCGCTGCGAAATTTTTTTCGGTAACATATTAGAGAGCAGCTCAATTCACCTCATGTGCCACCGCTGATTCCGTAAAAAAAGTATACTAAAAGACTAACACGCACAATTATTACGATATCTTCATTCTAGGCCTATGAAACATTTTCAATTTCACTCATTAATTTTTATTTTGATAACGAACAATAATTTGAGGGAAGGTTAAGAGTAAATTCCTTGAGTAAAACAGACCCCAATCTACTAGGACCTAGAGATGGGCAACATCGTTCAATACAATGACCGAGTCTTAAATCGGTCATTCAATCTAAAGAATCGATTCTTGGATCTCGTTCTCGTTCAATTTTTTTCATTATAGTGGTTCATTGAAATGAATTTTAACTTTAATTTAAACATATAGTGAAACCTGTGTTTAGCGGCCAACAGCAGGCATTTGAAATAACTCCCGCAAGAGAGAAAGTGTCCGCTGATTGGAGGTAAAATTTTAATTGATAATATCATAAATTAATTTTTCGGAAATTTATATCGCACACAGATGAGACCGCCCTAGTGAGGTGGCCTCTGAGGCAGGTTTCACTATGCAGTGCTTCTGTAAGCATGCCTTAAAAACTACTGCTGACGAGAAAAAGTATATTTGTTGCTGAAACATGTACGACTTCTAAAAATGGTGAAAAACCTACAAAAAAGTTAGAGTCATATCACTCGCTATAAAAAATGGTATACACCGCCGAAAATGACCGAGAAATCGAGTCTTTTAATTATCCACCATCTTTTTGAGTGTGTAAGAAATGCATCGAAGTATATAAAAATTGGAGGAGCTAAAATCTGCTAATGCAAGTTTGGGTGGATGAAGTACTTTTTAAGAAGAAGTTCATCGAAATATTCGTAGGCTACTGTTCCTGAAAGTTGCGGAAGCATACGCCTAAAATGCAGCGAAAATCTTTTGGAACATTTTTTCAATGCTATTCTTTTGAAAAAAGTTTCTGCTCCGTCATTAATGGAACAAACTCAAAAATGTTAAAAAAATATTTCTGGTAAAATTTATAATTTTGATTAAATATTTGCCTCAGTAGGTTTGCAGATAAAGGAATTATGAATTATTTATTCAAAGATCGAGGAAATGTTTTAGAAGTTTGCGAACAAACGCAAACGGACAAGATTTTAATAGTCAAGAATTCATTATTCCACCGCGATCACTAATTCCTTGAGTATAATTTGATTCTCAGGCCAGCGACTCCTCAAGGAATCACTGAATCCGAGTCCTCATCTGAATCTGAGTCCTAATCTGAATCCGAGTCCTCAACTGAATCTGAATCCGAATCCTAATCTGAATCCGAGTCCTCAACTGAATCTGAATCCTAATCTGAATCCGAGTCCTTAACTGAATCCGAATCCTAATCTGAATCCGAGTCCTTAACTGAATCCGAATCCTAATCTGAATCCGAGTCCTTAACTGAATCTGAATCCTAATCCGAATCTGACTCCTCGAGGACTCATGAGTCCTCCCTCTCCGCGGGCTCTACGAGAACACAGGTCCCCCTCCCTCAGACTTCAAATTTCAAGAGTGGGGGGACTCGTTTCTTCCTGTCGTTCACTTGATTCTCTGCTTTGCCGAGTGGTGCGCCCATTTCCATTCCCAAACTTCCAAGGGTGGGGGGACTCGTGGCCTCGCCTGTCGGTTAGTTCACATCTTTGCCGGGTGTTGCGCCTATTTTCATTACGATTCGTAAGGAACGACGGTTCATTGCCGCGAACGACTCCGTTCGTCAACTCACTTCAAAGAATCGTTCGAATTGATTCGTTCGTTCGCGACCGACCCATCTCTAGTTGCACCTCTTTTCACCCTATCCATAAAACCGATCCCATAATGTTAAGTAGTCAGGCTCTGTACAAGTATAAACCTACGATAACATTTTAAAATGGAATTGTTCATCTATTTTGAGCATGACAATAATTATAAAGCAAATCTTTGACCGTTTCCATTTTCCGATGCTCTTGACGCGTCATTGTCGCTGAGTGGAGTTATAGCCGGCGGATTCAATTCAGGGAAATTTACACCAGTAACATGCTTGTTGAGGTAGTTTGAGCAAAATATCATTTTCCCTAGAAATCAATGAATTTGGTCTCATTTTAAAGATTTCTCTCTTCTTACCCATCCCTTCATATCCCACCCTTCTAAAATTACCAAAATATCAGCCCCATGCTGGACTACTTTCCGAGGATTTTGACAAAAAATACCAGCCCTTTTATTTGGAAAATAGAACGTGTATGCACTTCAGAGAGACCTTATTAAAAAAAATGAGGAATTTTTAACTCAACGATTTCATCAGAAAATTAATAGTGCGTAGTCTTTATGTTTTCCTAACTGTTTTTTGGAATAATTTGTAATGTTACCGCGGTATTTTTTCAGAATTGCAACAAACCTTCCGTTGTGAAGGAGTTTTAAACGTATTCTGTAAAAAAATGAGTCAAATAAGAGGCTTATACATACTTTTAATTTAATTTCTTAGATTTTAACTCTCATAGAAGTGTTATTGCACCACTAGTAATTTAGTCGTTAATATATGCTCATATAGCTGCTGAAATTAAAATGTAAAACTTTAATTTGGTCTCCATCATAACTAGGGAAGTATCTTGTTCAAATTACCTTAAGCTCTTGGAGTTTGGTGAACATCCTTAACGTCATTCAAATTTCCTCAAGGAACCAGACGGCGCAAAACCTCTTAAAGCTGGGTTCGTGTAAAATGTTATGACCTCCGGGGAAGGTATTCCATTGACATACATTCAATTCTTTTTTTACCTTGTCCTTTCTACTCCTTTTCCTTATTCTTTACCACTTTAAGACTAGTATGCTACCACCCTCTGCCACGCACCCCTGAAATGGCTCGCCGGTACAAAATTTAGATAAAGAAAACCTTCAGCTGTCTTCAGTCAAAATACTGGGAAGCTTGCACACGTCCCATCCATCTCCTTGTAGGTAAGCAGGTATAATAACATTATCGGTGCTTTGACTCCAAAGGTCATATTGCTCAATTCTATTTATTCATGCTGGTATCAGCTGAAATAAAAAGATCGACATTTTGAGTTAATTTCAATGTAAAGTTAGATTTTTTTAACACTCGTTTCTCTTAAAACTTATTAAAGGTGACTGAAATTCTGAAGGTGATCACCTGAAATAATAGTTAGGTTCCCGCTCATTCGCTTGCTTAAAAACTTCTTTGTAGCCATGACGAACGAAGAGGGATTGCGAAAATGAATAGCGAAATTCCACAGATTTAATATCATTCGCCATGACATGGACTTGAATCCGGGTCCTATGACATTGCGCCGAAAGATTTTGCCAAACATGCTGCCGAGGCGTTGTTCTCCCATGTGAATTGTTGAGGGCTTTGAAGGCTGCTGTAAACGGTACATATTATTGCACAAACGAATGTATCATAGATTGTACAAGAAATAGAATGGAATTAAAGTAGGTTCTATTTCACATTCAGCCTTTTAAACAATCATACAATTTTCCGCTTTGTGCAGTGCAATTTTCTTAATAAAAGAGTTTACACATTGCTATGTACAATTAAATGTACCGTGACAAGCGACCGTAAAGGAACAAGGCGTATAACACTGCTGGACATACGGCGTGATAGACGCAGTGCAAAGCTTGCTCATAGCTTCACCGTCCAGGAGGTAACTCCCTAATATTAAGGCCGTGGATAGTCTCGTTATCATCAAACTTCATCGTTATTATCATTGAATATTCCCCGTAACTACTGTTATTCCAACCCAATGGCTTGGAATTTGGGGACAGTTCTCAAGGGTATGCACGAGCCCCAGAGATTAAACCGTTAACGGGTGACGAAGTAATCTTACTCCATTGAATGGGGATATAAGAAGGTGGGGGAAGAAGGGGTAGTAGCGGTTGCTGCATCTGAAATATGATGGAAATCTGTGAATTATGTGGAAAGGAGGATAGAAGAGGACCTGAGGAATTCTAGGAATGGAATTTAGGAATCTCTTTAAAGTTGATAAACCACCTCTCAAGTATTACCTGCAGCCTGCAGAGAAAGTTCCGGCCAATTGTAGAGGAAAGTTGCTTCGCTATAGATCGCTTTTCGGCGACAGCATCCCAAGAGATTAGAATAAATCCAACACTTCACGACTAACATAATAAGCACAAATAGCTGTAGTTTCTTACCTAATTATCCACCAAATGAATATATTTCTTTACCTTTGTACTTCTTCAAGTCCATGCTCCGTAATCAACGGAAAATTATCACTATCCATACGTCAAATACTTTGAAATCACAGTAGTTAAGAGAAAAAATATAGAAAATTCCGCTGAGTGACTTGTTCTCTCTAGGCGTTTCAACGCTTAAAGCGCCACTATCAGGTATTATGAATTTGGAGTACAGAAGACAGCTTTCCTCCCTAAATTATGTATAAAGGTGTCTTTGTAACTCTAAATTCATTGTACCTGCTGATGACGCTTTAAAACGCGCTGTACGAATAAATAACTCAGCAGAAATTTCTAATTTTTTTCTTTAAACTTCATAGTGATATTTCATAATATCTCGCTGGATATCGTTAAAGATATCCACAGTAATTGTAATTGCCGTAGTAAGGTCACCGACACTTAGTGGTTCGATCGCAAATTTCTGAGTAAAAAAATTCTGAAACCTTACTTTTTGATGATACTGTTTTAGAGAATTGTAGCCATTGTTGACATGCCTTTGTCAGTAGAAGATAAAATTATGGCACGAAGCATTCAGAATATTCTACAAATATATTTTTTAATGATCTCATTTCCCGCCATTTAAGTCTTTTGCAGCACCATTCCTTCTGAATTAACAATTTTTAATTCAAATATTCCTTTAATTCACCAAAGCCCCGAAAAGTATGATGGACAGATGCCTTTTTCTTTCTACTCTTCTATTTCGTGGGAGAATTTACTTCTTATAAACATTTTTTCGGGAAAACAGCTTTCGCAGTATGTGGAAAATACCTTTTTTCCCATGATTCACCGATTGTCTCTAATTAACCTTCTGGTTATAGTCCAATCACTAGAGGAGTAAAAAGGAGTCCAAACCTATATTAAATCAGATAGTTCTGATTTTTTAATATGCTGTTCGGGATGGTTTGAGAGTGAAAAATCTAAGTTTTCGTCATCCCCACCCCTCTGCGTTTTCCGACGTTTTGAAAAAATCTCCGAAAAATGGCCCTTATTCCAGTTTTTCGCTTATAACTCCTAAACGGTGCATCGTAGCCAAAGTTGCTCCAAATTTATTATTGTAGAGGACAAAATTTCCTACATGCATTGCTAATTAACTGTGTTTCCACGACCAATAGCAAAGGACGCACAGAGCAGCAAATAAGGTGCAAAATCGTAATTCCAGAAAAATTGCCACTTTTCCGTCCCTTTGTATCGCTTAGATTCTATGAAAAACTGATTTAAGTAAATAAATACTTGATTACGTTGTGAAGATGATAGTTGCCTTTAAATTGCACGCCTCAAAAAGTTTTTTTTACCGCCAATACCAAGGGGTGGGTGTAAAATTGGTTAAAAAAGGGAAAATGGTTTTTTTTTCGAGTTGTCCAGAAGTGTTGTTTGATCATTTCTTTTCAGTAATTCTACTTTTCAAATACTTCCTCACTTACTTCCTACTAGAGTCAGGATGGGTCTGCGACTGACTTAAATTGCAGAAAATGAGTTGATGAAAAAATTTAATCGTAGACAATTTTAAATGCTTTGTGCCTTCAATTAATTTTGTGATCGAAAAATCATGTCAACAATGGCCTCATTTTCTAAAACAGTAAAATCAAAAGGTACGATCTCAGCTATTTTTTACTAAAAATTTACGACTGAACCACCTAAAGTACACAGGCGTCGGTGACTTAAGTACGGCAATTATAATTACGGTGAATAGAAGTATTCAATAGTATCCAGCTAGTTATTGTGAAACATTACTATGAAGTTTTAGGAAAATAATTAAAAATGTCCGGTGAGGTGCTTATTCGTTCAACGCCTTTCAACACTTAAAGCGTCATTATCAATATCTTACAATAAATTTGGAGTACAGAAGACAGATTTCCTCCGCGAATGGTATATAACGCTGTCCTTCCTGTACTTCAAATTCATTTTCTGTCATTTGTTCCGGAAAAAAGCTGAGTAATAAGTGAAATATGTTTGCTCATCTACCTGACAAAGATGTTTGCACTTACGAGATAGTTGGAAAGAATCAGATGCGCAGATTGAGGAAGGAAATTTAGGAAGTGGGAGTGGGATGAATTTAAGACAGCGCAATGAGCTGAGCATATCCTTCGCCTATACACCCTGGGATTTGAATGTGACCGCCTTTCGCACAATTTCGTTTCGACTTTATGGTGAACAAATTATAAGTAAGGATGAGTCGTATCCAAATGTCGATTCTCGATTACACCAATTCTCAGGATTAGAATCGGTATCGAGAATCGATCGCCTAAAGTCGATTCCGATTCCATCGATTCCAGATAGATAAATATTTAAATCAAATTTCATTTGTCTCAGTAATTTTGGGTGTAGGCTATCAATATTTACTTTTTATCTACCTCAATAAGCTGAGGATATATTTGCTATTTGTTAATAAATATAATTTTTGGGCGACTTATTTGTCTTTGTTATATTATTTCAACCAATGCTTGAATTTAAATAATAGTCGTACGCTAATAGTATATCACTATCCCACCTGATATTAGGGATAAGAATCGATGGAATCGGAATCGAGAATGGGGAATCGATTTGAAAGAATCGGAATCGGAAACAAGTGGAATCGACTCATCCCTAGTTATAAGTGCTTAATCCTCACAGATTGATGAAGTCTTCCTTTATTTCTATAATTTCCCCCATGCTGCTGAATTATTGCATGGCACTTTTCTTCAATTACACTCATGCATTGCTTCATATCAATTAAAGAATGAATCAAAAAATCTTCCCCCATCTCGTTAACCCTACCCGCCTGTTCTCAAGACTCCTAAAATTCTTTCTCATTTTAATCATGCTAAAAACTATACTTAAATTAACAATTTTATTATCTTACGTATTTACTGCCAAAATCAAAAGGTCCTCATTTTTTGTTTCCCCGCAATATCTCCGCAAAATTTTATTTTCCTCCCAAATGTACGGGAGATTACTTTTTACTCTTTATGAGACTAAATATTCTATAGAGGGAGGAAATTGAGATTTATAAGTGAATGGTATCTATCGTAATTGTTGCCCATCAGTTAAATGAAGAATAATGGAGTTAAATGATAAAGACGCAATAATTGATCCATCAATAAATGCATATTTTATGTCAAAACTACATAATTAATATTTAGATTTTATACCTCTTTGAATACTCCTCTAACGGTAAAACAATTTTTCTTGAGAAGACGATAGCTGTCTACAAATAATTGAATGTCATATTGTCAGTCTACATTTCGTAATGATATAATTTCTCCCTTAAGGTTATGAGTTTGTCTCTCTTTAAAAAGGTAGCACTGTTATTTTTTTGTAAGTTTATCTTGTAACGAGTAAATGGGTGCTTGCAATTTGCAAGCAGGGGGGGAAGTGTTATATGATGATACTCTTTAAATAAGGAAAAAAACAATGAAAGCTCTCAAGTCTGCGTGCTACATGCAAGCAAAGAAAAGTATAATTCTCGAAAATGAAATACGCGCCCCATGAGGTATGGATACCAGACATTTCTAGTACAAACTGATATTGTATGTCATCCGGTTATTAACGACTTTTCAAAATACTATAATCAGTATACCGAAACGAACGTGGAACCACTGGAAGATCATCATAACCTCATTTGACGGCATATAAGACGCTCTTCTACGTCAGATATTTCATTTCAGTACAGCATACTTAATAAGAGCTCACATGAAAAATTTTACTCTATAAATTCGATCTGAATCAAGATTTTTAATATACTAATTTTTTATTCAATTTTTCTCTTCCAATCTTCTACATGGACTGCATGTTTTTTTAATGAAAACTACAATATCATGAAGCTTGGTTGGTTGAAAATGGTCATCAAAGCTACGGTAGAGGCCAGGAAAAAGTTGAAGAAATTATACCCAGTACTTAGCAGTGCGAAAAATGGTATAAAGAAGACTAAATAACATGCACTTAGTATACCTAACTCATATATTTAAAGATATCGAATGCAATAACTCGAAGCCTAATCGATTTTTTTTAAACTTTTACACAATAGCGACACATAAATCTAACCCTCCCCTGCAACTGGCCCGCCTCGCTGTGTTCCAAACCTCGAAACTCTACCCTGAAAATTTTACCCACCTAGCTCGTTTAGAGATGCCCAGGAGTTTTGATGAGTCAGTCAGTCAGTTTTGTAGCTTTATATATATTAATAAAAAATATAGTCATTCTCAATGCAAATTACGAGATCTTTAGGAATAATAACTGTTCACTTTCCAATGAGTTACCAAATTACGATTGACCAAAGAATCAATTAATCAAAACATATGTATATATCCGTCGTTGTCTTTTGGGGTCGAAATCATCAAAAGAACCTTGATTCTTGGCATTAGACCAAGAAAAGTTTTATTTTAATGATTTCCTCCTCACCGTGATATCCTTGCAAATCTCCCCGTCTTCTGTTCTATTCATGCAGTGCCTCATACTCGCTATCTTGTTGTTAGGCAGTTCGAGCAAAGTTTCATATCACTGAGAAATCAATCAATTTAGTCTCATTTGAATAAAAAACATCTCACCATTCTAAAGATGCCAAAATATCAGTCTCTTACCATACTACTTTCCGAAATATTTGCCTCAAAATACCAGTCATTTTGCATGGGAAATGGTAAATGCATGCACTCTTGAGAGAAAAAATGAAAAAGCGCGAGGCTTTTCTAATACTTTGTTCTCGTCAAAAAAATTACAGTGTGTAGTTTCTGTTTCCTCAACTATTTTTAAAAAATTGTTTAGTTAGTCACTGTAGTATTTTTTTCAAAATCACAAAATAACCTGTTGTAGAGGAGTTTTAATATGAGTTAAGTTAATAATGAGTTAAAAACGTAGAATAATGACGATACCAACTATGCTTCGTTAGCCTAACCCCTTTTCCATCATACCACCACCCTCCCATAACCCTTCCCCCTCTCCAACCTGCTTGTTTAGTATATATACAACTGGCTATGATTTCAATGCTTGTACCAGATGATGACGCCGTAGCGTTGAAATTAGTTGTACCAATAAAAAACTCTGTGGATTGAAATATAGTTGGTATGTCATTGTTCGTAATAGGCTTCCCCAAGATTACGCCTGAAAGGATTGAATTCGACTTAAGTATATATTCTTATTTAATTACGGAGGATTTCAGTCATTTCAAAATATTTAATGGCACCCTTAATATTTCGATATTTTTTTCGTGCTTCCTACAGCTGCTGGAATTATAACGTAAAATAAGAATATCGTCTCCGTTATGGCTAGGAAAATATTTCGCTCAAAATACCTAATGGCTGAAGCAACAATTGAGTAGCAATCTAGGATTTCCTGTGACACATCATCTCCCGCTGAATAAATACCTTGTTGTAATTAATGTAGTAGTTAATTATTTTCTGGAAATTTGTCATGGTGAGCTTTTCTCAGGATTCTGAGCTTTCTCCTGCTGGCTTTGGGTAATATTCCTGACGAAACTTCGGTCAGAGTTAGGCACCATAGTTAAACGTTATCCTCAACTTAACTTTGTGTGTATCGCGGGCGATGGCATGTGGAGCTTTCAAAAAGATCTCAGCCAATCCCAATGACTTACGGTGACAGAAAGCTGGAGTGAACTGGGAAAATCCCGAGACTCGGCGACATTTTTCCTTTCTCAAGGACGGAAATAAATTGAGATTGGAGAAGCGAAGCAAGAGGTTGTTAGCCGGAGAGCGTGGAGGTATACAAAAGGATTTTTGGAAACTTCGAGAACGCTGTCGTGAAAATGGAGGAAGGGAAGTGAAACGAGGGAGGAGGCGAGAGGCGCTGCGAGCGATCGACAAAAGACTGTTTGAGAACCAACCCACCCCATTCGAGAGTAAACGGAAGAAATTACGAAACTGATCGATCGTTAAGGAGACCATTCATATATATTAATAATAACGACGCTGATATTAAAGTCCAGACGAAACAGTCTTGGGAAATTCTGCCCGCCTTTTCCCCACTAGCTGGAATGATATTTTCGCTCCTTTATGAAAGCGCATTATTGGAAATCACTTTACGAGCCGGCGGCACTCAATGCGCTTGAAATGAGTAATAACTCTCGGGGCGTTGAAAGCTACGGTCGTGATCGAGAAACCCCAAGTCTTCTTGAGAGCATGAAAATGGTGAAAGGAGAAGACGATGTCTGGTGTAACTGCGAATCGCTAAATTGCTCATGAATTATATCTCCGAAAACGGTATTTTTAGGCATTCATTTGCAGTCCTACCATCGTGCGAAAATAATATTTATTTTTCGACGGATAAATGTTGTTTGCTTTGGTAGATAACCTTTTAATGTGAATCAAGTGGAAAATGAGGTACAAAAACTTCTTCTTTCCATCAAAAATTCTTCCTTTCCCGTGCCATTAGCGAATATATCGCAAGTCACTTTCTTCAGTTCCCTCTTTCAATTCCTTTTTCTTACTCCCTACTCTGCTGTTGGCCTTAAGCTGTTGCTTTTTCTATTGCCGTTGGCCTTAAACCCTCTGCCAAAGGCATTTAGGATGACTCGCAGGTTTATGTTTTGATCTGAAAATCATTAGTGCGAGATTAATAGGAAAAGCGTGAATATAGATGGCCACTTAATAGGATGTCATTATCTCTCATTTTAAGTTATTCCTAGCGATCTTAAATCGTGAGTGAACTCATTTGATTCCGAATCAAATTTAGCCTATCATTAAGATTGTTTACCCAAAAACCACTCAAAGTCTAAGTGGTTTGTTCTTTTGTTGTCATTGTGGAAGTCTAGTAACCTTGTTGGGGACTTGCACTACAGTTCGAACAACTGTTAGAATACTTTCATACTCACAGGAAATGAGTCTTCAAAACACTTAAGATATCGAATTACAGCCGGATAGTATTATGTATTGTAAGAGCACGACCTTACCGATCAGCCATTAAAAATCAGTGTACAATCATATAAAACAGGACTATAACAGGAATACTAATGCATTTAGGGAGCTTGAGCATAGAATAATTTGCCAAATAAGCAAATATTGAAAGCCAAAAGTACATACCACCTCATTCGTCTATGATACTTTAACAGCCACAGCCATAGCCAGATGACGCCTATTTCCATCTATAGAACAAAAATTCTAGCTGATGTAAATTGAGACGTTATATATATGAAATCATTAATTAAAATTGAAACGCATCAAACTCTAAGGCCTTAATTGTATGTATTGCGTTAGATGCATTGTGAAAACCCTAAAAATAATGAAAATCAGAGGTCCTCCGGCGTTGGATCACTTTTCCTTCGTTTTACCATATTAAAATACTATATATTTATGCTGATGGATCCATAATTCATTAGTGCGACAATCCCTGTAGCAAGACGTTTTTGGGTTTGTTGCAGCGTGCGGTATTTATCTCTATAATTCGACAGGTTGAGGTTTTCTGTAGCAAGCGGAGGCTATAGAATATTCTCCCATTTGGAACACGCACGTAGGGAATGGACATTTTCAATGAAAAGCACAACACCCTATATGTTTCGCCGCCACTATATGCCCTCACATTATTCACTTCGCAGTTTCCTCCACCTGTCCCCGATTTCCGCAACATTCCCATCTTCCATCGTCCCTTTTACCTCCCATATCACTTTGCTCGTCTCTTTTCCTGCTTCCCTTCCCCTACCCCATCATGTGTGCTCCAGAGGCGACCATTGCGTTCACCTAAGGGTCACCTTGGGAGAACAGCCCTCCAAGGGAAGGGTAGATGGAGGGGGGGAAGAGGGTTTGAGGCTCTGGGGTGAGGGAGAGGGGAGGTGAGGCACTTGAGGTCACGGGAGACAGCAACCTATTGCGGTGGGCGGGGCTGGTTCGGAAGACGGAGTTGGGTTGAGACATCAGTAACACGCCGAGGCTTTGGTTGAGAAGGGACGCGCTGTTAATTTAATGCTACTAAATGGATCCCTTCTTCAGATACAGTATAATATCTATGAATTGCCTTAACTTCTGATAAATCGTGGGGAACAATAGTTAGCTCTTCGGGAGAAAAAATAAAAGAGAGGTGCTGCTGGCTAAGCCACACCTCGAATAGGCCGCGAGCATTTGGGACCCTGTTCATAGGGATTTACCAAAAACAATAATCATATACAAAGAAATGCAGCTTGCTTCGTTAAAAACTGCTATGAGCAAACATGTAGTGTTTCACAACTTTTAGAGAGATTAAGGTGGGGGTCCCTAGAGACTCAGAGGCTACACGTTAGGCTTAGCTAGCTTGAAAATTTCAGAACTAGTGTGTTTCTGAGCAACATAGAGAGTATTATCATGACGCCTCACTATATCTCTAGATCTAACAGAAGCGATAAAATAAGAGGGATATCTTGCCAAACAGATTGGTACAAAAACTCGTTCTTTCCGCGGACAATGAGCGACCCTGTAATAAACGAAATTGGTCTGTTTTTGAAGGAAAATATCTCACCCTTCCAAAGATACCAAACAATAACCCCCCTACCGTAGATACTACTTTCCGAGAATTTTGATGGAAAATACAAACCCTTTTACGCTGGAAATGGTACGTGTATGCACTCCAGAGAGACATTATTTTAAAAAATGAAGAGTTTCTAACAACTATGTGTCAAAAAATTGACAGCGTGTAGTCAGTATGTTTTCTCAACCATTTTTGAAAATAAATCACACTATCACGCAGTAATTTTTTCAGGAACACAAAAAAACCTTCTGTTTTGACGGATTTCAAATGTGGCGCGCGAAATAATGAGTCAAGATTAAGACTTATATAGATATTTTTATTCACTCACTTAAAATTTCAATCATATAATAGTGTATTATTGCACCATTTATAATGCAATATTTAATTCATGCTCTCTACTGCTGCTGAAATTAAAACGTGTAATTCGAATATGGTCCCTATTATGATTAGGGAACTCTCTCGTTCGAACTACCTTATAGGAGTATTTCCTTCCCCCCTGCCCTGGAGGGTTGGTAAAACCCGAAGAGGTAAAATGTGAAAAAAAGAAGCGTTTAGCGTCCCGATCGCCAATGGGCTCGGAGTCCTCGTTCAACTGGATCGTTCCCCACCTTCCAATGTATTCGTCTTTTTTCCCATTTTTCCTCCGCTCCGCTTGCAAATCCCCCGCTTGAGATCATCGCTCGCAGGGCCATTGAATCCTCTCACACGATTTGCCAGCTTTTCCTCCTCACGCGAACGCCAAGAATGAGAGAGTTCAACGGAAATAATCATCCATAAGAGCTGATGATGGTTGAATGCTATGCTGTGTTTCAGTTACCGCGAAAGGTTCATTGCTTGAAGTAGCCGTCCACACGTTTTTGAAAGACTATCCTAATACAGGGTGCGGCATTATAACTTCCTGTTTTCTAACGCAATAAAACCCATTTTTGAATCAGAAATTTTATATTTATTTTATAATATTGGTACATATCTAAAGTTTTGTTTTACACAGTTTTGAAAATCATATCAGGTAGGTTACACCCCCCATTTTCCATACACTGAATAAGCCGATTTCTGGCGTTTGTCATGACTCTTACCAGCATAGCAGCGGGTATGTTGGCAATTTCTGCCCAGATGTTGGCCTTCAGATCTTGCTATTTTTTAAATTGGGTTTTTTGAAACCCCGTGTTTATGTCAACCGTTCAAGGACCCTGCAAGACCTGAAGGCCAACATTCGGGCAGAAATTTCCAACATACCCGCTGCTATGCTGGTAAGAGTCATGACAAACGCCAGAAATCGGCGTATTCAGTGCATGGACAATGGGGAGCGTTTCCTACCTGATATGGTTTACAAAACTGTGTAAAACAAAACTTTAGATGTGTACCTATATAATAAAAAATATAATATTTCTGATTCATAAACTGGGTTTTATTGCGTTTTGAAAAAAAGGAAGTTATAATGCCGCACCCTGTATAAAAAATTTTTACACGTGTCTATTATTTTGTCTCCATTACGAGGAAATTTTCAATGGTCCATGGGAATAACTTTCTTACCTAACGTTTTCTTGCGGCTTCATTATATTTACGAAAGCATATAAGTCAGCGTTTTCAGTGCATTGAAAAAGATGGTATATAAGTAGATCGCTTCCTTATTTTGATCCTTTAAAAGCGGCCCGCAGTATATTTACCTTCTGTCAAATTTTCATCTTGTGGGATTGCTGCAGATGAAATAGTCACTCTGATCTTTCTCTTTTCACATTCACCTAATAAACGTTTGGCTCCTAATTTCTAATCCATTTTTCTTTCATTTGCTAAAATTTTCGTTTTACGGTTAGACATTGGGTAGCAATACCTAGGCATTGATCGTCTTTGACTCGATGATGCATTGGAAAGTACACTTTAAAAATATCGATGGACAGGGGTGACTAATTAATCACGATAATAATGCAGCTTTGTTGCATAAACTGACGGGTGAGGAAAAACCCTTGATTTTGTTTAATTTATTTATTTTTAAGAAAATAATCCACATACAGCAAAACTGCCAATTCAAAGTGTCCTTGTAACAAACAAAAAGACGCACAAATAAACAACATAACAGGAAAAATAACAAAATAACAGCAAAAAACTTGACTTAGAGACTTAGAAAACTTGACAGACTTAGACGATCTGTAGTTGGCTTCCAAATCTGTTACTGTCTAGGTTCACTGTTATTTTCAGGAATGATGTGCGGAGGCCAAGTTGGTGAAGTTTTTTGGCGATAGGGAAAAGGGATCGATATCAGTGGGAAGTGATATTATTTGCTGGGAGAGACGGAAGAAGATCGAGCGTTTAATCAGTGATAATCTTGGAGTGGTGAAGTGGAGTTGTGAGTTAGCTCTGGTTTTACTCAAAAACCAAATTTTAAGTAAGCAAATAAGTACAAGGTAATTACTTAAGAGTGAGCCACACTTTATTGGGTGACAGCGCGGGGTGCATCTTATTTTGATATTTGGGAGAATATGAAAGAAGGAAATCGGTTTGATTTGGTGTATTGAGTCCCAGTAGATTGGAATTGTTTATTGTGATTCCGTTCCACTGTTTCTCTCGGAGGAAAAATTATTCGTTGAGGTTATCATATAATCGACGCTTCACATCAATTCCTAGATCTCTGTAGGATTTGAGGGCAAATTGTCTTGGGGAGTAACTTCATATTTTGTATTCTCCAAGATGATTTACGTTGCGGAAACAGAAGGATCTTTAATCATGGCTAAGCAAAGAGATGGTTTCCATGTACCAATCCACGGTATATTTTCTGATCACAAAGTCTATATTAAGCACTATCACATGTTACCGATGGTGTGTATATTTTTTAACGTGTTGGAGCACCTAATATTTTTATGTGGTGCAAAATAAATTTCCAAATGATTACAAAATATTTCCATCATAGAATTGCCGTTATTTTCGATCATTTTACAGATTACATACCGCTATCTCACATATTAATTACATTTTTATTTCGTTGTTAAGCAAGTTGTCAGTGCGTTGGGTGAGATTGAAAAACACCAGAATCAGAGTGGAGAATGTTCCTGAGAACGATACTCTCGGTGCGATTAATTTCCACAAATTACATCTGGTTATGCTCACATTAATGAAGCAAACATTGCAAAGTAATTCCTACAGCATATAGACTTTCCATATTCTAATTATACCGTCCAAACATATGAATCTTGAAAAAAAAGCGAAAGATACTATTGGAATTTTAACTCGTTTGCTGGTGATAATCTTCTTCTTATTATGAGATGGTTATTCGATTACGTTCATTATCTGTCTTTGCCCTTTTATCGCGCAAGAATTCGAATAAATGTAATATTTTTACGAGTAGACATTTTAAAATAATTTCTTTTAGTGTCAGTTGCCACAAAGGAGATTCGGGCGAGAGCTCCCCAAGGTAGTCCAAGAGAAATATTTTACGGAGCTGTGCTCTTAACATGTGCTCCATGTTCATTGGGCAGCTAAACTCGTCCAGTTGTACCCTGCACAAAATCATTCCATTACTATATATCATGAGTCTACGTAAGTATCTCAGTTTATTTTCTTTATTTTATTTCATTAAAAAATTTATTTTTATTGAACATTGGTAAATTCGTGTATAAGAATATGGTCCTAATAATTGCTTCTGCAATGCCAGTACAATATTTTAGGTGTCGTTGGTAGCATATTCTGTGCTTTTCTTAACATTTTCCATATTTTTAGCATATTTTAAAAAGGATTATACTTTCAATGCTTTCAGTCTATCATAAGGCTGCACATAATGTTCCCTCATGACATAGGCCTGGGAGAATAACGTGAAGATTACAAACTTCGTACCATAAGCTGTCAATCATTTGAGCCGTAATTGTATCAATTATTAAAATTGATATGGTTCGGGTCGTGCAAAATTTTAAATAGCCCCTTGCGGCGAGATATTTTCCTTCGAGGTCGAGGTCGAATTGGAGAAGTTTGTTGGGAAAAAAATAAGAGAATTCGCAAGTGGAGAGAAACCGCCCCACGATGCAAAGTCCTGGAGGTTTGTGAATCACGCCTTGTGCACGGTTCACCGTGCGTGCGTATTGGTACGGATTCAAACGGTGGAGATTCCCAGCCTCGAGGGCCGGCCACATTCCATTCACTCGACGGCTGCAACATTCCTCCAAGACACCATTTTAGTAAGAACTCCCCAAGGAGATGTAAAAAAAAATGCTACCTTTCCTCCGTGGGGAATTTCCAAAGCTTTTTTCCTTACGAAGTGCGCTACATTCCTTTCTTAACAACAGTCAAAAACTCGGGGAATTTGAAATATTGCATTGAACACATGAAATCGACGTTTTTAGGAGGAATGCGGAGATTAAATTACTTAATGGTCAAGTAGTCGTGCTAAATTTTAAATTGCCTTTTTCGAGTGTCGTTTTTATTAAGGTTCGTTCTAATAATATGAAAAATAAAAAAAACTGCAACAGTGTCCAAAACTGCAACAAGTGTCCAACTGAAAGAGTGGCTACAACTTGGCGTTGTATTAATCGGAACCTATGAAAAGCACTTTAGCCTCTTGGTCTATTTCTCAATAATGATACCCTGCAACCTTGTAAGCCACTGTAAACTACAATAAAAAGAATATTCACGCCAAAATAAATAAAAATGGGAATTCGAGCTTGCTAGAAATATTGAGAATATTTTAATTGTAAGGCATCATGAAATATTGTCTGCAACGTGGCGTTGTATTAATCGGAACTTACGAAAGGCACGTTAGCCTCTTTGTCTATTTTCGCACAATATTACCCTGCAACCTTGTCCACCACTGCAAACTACAATACAAAGAATAATTACGCCAAAATGAGTAAAAAGGATGTTCAACCTTGCTAGAAACATTAAGAGCGTTTTCATTTTAAGATATCATGAAATAGTGTCTGCTAGCCTCCTCTTTTATTCCCACAAAATAAATGTTACCCTGGAAGTCTTCTCAACCACTGCAAATATAAGTAAACGCAGTATAACAAGCTGTGATACCGTGTTTTTGTAGGAAAAGTATGATTGTAAGACATTCTGAGTTTCAATGCCGTGTTTCTATACATCTGGATTCATTGAACCAAATATATCGCATTTGACGTTTTTCCGTCACCTTTAGATAGAGGCAATATTGCTTTCATTTTCCATTCCTGATTGATATAATACCAACTGAATGTGACTGCAACGTGGCATTGTGTTAATCGAAACTTTTGAAAAGCACGTTAGCCTCTTCGTCTATATCCGCATAATAATACCCTCAAACCTTCTCAGCTACTGCAAATATAATTAAATGCTGTCTAACAGGCTGTGATCTATATCGACATACTACCCTGAAAACCGCATTATGGGCGTGTGGCAGCGGGTGTTTAGACACCAGCCGTGTGAAGATGTAATAGAAAAAGGTTTTGGGAGGTGAAATGGTGACGTGTTCTATGGGAGTGTATTTAGTGGAGCTCAGTTTTTATTTTGGTCGCTTATTGTGCGCGGAAAATCGAGTTTTTGTACCTATCGGTCCAGCGATATATCTCTCTTATTCTATTGCTTCTTTTAGCTCTAGAGATGCAGTGAGGCGTCCTGGTAATATTCGCTGTGTCGCTCTGAAACACCCCAGTTCTTAAGTTCTCAAACAAATTAAGTCTAGTGTGTAGCCTCCGGGTCTGTAGGGGCTCCCACCTTAATTTTTATAAAAGTTGAGAAACACTATATGTTCACTTGTAGCAGTTTTTAACGAAGCCATTTGCAGCATTTCTTCTGTGACACCGATTTTCATTCGTATTTTTCTATTCTGACGCCATTAATTGCAATTCCCTGTGACTACTCCCAAGGAAAATGTTAATGTGGTATTTTCAAGTGCTTTACAGTCCCTTCAGTAATGCTTAACTGAATAGCGAGTGTCATTGAGAATGCGAGGTGATGATAATTCTATTTTAGTCGTACGCAGTTGATCAGCGCTCACGTCCTTTCAGACATTCTTCCCTCTTTTACTGCTGACAGGAACACGAAATGCCGAGGAATAATTTACGCCTCAGCCGTCCGAGGGAGTGGTGTCGCTGTTCGCCCCGTGGCCCTCCGCATTCTTGGATGGAATGAAGGTTGCAATGACGCAGTCACAAAAACTCGCCAATAAATCTGTTTCTCTCGATCAGTGGATTGCGCGTTATATTTCATCTTTAGGCGAGCGTTTGCTCAACGCCTCCTCAATCATTTCCCTTCTGTTTGATTTAAGTCTTCCATTACTCTTGTCTTATGCACCATTTTATATTCGCGCACCCTTTGAGAGGTAATATGGATGTTCATTTTGTTCTAAAGTGAAGTAATTTGTACTCATTTATCATCAATTATACACTCAAAGATAGAGAAAACAGTAGGTAATCAAACTCAGGAAGACATGGAAGAAAATTCCTTCATATTCCGTCCTGCAGCAGTTTCTCACGGGCACAGTTACTCCATCACTCGTAAAATACTAAGCCTTTGTGCAAGGTTGGCCTGTAAATATAATACAGCCATCATATAGACTTTGCCTTGTGATAGAAACAATTTTCGTAATTATCTTGATTGCAAGTTTGTATTAATCGCTATAATGAACCTTATTTTGCAATGCTGTTGGATTTTCTTGGATTCCCTAATTGATATTTGCCGAAATTTAAAGAAATCAACGGGACTTTGAAAGGCAAAGTAAGTATCCAGCTGTGGCCTTGAGTTTAGCGGAGTAAAATGGAGATTCCTCCTTCCCCCCATTTTTCAGTAGCAATGCGTTAAAACTCCCAAAAAACGGGTGGTATGTAGCTTAAAATGTACTAGAGATATCTTTTCTTTTTTAGTCACATTTTGTATCCATGTCACTGCAAACTAACCTTAGTAACATGCTCTATTTTAAACAGTAGTTGTTATGACCTTGCTGACGTACTACTTGGATGCAAGTCTTAGGGATGCCTGAAAAATACCTCAATTTTATTAGTGTTTATGTGGAATTTTTAATCGTTTCTCTTACGTCTGGTGAATTTTGCAGATATATTGACGATGATAAATGCATGTTCATTTAAGCCATAAATTCTTTTCCATCCATAAATTATTTTCATGTGCTCTGCAGTGTTCTTCAATTGCTGGTGAATGGAACTTCATTTCCATTACTTTTGATACTATTGCATGCATTGCTTATGATATTTTCCGGGACAAAAATTTATATCTTCACTATTTTCTTAGTAAAAACATACATATAACTATACACTGAGGGAACTTATCGCAGAATAATAATGAAAAAGGTTATGAAGCGTAATTATGGCCTAATGCTTTTGAAATATTGATTTTTAGCAGAAAATCCGGCGAAGTATCTCTTGAAAGGCCTATCAAATATAAATGGAATTATGTCCCTTATAAATTTTCAAAATTGAATGATATTACTGGATAATCTCGCTGATGGAATGCGTTAGTTGTGAGAAAAATTATGTTTTTCCGTTCGTACCATGAGGAGTCACTGATCAATTTTCGGCTGGAAAAAAGACTTGCACCTGCAGTTTCTAAAAGACGAGGTCCATTACATCCTCCGTTCAGTATGTATAAAAGTATTGGATCCGTCTGGCTCATCTGCACCACCTACTTAAAGATAATTTCATGGGAAAATTTACCAGTCAATCATTCGCAGCTAAAAAAACCTTCCTGTCTACGGATTTCGGTGTAAGCAATTCCGCCGACCGCAGCGTAGTCACCACGCCCTTACCTTAAAGTAACCCCCAGAGGGAGGCTGAAGCGATGGAGCGGGTTACTGAGGGGGATTCGTCGAAGGCCCTTCTTTGTATCGTCCGCAAGGCCAAAAAGGACCGCGCCTTCTCACGCCTCCCACAAGAGCTGCTGTGACAGGAAGCGAGACATCCGACCGGTTTGCGCAATTGTTTCGGAATGTCTTTCACCCGGACACCCCCCTCCGGACCCCATTTGAAACGCCCCGTCATGAAAAATAAAGCAGGAAGAGATGAATGCAGAGCAGCGACGGTCGTCACGGGGTTGGATGTGGGTTGAGATGCTCGGAAGATGGATACAGTCCACTCGATCGCCACCCACGAGCTTCTCTCTTGTCTCGCTCGCTTGTCGCTTTCGTCACCCGTGTCGATTGAGTCGTTGGAGCGAGGAGGGCGGCTTCGGCTCGCTTTGCTTGCGTTTTCCGCTCCATATTGCGCGAATCGACGACGGGAGGGTTGGACATCCGTGAATGTATCCGCCTTCCTTCTCAGTCTCAATCTGCGAAATAAATGGAAATGCCAGATAAAGATCCACCAATGTCTCAAGCACGATACACCTCTGTCAGTCAGGCACATTCGTCTGTTTCTGCGAGCCGCCACAGAGGCATGTGGTTGAATATCTGCCGTGAGAAAGGAAGGACACATGGGAAAGCGAAAGGACAAAGGCAAATTGCGTGTGTACGAATTGTCTAAGTGCCAACCTCTACTTTTGTCGTAGTCTCTAATGGTGCGTAGGGAAGAGGATTTTATCACCTATCTGCTCATTGCACGTACCGGTTCAAATGTTGTCGTTCAGGATGTTCAGATTTGTCAGTTGTACTGTTCAGAGTGTTTCTAGATATTTATGGTAAAGGTTTTGGTTTAATAATTGTGTAGACAGTTCCCTTTCTTTTGAATTATTTGTGCAGTTTCGAGTCAAATAAGTCATTCTCCTTGGAAGGCTTCAGTATCACATAAAATTATTTTGCCAGAATTGAGGTTTTGATCGACAAGATTGCATTTTTATTGAGACGAATTTGCAACAGCTATAAATTATTCCGCATTAAATTTCCTCGTATTGCACTTTTCCATGAAAAACGAACTTTTCAAGGTAACATAAATCAATGATGAATGTAATTCCTTTCTTACAATTAACGAACCACACTGGAACGTGCGTGGTATGATTTTATGGGGTAAATTTAGCCTACCGTGTACCATCCAAGTCTCTAGCGAGTTCCCTTCCAACAGATGTGTAGCACTGTAAGTGATCCTGTGATCTACACCAAGTATATCTCGTAAGCCGCTGAAAGCGGTTGAAAGAAAATTTTAGTTTTCATAAAGATCGTTAGGCTAACCATGAACGTGATATTAATCTTCAAACATATTCCTTGTTAACAAACTCAGCCCAATTCTTTTTTTAATATCCAACAATTTACAGAAAAATGAACTGGCATTCCACGATAAACCCCAATTTAATAATAGTTTGATTAAACTGTATATCCTAGGATCAATTTATAAAGAATAAATATAAGGAAGAAATAAAATTCTAGTGATTAAGAGTTTTGGATCCTAGTTATTTAAGATCAAGAAAACAAATACTTGATTATATGTTGGTGAAGAACAGAGATTAAGGATTTTTCGTTATTATCAAAAACCATATCTTTTTATCTCGATACGTGAATGTAATAAAATCGTAAATGAATAAATCTGCTGTTATTCGACAAATATCAAAACCTCAATTTATGCGGCAAACTTTCAAGGTTTAGAAAGGTTAATTCGCATCCATATTGAAAACATCCTTTTACTTTTCCACAATTATATTCGTAAGGGCTATTCGAAATGTGAAGTGGTAAATTTTCGTACCGTTATATAGGATGATGGAGAAGGGATTTTTAAGTGGTAGGCGCAACTTGTCCGAAGTTTAAAAAAGAAATGAAATGCGTCAAGCATTCAAAGGGTAAGAATTCAAACTATTTGCCGCGAATTGGCCCACCGTGGTTGCCGTGAGGGGTCCGTATGTATTTTGACAACAACCAGTTTGTGGGAATCGCTTTTAAAGCTAATCGCTTGCGTAAGAGAACCTCCGTACTCGATGCTATGAGGTAAAATTTCGTGACAACGTTTACCTCTGATTTTTTGAGAAAAATGGAAAATTTATTTCTTGTTAACAGTGTGTCTAATTTTCTCCTCCATCTTCCCTTTTTTGAAACTCATACAGTGGTAATGATAAAATCGTATGACCAACTTTTTCCATCATAAAAATCAGGTATGTACGATAATAGTCTTAGTTTAATGTAATGAGAGAATTGAAAGCCATAAAAGTTTCGTGCCAACTTCGTAAGAATTTTATTGCAATGATCAGACTTTCATAGAGATTTTAATACTCAAGATGTCTGAATCTCTAACTTTCCAAACATATTGAACACTTGAAAATGCAACTTATTAATCTTTGTTCTCACTAATTATTCACAAAGATCTCACGCTTTGCATGTATCAGGATAAAAAATATTCCTATCTACTATAAGGCTGACCCACACCATTTTTCTCCAAGATTTCTTAATTATTTTGAATTCTGTTTAAGGAGACGTTATATCAAACCCTCTATTTCCTCTTCGCGCGAGTGAACTTTCATGAGGCGTTCTCCCGAAGGTCAGATGCTGCTTCTTGGAATTCACGTAAGCATCATCTGTGCGGCATGTTTATGATCCTGAGGCCGCCGTTCAAAGTTTCTCCCTTCGGCCATTGGGATTCCAATGCACTTGCATCATCGATTAGCTTCACATGGCAACACAGCATCAGATGAGCCTACCAATATCCATAAATTACTGGTTTATCTGCTAGGAATTAACTAAATTTAATTTACTAAATGGGATAAAGTATATTCATTCTGTTTCCATGAAATATACGAGCTTTATTCCAGAAACTTTTTACATTTTCCCTCTTATGCTCTCCCTGTTGGCAACACTTCGACGACGTACATTAGCCAATAAAACGCATTTAACAAGAAGAGTCTACGCATTTGTAAAAATGTCTCCTGTGCGCCGCATCGTTAAGTTTCGACAGTATTTACAAATTCATCGTGACTTGACAGTCCACGTCGCTGTGTATTAAGGAAAAGCTATCATATGGGCTTTTACAGTTTAGATGTCGTTGGAGTATTTGGGCCTTCGATATAATAATATATCTAAATGCTTCAAGCTCTGCTTCTCATCTTAATGCAAAAATACCTCAATTTTACTAGATACGTACAACTTTGAGTGGAGTTAACGATTGAAGTAAGATGAAGGCTCATGCCGTGGAGTCTCAAGTAGGGCTGTAGCCGTTAAATAAAATACTTGTTTAAAAAAATGTTAATAATTATGTATTGTATTCTTATTTTCACAATGTGTATTTCAAGGAAGTAATGCTGGGAGTTTGGAAATATTTGCCATAAGCATAAACCAATGACGTATTGGAGCGTTACCGATTCATATGGCATGATCGTGGGCATGATTTATAAATTGTAAATGCAACTTTCATTCTACTATATTCATAATAATGATAATAGATATTCGCATTATATCGAATTATATCTGTCTATGATTACACTAAAAATTTTCCTGTTTCATGGTATTATATAATTATTTCAATAAATGCCACGGAATCATGCTCTTATATTTGGTTGTGTTCCTGAGTTATCGAGAGCATTTTCAGTTGTTTTCAGTCAGTGTTGCAGTTATATCAGTATTCTTATCCCTCTACTTGTGACACTGTTTTGTCTCTCGGGTGTCACTGAATCTAACGGATGGCTTTGGTTTTGATTCACCTTTTTTTTTTAAATGATTACGCCTCTATGATTAAACTTCGTCTGTTAGAAAGGAAATTATTATTTCCTAGTGATCAGGAAATGGGAAGCATTAGGAGTTATGTGCTCGTTAAAACTACTACCATTGCAATTAGATTGATATGTAAGCAATGCGATCGGAGAGTGTATTCATGGCCAACTTGTTGCCAAATCACTGTCGAGTCGCCGACTGGCACCGCCACCGCTCGGAAGCTACGTCATAATTGGCCTTGAGCGGCAAGATTCAAGGGTAGAGAAGGTCTGGCCTGCTACCAAGATAAGGGCAGGAAGATGAATCGGCAGTTTTGACCACGATGGCGAAGTAAACCTGCGGAAGTGATCCTGAAGCAATTTAATCTGAATTTGGGAAATATTTCTTAGCTATGCATTAAGTCTCTCTCCCAACAGAAATCCGTGATATAATCAGCCGATTTTACTCAGAAGAATTGAGTTATCATGCTGCAATTTAATTAAAGTGTGAAGAAAACCATGAAAATAGACCATCCATTGATTTATAGACTCACAGCGATGGTGGTTTCTGGAATGCTCAACCATCACGATTAATATTATTTTATATTATCTGTCGGCCCCGGTGGCGGCGGGGTAAAGGGGTCGCCTGCTAACCCGAGGGTCGCGGGTTCGAATCCCGCCTGGGTAGAATATTATCTGCCCAGGACATGGGTGTCTGTGTCTCGTCCGTTGTTACTGTTGTTCACCCGGCGTAAAATGGCCTAATGTGCTCTATTAGGGGCAGTGAAAATAAATAAATAAATAAATATTAGCCGTTCGTATTAAGCAAATACTCAATAAAAGCTCTTTACATCCGGACCTCAAAATGCTGCACCATCGCCATTTTCTTTATTTAAATTTTCTCCGTTCACTCTTCAAAGCGGTTTCGTAAATGTATAGAAATATGCGCAATTTTGTCTTAAGTACCTATCCTCATTGCATACGAGTATTTCAGCATAATTGCCTGGTCATTTAATTTAATTTTCAGAATGCTTACTGTGAGAAAATTTTCGAGTTTGCAAAGTCAAGTAACGATACAAAATGTCGGCATTGACTTTACGCAACGAATGAAGTTATTTTGATGCCACTCTAGGGTAAGAAAGCTTATTGTCATGAAACATGTTACATATGTTTAAGAAACCCATTTCAATGACAGATAAACGGTATTGCAGCGGCGCGCCTGTATCTCCACACTAGGTCCGGGCGAGGTTGGACAATGTGGCAATCGAAAAAATGGAGAGAATCTGGTCGATGGATAGTAGTGAGCATCAGTGAATGTGGTGGTAAGAAAAAATCAACCCGCACTCGGATGGTTCAGGTGGAGGAGGAAGGGCAGTTATGTCCTTTTCGTAATTCCCTCAGTGACTTACACTCATGACAAGTGCCGCGAGTCACACATCATTATTGAGGACCACTATAAGGTAGGGAAGGTATTAGGAAGGTAGTGAGAGAAACGAAGGAAGAAAGGGAATGATTCGAGAATATAGCGAGACATAACTCCAATGCTCTTGGCTTTTAACACAGTGACCTTCATGGCTTCCCGCGAGCAGTCTCCCGAACGGCGCCAGGAACAAAAATGCCCCCTTTAGCGAAGTGCGTTGACCGATTTATATTCTCCACGATGCCAACGCAACTTCACGGCCAGCTCAGGAAACAACGAATTAGAAAGGAACCAAAATCTGAACAAAAAGCCTGAACTTGGCGCCAGCATGTAAATCTCACAATATTTATGTGTAAGCAACTTAAGTTGGTGATGGTGGTGAATAAACCAGCCAAAGACTTTCGGAAGAGATTACCAATTTCTTGGTAAAAAACATGGGGATGAAGAGAATTAGGATGTGACTCAGGATATGGCTAATTTATGTATTATAACAGTCGCTGTTTCTACTATGATCAAGCTTTAATTAGTTGGCATTTTGAAGAGATACTGTAGAAGTACGAAAAACCTCGTTCGAAGTCAGCGCGTCAGGTTAAAGTTCATGTATTTCGTGCAAATGGGCCAGTGCTATCTTCTGTGCTTACGTTTGACCCTCGCTAATTCTATTGTTCAGAAACTCTCGCTCTAAGAATTTTGTGGCGGAGTTCGCATTCACTTAAGCTGAAGGGTCTTCTGCCTGTAACGGAGAGCTCTACTGACTTGGCTCCTCGTCAAGAAACGTCAAAAATACGCACCGATTGTAACGTTTGTGCGGAGGGATACATGAATGTAATCTCTAAGCTAATTCAAATTTCCAGGAATTTGAGCAGATTGCCATAAAAAATATTATTTATGAATATACATGTACCTACTACCCTTCGAGTCTCTGTATGGTCGTGCGGAAGGGGTTGTTAGGACGCCAGAATAGTGAAGGTTGAGATTTTAGGAAGTAAAATAGTGAAGTGTATTATGGGAGTGTTTTGAGAGGAGCTCAGTTTTTATTAAGTCCACTTATTATGCGTGGAAAGAACGAGTACAAGTACCCATACGATCGGCAATACATCTCTTTAAATTTTATCGCCTCTGTTGGAACTAGAAATGTAGTGCGACGTCAAAATGATGTTCTCTATGTCGCTTTGAAACTCACCTCCTCTGAACATATCGAGCAAATTAAGTCTAGCGTGCATTCTCCGAGTCTCTAGCGGCTTCCAACCTAATTCATCTAAAAGCTGAGAAACGCTAAATGTTCGCACATAGCGGTTTTTAACGAAGCGCACCTATGTATTATATTCATTTTTCAGCTTAAATCTCACTCTCCAGGGTCCCAAATACTCGCGGCGTATTCGAGGTGAGGCCTAACCAGGTAGAAGTAGCACTTCTCTTTCACTTTTTTCTCCGTGAACCTTTCTATCAAACGCTTGATGAATCTATTTTCTTTCATCCTTTGCCGCATATGTTTTGCATGTGTATTCCCCACGATGTGTCTGAAGTCTCACGTAATGACGAGATAATTTTACCTTTTAAACTTTATTGCTGTGCTGGCACCCCAGTGTGTTGAGAAACGAATGGTATTAAATGCATTGCCTGGGATTACCCGCGTCAACGGGATATTCCGCTGGCCATATCAATGGTGTGAGACAGGAGGTGATTCCTCGCAAAACTCTTGTAGCGTCGCAAGCAATGAATGGATAATAACTTCTTAGGCAGTAATAACTCTAATAATACGCGTAAATGTATGAAGAATTTTGGCAATTGATGAAAATACTGCGTTCAAAATGTGTTTCCAGCAACGATCATACCATTTCCGCCGAAAACCTTATTTCTCCAGAAACAAGTGCAATACCCTTCTAACGGTGAATCTTCCGTACGTTCAGTACGTAATTTTTCAGAAGAAAAATCATCACTCTTGGCATAGACCCGAATTAGTATTCCTCAATCCGTCAGGTGGCAACGGAAAGGTAATACCGCGACGATATTGCTATATTATAGAAAATAATATATGTTCCGTTTAAGAGATGTAGATCACCTCAGCTATCATCTGATTTTTATTATCTAGCGTATCGGTTAAGGAAGTTTTAACATTCCATTTAACTGTATATAATACTTATTAACTATACCTTTAAATCGCAGCTACTTCATTAGGCAAATAGTTGCCAAGTAATAATGACTAGCATTTGAAGACTATACCCAGAAATGTGTAGTGCAAAATAGTGTGTTTAAATATATATGCAATAGCTTCAGTACGGAAAATTGTAATTTTTTCATTAATACTAGCCTAAAAAATCTTTAATATCGATGAAACATATTTGTACGAAAGCAAATGAAGATGAATAGGCAAGAATGACCAAGAGTTAGCAAAAATCATCCGTTATTTGTGTCTATTTAGCTGGAAGAATGAGTGTGGGCAGTTCCTCTTTCCAAAAATAAGAACACTAAATTCTTATGCTCCTGTTACACAAGAATAGAGTAGCTTTCGTCATGCGTCACGGAAGCTGGACACCTAAACAACTTAAAGGTTACCTAAGAAACTTTCTGTTTCGGAGAATAAAAAATTATAAACACCTGTGTATTCATCTCTAGTTTCGACGGAAAACATTTCTGGTGTTGCTCTCATCTCGAAACGACCCTTATTTTTTCATTTTATCCATAAATTTTCGCAACATGCTGACATTTTTCTTTTTAAAATGCGCATTTTCACGTCAGTTTCCGTCAGTATTTCGACACATGGAAATTTAACATTCCAGTAGTAGCTATAATTATTCACCAATGTTTGCGTAGCAGAATGTAATGGTTTTTGAAGCTTAAAGTGAGAGAACTATGATTTTAGGTGCTTTTTTATCGAAAAGAATATAGCAGTTATGATTCACAGCGTACACAACTGGGCCAAGTTTTTTATTTGCCTCTCCTGTGGTTTTCATGGGATCCCTCTCACCGATTGTGGTTTTACCTATTTGTTTTCCCTAAAAAAGTTGTTAGTGTTTTGTCAAGCCCCGGAGGACTAGAATCCCTCAAGCTTGAAGAGTAGCATTCCTGGAATATTAACACACCGAAAGGTTTGTGATGATGCCACCCAAGAAAATTTTTTACGTTTTATTGGTGGTGAAACTCGGGCCTGCCATGATAACCATAACTGTGGGCCTTATGTAGAGGGAAGTGTTTGCCATAAAAGTAGGAGATACAGGGTTATGAATGACTGTGTCGTGATTTGGTATGAATTGGGTAGCTACAGTGATGGATGTGTGGACCGAGGGCTCTGCGTTAACTTGGCCATGTTGAGGTAATCTTTGTTAAGTATAGAAACTAATTTTCTGAAGAGGAGTCGATGCCGTGTGGGAAAGAATTTGACCATATTCATGGGTGTATTTGGTGGATCAGAATACTTCTAAGAGATGGAGTAAATGTCTTAAGAAAAGGAGAGCTGATTCAAAGTAACGCATATTTGTGACAGAAACAAGAGAGGTATCCTGGGATAGAGCATTACGGAGGGAGTTATTTAAAGGGGAGCCACTTTTCTTGGAGTAACGAGAGTATCCAAATTCTTTGTCTCTGCCTAACCTGAAATGGTGTACTGGTTTTTAGTATTGGAAAATAATTAATTTTTCACAGCTAACCTTAATGATTGAGATATTTAACTGTGCCTACCCCGTAAGGGAACAGCGCTAATGCTTGTGTTTGCAGTCATGCATCTGATCAATTCAGTTGAACCTTACCTTGCCTAGCCGCGTCTCCTGTGAAAGATTGCATCGTGGATACATAATTTGGAGATCGTATATGGAATCTTAGACGAGACAATTGATAAAACTTTTGATCATATCTTGTCTTATTTTTGACTAGTTTTTATGTAAACTCATCGCAAGTAACGCATTGATTTTGGAGGGTATTTACGAGGGAAATTTGGCAAAAAAAATCAATTACTAATGACTAAATATTTATAGCACCATTGCGTAAGACATTAAAGTTTTGTTCTCATACGTGAATGCCATGAAACGAATTCCCATTAATTGTCCGGCGTTTTCTCCTAATACCTTGTCCGTTTACAAACAATCTTTTGCAAATGTTTTTTTTCTTTTTGTACCACTTTTCCGTATTCCATACGAGAAATTGGCTTATCTCATGTTTCCTCTCTTAATGCCCACTTTATCTCGATACGTAAATACTTAAAATAACTTCTGGAGGCTTCAAACAACGTCGCCCACGCATTACTTTCCGCAAAGAGTCTTGTGGAGTTCTTTCATTGACGTAAGGTAAACTATTAACCCGTAGAGAAGATGTAGGAATGTTGAAAGAGAATTAGTTTCCGTATTTATTTCAAATTTATTCACGCTGAAAAATGTGCTACGCCACGGAGTTTTTATTTTTTCTTGAGAGAGTCTCTCACTTGTTGAACTCAAGAGCATAAAACGTGAAAAAACCACTGAATTGGTAACTGCACAATCGCTGCGGTAAAGGAGCAAAGTCTGAGGAAATTCGTTTTCACCTAGGTTCAGTGGAAAATTCGTGGAACCGCGAAGAGCAATGACTGTTAACAGGAAGTGTTGAAGTATACGGTTCACACACCTCAGAAACTTAAGTAATGTGCTTCTTCAAAATGTTTTTGATAATTATGCCCTCATTCTACCTCCTGCAACTGGTTTTAAGCACCGAGGCTTAGTTGCATTAATGTTATTGAAAAGGACACATTCTTTCTTCACAAAGCCCTGTGCGTCTGCCTCGTTCCGTTGCTCCAAACCTTGTTAGATACAGCTCTTCGATAAGAAATAACACCTTGACCTTTCTCACTTCGCTTGACCGTTTCATTGCTATCTGCGAGTCGGTATGCACCTCGGGGTGTTACTGATTCTCACAGTTCTATGCTCCCTCTTACACACCACTAATTTATCTCATTTTTCTCTAATGACTTCGTTAGCAAGCTGCAATATCTCAGCCATGTTTGCAATTTCCAAATCATAGTTTTTGTCTTCACCTCCTACACCTTTTATGATGTCTTCCTTTCTTCGTAATAGATTGAAAACGGTGAACCTGTGTTTAGTCATCGTCCTAATTTAGTTCTTCGATCGTTTCCATTGAACACTGTTATATTGGTAATTTTTTGGCAAAGATTAAGAATTTTTCTTTGCATTTATGTACTTAGTACATCATTTATGTAAGTTGGAGCATGCACTTCCAGATCCGTGATCCGTGTAAGTAGGCTTACGGTAAATGAAAAAAAATGGTGCTAGTCTTTGGTCTTAGATAGCGATGGAAAGTATTATTGAGCTTAAGAGCTTTGATGGATAGGTTGTCTATAAATAAATGCTCTTATTAAAGGCACTAGACTAGATATATGCGGTTTATTATTTCTTATAACAGGTAATGGCCATAAGATATTATGCTTTCCCGACGTACTCTATCTGTGAATTTTCTCCTGAATTTCCATTTGGTTAAATTCTTTAGTAAAACGTTATGCATACACTTAGCATCGGTGTATTATTTTGCCGAATTGATCTAAGCAGGCATACTTCTAAAACATATTTGTAGCATAGTCTTAAGTAGCAGTGAAGCTTAGAATGACAACTGTTTTAGAACAAAATAAACTAAACACTGAGGATGTGTTATCGTGTTTTAATGAAGATCAAATGGACGTTTGTAATCGCCAATGAGGAGAAAAACTCAATTTAGACATAATAGCCTTTTAAAAATAATGAAGGAGATTTAAACGGGTAGCGTTGATGAGGAAGGCAAAGCCTGGAAGGCATGAAATAATTTGTGATGGATCTTAAATTGAAGATTTATGAAGGAGTGGAATAGTTGGCTGAGAGAAGTGAGGAGTGAAGTGCTGCAGAAACATATTCCTCGGATTGATGACTGCGTGTTGCTGTTTTTATTATAAAACAATTAACATCGTTGTAACCTCCTAGTTAATGGTCTAGTCAAGATTTCCATTTCGTACAGAATTTTTTGTCCTTATAATGCAACCAGATTGGAGCGAGGGGCTTGAACTGAGATGAATATTACTTGTCTAGTTTGGAATCATCCCATATCACACATCGTAGAGTACGCTTGCTCTTAGTAAATATCTACAGATACCTCATATACTGCTATGAATGAAATAAATTCACAAAAGATACACTTACTTTGCTAATGCCAGCGTCAATGGAAGCGAAGAAGGAAGCCAGATGAAATTCGATGAACCTACGGAAGCATAGGTCATTGATGTTGATATTGCTAGGGGAACTTTCGATTTAACTCGGAGACATAGGTCACTAATGATAATGTGAGAAGTTCGAGCCTGTTTATCATTTACTTGTAGCGTGTATTTCTACCGTGCTTACTGATCTCGTCTTTTTCTTCCATTTGCAGGTTGACGTGAAATATAGTGGTTTCCCAAAGTGTGTCCCAGAAATTTTCCCGATCCCTTCAACATCGAATACGAATTACAAAGACTACCGGGTGTGCCTTGTTGTTAAATACCCATAATGGTGAACTATCCAGCCAGGATTAGTTTTGATTCCCACGGCAGCGAAGAAAATCATTCGGAATGAAGCAATCCCAATGGCTCGCTGGCGATGACTTCGTCCCGCTGACTCCGATGGCGACATTGTCTTTGACTCGCACCGATACGACTTTATTCCGAACGTCTTAGGATCTAGGGGTGATTTTTTTGTGTTATTATTGTGGAATACTGAGGCCATGGCATTATTTGCTTTTTTTCCCTTGCAATATGTCATCTGGGAATACCTTATTTCAGTTGGTAATGTCCTCTACCTTATCAGAGCATATCGTGTTTACCATGCTCAGTGTCGTATTATTTTCAGTGCCTTTTGTGTCCAGTACACTTCCGTGACCCAGTGTATCTTATTAAGTGTACAGTGCTTACCCGCCCCCCCATGTACGTAGGCTAATCTCAAATTAACTAGTGTAGTGTTACCACTATATTTACTCCCCATAATATGGCACATTTTAGTGCATTAGGCATCCGACTTATTTATCCCTGGTGTTGCGACCCGTAGTGTTTTCTTACCCAATGTTTGTGCACTCATAATTTATTTAGTGCTACATTTGTGATTCATTAGTGAATTTATAGTGCTAGTGTTCTAGTGATGAGCGTGTGAGTGTGTGTCTGTGAAAGTGAAAAAGAAGTTTTCTGAGAAATCGAGATACACGTGGAAGACCGTTTGTTGGGTGGTGCCGCTGGATTGACTTCGGATATGCAGATTCTTAAGGTGAGACACTGGCTGTTGATTGATATCGTAGTCCATGTTCCAATACCAATGTCACATAAACACACATTTAACTGCCACGGTTGAATTGGTTGCTGGGTTGTATTTCAGAAAAAATATTGCTATAATTTTTTAAGGTAAGAGAAGGGGTAAATACCACTGGAATAGACGTAACCACTGCTAAACTCAAGGAGTGGAAATGGTTGCGGCTTACGTGCTTAAATTATCCAGCTTTTAACTTTATCAAAAACCGCGCTACATTGGTTGTTCGGTTTACGTTAAAATACTTCTTATAGCTCATTTAAATTATTGATACATTTCCAATTTTTCGCTATATTGTGGTAATCAAGGTCGTTCAATATCGATTGTGTTCTTCCTTCGATATAAGTCTTCTCCATGCACCCAAATCCGCCATAAATGTGCTTTTTTTTCTGTATTCTCCATAAGCATAGTGTAGGTTGTTCGACGTTTTTGTTGATTTTGTACAATTGCGTTTGTATTCTAAATGACTACTTGTGCTACATACTCGCAGATTTACTTGGGTGTGTTGTGGCAGAAAATGCTCAAATAGCACATTGATGGCGGTCATGTGGTGGAAATGGCTGAGATGACCTATATCGAAGGATTGAATGGGCTTGGTGGTAATTAGTTACTTCGCTTTTGGTCTTACTACTGTGATTCTTGGTGAGTTGTTCTCTATCTAAAAAACCAAATCATAGATTGAAGGGTGGTTAGCGCGTTATGTTATAAGGCAGTTGAAGCTGTGTGGCACTTTGCAGGCTAGGTGAAAAATGTGTAAACGCGCCAGAGTCGGGTTCAGGGGTTCATGAACTATGTGTTTCATGTTGGTTGCTTTTCATTGCAGGTAGGGAGTCGACCAACGGTGGACTGCGTCCGACGCCAAGGACGTCATGGGAGACGCAGCCTCTTCAAAGGTAGGGGGTCGCTCAAACGACGTCAACCCGAAGGCATCTCATAAAACAATGTTCTCCTCCAATCACTTGCGCTTTCAGCTTGCACATGTCCTAGCATATAATTTTCCATACTTGCCAGAAGCTTTTGAATCGAGGAATTTGTTCTTCCCTCGCTTAACTTCCTCAATATTTGATACAGCTTCTTCGCGGTTGACCTGTTTGACAATCTTAGTCTTTAAGGCCCTTTATTCTTTTTTTCAGGTCACCTTAGCTTCGTTATGTAGGCGCGATCGTTGCACGCTATCGTAGGCGTGCCCAGTTGGTAGGGCCGATTCGAAGGGATCCGGATGGTCACTGCGGATGAATACACCCTCCCCAGTGGCCAGCCACCCACGCGACTCAGTCAGTCGATTCTTTCATGTTATGCGCTTTGTACTTGCTCTTTTCTCTACAGGCTCAATTAGATAAATAATGTCCCTGACAGATTGTCGAAGGACATTGAAAGCCGCGATAAGTGATCCCTATAATACCCATTACCCCAAAACTTAACTTAGGATATAAGACTTAAAGTTAGACAGTATATTTTTGAAAGGGATTAGTACGTAAATTTTGTTTGAACTAATCCACGGCCACGAATGTGAGCTGTCAGCAATTTCAGATCACTTCCAGATGTCATCGTCCTCAATACATTAGTCTTGTACTACTGTCTTGGTTGATTTGGGTAATCCGCCATCGACGGAGAACCACATTTTCAGGATTCTGGCTGTTTTCCCAGGGAAGAAGCACAGAGTGCTGAAGGCAGGTGCAAGGAAATCTAGGTATGGACCATTATATACTTTTTTGCCTTTACCTGTTTGTGACTAATTTTTAGTATCGCGTATATCTCCCGCAAAAGTTCCTGGCTCAGGCCTGCAAGTGCAGGGGGGAGGTAGAATGGGAGGGGGTGAAATGTTAGGGTGGAGAAGAAGAGAGGGAGGCAACGAGAGAGAAAGAAAGAAAGTGAGGCAGGGGTAGAGACGGGCCATTCTGAATATTACCGCGGTAATTTTCGTAAATAACCGTGGTATTTTACATAATTTACCTCAACCCCTAAAATTACCATAATATTCACCTCCGTCTCAGATATTTTTCATATCGATATCTTTAAAACATACTATTTTAACCCTAGTTTATATATATTTTGTATGGTATTTATTATGAATAAAGGCACGTATAATTAATTTGAGGAATATTTTGAATTGTAGAATATTTGTGGGGCTATCGTTGTTAACGTTTTGAACGAAAATTCGTCATAACAAACAAAAGAATGCCGAATAACGTGTGAGCTATCGTATTTGTTTCTTTAAATTTATTTATTCATAATACATTAACATGGCAATAGTAAAATTTTAAATGCCGTTTATCTCTTTACTGATGGATTTTTTTATTAAATTCTCTATAAGCCATTAATTGCAGAAAAATTAAAATCAACGTAAAATTGCGGTAATTTTCGGAAATTACTGTACTTTATCGCGGTAATTTACCCCAAATGACAATTACGGTAATTTTCCCATCTCTAGGCAGGGTAACCGAACTACTTCGCGAAATAAGCCTTAACGCAAGTCTAATTTGGAAGTGATTGAAATCATCCATCGTCTTTGCTGTACTGGGGACCCTATCTTGAGGTCCCGCTGTGATACGAGTCGAAACAGGACGGCAGGTAGTGGTGACTCGTTCCAATTCTTGAAGCGGTTTTGTTGGCGGCAATTGCAAAGGATCCGCACTGATCAACCTCCGTCTCCCGTTCGAAAGACTCTGTTCAGCATAGTAGCCCCAGTACCAAATTGGTCCACATCGCAGCGTCAGGAACTTTTGCTGGAGCTATATGACCATTCAGACTTTAAATAGCATTAAAAAAAGTGTGGTACCCTTTGTAATATACCTACGGCACTCTTGGATTTTCCCCTTTTAAGTAGGAGACAGGACTAGTTTTGAGGTTACCGGAACTAGCCACAGTATTAGAACTAGTACTAGGTACGGTATTACCTCAACGGAGTGAGCCACATGATTGTTCCTCTGAGGAATTTCACCAGTAATTGGACTTATCCCCCAGTTTTTCATCTGTGTAGTAATCATTACTTGGTGATAGACAAGAAATTTTATGCCGTTACTCATCGGCTTAAAGGCATTTTGTCTCCATAGTTTGAGTACTAGTACTAGTGCTAGGTACGGTATTACCTCAACGGAGTGAGCCACATGATTGTTCCTCTGAGGAATTTCACCAGTAATTGGACTTATCCCCCAGTTTTTCATCTGTGTAGTAATCATTACTTGGTGATAGACAAGAAATTTTATGCCGTTACTCATCGGCTTAAAGGCATTTTGTCTCCATAGTTTGAGCCGTGCAGCGTTAGGTAATGAATAATTATTCAAATGAAATACATAATTTGAAAATATTTGCAGAGTGAAAACGCGTAAAAAGTTCGTATTGTGAGCACGAATTTGATTTGAATTTAGCTGATGAAGAAATCAAAGTCCGGTCCAATAATTGTAAGTCAGCTGGAAATGTCACCAGTAAGCAAGAATCAACAGTGTGACAAGACATTATTTTGTTGTCCGCAAAAGCACTCTTAAAATTTGCAGCATGTTTCTTTGATTCTCTAAAAAGTAAATCCATTTGGGAAAAAATGTAAAACTTTTGCTGTTTGTGCAGCCACAATTTAAGGTCTTATGGACTAGTGATCTAACTGTGAAACTTATTTTACTTATGATAAGGACAAACCCCTCTGGAAATACCCGTTAAATACCGTCAAAGGCTGCACGGTGTCAAATAACGCCCCTTTTCGCACGTTCCTCCTCGGCGAAGGTGAAAAGGGCAAGGGTTAGAAAAAGAATCCCGGCTGTTGCCTTTCCTGGTAAATGTGTAAGGTACCCTTCGCGTGAAAACTTAAATTCTACCCAAAAGATGTTCCTAATATGCGGCATGATTCCGTGAAGTATCCAAACCAAAGCATGTTTACAAGAGTCACGCGTTCAGTGATTAATTCAATCGATCCAATATCCTCGTAATATCTTCAATATTTTGGATCAATAGAGACTGTATATCATGCTTAAAATGACAATTTTCAAAAATTAGTTCCATACAATTTGAAATATCTAACGGAGTCATCGAGTCTCTAGGCCCCGCGTCGCTGAGCCGGGCCGTGAAGCGCGATCGAAAAATTGTGTTCATTTTCGCAGCCGCAAACTATTTTCCAAGATCTTTGCTTTATATTCTTTAAATATCTTTACTAAATACTTTGATGAAAGTTTTCGGGGCGGCAATTTTCTTAAACTAAAGATATTGTCTACTTTATGACAAATTTTGCCCGGAATAAGGGTCCGCCATTTTGCAACGTAATACCATATTAATATAAACCAAAATCTTAGAAACTAATGGATAATATATTACTGGAATTTAGTGTTTTTTACTTCATGAAAATCCTTCCAAAACTCCACCAGCAGCTTAACTTCAAATATTTTTGTAGAACGGGCGTGTTTTTGGAAACTTGGCCATGTTTGGACCTCTGTATCTCAAAAACGGATGAGATTTTTCAAAAATTACTTATTGTTCCATGATAAGCAATCAATTTTCAGCGTTTATGCCAAGTTTCAAGTGTGTGCCTCAAAAGAAGCAATTTTGGACTTTTGTCCGGCTGTTTCCGATTTTAGACCACTGTGGAGCGGTGTGTAAGATGTAAGAGTTGCAGGATCATTGAAATGATGATCATATATTTCCAAGTTGTAACCTAGCATACATTTTTCGGTATAAGGCTTTGAAAACCAAAAGACGCAAAAGAATATTAAAGAGAAAACATAAAGGGCAAATTCGGGGTCTCATTATGAAGTTTACTGCGTTTTCACTGGGCTAATATTGTTAAAATTAGTTATTTCATTTGAATAACTATCCATTTCCTAACGCTTACCGGCTCAAACTTTAAACACAACATGCCTTCAAGCCAATGATTAACGCCATAAAATTGTCCATCGCCTAGTCTTAAGGCCTGGTTGCATGATACATTAACCCGCACGGGTTCATGTACAAGTTCATGTATGAATTCATGAACCAAATACAGCAGGTTCTATTTTCCTGTTCATGCGTTTATGCATTTGTACAAGTTGGTGTGGATAAAGGGTGAATTTTAGTCGAGAGAGTCGAGGACTGGCCAGTCTTTTGGACAGAACCGAAGGTTCTGTCCATACTTTCTGCTTCTGATACTTTTAAATGTTTCCATATTGACCTTATAAGTCTTAGCTGCAGCGCGAAAAGTTCAAAAATCGGATTAACCCTCGACGATACCATGTAGCTATTTCACATCGTCGACTATAAACGCGATTTTTGAACTTTCCGCGCGGCAGCTAACGCATACGGCTGATAGTAACTTGCTACCGGTTGGTGATGCGCTACTTCCCATCCTTACTAATCGCTCCTCCACGTCCAAATCATTCCACCCCCTCCTCCCGCTCTTAGAGCTTTCCCTTCCACCCCTCCACTCAATTCACCCTCCCTCCTCCACCCTCTCCTCCTTTCCCCTCCCCCCTCCACTCCTCACTCCTCATCCAAGTCGACTCAGACGCTACCTGTCCTTGTGATCTGTACCGTTATCCCCGAGATCTTTCATCAAGGTTAAAGAGCGCATATTTCCTAAACCACTTCCCTTTCGATGGGCAACCGTCTTGGAGACCGCTGTCTTCTTCACTCTCCGCAGGAGCCCACTTCTGCACTCTCGTCTACCTTTCACCCCTTCGGGGCCCATAAGTCCACTTCACTAATGCGCAGCTTGAAATGTGCCTTGAGTAATTCCCAAATTGGGAGCTACGTTTGACAATTAGGTTGGCAGAGTCAGAGCACTCGAGCCAATTTTCGGTACTCCTTTAGTCACATCCTGCAAGCAATCTTAGTGCTGTGAGGCATGGAGTGAATTTTCACCATTTTGTGTTTACAAGTGATGTGGAACCTACGTGTGTAAAGTGTAATTAATTTCTTCAATTTGGCAGTTTTATACTAAGCTACTGTCTTCTACTGCGTAACATTAATCTAAATGAGATCGGATACTTTTCAACGTCAATGATTTGCTTTAAATACTGACATCAATTTGACCTCTCATCGTGGCAGTTTATGGACCCAGTGGCTTCAGTATCTTCGTGGGAGTTTACGAAAGGAAAGAGCTTAAAAATAAACACATGAAATTCTTTATATTTTTTAATATTTTATTTCGTCACCCCCTGAATCCACCACTTCCTGTATCCGGCGATTCATTGATGCGACTAAGTTTTCGCATATTTGAGGCCGTCTGCAGAAGGAATCCCATAACTCCCGGACATGGGCTTCTAATTTTGCCACAGATTTTGTATCAACCAATTTCCACTCCTGAACCATAAGTCCCCACAGGTTTTCGATTGGAATTAAATTTGGTGAACATGCCGGCCAATGTAACACCACTTATTGCTTATTTCGAAAAAAAGTCTGGCCGTATGTATAGGGCAGTTTTCCTGTGTAAAATTCATTTCCCCGTCCGAAGCAACCTCTTTTGAGAACAGTATCAGATTATCTTCTAATACGTTAAAATACTCTAGCGCGTTCATTCGAGTCGACGTCCTCACTAATGGTCCAGGGCCAGAAGCGGTCATTGCCCCCCAAAAGCTTGCAGTAACACGCCCAGATATTTTTGTCCTCAAAATGTTGCTGGATTCGTATCTATAAAGACAAAATTCGTCGAAGATACATTGAGAAACATCATTTATTAGAACTCACTCACTTTATTAGAACTCAGTTTCTGCATCTCTAAGTATTGAATCATGTTTCATTCTTCAAAGGGATACTTTTTGAATATGTAGGAAGCCGTTCAGCAATTGGTACATTATCCTCACTTGAATATTAACCGTTATTTTCGTCGCAGTTTGCCCCTGATTCCTCGCTACTCCACAATTCGCCCGAAGTGTGCTCATCAATTTCCTCTAAAATTGTATCGACAGGCATTTATAGAAGAAATATCACTATTAAGGAAAGCCTGATGTCCTCATATGAGTGCGCTGATTCATTGAAAGATAATATTTAAGTGACTGATATGGTAAATAAAATAGACATCTTCCGTAGTTCATGGATAAAAATTCAACGTAATTAAGTGATAATTAGAGGAAATGTTACTTACTCCCCCTGTATTATTTTAGCCACCATGTTGACTTTTGGAAAATAGAAGTGGATTTAAAATACATCGTTCCACCAAGGGTGGCGATTTCTTCGCGGGAAATGAAGAGGAACATACGTACACATATGAGTACATCAGGAGAATATTCCACTCTAAATAGCTACGCTCTGGGGAATCTTTAAACCGGATGTCCACATATGAGGACAGAAGGACCGCAGAGGATATGTTGCCGAAGCTTGGACTCAGAAAAAAGAAGATGAGATGGCTGCAGGCTTTCGAGATGTGGCTGTTTAGGAGGAGGGAGAAAGTTGTGAGGCTGAAAAAGAAGACAAACGTAGTGCTTGGTGTGGTGAATGAGAAAATTAAACTTCTTGAGGGGATTTCGAGGGGACACAGTAGTTGGTTAGAACTGGAAATGAGGGGCAATGGGACGCCAAGTGGGAGGTGAGGGTGTTGGGTAAGCTGGGAAGGGGAAGAAAGAGAATGGGCATTATGGGTGGGATAAAGAGGATGGAGGCATGCAGAGATGAAGAAAGACAATGTGCTTTAACAATGAAGAAAGATTTGGGACTCACCGAGTGAATACCTATGGGATTTTTACTCTCGCGCAATCGAACCAGCCTTAACCGGTTGAGCAAATAATTACCCAACCAGTCAATCAGCCGACCTGCCCTCGTGTGTTAAATTACAATGTTAAAATTGCTTTTGATGCCAGTCCCTATTGAATTTCATGCATACAAAACTTAACTGCCTGAAGTGCCACTAAAGCAGACCATATCGTTTGTGTATCATTTGAACTGCCATTCTGCCCACTGGTATGTCCCAAACACCAATGCTGTCTCCAATTCGTCCTGTCCCGGGCCTCTTCCTTGGTTTTCTTGTAATTTCTTTTTATCTTCACTTCGTCTGTCATTTGCAGCCTTCTTCTTCCTCTTTTCTTTCCTCCCTCCACTGTTCCCTCGATTGCTGTGTTTAAAATCCCCTTCACTCTTAAACTCTTTCGGATCTAGTTTCCCTTTCTCCTCTCCATTGTTTTCAGCAGTGTTCTTTCCTCCCTAACTCTTCCCAGCACCTCTTCATTTGTTCCTCTATCCACCCATTTCACTCTCTCTAGCCTCCTCCACATCCACATCTCAAAAGCATTGATCCTATCTTTCTCCCTTATTCCCAAGGTCCACGTTTCGCATCCATACAACATACCACTTCACAAATAACATTTCACCAGTCTCTTCCTCAGTTCTAGGTCCAAACGGCGGCATAATGCATTTATCTTCTCATTAAAAGCTTCCTTTCTCATAGCAAATCTTGAATAAATCTCTACCTTACTCTTTCAATCTTCCGCATGTAGATGTAAAACCATAAACCAAGCAACAAGCAAAAGATTACAACAACAGGCTTTCATTAGTATTTTATTCCACACGCGAGGTGAATCTTTCTTTATTCCGCCACTCGGGGCGGTATTTTCTTTTCACTCGATTGGTTGCGTGGAGGTCACACTCCCTTTGCTCGTCTCCAAGCTGGACTCCATTGGATGCCCCGAGGGCCTCAAAGAGGCAGCGGCTAACAGTATCCGGCTCTCCGGAGGAACACGTCATCCCCACATCCGAGGCCACACTCGACGCACATGGATTTCTGCATTTCCTCCTCCGGACGGGAGCTTCTTCCCTCCTTGCCGTGGCATCCAATTTCACTTTTTCCCGGGCCTTTTTTATTTTAAGTTGGCCAGAAAAGCTGTCAGTTATCGATAGGTTTCCCGAAACCCGCCACTCCTTTGAAATTTGGTGCGGGAGTGGTGTTTAAGTTAGTGGAATTCCAATCTGACTGGGCGTTAAGTGAAAAAAAAAATCGTCCTCCTCCTTCGTAAGCAAAATTCCGTTTTAAAACGGCCCCTAAAAATTCCATTTAGATGTAGTAGAAAAAGCTACCTATGAAAAATCATGTAGCAAATCTTTTTCGTTGAATTAATGTGCTGCTGACATAATTTCACCATAGTAACTTTAATGGTTCTTTTGGTTTTAGATGTGCTACGTAGTAGCATCAATTCCTATCGCAATATCACTCTCTCTACTGATACCATGAAGCAAATTGTTTGAGTATTCTGATCAAAGGGTAGTTGAATTGCTCCATAATGAGTTTTTCCCAACTAATTTTCTAAATATCGCAGAATAAGAATATCAAATTGACTGTCTTACACGTTTGCTCTATGGTCCATGTATTCCTGTCCATTTTTTTCTCTATTGAAACATGCTCATAATTTCTACCTTAATACTTCTTACAGTCTATCAAATTTTGGCTAACATTCACTCCATGGACTATATATTTTGTTTTCCTAACGAATGTATTGCGGCAGTTTCAATAGCATTTGTGGGATATGTGTAGAGCATGTTAGAGGTAACTCGTCTCCTGCTACTTACACTTGAGATGGATTTTTGAGTACCGCTTCCGGGAAACTTCTGATGGCGGCTTATTATTTTAAGTTACTATGCGAATTATCGAATGATAGGTAAGTTTACGAAAGAATATACTGAATTGTTTGATACTCTTGTCCTTTTAATTTATAAAAGATAAAATAGTTCCTGCTATTTGATTGATACGCACACTAAGAAATCGGGTCTTTTATAATTGTTTTTGGGCTGATATCTCTCCGAGCGACTCTTTAAAGTTTTGATGGCACATACGCATCCATGCAAAGTCAGTGTAGAAATTTACGATGCACCACCGAATGAATACGAGATTCGTGGTTGTCCGCAGAAAATTGAATAGCCATACATCTCCCCACAAATATCTTTGATATATGATGTGTCATTTCATCACATCTTCCCAACGACTGGTATGGCGACAATGTCGAAATCGTGGGGCAACTTATCATGTTGCAATCTTTCGTGAGTGAATAAGGTTGTGTAAAATTAACAGAATTTTAATATGAATCATGACTACGGAAACTGAAGCTGATGCGGTGTTAACCTCCTCCGCAACACGCCACCGGGACATGTCAACAATTTCTCAAATTAATGACTTTTAATGGTTTGATAAAGGCTTACTCAATTCTAACGTACACATTACAGCTCAAATTTCTTGCCTGGACAAGGATTAAGCAATCGATAGAAGTTTTGCTTGTGATAAATCGACTTTGACGAAATTGAAAAAATACAAAATCATAAATGTGCATGTACGCGTTTAAAATATATATGAAAACGGTATAATGGCTCGATTCCACATTTAAAAGTATATACAATAGGAAACGCGAATGGTAAGTGAGCAATATCCAAAGATAAGGTTGTATATTTTCAATCTAATGTTTTCTATTCTGTAGACTTGGTTTTTAGTCGAAACTTTCCTACCAAAAGCTGGAAAAGAGTTTTATCCGACATAAAATTCAAGTTACTTAATTTTTTAAAGTAACATTCTTTGACTATAGGCGCCTGAATTCATGTTAATTTACTCATATTAAGGATACAAAGTATTATTGAACGCTCGTAATTATTTCCTTAAAAAGGAAATTTGAAAATAAAAGCCCATTGGAATAATTTATGATAACTACAGCTCATTTGTGATGAAATTGAAAAAATACAAAATCATAAATGTACATGTACACGTTTAAAATATCAAAACGGTATTATGTCACGATGCCACATTTAAAGATGTATAAAATAGGAAACGCAATTTCAAAAATGAAATAAGTCATACGACAGGCTATGAACTATTTGTGGAATATCCGAACCTAATGTTTTAAAGAAAATAACGCACATCTAATCCCATTTCCCATTATGAGAGTCTGGTGATTTTGGTCGTCAATTTAAATATATGTGAGGACCCCAGAAGTCAAGGGGTCTAAGTTACAAAATCGTTGTTTTGAGAAAACTTGAGTCAAAGTTGAAAATGTTTGGTACAGTCCATCAATTAGTTACGAGGCATTACCGTACATAGCATTACCTGTCAAGAAAATCACTTGAATCCCTTTACCACCTAAAAGATTTATATTTTCACATCCCATTCCGGTACCTAACTTATTTTTTTAAATATCACTTAGACCCCTTGACTTCTGGGGTCCACATATAAAATATGCCTTATCCTTTCCTCCTCTCTCTTTCCAATTGTCAAAGTCTCACTACCATAGAGCAGAACGCTCCATACGAAAGTCCTCGATAGTAATTTCCTAATCCACTTTCATTCTCATTCATTCCGCGAACAATAAGCGACCACAATAAAAATTGAGCTTCACTTAATACACTCCAATAATACATGTCACCATTTCATCTCCAAAAACTTACACCTTTACACGGCTGGTGACCTAGCACCTCCTACCACACACCCAAGCGGCGGTTCGCAGGGTATTATGTAGATGTAGATGTAGGAAACCCGGTTTCAAAAATGAAATACGTTATACGACAGGCAATGGACTATTTGCGGAGTATCCGAAGCTGATGTTTTAGAGATAATAACGAATTTCTAATCCCATTTCCCATTATGACAGTCTGGTGATTTTGGTCGTCAATCTATGGAAAGGTACATTTTTAATGCATCAAGATGTTCGTAGCTTCTGTCCTAGATTTGGCATCCTGATTTGGAATTTTGACTCCTAACGTACTATTTATCTCGCTAAATTAACGGAAGTCATAGTATTAGCATATTTTATGTATCAAGTCAATAGTAAACTGATTCAAAAACAATTTGGGCGTATTTGTCTATGGTTGCTACAAATTTAGGCGCCAGCAAGGTGAAGAGACCTTATCAACAACTAATTTTTGAGGACCTGTAAAAAACAGGAGCGGAAATTGATTCGACCTTCGGAACACAGTCGTCCTCGGCCTTGCATTGAAATCGCATTGACTGACCTGGATTTTTTTGACCGAGATACTTTATATGCGCATTTCATTAGCGACTTCGGAGACCAGCAAATGGTCAGGTGGCAAATTGTGGTCACAGTCCGACTGTGCATTACAGGCGTGCTGTGCAGATGGGATATGTATTTCTATTTAATAATTCTGTTTTCATGAGTGTCAATTGTATCGTTTGAGAAGACAATACGTTGATGAAGACCAATAACAGAGCAATTATAAAAATTGACGAAAATCTGATTGCCGCTTGAGTACATAATAAGTGCCAAATATTGCCTTGTATTGCTGACAGTTGTTAGTTTTGAGTACTAGAAAATTGTGTTTTTCACGATTTTATATTGCAAAACCTTTCTGTTTATCTGCTACAGAAAAGAACTATGTCATTGTATGTCGTTGCCGTCTATTTACTTCAGAGAACAACGTTTTCATTTCATCTCTAGCATGGCATCTTTAATGGAGTGCAGTTTTTTCTTGGTAATTTCTTAGTTATAGCCAGTAGTTGATCAAGGAATACAATTGTTAGAAAAGGAGATCTAAGGCATAACACAGTCTTTATCAAAAGACGATTTCAAAATAAATTTAATGTAACTCATGGCAATTGTGTGATAATTCACAGGGGAAAAATCATTCACCTGGACTGGGAATCGAGCCTAGATCCCTCAATTTTGCACCGAGTTCTCTAACCAATTAAGATACCTAGGCGTCCTCCTCCAATGTGAGTCTCACTTGCGGGTGACTCCGTTGAAGTTACTAGCTAGTTCCGTGGTTCTTTGAAAAAGTAGCTCATGACTTATTTCATTCTATTCCTGAATCGTAAAAATGTATGTAATTTAATGACAATTTTGGTTGATAATTTTCTTGCCATTAGCAACGAAAAAATATTTACTTATTAATTTCACGCGAAGCACTTTCTTAGCTATATTTCAGCTCCCGTTTCTAAAAGTAAATTATAAACGTGGCCTTTGAATTCTCCAAACAGCTATGATTCTGAGATACTTTGTGACGTTAATTTCCGAGAATGAACAGATTGCCTTGTTTGAAAGTGACCGCGTATTTTATTTTCTAAAATTGATCTTGCCAGCGTTATGATCCTGTGACAATTTTACCAACATCCACGCGTTGGCAATGTCTCCATATCAAGTTTAGGTTACTTAAAGTTTTTAGTTGAAAAATTCTTTTGTTTAATACGTGGTCAATCTAATTGTGACTGGGACTTGAACTTTCTTCTTCTCCAAAATTCCTTCGCCCTTTCGTTTTGCCCGTGGGTTAGCCGCGTCTTTAATTGCCATTGGCCGATCTTTCGGAATTAAACGCTAAGCGTAGATGCCCAGAGATCCGTCCGCTGATTCCCTTCTGCCGTTTATATGATTTTCCAAAGTTGAAAAACTCTAAGAAATAATTAACGGAATATCGCTATGTCCCATTCGCTTATATTACCACGGTAGAAAAATCTTTGGAAACAAAATATTTAGGGTTAGAAAAGTATTCTCGAAAATGTATATAAATACTTGTTGATGCCCCTCACAGGAAAAGAGTTTAAAATGAAATGAAGTTTCAAAAACGTAGGAAGGGTTAAGCTATAATGAAGTATTTTGAATTGAGGATGGATGAAAAAGTTATTTTTTCAGTTGTAAATCTCTTTCCTGTCCACTATAATTCCACAAAGTAGTTTTTCATTCCATTCAAGGACTGGATAGCGGCCAAGTACAGCACGTGCCCGCTAACGCAAGTCGCTCTGATATTTCCGGGTGGCTAAGTTTGTGCACATCGTGAATTCTTGTTCTCCCGTCTCGTTGCTCCAAGTTAAAGGGAATGCGTTTAATAGGCACGCAATATTTAATGCGTAAAATTCATCTCCTGGGACTCATCATTTACCAAAGGCTAATGGCCTTTATGATAGCCCCTGTAATATTATTCAATCAATGAAGTCATTCTTCATTTGAAAAGAAAGAGGAGCAATGAATCCCATTCTTCAGTCCGTTCTATTGAAATTTGAGTGGTGCCCTAATTTTAAGAGCATTCAAATGAAAGGGGGTTTTATGCACTTCATTATAAGTACTAAAACTTCGTGTGACTCCCACATTAACCATATTTTCTCATTAGTGTGGGAAATGCTTATGCAATAATCTGACCTCATTGTCCTCAATTCGAGACGGAACAAGTTAGCATGGCGTCACAACAGATTCCATTCTACTTCTACGTAAAATAATATTTTGATGACGGAATATTCATAAATTCCGATGAAAATATTTTTTCCTTGAAAGTGGTATTGGATAGGTAGGAAAAGGCATTTTCCACTTCCCTCTTCCCACTTTTCTCTCCCGACCAAGTCATCCATTTAAGTCTCATATATGGACACATCTTAGAATCAGCAGATGCTTTGGCGAGATTTCTAAAGGCAAGTTCAGAGTTTAACCTGAATTAAAAATATATCCTCAAAATCTATTCTCGCAAGCGTGAAAATTTTTGACCACTTTCTAAGTGTAAATTTATAGAAATAAATATCGTTCCCGTTCATGCAAGCCATAGGTTAAAGTTAAGGACGCCTCTGTAGTCAACCTGTCAGCGTCCCCTTAAGCAGGTGCTCTTCCTAATCCACTATCATTTGGTGTCATCGAAACTTAGCTAAGCAATGGCATTAATTTATACATTGTATGCGACGGGAAACGACTATAGAAAGTTGAAACCCAGGAATACAATTATTGCCAGTGTTATAAAGAAAAGAAGGTGGTGTTAAATCGAACATCGAAAGTCTTATCTCTTTACTACCAAACTGCTGTGGGAAAGATAGAAATTCTCATGATGACAATGGTGTAGTGTTATAGTTTGTATTTTTTATGGATTAGTAGCAGGACGTACGGAAAAATGAGTCCACTGTCGGGGAAGAGCACCTTAGCAAGTTTCAAACTCTAGATATGAAGTATTTATGTGTTATTGTTTGCAAAACCCGCAAAGATAGAACCGCAAGCAAAAGATCCGAACAGAGACTAGCGAGAAAGTTCACGGGTTAATCAAATAGAGAAATCACAACTGCAGTGTTTTTAGCACGGGTAAAAAAATGAAGCAAAGCTATGGAAGTATGAATGAAGGGAGAAGCACTGAGGGGCAAGCCAAGAAATATCTGAGAAGATCGGATTGAGAAGAGAGGCCAAAACACGGTAATAACTCGATGGAAATGAAGAGAATACTTCAAGATCGACTACAGTGGAAAAGATGGACTGAAGGCGGCTCGCATAGATGCAAACTGCTTAAAGTGGTTGAAAAAGATGAAGATGTTAGCCATTCCGTAGACCACGTTAACTTAACCATTATACAGTTCCTCTCTCTTACCAGAGAGCGCTATAGGAATCCATTAAGACGATTGTTGAGAGGTAACCTTGAGGTGATTGAAGAGAAGCAACGCTTTTTATGCTCAGGTTCGAGAACGTTCATGAGATAGAGGCAGTCCGAAGATGCTTACAAAGCGGGGATGGATAGTATAATGGAGGGACTCCATCTCACGGCGCGAACAGGGGATATTAAATGGCTTGAATCGTGACAGGAGGAATTGAAAGAAGAAGGGCTAGGTGTCAGTGGACTAAAATTCCTCGATGGAATGGCGGTGAAAGTTCCTATCATCTGTTTAGAGGACGCGTCGAATCGTCATAAGCAGTGTCAAAAACTAATAGAATACAAATTTTTATAACCCCATGGTCCATGACCTTTTGAGGAAAATATGCAATGAACTATGATAATGTTTTCGTAATGATGAACTGGTATCTGCATACCGCATAATGTATTTTACGCCGTGAACGAGAGAAATATACGTTGATTGCAATACTTAAAGACTAACCTTGAGTTTTGATAATAAAAAACACTTGGTTGTTATTCCACACTTTATTGTAAGAAAACGACCCGGGTTTCAGCATGTCATGCCATCTTCAGCATGTCATGCCTCCTGAAGATGGCATGACATGCTGAAACCCGGGTCGTTTCCTTACAATAAAGTGTGGAATGACAACCAAGTGTTTTTTATTATCAAAATGAAGGAGTTCCACAGAGTAACGCCGGAGACAGTGTCTTATACTAACCTTGAGAATAGAATACCAAGAATGCATTTACTTTTTGGTTAAAAATACAAACGTACAAAAATCCATAACTTAATATTTTCGTGGGCAATTGAAACTGTGAAAGTGGGATCTTATGTCATTTTAAAAGGATACAGGAAATTACAAAGTGATTGTTATTAAAAATTCCCAAAAAAATGTTAGACTCGTGAGGTTCTAAAGTGAATTTGCATTTTTTGTATCAGTTGCCAAAGTGCAATGAAACTGACAGGGAAAGAACTCGCCTGAACCGGGGATCGAGCCACGGAACTTAGTCTTTCCGGGCCAAGGAAAGCCAAATGTCTGTGGTTCGATTCCCGGCTCAGGCCGATTTTTTTCTCATGGCATTTTCATTGTATTTCGCCGCCGTATTCACGGCCAGCCTGAATGCTTTGTACACAGAGTCAAGCGCGGCTTTAGCGCTGGTGTAGCATCCAGTCCTCATATTGTGGCTTCTCTGATGCGTTGCCATTTTTTATGGACATGGATGGAAATCGATAAATTTAAGGTGAGGCTACTGTAAATGAGTTGGAGAAACAATAAAAGTTTTACTTCATTACATGGATTTCACACCTAATTGTAAACTTTTCGTGTTATTAAATCGATTCGTTTTGTGCATTCAGCATCGCTTTCTCCGTGTGATGTACAAGCCTATTAAGAATTTTAATGTATTTGCTGCTAGTATTTGTTCCCAGTTTTTATATGTCGTAGTTGGTACTCGTAATTTTGATAGGCAAAGTTGTAAAACCTGAAAATAACCTTCAACGGGCAGCAGACAACAATAGTTTTAATATCATTACATAGACAAACCTGAATATTATTAATTACGTGCAGTAAGGATCGCCGAGGATTTTTTTCTTGAAGTTTTGTAGAGTAGCGCGCATTATTTTCTTTGTTTTTGAGCGTTGAGCAATGTATATTTCTCTCGCCGCAAGCTCCGTTGTTTTGTTACTTAACTCAATAGAATTTTTATATAGATTGTATAGTTTCCCTTGTCTCCTGAGCTCCCGCCTTATTTCCTGGTTATACCAACGCGGTTCTTTACTCTCCCGTTTGAATTTGTATGGAATATATTCATCAATTCCTTTACGTAGTAACTCCAAAAAATATCTCCATAATTCTTCGGTGCTCTCGTTCTTGATATTTGAAATTGGACTCCAAATTATTAATTCTAAAGCATTCATGTGCAGTGAAGTGGAATATATAATTAAATTTTGTTCAATTTGATAAGGAATCAGAGTAATAATCAAACAAAGAACGTCACATTAACCCGTATGCAAACCTAATTTGCCTGCGTAGCAGAAAAATTAATGGAAAAATAACGGATCCGCATCCCTCAATGGACTCCGCGCTGAGAAAAAGGGTAAGAACGTGGTGAGAAAGTAGGTTTCCGGAGCTACACTGATAGGACAACGCTCGTCAATAGCCGTTTCCGTAGTAGAGAATGCCAGTCGATTAAGTATATCAAATTACATTTTTAGCACCGACAATTCGGGCCAATAAGGGAATTTAAATTGGATTACAGGATGATTGGACAGCGGACACCCTTTATGGATTCTCTGTAGCCTTCTATGGTGATGTCGCGGAAGGGAGTGGAAAAGTGGTCGATCTGACTCACTTCTTCGTTTTCATTCTGCAAAAATTGTGCTGCAGAGTATTCTGACTATTTTGTATCCTCTCTTTCGTGCTAATAAATTTAACTGACAGATACTCCTCATCCTTCAATGCTCTGAAAAAATTATTGGCTTTGGAAATGATTATTTCTGTCTCAATGTTCAGGACTTAGGGAACCTAAAAAACAAGAGACCAAATTTCTGCATTCCATCTTCCTCCGACGCTCATTTTTCTCTTCAAATTTGCATGAAATTTACCTTTTATTGCGCAGATTTGAAATTTCGCTCAGATATGTGACATATCACATTCCAGGTTAAAAAAATATAATTTTAAATTAAATTAACAGGAGGAGATGCAAGAGGGCTCAAATTCTGAAGGATTTCTGATATGATGGCCTTCTTTTGTTCATTTTGAAAGAACACAATTTTTGGCTGAAATTTTGAGATTTAATTCGTGCTTAAGTTTGTATCATTTGAGATGATTCATTTTTGATAAAGGACAAGTAAAGGTGAGAGTGAATGCGTTATAATTTGTGGTCCGTGCGAACACAGATGGACCAATGAGGTAAAAGTTTAGAAAAGCCTCTTGTTTTTACGGTTGGATGGCTTATAATTTGAAATTTCAATTTGTCTCTGCAATTGCAAGAAATGAATCTCAGAATTCACGGACCATTCTTGTGAAAATGGAATAGCGGACAAGTATTTTTATTAGCCATTCAAATAAGTGGAGCTTCTGGAATTATAGTCCTCGAAAACTTTCTGTTCTCATAAAGGCAAACAAACTTTAGCCTGAATAAAAGGCGTTGAAAGTATCACGTCTTTTGCTCTTTCTGTATTGAGGTTATGGAAGCATTGATTTGAAACACTTACGCATCTCTCAGCGGCTACTTTGGAACAGATGGCATCCCTCGCGATTGCGCCCGCAAATGAGCCAGCATGTTAATGGGTACACATGAACGTGCTCTCGGAGTTTAAGATGGCAACGAAGAGGTCCTCGACCTTGTCTGCATGCTAAGTCAGGTGTCGACTCCAGAAATATCTCTCGAAAGTTAGAGAGAAACAGCGTAGATACTTAAGGAAAGGAAATAAATGGACGACAAAAAACGCCTATACTTATTCTGTTTATATTTACTGGAGTGAATTCAATAGGGGGGGGGGCAATTTTAAGTTGAATCTTGATTTTAAAATGTGGCATGCTAAGTCAGTTGTCGACTCCAGAAATATCTCTCGAAAGTTAGAGAGAAACAGCGTAGATACTTAAGGAAAGGAAATAAATGGACGACAAAAAACGCCTATACTTATTCTGTTTATATTTACTGGAGTGAATTCAATAGGGGGGGGGGGCAATTTTAAGTTGAATCTTGATTTTAAAATGTGGCACAGCTGAAGGGCTTAAATGTTTATAATTATCTTTATATCTATTAGAAAATTTTGCCTATAACTAACTGCTCGCGTCTCAGGTCCATATTGTGGCATATGAGACGATAATTGTTCTTATCTAGCCACTTTCGCAGAGGATAAAACCAACATAGTCGTTTATATTTCGTAGAGCATAAGGAATTTCCAATCATTGTATGTAAAAATGATATGGTGCGAAGCCACACGAAAGGAGCACACCCGCCAAGGGATGAAATTTGCCATGAAGGGGTTCGACTTCCGGTCATGTGATTTTTTCATGGCTAATTTCACCCATTGGTGTATACGCACCCGTGTGACTTCGAAACCAAATAATTTACTCATGCAAATGATGATTTGAAACTCCAACCGTGTTGTGTTAATCATTTCCTTCGCGATGTTAGGTCTTTCGAATTTTTTTTAAACGTCTCTCATGAATGTGAATCCATGACAGATACCTTCGGCAATGGCGTCTATACATACATTGTACAAATATTGCAAAGCAAAGTGCGGTAATAAGATAAAGTTTGATTCCGTCATTTGAAAGATCCAAGTTTTTCACCATGGCGGCACCAAATCCATTGAAGTTAAAGTTAAGCAATATCTCGTACAAACTACTGTTAATCGATAATGGCCAGTAGCAGGAATAACAAACATGTATTAAACAGAGCTAATGGACCCATAAGCCATGGCAACCATTCAATAAGTATTGCACAAACACTCGATAAATTTGTTGGTTTCATTAATGGCTTCATAACCTATGGAACGAGTTATGAGCTCCATAAGCTGCCAAAATGGCGAAGCGCGATGAACCGCTTGGAGACTTAATTATTTGATAAAAGAACTGTTTGAAGACGAATGACCAGTTTGCCTACCCTCTCTAACATATAATTATGTGTTTTAGCAATTATACCTACATGGGATAAAGTTTCATAAACCGGTGCAATGACATTTAATAAAAAATTGGGAGCAATTAACTATTGCTGGATAAGTTATGACACAGATAGATGTTTTCTTCCTAGCTGAATTATTTGAGGTGCACAACTTAATCGATCACATTACTATTGATTCCATTACTGAATATTCTTGGTCATTCGCGACTCATTTTCTGATTGGTCCGTATAAATTGTGAAGCAATGAAGCAGTTGGATGCTTCAGCAGAATATTACTGAACTACTTGTTCTTTGTTTTTTCGAGTAAATTTTCGTAGCTAAAAAATCATCTTTTCATAGTTTGGCAATGATGTACCGACGTTTTTCAGTTCGAAGATCCCTTGTTTTGATTGACATAAATTGTTCATTTTCGGATTTTTTGATACCTCAACAGGAGGTCCAAATTTCGTTCTCGAGATTATTATTTAACCTGCATTGTCCAATCTTGAAAAATGTGGACTCCTTTTAGGTCTGAAATACTCGCCGAAATGGAATTTAAGCTAAACACTGTCCTCCCTGGTATCTCCTCAGTCACCCGGACAGATTAATGTCCTGGCGAGACATATCTCCGTCACAAAGTATTTCACGGCCAAAACTGGAAAAACATGGTCTGCAGCCCATAACCAGTGGCAATATTTGTTTTCTACATAGTGTTTTCAGAAGTGCAATAAGTGATTCATTGCTTTTATTCGTTTTATTGACTGTGGCTCAAACATGTAGAAAAGTTAACTAGTAAAGACGCTTAACCTCCTGGTGATAAGAGGCGCGTTGAGGTAGTTTTATACCAGTTTACACCGACCGTCAACTTTATCAATAGGTCTCATTTCACCCTTAAGGTGGCTAGATCAGTAACCATGGGTCATTGAATGCAGGTTTTTAATCATTTTTATGCGAGCTGAAAAAAATCTTGGACCATCTTTCATTTAAGTGCATCTGTTCATGGGTTTGAACTCACCCAGAAGTTGAATAAAGATCTCTCGGGTATTCCGCCGGCTTAGCAAATCCTTAGCTCCCCCGAGGATGGAGAACAAGTTCCCCGAAGCGTTGAGAGGTAAGGAGCTGCTTACCCCGTGGAATACCCGAGAGACCTTTATTCAGCAGATATACTGGGAAAATCTAAGATATGTCATCACCAAAAGTTAATAATATATCATAATCTGGGTTAAAGCATGTTATGACCAGAGTTTTGGTCAAGGTGATCCAAATGTAGAGGAAATTATAGTTAAATATGTTGTTTTTCAATATTTGACTTTGCGTTACGCCTTGATATTTGCTACCTACTATTATAATATTAGGAAATACGAGGTTAAGCCAATATAAAATCGCAAACGTCAGCATTTTATCATCAGCATCAGGTGAACACATTTTATTGGGAATATTTGGAACATCCACCGTACAGTCCTGACTTACCCTTCAATGATTTCCATCTGCTCGGGCTCTTAAACATCATTTCGGTGGTCGGCGTTTTGAAAATGATGATGCCGTAGTCCAAGAGGTTACTCGTCAGCTGCGACAGCAAACAAAAGACTTCTCTGCTGGCGGCTATAAAGGATTTGTAAAGACATGGGATGAGTGTCTGAATGTTCAGGGTGACTTTGGGTGAAAAGTGAAATAATTTTCAGGAAGCTACTTTGATTACTATTGCCTCTATCCAGTTTTGCGAGTTATTTATAGACCTTTCCTCGTATATTATTTTGCGTTTAGGAGAAAACGTGCTCATTAGTAATCGAATAAGGTACCAAATAATATAACCCAGTCATGAAATCCACTTGCTAAAATGGCATTTAATTGCGAAGTAACCAATAAATTGATATATATTTTTTTACTTTTTCCTATAAATGATCACACACTGATCTCTAGTCAACTCTGGTTAACTCGTATTCAAATTTCTTAAACATCTGTGCATAAATAAAAATCGCTCCATCCCATCATAGTCATGCACCTATTTGTCAGGACCGCCCCTGTGCAGAGCAAGGCACCTTAAATACTACCAGTTGCACATTTTTCACGGCCCGAGATGAGAGCGGCGCACGCAGGCAAGCGGAACAACCCTGACCCCTAGGCCCCTTCCCTCCCCCACCCCGTTTAGAAAGCCCTCTCCTCGTCCCATCGCAGCCCTTTCAACTCTGCATTCCAGCCACGTGACGAAGACGCCCTCTGGAATTCAAGAAAACGCCTCTTTTATAACTCCTCCACGAGGAGAAGAAGGTTGGTTTCTTTCTCGACCGCCAGGCTGCGCATCCGTTCCTTTCACCACACACGTCCACTAGGTGTCTTTTCGATGTCTTCTATCATATTTATACCTCGTTCAGACAAATCTTACGCTTCACTATAGCTTTCCTCCTTGCATTCACTATACACCGTTGTAACTAACGTTTTTAATATAGTCGTTTTATTTACTTTAAATTAACATTATATACGATACACAATGATTATTTAACCTCACCACCTTCTTCCACGCACACTTGAGGTGGCTTACAGGAGGAAATCAGTCGCCTAATTTTGAACATATTTGCGATCACCCATTCCCAATGAGAATTTTAAGTCTCCAAAGGAACATTGGAAAGGAATTGATTCTTATTTCACGACAATTCACTATTGAAATTATAACCACCCACAAGAAACAGATGTGATTTCTGCCAACACTTTTCCAAGTAAAACTCGAGTTCTGGAGATAATTTAAGACTTAAAAACAGAGTTTATGACTGTCTTAAAAGCAAATGGCGCTCATGCCTTGTCTATTAGAGTGGCCAAAATCCTACATTTTCATGTACCTCATTTTATTATCGTGCTCCATCTTATTCGGTTACCGTCCTTGACTCCAACGCTCAGCCATGGTAATTTGGCGTGGTTAGGGACTTCTAGGGCGATAGTTACCTAGGTGACTTCACGCGGCGGTGAGGAGCTTACGACGGTACATAAGCTGCACGCTACCTCAGCTGTGTGAACGGCGTAAAAACCATCCCCAGAGGACAAGTAACTGATACTGGGAAGGTTAATGATTTATTAAATTAAGGTTTGATGAAATAATTTAGGTATATTTTCGACTAACTATTACTCACTTCTCACGCATGAATCAGTTATAATCGCACAGTCATCACATTGTGCCCTCTTTGGTTGGGATTTCCAGATTAGCCAATTTATTGATGGATTCATGTCATTTTTGAACCCTAAAAACCGACTTGATTGGAAGAAATCCTTTCATTCAAACCTTACCTTATCTATAAAGCTTCTATTTATTCATACAACCCTTCGAATTTCGTTCTTTTTTTCAAAATATTCAATTTTCCTCCAAACAAGATTTCTCTTTAAACGGTTGAGTAAATTGAAGTCAAATAATATTCCTGTTGTAATTTATCGGCTTAACGTTTTGTATGGATTGATGTTGAACCATTTTATCTCTGAAAAATATATTTTTTTCAAGAATACATGCTCCTCGTATCGTTACATTTAGGGTTTAGAGTCCAGTAACATCGGTTCAACCGCTGGTTTTTCAGCTCCATACCCCCGCACTCTTCAAACATTGATGCTAATACTCCGTAACTTATGATTATTTTGATATTTTTAAATCCCAAAAGTATTGTATTCCCCGCTTTCGTTAAATTAATTCAATAAATACTCATTAAATTCTGGTATAATGCCAGCACACACTCACGTTAGTTGCAATCATCGAAAGCTGTGAGGATCACATTTGCATACCTGACCATTTGGGCCCAGAGAGAGAACATAAATCATTTCTATGATTCTATGATCTATTTCTATGATGGTATTTATGGACAGCCGAGGATGAGTATTGAAACTTCACTTACTTTACATGAAAGCACTTAATATTTTTATTCACCGTATCACCCGTGATAGCTGAAGCAAATATCGTTGCTGTAGACCTCCAGTTTTACGCATAAGACCGTTTTACGCAACATTTAAAACCTACCAAACCATTTGATGTTAAAGTAATAATACCATCCAAATCCGAAGAGTTGATATAATGTTTCTACTTTAGAAAGGATACATCTCTCGCTATTGGGACCAGTAGCAACATGAGAAGATCTTATTTTATTTTTTAACTTCAAATTCTGTACTTCATGGGCTTCTTTACTTTCTTAGTGATTGCCCCAATTATTTTATTGGGAGCCGGTAATGCAAGTTGGTCATCTATCTAGAAGTTTTTACGCCCTACATTTTTTCTACAAAACCCAAAAGTGGTACTTATTATACCATGTGAAATTCTGCCATTATATGTTTCAGAAGTAAGTTTAGATCAAGGAGACATTTAGAATTCGATTCATTAATTCTAAAAATCTAGATTTCTAGGGCGGTAACTCTCCAGGGATAATCTCGGCGAAAAAAGAGGTGCATTTTAGGAGATGTTTCTTGCTAAATACATTATTTTTGTGCACAAAGCCTTGCTATCAATGGAGGCAACTGTATCAGATACAAGTTTCTCGTTGCTATGCCTAAAATCATCGATGTAAGATGACCTCTTTTTCCCGCACGGTTCCTCATCTTATCATTCTGTATTTGTACATGGAAGTGTCAGCAGGGACAAATACATACTAAAGAGTAAAAAAAATGAAGCAAGCCATCAAAAAGCTATCTAAGTATTTATCTGTCTCGAGTGTTTACAAAAAAAGTACCGCTCTACTGAGATTGAAAATGATAGCATTCAGGCGATAATTTGTGGCTTAATGGTTAAAGTTTCTTGTTTTTTTGCATTTCTAATTACCTTTATTCCTTGTCTCTCTGTTTTTTCTTTGTTACAATCAATCTTTCACGATGAGGAACAGCTGGGCTGTTTGCCTATTCTATCGTTTTTTACTCCTGGCAAGGACATTTTTGAATTTCTACTCGCAAAAAAATGGAAACCGCTGGCATTTACGATTCATTAGCGATAAGGTACCAAGATTTGTAGGTTGATCCGTCGATTAAAATACTTGACCAAAAATGCCAATAATTGAGGTGATGATGCATTAGAGGATATTAATCAAATATTTTATTTTTTGTTATTATTAGAGAACGGTAATGATTTCTTTTATTTTAACCACCAGTCAACAAATGAATTTCCTCTCTCAATTAAAGCCTAGCAGCGAGTTTTAGCTCGTAGTTGTTTTTGTTGTTGTGAAAGTTCATTTACCTATTTTACCAAAATTAATACATACCTCCCAACCTTCAATATAGGCAAGTAAATTATTTCGTGACAAAATTCAATAAAACATAATTTAGGCAAATTAAATGGTGAAACACTAAGTTTTAAGTAGACGACAACTTTGTTTCTCGGGTCACTGACATACCCGGTCAAGTACACAGCCTATGTTCTACATTTAGTCCATTAAAGCCCGAAATTGCATGGTTTAAATCTATGCGTAGAAATTATATGGCATCGTCCGTCTCTGTTAAATTAAACACAACCCGTAGAAAGACTATAAAAGCTCCATATTTCACAGTGTTTTGCATCTGATCATTACAAATATGTAATTTTAGCATGGAATAAGTTTTGTAACTCTCAATTTTCGACTGCAATGGTCATATGCATCTACTTATTACCCTGCAAGCCACCTCAAGGGTCTCTGGAGGTGACATATCTCAAACATGAACCAGAGTGAAGAAATTAACATTCACCAACATAAACCGCACTATAGGTATGCTACAAATGCTACAAAAACTACTAAAATTATCTGTAAATGTAACTATGTAAAAATGACACAAGAGCCATGCAGGTAACATATATAACATGACGTTAGCACAACTCAGCAGATTTAGAAACATACATTTGGGAGCACATGAATTAATCAGCTACACTATCAGCCAACTAACCTACTTCAAAGTCTTTACGCAGCCATTATGGTCTCTTATCGATCGTGGGAAAAACGAAATTTTAAACCTTTCGTTTTTACAATCTATATCACTCATTTTATTTTTCTTGATCTGATCTACCGTAGTATTTTCGTATTCGTAAGATATTGATACCTTCGTCGGAAAGTAAATTGTTTTTGTATATACATAAAAGACAATCTAATTTTGAGTCGACGGTCTGAAAGCCATTCCCATCCAAGTTGTTGCAAGAAGTCAGAAACACTCACGAGACTATCGTGATGGCCTTTTACGCATATTGCACATCCTCTCTGCACGCGTTCTAACTCTGTTTTTAAGCCTACCTCATGAGAATCCCAAACACTGGCAGCGTATTCTAAGTGGGGTCTAACAATGGGGAAGAAGCTAATTTCTCTACCTTTATCCTCGAACCTTCCAAGCACCCATTTAACAAATCCCAATTTACGATCAGCTCAACCAGTTATTTCCCGAACATGTTTGCTCCAAGGGAGATCATTATTTAGTTTAACTCTGAGATACGAGGGGAGACCCAAAAATTAACGGACACCATTTTTAAAAAAATATCAAATTTATTTTTTCCAGTAATTAACTTAAGTAACCTTCGAAGTGCTCTCTATTAATACTTATACATTGATTCAAACGTTTTTTTCCACTGCGCATAACACCTTTTGTACTCGTCCTTTCCGATGCCTTGCTGCGCCGCCTTTGATTTTCTTTTCACCTCCAGAATGTCTGCAAAACGTTTTCCTATCAGCTCCCTTTTCATCCGGTTTAACAAAAGGAATTCAAAAGTTGCGAGATACAGTGAGTAGGGCAGGTGAGGAAGCAGTGTCATGCTGTTTTTCGCCAAAAAATCACGCACAGAAATGGCATGTGAGCTGGAGCGTTGTCGTGGTGGAAGAACTAGTTCCTACTCCGATACAAATCGGACAGTTTTAACTAAACATTCTCGCGCAACCGTCTCGAAACAACTCAGGTTCTTGGTTCACTATAGATGCTCAGGGACTTGCTTGGAGTGAACAGTGCAAAGCGAAGAGCGTTTTTATCAGTTTTGGGCGTGAAAGGGCTTTAAATGTCTTCGATCGACATATCGCCGCATTTGAATCATGATTGCCATTCATAAACTTAAGCTGTTTTTAAGGCGTGTTCTTTATAAGCCTTAGATAACATATCAACCGCGTCTGATGCACTTCTACCAGGCAGAAAACAAATTTTCAACGCCTCTGTCTGTTCTCTAAAATCAGCCATTTCAAAAAAACCGAAGAAGTCGAAAAACTAGTCTCAAAGAAACTGTCACAGGAACTGAAAAAGGGACTTGCTACAGCAGACCCAAGCAACGTTGCTTGATATACTGACTCAGAAGGGGCTATTTAACACCCATCTAGTGGGAAAAGTCCGAACAACAAAACCGACGCGCGCAGCGAATTCCGTCCGGTTACTTTTGGGTGCCCCCTCCTATTTTATATAGATTCTACAGTCTCTAATTGGGTATTTTGTACGTATTAGCTGTACTGAGGGGTTTTTTCTTCTTCTGAAGTTCATTACAACACATATTTTCAAATTTAATTCTGCCAATTTCATTCGAAAAAAATTAAATTAATTTATATCAAATAATATTATTGCGTACATAATGAACGTTTCACATTGAAAATATATGAAAATCAAATTCTATGTGCTGAATTATGATGATAAAATCGTTGTCCGCTCATGTTTATGAACTTCATTCAAAAGTTTGAGAAGGCCACTCGGAAGGAACTTAGGTCACACTGTTATAAACTAGGGCTATACCTTTTCTCGTTGTTGCTTGTGATGTAGTTTATATCCATAACTCAGCTGCTTATATAAAGGAATTTTTGGTGTTATGGCGTGCGTCTGCGGCTAAGGTCAATTCAGAATCTCAATTGCTATAAGCTACAGAATGCCACCGACTGACTTCCTTGAGACACATTTTAATTTTTCGCGTGCATATATGTACTTAGGTATAAATTCTGGTGTTTTGGCCAGTAAATACATGCGTACAAATTTTGGTATTTTGGCATACAGGAAAATAAAAATAGTTTGTAATAGCTGGAAAATATCATGTTCTTTTACAAACTTCAAAATTATATAAAAGTTGAGTCCTTTGAAGTTCTTCTGAGACTTATTTCCACGCGTTTTTTCCATAGCCGAACGTAGTGCAAAATATTTAGCTGTTATACGTCTGCAACGGAAAAATATCAAATTTACTATGAAAATGTGTAATTGAATTCATCATGAATCATTCAACCCTTAGATTGTTTGACCACATCCCTTCATTCTACCCTGCAAATTCCCTTATATCAAAGTAGCTCTTCGGTATCAGAACCCGTTTTTGTTGGCCTACGTATTCGTCCCTAGGTCTTTCTTCTGGAACTATTTCTATTGCATTTCTTACGACGCTGTTGTTTCAATGTGTAACTCATCCATCAGGATTTTGTCTTCTTAATAGTGTTCCATATTTTTCCCACATTTTCAATTTTTTCTTTTCTCTTTCTCTTCAGGATCTTACCCAATCTATCCTATTTTCTTCTCCATTTTCACTTTTCCCTATTTTCTCAATTTCTTCCCTATTTTCTTAGATCCACGTAGTGTCACCCTTATCGCGGATATTTTCAGTAAGTACTTTTTCCTTCTCACTACAGGTAAATAACAGTAAATATTTCCACCAATATTGTTCATTATAGACGTTGTGCTATTATGAATTTTAATAAAGACTTTGTAATGTCCACTCGGTTATTTATTCGAACAACTCTTTTCGACTCGTAAAGCGTCATCATCAGGTATAATGCATCAGGGCCAAACCTGATGATGACGCTTTAAGCGTCAAAACGCGTATTACAAATACATTGTAGTGGACGCCATAAATTTTTTTTTAAATTCACGATGATGTTCCACAATATCTCGCCGGATATCGTAGAATATAGTAGTGCTATTACTTTAAAAATAATACATTTTCGCGAACTAAACCCTGATAACATCGAGTATTTTTAAATATTGATATACCTTTATTTCTTCAAAGATAACAATCGTTATTTAATTCATGAACGCTCTCTTTGATGGGTTATTCTTTGCTGGACGCCCGTTGAACTTCTATATTTACTCATCTTTTCTACCATTTCACGCGATCAATAAAGCGAAATATCATTCTTTGACGCCGAGTTTTCGAGCAGAGAGGTGCCTCGTTTGTCGGAATGAGTGAAAGTCCCGCGCGGAGATTCCAACGCCCGGTATCCATTTAGGCAAGTTCAGTGGGGTTTGTGAGGAATTCAGCGCTAGGATGTGCGTGAGTAAGAGCGGGCATGCATTAATTCTGGCGTGCGTACGATACCACTTGGTGTGAGGAGGCTGGGATGCGATCAAGAGAGGGAGCAAAAGAGGGTCATCGGAGGGAAGAGAGAGAAGCCTTTCGATTCGACACACTTTGCCCGGATTCCTGGGCCATTACCGTGCTGATGCCGAGAGTGATTGGGCAGAGGCGCGGGTTTCGTCTGGTTAATCTGGTGAAGGCGGAGGGGAAGGGGGTTGGTAGGATGTTTGGAAGGAGACTAAGAGGCGGTTGCCCTGGGGGAATAATGGTCCTCTTTGGAGGAGAGGTGAACGGGCGGGTTCTGTGGAGGAGAGAATCGGAGATGGGGTGATAAGGAGGGCGATGACGACGGGAGGAGGAGCCAGCAGCATCTCTCGCCGGGACGGAAAAACGCCACTTTGGCCATTATTTAGTTCTATTCAAATGAATTGCTTTACTTTTTTGCACTAATCAAATGTTATGTTCTGCTGAATTCGTTGTTGATTGGTAATGCAGTTCCGTGTTCCAAGGAATCCATAATGAGCCTGAGCTGCATATTCATAACCTGATAAAAATTATTTGTGCACTATGTGATTGTTATGCATGACCCGTCGACAGGCCAAATGGCCTGACAGAATATGACTGTAACTAGAGTTTAAAAAGTAAAAAATAAAACAAAAAATACCGCGTATCACCGCTGTGTGCCTACCGGAAATTAATCATAGCATCAGATTCCAAAGTTTTTAGTGAGTAATTTTCCAATGGACTCGGAAATTAATGGACCTTTCATGCTTTGGCAAACAACACCCATTGAGACAAAGCAGAAATGTGTGAAAATTATTCGCATTTTTTTGGATTTCAAACACGGAATACCCGAAGTCATGCAGAGTTCTTCAAGTATTTTAGTTTCAAAGTCGTTATGTTGCTCTGGTGGAGTTGAATACTCATTATACAGGCTAACATGACCGGGCAGAGGCACATATGGCAAAGATCATCAAGACATGTAGAGTGTTGCTAGTTTAATGTCATAAGTGATACAAGCCTACGGCTACATTTACGTGAAAAACCGCTACCACACCGTCGCGTCGGTTGAAATTTTGGCTTAATTTTTATGTAATTCTCCAGTTGAATTATTTTCTTTCATTGTCAAAATATTGGTACTGTATCGGAGATACATTGGTAGATGAGATCATGAGAATAAAATTCGGGAAATGTTGCAGGAGGGACAAGCTCAAACTGCCATATCGCTTGCAAACAACGAGAGGGTTTAGTGGCTACAATGAGGCTTTTTAATGAGATTTATCAATACCTCATAACAATTATAAGCAAGATTACATAAGAAATAACTGTAAACCGTTAAATCAGGTTAACTGTAGATTAAACACATCATTATTCGTATTGCAACTATGTAGTTGTTACCAGTGCATAAAAGTAAATTTTACCGCCCGCAAAAAGCCTCGATAGTAATGTTAATAAAATCATAATGTCGTTTATCCGAAACAAATGATGCAATATGGATGCCCAATGGCGATCCAAAAATTTTGTTTCTCTTGTTTATTTTAATGAAATACTAAATAATATTGGTATAATAACTGCTAAAATATGAAATATATGATATAATATGCCATTTGTAGGTTTTATGGCGAATATTCTTGTAAATGACAAAATTTGTATCTCTATAATCTTATTCTTTACTGAATTTGCTCAAGCAAAGAGTATCTGATAACGGCATCCCATGATGGAAAACTGTTTCCGATCAGTCACCGAAGTCAAGCATCACTGGGCTCGCCTTGAACTCTGAGGATTTACCCTCCTGTTCACCCAAGTGGTTTTGCTTCTGTCTGCTAATTCACAGATAGTATGTGCGAAATGACCTTAACCGTTGTGACTTATTAAATCAAAATATAATTTCTACGCATCGTGTGTCATTGAATGATCAAATGGACCACAGAAAAATGGAGAGCTCTTTGGTAGTATATTCTCTTTCACCCGGAAAGGGATGTTTGAGGAGACTTTTTTCCGTTTTGGCACACATTATTACGGCTTTCTAAGCCACCAGGCACCTCACGAGTTCGGAAACGTGGCGCCGGGACGCGGATTATTCCCAAGCGCCCGTCCTTTCGTCTTTTTTTTTCATTTCATTCCCTCCCAACCGCCCCGAGTCACACTTTTCCGTCTCCGCCCTTCCGATTCCTCCGCTGCTCCGAGTAGAGTGACCTTAACCTCATTCCGCATTCCACTTCCACTCTTAAACACACACTCACACACATCGTCCCCGGCGCGTTTACTTCCTCACCTCTCGCCCTACTCACTCTCTTCCTCTTCACTTTCTCCCTCTCTCTCTCTCTCTTTCTACCTCCCTCCCCCCTTCCTCCAGCGGGACGCACACGCTCCAAACGAGCCTCTCTTCCTTCTTACCTTCCTTCCAATCTGGAATCTCACTTTTGGAGTCTCGGCGTTATGTCTCCGCTGGGTGACCTCGTTAAAAGAGTCATAAGACTCCTCATGGGTGACAGGCGAAAGGGTGATCAAGGGTAAAATATGCTGCTTCATATCTTACATACAAATTATTGGAGTTATTTACCAGACAAGATAGATTAAAATCAAATAAATAAAAACTCCACTAGGTTTTTACAGGTGCAACTTTTTTATCTACCCTATATTATTATGTATAATCTTTAAATTTCTATAATATCTTTCCGTAACTCAGAATACCCCACGTACAATGAGGGACCATAATAGTTGCGATAGATCAGTTCTAGGATAATTTGACCCCATTAGGTAAAGTAAGTTTTGCACTTATGCTAAGTATCTTAACATCGTTATTAGGTACTATCTCCAAATGACATTTCCGGCATGATATAGTTTATGCCTGATTAGTACCTTTCACCATTTCGAGAGTTCGGAAACTTGGGCCGGGACACTTTATCAGTCGCATTAATAATCACCAGTTGTTGTATCTAAAATAGTGCACTGTATTTTAGCATGTTCTTCTACGTAGCACTCGCATAGTTTCTGGTCTGACCGTGCATTGTTATCCTGACTGATTTTTGCCTGCGCCTAGCGGACGGGGTAAGGCGCGCGGTTCTAATTTCATCATAGTAGTTGCTTGCACGGTATTTCGTAGATGTAGATGTACTCTGAGATGAAGAGCATAATTGTAGATAAATTACAATGGCCTTAAGTGAAAGGGAAAATTTGTTACCCTGAAGAAAAGCTCATATAAATGAGTGATGAAATAAGTAACTATACTTTTTTTCATGGAGTGAATAGTGAAAGTAGATGATGCCTTCATGCACAAAATTGAAGCCTCCACTTTTGCGGAAAATATACTAACATAAATATCGCGCCAAGTTTGACCAGAGGTTTTATGAATGATAAGTAGTTTTTTTACTTCCACTGTGAATTTTTGTACTAGTATTGGAAGCTTTTCATTGAAGATGTTCAGTTCAGCGCAGATCGGAATATGTTATCGCACTTGCTACGAGGGATCGAGCAATGTGCGCTGGCGAAACGTTTGGTAACTTGTAACTAAGCTAGAAATTTGCTGGTGCATGATTTTTACGGTCGAAATGTTAGCCTTTCCGTTTATGTGTGTTTTGACTAGTATTGATTGTGATCGCTTATTGGAGTAAATGACTGGTACCCCTGACCGCCAATCCGGATATCCAGACTCGGTTCCAAGTCAAGTCAAACGATTTCCTCATGTCGATTTTGTCCACATTGTTGTTTATCTTTTGGTTTGTTGGTTATCATAAATGTATGTCTTGATCATGAAGGGCGTAAATCTTTGCACTCGACCCAACCGATGAAGAGCCCATTCTTTCACCTGTAGCCACCCTTCCCCAAATCATGTCACAGTGCATTTGGCAACTTTTAGTGAGGCCCCCCACTCCAACTTTTGTTCTCGTTTCTGCTAGGAAGCGGAGATACCCAATCCTTTTGCGAAAACGCCCAAAGTTTAAGTAAAAAGGTATTTGAAATGGATTATAGTGGCTAAATCATCGTAGTACACCAAGTGAAAATGAAATAAAATGACAAAAAACAATTTAATTGTGCTGTTGTCGGCATGTCTTAGAAATCTATCTCATTTCCTGCTCATGTGGTTTTTATTTCAGTGATGTTCGCAATAATTACACATTTTTCATTCGCATTTTCTAAAATGGGCCTTGTACTTCATCTCATTCAGCGCGCAATAAATTTCCTGGTCCCTTCAAGACAAAATGAGTGCTATTTCTACTTAAGTGACTAACACATTAAGATTAAGGCACAATGCAAGTAAAACTAATGATAGATTTAAAGTAAATATTTTTTAACAAAAAAGTATGATAGTTGTTACTCACATTTCTTTTATTTTTGAGAGGAAAACGAAAGATGAGGTATTGAATGTTTCGACCCCAATGGAAACTATATAGTTATGCTTTTCCGTAAAATCTTAGACAGAAGTAGTAATGTTTTATAAATAAAGTAGATGATACTAATGAATAAAAATATTACTTGTGGTGTACTCATAAAGCATTTAATTCAGTAACACAATGATAACGTACTACTTCATTTTAGTTGAATACTTTATAGTTTTATCCATAAAATTGGGCGTTAGCTAAAGAATATTCTCATGATTTCCATCATTTAAAACATTGCTGCCAATATTTGGCAAATTTTTGCCTCACTATGTAAAAAAACATTACATTTCATTCAAATTATCAATTTATGAGTTTTTTCTCCATTTGCATGGCCGTAGAATTATCGACTATCGTTTACGAATCGATAGTAGATAGTCGAATATCGACTATCAGTATAACTAGGGTAATCTCCCGGCGAATTTTAGTTCAAATGAAAGATTTTTTCAGGTGCTAGCCCCCAGCCCCTCACGAGATTTATTTCTTCATTTCAGTATTGGTTATTAACTTTTTACCTCAATTTAATCCATTTGCGAAGGCAATTTTCCTTCTTCTCCTATCCAGCTTAACCGCCTTCTATCACTTGGGTTTTAGTGTATCTATTCCCCTCATTAACAAATCCAACAGCCTACTCAGCCTCTTACCAACTTCCCTACCTTCGCGAGCACTTTTGTTTCCTCTCTCAATCACTCCAGGTACTCCCTCTTTCATTTTCCATTTCCTATATCTCATTTCCTTATTGTACGTACCGACCACATTCTGAATGCCTGCAGCCCACTCCCATCTACTTTCCACTGAGTCTAGATTTGTACACCATACTTCACCACGTTCCATTTTATTATATTTTCCTCTATTTATTAGCTTACACAAGATCCCCGTCATCTGCTCCATTTTTTGCTTTACTCATAATTCGCAAACGCCACTCTGTTTCCAATTTCTTTGCTATTTTTTTCATTTTCCACCAACCCTAGGAATCTATTGTTCCTATTGCTCTAGTTCGTGGCCACTTTATCCTCTAAAATATCATTACTTCTGCGACCTGATAGGTAATCTCTATTTATTTATTTCCAAATTGATTTTCTAATTTATTTACTAAATGTTTCAATCAATTAGATCTAAGTCCGTTTATTCCTTAGGTCTTTCTTATGTCTCAGCCCTATAGTTAGCAGGTGAAGGGGGGCCTCGTATGCGTGACATTTTAGTTCTCTGTCTGACGTAATAACAGCTGAACTACCACGGTTAGCGATATATGACTTACTTATGTTGGTCATTTCCGACTTAAATACACATTTCTTACCATTACAGTAGTTAAAAGTGTTTATTTTGTAGGTTAAATGACACTAGGCAATCACTTAACTATTATTCTTATCATTAATTCTTGAACTTGAAACTCGGGATTTAGTTTGAAACCCTTTCCTTGCTGACTAACTTCCCACGAAGGGGTGATTTCAATTGCATATAGTTTCGGCCATAGCTATTCGTTGAATTAGAATACAGGTCTTTGAAAACTACTATATAATATTTCTCTTACATTATGAAGGTGATTATTGTTTCTGCTCTGGCGCCCTAATATCTTAGCAAGATAGTGAAAGACAGTGCTTCAGTACTTAAAAGCAAGATTTACTCCAATTTTAATGAATAACATCAAAATCCCAGCCACAGCGTTTTTCCTCCTATTTTTATGATCCGCAATAAATCAATTCAAAATTAATGAAAAAACTTTATATAAGTATTTAAATATCTTAACTTGAGGCAAGGCGACGTTCTTTGAGGTTTTTACAAGTAAAAATGTGTCTTTTATCCTATTATAGTACCAAAACCTCACTTCTGTGAAGAGGAGGTTAAATAAATTAAAGATGTTTGTTTTTTCTGCAGGAAAACTGATTCTAAGATATTCTTAGGTCGGTGATGCTACCACCAAATAAACGAAAATATGATATAACTTCTCAGATTTTAATGCCTTCAATACAGTTTACATCAGTTGATAGTGAAAATAGATACTCTAAGACAACAAATGGTTGATGAAAGACTGCATCAACTTCCTGTAAACTCAAAGCAGGCAATGTAAAGCCAGAACTCAGAGGGTTTTATTTTACTCGCAGTTTGGGCAGAAAGGAAATACTTTATGGAAATTTGAACACTCTGAGTAAGAACCTCGGATATCCGGAGATGTGATGTTTACATTTGGGATAACTCTCTTATGAGTTAATCTTTCCTGAGCTTTTTACTTGGCATATTTCTAGATAGTCTTATCGGAAGTGTAAAAACTAGCAAGGATTTTTATTTTAACCCATCGGAATGGCGGGAATGTGAATGTGTTGAGTACATTGTATTCTTAGTTCCCCTAGCTGAATAGTGAAATTATTTTAATGAATTTTCCAGGAATTGTTATGACCATATAAAATCTTCTTACTTTATTTTCTGTATCATCTCTATTACTGCGTCAAGATTTATATTGAATATACATTATTTTTTGCAATGGAATAGTTTAACTACAGGTAGTTGATATAAGCTCCTGAAGTCTTGATATTCAGGTCAATCGTAAAGTCTCTTGCTCTAATATCGCTCTCTTTTCCTTTCCATAAAATTTCATAAACAATGACAAAATTTTCTATGCAATAAAATCCATTTTACTCAAATTTGGCGTATTCGGAACTTGGGTGAAATGATTGTATTAAGTGTTAAAAAGAACGGCTGAATAATGATTGCATAACGGTAGGGAGGTCTCAATGATTAATGAAAAAAGTAATAAAATTTATTTATAGAAGTCTTGAGTAATGGGTCTTATTACCAAAGGAAAACATTGCATTTTAATACAAATTGTAATAAAATTTACAATTTAAATTACGATATTTACAATTACAATATGCCTTCTAAAGAGCGGCAGAGTCCACGCGGTGGAGTATATATGTTCGTCAGACAAATTCGGGAGAATAATTAACAGATTCTGTTATGAGAGAAGTGAAAAGTTTTTTTCCTTGATTTCTATAGAAATTATTATTTAAAACTATAGCAGTCTTATTATACGTTGTTTTTTCAAAAGAGGTTTCCTTGGTTAAGAACGGAAGGACACAGAAACGGGAGAAATCACGGAGTTATGCTAATGATTTATCATGACATATCATTATTACTAGTATATGCGGCATTCGAGAAAGGATTTTGTCACGCTCTAAAGAAGATTCAACGACTGCCGTACAAAAGTAATAAAACTAAGGAAATGCACGGCCTTCTTATTAACAGCCAGAGAACTATTTTAATATAATTGGGTGATAAATTTTACTCAAGACAGTTATGAGGTGTCGTGCTCGCTTTAATCAGACGTTTATCCCTGTTCGTGTAGCTGGAGAAATTCTCGACCCTTTGATGTCTGCGATATATTTTTTTCCTGATGAGCTATGCGTGCTATAATACCCTGAACTTTCCCTATGAGGATTTGATGCGAAGTTTTCTTAGTAAAAAAAAAGCCATATAGAACCTCGAAATTGATGGGTTTCTGCTCACGCTCCTCTGTGTAAAATAAGAATGGTGTACACTGAGAATGATTGTGGTTTTACAATTACACGCTGACGTCGATCTCGTTAGCCATTACGCATGATTTGGAAGTGCTGTCAGATCATTACTTGAGTTTTGCGTCGTTTAATCCTAACATGATAAGTACTGTAGCTTTCGTCAATATTGGCCAAAAAAAAGTCAAGAATACATTTTGAGTAAAAGTTTCTGTTTCTTTGGGAAACGTTGTTTGCTATTGTATCACAAGTTCCGATTTGTGACTTTTTAAAAAGGCTCTATAAGTACCTAAATATTATTATTTGCTTGAAGATAATGGTGAAATTATAAAAAAAGTAAATCGTCACCTTGGGTAAGGTTGCACCTACATTCTACCCTACGAGCCGCCACGGGGGCGTATGGCAGAGGGTGTTAGGTCATCATCCGTGTAAACGTAACGTTTTTGCAGGTGAAATGGTGATTTGAGTGTATTTAGTGGAGCTCAGTTCTTTCTGTGGCCGCTCATTATGCGCGTAAAGAACGAATTATTGTACCTATCTCTTCGTCAATGTATCTCTCTTATTTTATCGCTTCTGTCATACCTTGAGATGCAGTGAGGCGCCATGATAATATGCTCTGTGTCGCCCTGAAACACACCAGTTCTGAAGTTCTCAAGCAATCTAAGCCTAGCGTGTAGCCTCCGAGTCTCTAAGGGCTCCCACCTTAATCCCTCTAAAATTTGTGAGACACTATATTTTCGCTTGTAGCAGTTTTTTAAGAAGCGTGGTCCCTTTTTGGTAATTTATTCATTATTTTTGGTTAAATGTTTATGACCAGGGTCCCAAATGCTCGCGGCGTATTCGAGGTGAGCCCAGAATAAACGGAGTGATTGTTGATAACGAGAGGTATGTAAATACTATACTATCACACACATGTCAGTCCCCTAAAAGGCTTGCAGGATACGCCTAATGTGACTTCCATTTCATGAAGTATAGAAGTCACCTCTCCTAATACAGAGAAAAAGGTAACATAATTTTATCTAATTACAATGATAGCGGTGACTGGAATGAATTGCGATCTTATCTACATCGAATTTGGCTTTAACTCGACAGGTTTGCCACTTAAACATTTTCATTAATCCGTAACACCATGAAGCAATTGATGATGGCGCATGATCCACGAAAAATTTTCGGATCGCGCCATCTAAAACCTCGTCTTACCGAGAATAACGATTGCGTCTTGTAAAATCGGTTCGATAACTATGACCACGTCTTATTGAAATCGCGTCTTGTGAATCGCGATGTGTGAGGGTTTATTACTGTGCAATGAAAAAAAATTTAAGAAAGGAAGGCATGCGTGAATTAGGTTGGCTTAGGAGTGACGGGCAAAGGACAGCACATTGTAGGTAATTCTGACGGAATAACTGCATTTTAACTTGGGGGGTGTGAAAGAGTCTGCAGCGCGTTTCACGGCAGAGTACGAATCAACCAAAGTACAAATCAAAATTGTTGGTTTTGTTGACAACCATTTGGAAGAGCCCATATAAACTATTGTATGAAGAGGTACGGAGATCCGATTTAATTTTATGTTCACGTGAAAAACAGGTGAGGAATTTGACGCAGGCAATCTAGGTCCAAGATCTTGGGAACCATAGTTATTAAGCTCGGAAATTACTTTACTCCCTTGTGCTGAGCTAGTTCGCTCGATATGAGTTCTCTTATTGAAAGGGGCATCCGTTGTAACTACTGCCGTGTTTCTTCACCATTTTAAGATAAAGTTTATGATCTGTAGTTTTTACACATTCATTCGTATTATTGTCTATACTTGACTTAAGTCGTAAAATTGCATTGTGAACATTTTCTATGCCATGATCGAGAAAATAAGCGGTTGGTTATTTGAATTAATCCATGATTCACTTGAATTATTATACTTTTGCATCTTACTCTTTAATTGTCTCCATTTATTTTTCCCTCTCCAATATTACTTTTCAGTTGACTGCTGTCAAAAAACGTGTCAAACGAGTTTGTTTCTCCTTTTTTGTTAAGTTTTCATCATGCTTCTCTGCTCTCCCGCTCCTTTTAGGGAGTATTTTAATTGCCTTAGCAATATACCACGTCAATTACCTCTATTCGTGGAAAAAATCTTGTTGAACATTTGGCGTAAATATAATAAGTAACGCCACGGAATACTAAGTGTGTGTAGTGCGACGAAAATATATTAAAAATGCAAAACAATGGGTGTTATCAGCCACCTCCATAAAGTCATGACCGAAACCATCAAAATTTAACTCTAGAAGTGCCGCACTTTGCAGTATACTTCATACCGGTACCGACTAGGGTCAGTTTGACCCCTTTGAAACAATTTGATTTATAAAGAAAATGTGACGTTTTTATTTTAAATAATATGCAATTGTTACGAAAATATCATTTATATATTATTATGTTTGCCTTCAAAACCTGGTGCCAGAGGAGGGTGCTGAAGATAAAATGGACGGATAAAATAAGAAATGTTGAAGTGTACAGAAGGGTAGGATACGGAAGGACCAAATGGAACACCATACAGACAAGAAGAACCAGATGGATTGGACGCACCCTGATATACAATGGGATTGTGAAGAACATATTGAAGGCAAAATAGAGGGAAAAGTCCACAGAGAAAGACCTAGAAATAAATTCAAGGACCAAATAAATAAGACAGTACATAGGGAAAGATACCAGGAGGTAAGTGAACTAGCATTAGATCTGGTAGGATGGAGGGCTGCAGTCTACCAATCCTAGGATTGAACAACCAATGAAATATTGTGTATTTCGTTGAAAGGATGTAGGTCTATATATACGCTCTGTAATTAGCCACTTCAACATGAAGGATTTGACAGATGAGGTCTTTGGTCCTGTATCCAAGTTCTCGTGCGAAGTCTGGGTCTATTGAGTTTTCGTGCGGCAATTCACCCTTGGATATTAACGTGCCGAACTGCAGAGTTTGGAAAGTTACTAAACAAAATTAGCCGATAAAAGTAAATATCGGTAAAATTAACTAGTTATAGTTTAAAGTTACTTTTATGAAACAGTAACTTTTAAGTTAAAAGTTAGTTACTTTAAAAATAATCATTAAGTAACCTTATAAATCTATTTCTTTCGCAGTTACAATAAAATAAATGCAAACTTCAAGTTCAAGAATAATGTATTTAACTTTAACTTAAAAAGTCATTAAACTTTAATAACATTCTCATTTCAAAATTGGTATCGGACATACGTTCTTTTCTGTCCGAAAAAAGAAGTCGTGCAGCACTAAACATCCTTTCAAATTGTTCTGATGAAAGAATACCAGTACTATACTTGATAAATATATTTCTAATATAGCTTGAGAGTTCGCCAACAGTGCTATACTTGTGAAAATATCTTACTGCTTCCGCGTCAGCGATTGAAAGTGCCTCCTGGCTGATAGAAGTCGGTTGATGCTTAAATTTTGAGAAAAATGCATCCATCTTAGAAAACCTTTCGTTTTTCGTCTCACTGTTGAATGGGGGTGAACTTTTGTTAGTGGTAGCTCTTAGGATCTCCATTTTAACGGCAGTCTCTAGCAGTGATCTTGCAGCTAATCTGTTTTCTTCCGGCATCCAATGCAGTTTGAACCGCGGTATCAGAAGTGCAGCAAGACATAAATCTTTGTCGTTAAAGAGGGATGAAAACCTGAAAATAAAAACAAGGTTTTTACTAAACTTAAATTAGGTAAACTGCCTAAATAATCTTCAAATTCTCATATAAAATTTTCTGATAATACTTGAAAAATTTGCTTTCATAAATCACTTTTATTTTGAATAGTTACCATGTTATCATTAATTTTATTTTCTACTTTTATGTAAATGTTTTGGTGCTTAAACACAAAGTATAACTATACTCAAATAAAAATCAAATTTAGCATGAAAGACAAAAAGTATTCTAAAATAATCTTACCTTGATGTGAGTTCACAATTTGGATTCTGTGGTAATGGAGGCCTTGATGGTTTATTGCTTTGGCAAACACTGAAAACTGACACTATGGTTTTTTCCATCCGAATCAATTTGTTTAAAATATTTGAAATACTGGGCCACAACAAAGTCATTTTAAAAGTAAAAACTGAAGTAATATTTAATTAACTAAATGGCAATAACTAAAGGACGACGAAATACATCCGCACTTCGTTGGAGGTGAAGGTCCGCTCTTCATAAAAGGTGGAGATCGACTTTCGAAGCAGGTGGAGGTCCGCTCTTCGCAGTAGGTGGATTTTTGCCCTTTGTAGGAGGAAGCAGTCTAGGGATTGACCTCACACGAAACAGTCACAGTCACAACTCAACATTGCTACGAATGCTCTTCATTTTTATACCCTTCCACCCCCTTCGTTGGCAAATATTACCCCACACCCCCCTCCTTGGACAAGTTACATTGTCTCTACAAGTGGGACCTTCAATTCAAACGCATTGTTTCAATTTTTGGTCGAGTCTTCCGTTTATTCCCTCTGCTCATTTCTGACTGCTGGGTCAAAAAACGTTAAATGAGCCCTCCAGGACAATGTCTTCGCGTGGTGTCGTGTTACTTCGTCTGGGAGTGCGTTCCGAAATTTTTACGAACACTCCACTCAACCCCGCTGACGACGGGATGTCGCCGAGTGCGAAAACTCGCGCCTTTTACAGATGCGTTACTTTGAATGAGCCCCTTCCCCTCGTTACCAGCCATAGGTTGTTGGTGACCCCTTTTCTCATGTTCAACGCTCTGATATGGATAATACGATGTCGCCGAGGAGCCATTCGTGCCATCGCGGACATTGTCTTTGAGTGGTCTCGTGTATTCTCGTCAGAGGGTGCGTTCCGAAACTTGGGCGGCCAATCCACTCAACCCCGCTTTTGTTTGGATGTATTCATCTGGGCCTATTCATTTCATTCTTGCACAGCTACCCTGCTATATTGCATTCTTAGGTACCGTTTTATTTACCCCTATGTCTGTTGGACAAGCTTTGTGCCCAAATTCGAACAGATCGACATTCACCAAAATTTAACGAATAAAATTAACTGAAGTTAGTTTTGAATCAGTTAATGTAAACTTTTATACAATCAAAGTGAAAAGTTAACTTTTATAAAAAGTAACGATTAAATTAAATAGTTACCTCATTTTTAACAATTAATTTTAATCGTTAATCCCAACTATGCCGGACTGCCTACGAAATTTCAACGATTGACTGTAAAACTCCATTCTGTAATGAGAAAACTCAAATAGAACTGGGAAGGGAGCAAAATGATCCCTCTGGTACTAATAGGTAGGCGGTAATGTACATTAAAAACTGCTACTGCTATGAGGTTCTTGCTTTCACTTAATATTTTCCAGCTAAATAGAATACAAACCTAGAAATATGCAAGATATGGGACGATCCAGTCAGAGGTAATGGGTTGTCAAAATTGGAAAGGGTCATATTGACCCCTCCAGTACTTCTGGTGCTAAACAATGGTCGGTGCTAAACAGCTCCGATCATGAATCTCTGAGCAAGTCTTTGGACGAAGAAGCGACGGCTCTTTGGGAGGGGAGGGACCAGAGGGAGGCTGCTACATCACCACTCTCCCCCGTCCTCCCCTCATCTGAAGAGCGTCCTCCTCGTCCTCACACCGCCGATGAGCGGCGGCAGTTCCACTTTCGCAGTGAAAGGTTGTTTTCGCCGCGTCGTTGACGATGCCGTCGCCGTGTTGAGTCCTACTTTCGCTCCGCTACCCTCTCCTCTCCCTCCCTCTTTCCCCCCATCCTGCATTCCCCCTTCAAAATCTACATTCTCCCTCCCCCCATTCCTCCATCTCTCGTTCTTTGGCAATTTCTACATGTAATCTATAAGACACTTTAATCGACGAATGTTCTCTTGAATACTGAACACTGCTTATCATTCAGCTCTCTGTGAAACTAAGTTTTCATAATTACTTTTTTCGTTTCATACAGTTCTTTGATTAGTTTTTTCTCAGATTCCTCCTGTATCAACAATATTAGTTATCTAATATCAAATTTAACTTATCTTGAATGAACTACCTGGTAAATCCCATTAACATATCTCAACACTGAAAAATATTCTGACTTTCCGGAGTAAAGAATACCATAATTTACTAAAGGAGTAGAGAAAATTAATGAGCAATATTTTTTAACAATATGATTTTTCAATACCTATTTTTGTTCTTCCTGTGCTCCCGCTTTATTTCACGTTTAAATTTAAAAAACAACGGAATTCATAAAACCAGTACGTTCAGCTAGCTTGAAGCTCTTTTTTAATCGTGACGAATTTTATAAATAAATCACTAAATGCAATCTTTGAAGTCAAAGTCATTTAGTGCCGAGTTCTTCGCTTACATCTGAGAAAATAGTTTTACAATAATCAAAATATGGTAAAACTTGGAGGTGGACAGGTTTCAGTCGTTGAGGCATGGAAACCAGATTCCTAAAGTACTTCAATCTACAGAGTTTTGTAAACATTATTTGTTTTATCTTCAACAGATCCTCGCAGCCGAAAATTGTTATTTAAGTTGATTCCAGAGGATAGAGGAAAGAAAAGAAATAGAAAAAAGGCGGTATATGAGCGCCGGGTATTAAGCTAGTTTGAGCGAAATATCATTTTACCTAGAAATCAATGAATTGGATCTCAATAAAAAAAATATATCACCCTTCTATTGACCCCAAAAATTTAACCCCTTACCACATTACTTTCCGAGATATTTGCCAATAAACACAAGCCACTTTACATGGGAAATGGTTTGTGTATGCACATCAGAGAGACCTCATATGAAAAATGATAAATTCCTAACACCTAAATCTCGTCAAAAAATCAACAGTGTGTAGTCTGTGTGTTTTCTCCAACTATTTTCGAAAATTTATCTCATTGTCACCGCAGTAAATTCTTCGGGATCACAATGAACCTTCCGTTTTGATGGAGTTTCAAACGTGCCGCGTGAAAAAAAATGAGTCAAGTTAAAGATATATTTGGATATTTTCATTTGATTACTTACGATGTTTGTCATGTAAAACTATGTTAATGCAATGATTAATAATGCGATATTTGATTTGTGTGTCTCACAGCTGGTGATATTAAGAGGTATAATTCGAATATGGTATCCGTTATGACTAGGAAACTATCTCGCTCGCACCACCCTAAGTTCTCGATCTGTTTTCGTTGTACCTAGTCATTGATGGGGCGTGAGAGGGAGTTTTTGTATCCGTTAGATCAGCAGGGTCTCCCTTTCATGCTACCGCGTCAATAAGTTCTAGAGATATTGCAATATAGTTAGGGTTCAAAATATTATTATCCGTGTCATACTAAAACCTGCCTAATCTGAGTGGTTCAAGTAATCGTAGAATAACTTAGTTTTGTTGTGTCTTGCGGCTCACAATTCAGTCCAAAATAAGGTATGCTACGATATTTGTTTAGTCTTTTACGGAGCGTCGGGCATTTCTATGAATTGTATTTATTTGCGATTAAAATATTCCTGTGGAAAGTTCCAAATTCTCGCGTAGTATTCAATACGCATCTCAATCAGAAGCAAATAGTATTTTCCTTTCACTTTTCAGGCAGAGGACCTACCCTCCAATCGATTGATAAATCCTAGTTTCTTAAACATTCTTCTAGACTAACAAACGTATCGCCTGCACAAGCTGATAGAAATAGTCCTTTTAGCGCGCTGAATTATTTAGTTGAACTTTTAGGGGGATTAAGGCGGGAGCCCCTAGAGACACGAGGCTACACACTAGGCTCAGCTTTCTTGAGATATTTAGAACTGGTGTGTATCAAAGAGACAAAGAGAATATTATCGTGATGCCTCACTACATAGGTCTGACAGAAGCGATAAAATAGGAGAGATACATTGCCGAACAGATAGGCACAAAACTCGTTCTTTCTGCACACAATATGCGGTCTCAATAAAAACTGAGCTCCACTAAATACACTCCCATAATGCACATCACCATTTCACCTCCGAAAACCTTATTCCTTATATCTTTACGTGGCTAGTGTTTATAACCCCCTGCCATACGCCCATGCGGTGGCTTGCAGGGTAGTATGTAGATGCGTCCCGGTTTGTCTCAACTTCAATAGCCAAATGGTAGGCAAGCCTCCATTATTTTTCTTCCAATGGCTAGTAAAAAGGATGACTAAGCAGCTAGAAAAATACTCGCGGAGTTGAAAGGAATTTTGAACATTGGTACATAGTAGTAGCGAAACATGGTAGCAGTAGTCCAGAAGACGCTATGCAATGGATGAGTCCATTCCCTTCATATTAGGTCCGCAGGAGTTATTCTCCCTGTTTGCCTACCACGGTTCGGAAGGTGGAAAACCTTCATTGCCAGTTTCAAAATCCTCAATTTGTTTTTCACGTGAACTATCTTCTTTCTATGGCTGCTAATCCAATTTTAGGGTGGGCTTCTCCAATGAGTTGGCTTCTCATAAATCAGTTATGTTCTACGTTGGACGATTATTGGTACTTCTTCACCCCCTCCCAGTTTAAGTAAGTAAACATATTTAAGAAAAATGAACGTATATTTATTTTTAAACATACGATATATTGCGCAGTTTATTGAAAGTATGCGAAATTAGAATATATTAAGAATTAGCCTAGTAATCTAGTAGGCTAATGTTATTACTTACTATGCAAAATAAACGACAGAAATTTTTAAAGCCTTTTGCAGGAGGGAAAGAGCACATAAATCCCACATCAATACGCCAATATTTATGCTATAGTCGAGCCTTTACTGTTTGTTTTAATTTTTGCTAATTTTACTGGATGTATAATTAAAATTCAAGAACTCTTTCTTTAAGGGAACCTAAGCCATCTTTAGTGTTAAAAACTGTTGCGCCTGATATGTTTTGAAATGTGATCCAAATGTCATTTCACGAGTAAATAATATTTTTCCTCGGATGACCTCAGCACCTTACATCCCCCTTCATAAGGCAGTGTAAGAAGAGACCGACCCTCCTTTTCCTACTAAATGGCATTTCGTAATAATTGAATGGCCCCTCTGCGTACTTTGATTAAGCTATGTTTTCATATTCAAAATTTTATTGTGGAACCTGCTCTTAAATCTTTCTCACTCTTTGGGGCTATGCATAAACTACGTTACCGTTTTTGGTGATTTTTTACCCCCTCCCCTCCATCTTTGACAACCGTAGTATTTTTCCCAACCCCCCCTCAGGACATGTAACGTTGTCTCTACAAATGAAACTTTGCATTTAAAAATATATCCCCAATCATTGAGTAAGTTTATTTTTAGGGATAGGTTGAAATAAGACGAAGTAACCGAACTAGATACAATAGAACTATCTAATCTCAATTGGAAAAAGTAATATTCAGTTTTAATTTCTAAATATCAACCATGAATCATGTGTAGTTTTTTAAAAATCTAGAATTTCTAACGATCTTCAATAAACAATGTTCCTTTATCCCTCCATGAGCCAATATCGTGTATTATAGTTATACGTGGATTACAGTGTAACAGCTACGTTACTCGGAGTAAACCGCTCTCTTCCCCCTCATCACCCACTTTCGGTTTTGAGGCCATTCCCTCCCCCCAACTTGGTAACGTAGTTAATGTACGACACCTTTCAAGTTAATCCAGGTTTAATTAGGTAGCGGTGACTACTGTCTGCTGTACTCCTCCCTCTTCTTCTTTGCCCACCTTTACCTCGCTAGTCTTCCACTCTTTGAGGGCAGACTTCACGCAGGCGACATCTACCAAGTTTCGTTACCATTACACTTTTCGACTTTCGCTTTTCCTCCCGCAAGGATCAACCGTGAGACGAAAGAATGCGAACTTAGGGACGCAAGAATTATGCCGCCAGAGAGATAGATTGAGGGAAAATTCTGGAGATCTATTCGGATTGCGGAAGACAAGATTTCTCGCTCTGTGTCCTCCAAGGCGATAAGAGCCTCAATCCATCTCAATCGCGCGTCCTTTACGGTGTCGTTCTCTGGTTGTTCCCACGCTGCTGCGGATAGGGGGAGCGACTTACGCTCAAACTCGATTTCCAAACGCTTCTGCTGTCTGGGTTTGTGCACGAGGGAAAGAAACTGAGTTTGCACGTAGCTTTCGAAAGAATCCTTTAGCAATTGTGTACAAAAAAGGGACTTTATTGAAACAACAGGTATTTTTTCTCAGTTTTTTTGTTACATTTCTTTTCTCAATGAATGGTGGTGAAAGATAAGTTGCGCCAAGCACCTAATAGAGGAAAATATTGTGGAAAATCCGACCATTCCTACGATGATTACAAAAAAATCGTATGGCACGCACACAGTTTTGGTGGGTGTGAATGAAGTCTACAGTATCAGGTCACACCTGGTCATACATGTTTAGACCTGTTTCAAAAGTTTGAAAACAATGAATCTGTTAGGAAATGGTCTAATTCCTCATATTTTGTCTCTTAAAGGCATGTTTAACAATATGCAATATAAGCGAGGATCCCAAGATCATGTTTTGAAATTTTTAATTATGCGGGACATTTTAAGGCAGAAATTTTCAATTATGACGGTCAAAATTGATATGCTCTTGCTTACATATTAGAGTTGATACCTACTGAGAAATCATGCAATAGTTACTGAATTATTGAGGAAAGGCTAAGTATAGACTCGTATCCATCCAGTTGCATTTTTCTGTGACCATCATGATTTTATATGGGCATTGACTATTGGTTATAAAATTAAGTTAAATACATAGATGTAGACGTCACTAACCATCAAACACTGTCATTAGGATATGAAAATGTGCCACAATAAGATTGAAATCTGATGATATTCAAAATAGGACTAAAGTACCACTAAGCATTAAGTTTTAAAAATTGGTCCTCCTTTCCTCACCCTGAAAAATGTTGATATTTTAATATATTTTTGGCTGGCTTTCTGAAATCTATTGCATTTAAAAATTGAGACCACACGACTAGAATCATGCAACCATACTTGGATTCACTCTAAGATCTGAGCTATTTAAATAGCTGACAATTGAAGGGTTCGGCCCGAAATGTTATCCATTATAGAGATTCAGGTGATACACTGAAATGCAAGAAGTGAAATATTTAAAGCCCGTTTTAAACGGGGCAAGTAATTACACAATTCGATGCATGTACGTGCACGCATTGTAAAGTCACCCATGTAAAGCGGTGAATTGCAAGAAGGAATGCGTAAATGCATGGACGCAAGATGCCTTATTGTCCCAGCTCTGATTCAGTGACTATTGCTCGCCAGATTGAGAAAAAAAATGCCTTGTTAAACTGTGTAATTTCATTCCCGTGTAAATCGGAATTAACCCTTGCTCTGCGGTACATAATGAGTGAGTTTTTGTGTATTTGAGAGGAAATTCTCGATCAGATGTAAGTTTGCCAGTCAATTTGCTTTTTGGTTACGTCCCTAATCGGACAAAACAGCATCAATTCCCATCTTTAAAAAAAATCTTCTTAACCAGGGCATTCCTTCACCTCTTATACCCATTACTGAACCCATTTTCCTCCACAATACCTCTTGGATCGGTAAACTGTTCCACCTGCGATATGCTGTGCAGTATTCCTCTGACATTCAGCCCCATCTTCTTATGAAAAGAAATTTTATTGTTTCCTATACAGTTTCAGATAATTCGTACATTCATACATACATGCATACATACCATGTTGAGCACTCTAATCTCCTTAAATCGATGAAGTATGACAAAGTTTGATTCAACTCAATATTTAAATAATTGCACGTTTCATATTTTTTCTCACAATGCTTTAGTCTCATGAATTGAGAATATATTTAACTCCCTGACCTTGGAGCTAATAATAAAAATGATCATATCATTCGTACGTACTTACATACATACATATCATTCGTATTGCGCCTCTGTCACGATAACCATCGCCTTTGCTGTCCGCGAAAATCGACACTTGGTCATCTGAAAAACTCGCTGATTTTTTTCATTTCAGCTGTTTTATTTAGTTCAATCTATTTTATTTGACGCCATTTTATAAATTTACGAAGCAAATGAATGAATTCTACACCAAAGCCTAGTTAACTTCCTCATATGTTTTATTGCTTCCGACGTCATCACACCACCCATAATCCCAAACTGGTCGTCAACCAAGTGTTTATGATCCTATTTAAACGAATTCTCTAGCATGGCGTATTATTCTCATCCGGTATTACGTTGGCCTGCACTTAATACTTCCTTTTTACCACCCCAGTTTTCTTCTGTTTTTAAATTTCGCTCCTTTTTTTCTCTCCTTATTCACTTCGTTCCTCCTTCGTTCCTAAGAATATTATGGCTTAGAAATTTTTATCTGAGTGTGCGTCAGCCTGGGAATAAACAAAATTTTAACTTTATCTCTGAATCTTTGTCCAGAAAAACAGGGACATACGGAGGAGTTTGGCATATGGAGTGAGTGTGACCGGGGCACAATTAAAAGTGGAGCGGGGGACTGCGAGCAGACAATTTTTCATTCCTCCTGGCCCGTTGCCTTATCCTTTGTGCCTTAGAAAGCTATGAAGAGTGCGAAAAAATTGATCAGTCATAATTAGAAGATAAAAATCGGATATACAATCGGGAATTTTCCTTCACAAAGTCATCTTCAGGTATCAATGAACGCTAACGTAATGATCAAACAGGGAAAAAACTCGGAAAATGGAAAGGTTTTGACCATCAATAATGAATGAGGACGTTTAGAAAGTGCTGAGTGCTAGTTAATACGCTTCTACAATTCTTAATGAAAAAAATATATCAGGGAACATTTTTTCCAAAGTTTTATTGTGAAAATATTGGAAGTATTTGAATGGGTTTGCTGCATTAAATTTTGAAAAAATTTAAACGCTGAAGATGGTATTTTGAGGAAATGGAAATAAAAATAAGCGGGGTTCAACGTACATTAAATTTGTATTGATTTGGGATGAAATGAGTGCTGCAGCAAATGAGTTCAAGGAGTGGAAGCATATAATGCATACGAGCAAGCCACTGTATGTGGCATTCGTGAGGAAATTCATCGACAATGTTGAGTGGCACGTGATATAGAAAAAAACACAGAATGAATTTCAACGACCGAATAATAATTTAGAAAATATACAAGAAGAAAGAAGTCGCATTGCGGGTGAGAGATGGAAGACAAATAGGGGATAAAATTGATGGAATAGTAAGACAGGGGTGCAACCTATCACTAACACCATTTTATAAATAAAAAAATTGGCAAAAATTGCGTTTTGAGCTCCATAATTAGGACCATAGGAAATATACTACGACAAAAATTGAAGATACAATGTGAAGATTATAATATTTAGATTTAGAAAGGAGCAATTATTCAAATTTTCCAACATAGGGTTCTCGGGACAAAATAATTTGCAATAAAAAATAAAACAAGAAGGAATACAAGAAACACAAGAAATCGGATTGAACGGAATCATGATTAATGGAAAAGGAATAAGCAATTACTGCTTCGCAGACGATATTGCAGTCATACCAGAGAATCCGGATGAACTTTAAAAGGTTACTTAACGCAATTGACCATTATCTCCAAGAATACAACATGAAAAAATTAAGACGAAGGCTAATATCCTATAATGTAGGAGAGAGAAGCTATATGATGCAGTCATTATAAGAGGAGAGAAATTAGAGCAAGAAGATTCCTTCACCTATCTCGCATGTAGCATCACAGGGGACGAAAGAAGTACAACACACGTCAAGCCAGGAATAACCCAAACTAAGTAGGCGTTTACGGTGAAAAGGTAACTACTCTGCACAATCAAGGTAGGACTACAAACGAAGAAACATTATGTGAAAACATTCGCGTAGAGCGTGGAACTCTATATGGATCGGAATCATGGACATCGGAAAAACAGACCAGAAAAAACTAGATTTTGAAACTTGGTGCTGGGAAAGGATGTGGAAGATAAATGGACGGGTAAAATAAGAAATGATGAAGTTTACAGCAGATTAGAAGAGGAATAGAACACTAATGAGAGAAGGAGACTCAGACAAATTGGACACTTTATGTGCACAATAGTTTGGTGAAGAACATAATTGAAGAAAAAATCGAGGGAGAAGTCCCCATTGGGAGACCCAGGAATAAATTCAAAGACCAAATAAAGAAGAAATTGCGTAGGAAGTAAGGAACTAGATTTAGATGAGGAAGAATGGAGGACTGCAGTAAATCAATACCCCGATCGAAAGACAAATGACTGACAGTATGTCATTTAAGGATAATACTTTTGAATTCAAGCATGTACCTATGCGTATGGGTCTTCTAACTAAACCACTACCTATATATTATTTGGCATTGCCTACATTAGAGTCTACATGATTGTTTTGCCATGTTAATCCAAAAGTTACAGCCAACAATTTTGGATCAGGTTTATTATTCAGGTGTTTTTCGTTATTTTTTTAACAAAATCCCATTTTATTTTTGTTACTATTTTCCATTACATTTTACTACAGATATTATTGAGGACAGGTTAAGTCATTTCAAAGAGGCTTTTATATAAGCGAAAATATGACAAAAACTGAAAATAAAGGAAGAATGGTGTAATTTCTCTTGCCATTAATCATTTTAATGTTGTATGTATTCAAAGTTGTATAGAATGAAAAATCTTAAATTATATTCCTTCCAAAGTTTTAAACCATCTTCCCTTTATAATTCCAAATCTCGAGCTTAATTATATGCAGTCCCTAAACCCTCCACTTTACCTAAATAGGGATATGCAATGCGGATTATCATAGAGGTGAATAATTAAATGAGGAAGTTGAACAATATTAGAAATTGATTAAAATAAAAACAGAAAAAAAACTATCCCAAATCTCTTAATCGTGCATAAGTGCACGTAATTCGTGTTTTTAACTTCTGCCTCCTAGAATGTTCCTTCAATTTTTACCTCTTCCAAGATGCTTAGCGCGATGACATTTTACTCAAAACTCTAGAGATGAGGGAGCGTAACCCTTAGCAGTTTCCTTTGGGAGATTTTATTTCTTTCGCGTGAAAAATTGAACTCGGTCAAGGCCGACCAATGGGTTGTAATCCTGACCCATTATGGACTACAGACACCCTGGGCTGCCCTTTTCAGGCGTGATTCCATGCTTATTTCCAAACCCTCCTATTGTAAATGATGATTAAGGGGAAACACGTGCGTGGGAACGGGGACAAAACATGGGAATCCTTTCCTGCCAGCTCCCAAGGGTTTTCAAGATTTCTCGTTCCCGAACCCCGACAACCCTATATTGGGAAATGTAGATGCATAATTGTTCCTTGTACCTAAATATTATAATCTATATGTTGTCTCCACAGTCTTGGTCCTGGTATATTTTCCATTGTCCTAATTATGTAGCTAAAAGGGCAAGTTTTGGCAAAAACGAAGGGTACAAGGAAACTGTACGAGAGAGTAAATTACTAAATTTTTTATGCTGTACCACGGAAAAAACTTCCGTCCATTGTTCTGAGTTGCGAGAAAATTGAACAGCCCTGGAGTAACATTTATACTAAAGGCAATGATATTCCCATTAGAATAAAAATTTAAGCATAGGTTAAAAACAAGACCATAAATTTAGCTTATGAGTACAGTCTTTACATAGTCCATCCGTACACCATGATATGAACATTTCCTGAATGTTTTATGTGTTTCTCATTTGTAGTATCGGCTGTATGCCGATGAGTGAACGAATTTTCCAGTCTTTCATGACATTTAAATGTATGGGCCAGAGTTTTTTATAATTTGAAACAAAAAGTTTCGAAACATTGGCCAGAAATCCTTTTTTTCTCAAATCTCTGGATTAACTGTTAATTTCTTTGTTGTTGTATTCTGTAATTTTTTAGAACACCCTAGGTTTTTGGCTAAAAAATGTGAAATATGCAAATTGCAAATTCGTTTAGTGATGAGTACGAAAACAATGGAGGTGCGTCGGAGATCTCAGCTGTAATCTTAGGTTTAAGGAAACTAAAGCGTAAATTGCAATGCTCGTAACAATCCTGATTTTTTTTATTTTATAGCCATCGTACAGAGCCCCTCCGGAAGACGGTATTAATGCTTTGATTGGGAGGAGAACCAGAGCGATTTTTCCTTACATTGACTTCTCTCTTTCTGTGTTGGTGTCAATCCAAAGACTGATCGACAACGTGCTGATTTTTTGTGTTATCCATTCTTCAATTTCTCCGCTTTTCTCATTTACTCCTTGCAATTCCCTCATCCAAAATCTTTCATGTTCATGTAAACATGCAGTCTTGGTCTTCCTCTGGATCTTTTTCCTATTCATATTTCCCTCTGATTCTGTGCTTATGAGTACTTGATATCTTAATAAATGACCTCTCAGCACTTTCTATTTCTATAAATTTTTTGAAGTCTCAATTATTGTTCAACTCTTCCTGATAAGAAACAATCGTTTTATTTGGTTTTCAGCATACGCACGTGTTAGTAGGGGCTCGTTAAGTTAATAAAGTTCCGTGTGACGAGCGGAGGGATACCTCTCCCATTGCCTAATGATGTGTTCGTCCGCCTTAGACATCATATTTTGTAGGACTACACGATTCCTGTTCATGTATACCTCTACTTTGGATATAGTCATAGCTCACGTAGACCCGCATTGACACGGGGAACGTGTGATCAGTCGATTTTGCCATTGTCTGTTGAATACACAAGTTTCCGTAAATGACAGAGTTCTCAATAACTGTACTCAACGATTCGAGAATTTTCCGTGCACAACTGTGCAATTACTTTTCCGTCGCCGTGAGTCAATGCAAGTCAACCATTGAAGAACATTTCCTCATTATTGAAGAAAATCTACCTTCAGACTAGTTCTGTGAAACTTACTGATAAATCCTTGAAGCAAAATTTGTCTACTTGTTTGCAGAATCGTCATATTTTGAGATTGAACTGCTACTTTTCAACCGTTTTGAACTTCGAGAGCAAAAAGGGTGAACAATTGTCGCTGATACTCCTGTGTTAATGGAAAGGCTGAATGGGAAAAACTGGCCACAAAAGACTAGCAGCCTTTACAACCTGGTGCCGAAGGAGGATATTAAAGATAAAATGGACGGATAAAATATGAAATGTTTAATTTTACCGAAGAATAGCAGAGGAAAGGATCATATAGAACTTCGAAGGAGAAAATTAGAAGCAGATGGATTGGACACACCCTGAGACACAATAGGTTTGGGAAGAACATAATTGAAGGCAAAATGGAGGGAAAAGTCACCAGAGAAAGACCCAGGAATGTGTTCATGGACCAAATAAAGAGGAAAGTACATAGGAAGAGATACCAGGAGGTAAGGGAACTAGCATTAGATCGGGAGGCGTTGAAGGCTGCTGTCAACCAATCTTAGGATTGAACAACCAATGAATGAACTCATGTGTATACGTTTACCCTTAACGTGGCTCTGACCTTTGTGAGACAAATCAAACACTTAGCTACGGATATTTATTTATTTTGTTTCACAAGTCTTGCTTTCGTTGATGAAGTGGGTTACGTATTGAAAACCAAAATTGCTGTAGATTTGTTGACTATTCCACGAATTTAATTCTAATTATCATATTAGTCCTGCCATAGGAGCCGACCGCAGCGCTTTTTGTATGGAAATGCCTCATTTCGTTGTTGCCCATGGAACTCCAATTAACTTTCTAACTCTAAGAGCTCCTTCTAAGTCGTGCTTTGCTGATAATCAAATGAACAGATAATGTGCATTAGTGTTTGTGAAGAACATAATTGAAGGCGAAATAGAGGGAGAAGTTCCCAGAGTTAGATCCAGGAATAAGTTCATCGACCAAATAAAGAGGAAAGTACGTAGGAAGCAATACCAGGGCGTAAGAGAACTAGCATTAGATAGGGAGGGATGGGTTAATGCATACAAACCAGACAGAGTTGAACAATCATGGCGGCTTCAAATAACCTATAGAAAATGAGAGAGTTTACAGGTCATTTATTAAGAAATCAAGGACTCATAAACACAGGATCAGAGGGAAACGTGAATGAGAAAAAGATCGAGGGGAAGACCAAGACTGCATTTCGTTTACATGATCATGCTAGATGTTGGATGAGGGAATTACAAATAGTTGATAAGAAAGGTGCAGAATAGTGAAGAATAGAAAACATTTAAAAGCCAACTTGCTGCCGATCAGTCATCGGGTTGACCACCACAGAGACAAGACGGAGTAAGCAAAAATTACTCCGGTTCTCCTTCCAACAAAACCATTTTTCCGTCTCACAGAGGGGCAGCATATCTCTAGGGTTGCTGTATAAGAAGCAACTTGCAGAATTATTACGAGCGTTGTAATTCGTGTTTGAGTATGCTTAAAATAAACCTCAGGTTACAGCTGAGATCTCCGACGCATCTCTATGAATTACGGCTGTAAATAGCTAATGACTTTTTGAAATAGGTAGTTGCATGACCAGATTTTTTCAATTCCATTTACCTAGAATTTTTGCTTCTTATATACATCTTCGGCATTTTAACGTTCTACGAAGGTATACGATGCCCAACCGCCATTGCTCTCTATTCATCCACAGGCTTTCTGACAACTGCTTTTCTCTTATTACCTTTTCCAAGCCTTTCCTTCAGCTAATTGTGGGCCTTCCCCTTTTTTTCTACCTTGTGGATTCCACCTTTGAATTTGCTTAGGTAATCTCTTTCGTCATACGTTGTATGTGACCATACCATGCAAGATGTTTCTTATTAATTCCGTTGATTATTGTTTGGGTGACTCCCATAAGAAAAAATATAATTCTCTCATTCGTGATTCTTCCCCGTCTGGATATACCCGCAGATCATCTCGAGTTATCCATCTCCGTAACAATTAATATTTGTCTTATTTCCTCCTTCATCTGCCAATTCACACTCCCGTATGTAAAAATTCTGCTTAAAATTGAATTATATATTATTTTTTCTTCTTCTAAACTTTTCTTCTTATACATAGTTTAAATAATAACCTAATGCGTGCCATCTCGTTTTTATGATGTAATCTGAGCGATCTCCATGAGAGCACACATAAAAATATCCACATTCAAGACTAAATTGCAGTAAAACTAGTGTAGAACTATTTTTTCCATTTAAGTTTATGGAAAGCACTTCCAGGATGGTAAATTTAAGTTTTAACGATCCTGGAATAAGTGACCCTGAGGCCGGGGCCACCCTAACAGGAAGACGTTGGAAAAAGGAAATCCAATATCCGCTTACATCACGTCAGAAAATGTCGATCGTAATGGTGCCCAAATAATTGCAGATCTGGCTTTTAAAATAAAGATAGCTCCGGGTAATGAGAAATATGCTTTCCCGGTACAGAATCTCTGGGGTTTATAATGGTCGGGAATGTTTTTTTTTTTATCTTTTAACCCTAGGCGAAACAACCCGGAGCAGGGTCCGCGGAATGAGGCCTTAAAGGGGAGATGGAATGAAACGGAGGAAAGGATGAATGGATTTGTGAGTTGGTGTGTGTGTAATGATGATGTTAATGACGGCCATGTGTTCATAATGAGGGAATTGATCCCGACTGGAGGAGATGACGAATTGCGATGAATGCAGGCAAGCGGCGCAAAGGGGTCCACGCTATGACGTAAAGCCCCCCCTCGTCCCACCTCATTCCCTTGCTCTCCGCTCATTAATTGGATCTAGGGCGGGGAGTGCTTTAATGGGACACGGGCGACGACGCTCGTTCACTCGGTAGCCACGAGATGGGGACGCGATTGCCTCTTCGGCTCACTACACGGATCCCCCACACCCTAACAGTCGAGAAAACTGCGTGGTGTTTTCACATGGCTTCTAGTTTTTAATATTCTCCCTCATCAACTATCTCCATTCTTTTATGAGCTGGGAAAATGTGTCAGATAACGTGCATCATTAATAACTGTTTTAGTTGCTTAACTCATGCCATATTTTTCCTTTTTGTACGAATTGGCTGTCAATATGTGTAATAACTCTCTAATGTAACCAAAGTAAATCGGAATATCGATCTATTTTGATGATTTCCATGAGACTTTGTCCATGATAAAGATTTCATTCCTCAAAATGTAGATAATGAACAATTATTCTGTAATTTACAATGCAGTAGGTTGAGCCAAATAAACGAATCCATTACGTAGATTGAAGAGCATTGTATATTTGGTACCCTTTGAGTTCTTGTCTTATTATGGCTGTTTCGCCGAAGAAGTGTAATTTTCTTGTTTCTTGATTTGTATCTTAGATAAATCTATTCCTTTAGAATTTAAAAATAGCATAACTTTCTCTAGAGTCCCAAATGTTTGTAGAAATATATTATAACTACAATTATAAAGCCAAGACTTGCAAATTGACCATAGAGCGAAAATAAATCCTTTCATAGTCATTATTTCGCGGAAACAATTTTGTGGTTAATTTACATAACTCCAAGATTTTAAGAGTTAAACCATTGATTATAGTTGTATATTACTTGATATTCTGTTCTTATAACCACATCATAATAATCTGTGTGCACTTGCTCCTAGGTGGAAGTCAGACAAAGTTTGTTCAGGTGAACGCTAATCTACCAACAGCAACGGCTCAACGGCTCCTCAAAAGCTTTTCTTGAATATCCATAGATTAGTGCAAGTATCAATATTGAAACAGTCATCCATTAGCACTTAGAAGTGAAATTTTACTGTTAATCATGAAAATAAATAATTAATTCTTCCAAAGCGAATTAGCGATTCTGAAAATGTGAACTTAATGAACGTTTTCATTTTGCTATGCGCGGGTTTACTAATGAACAGTCTTTCAAGAAATTACAGTACATAACAATATTAAAAAGTTGATATAGCCAAAAATATAGAGTTCTTTATGAAGATGACATTCACCTGACAGAGGAAAGATAGTACGAGAAAATTTGTCTCTCGGTATTTCCTCAAACCAGACATTATACTCAAAACACTGCACCCTACCTGATTGTAAACACCAATCCAACGCAATAGCAATTTTCTAATTGTTCATTTATTACAAATTAGATTTTTTTCTGAGACTAAACCACCACCGTCTCTTGAGGGCCAGTTAAAATCATCGGTGTCGAGAATTCAGCGTAGCTCATGATTTTCAGCCACGCAAATTACCCACTTCGTTGCATGAATCTTTCAAATCATTCTCCTCGCAAATCATTCATATTGAACGATTTATATTTAAGGCATAATCATTTAATTATCCATGCATATCGTTATTTTTAAACGATTTGAATTAAAATAATATTCAATTCATTCGGTTCATGCCCGTGAATTATTTATTTTCAACGATACATTTATAAACGACACAGTACTAGAATTGAGGTTTCGTTGACGACCCCTTACGGTCGTTTTTCACCACCCATATAACTATTAACTTCCCATTGGGAAGTTAATAGTTATATGGGTGGTTAATAGTTGATAGGCTTATTATAAGGAGTCAAGTCACTATATGACAAATTTTTATAATAATGAAATCCGCTGACGTATATTAGACAATGGAAGCATTCCATTCGATTCAGTACCGTAATAATTTAAAAACCCAACATTACCTATTGCTTAAATTAGTTACGGACCCTGGGCACTTAAAAACAATTCGGAAGAAAAGTTTATGTACGCTATACGATAATAGAGCGTCGTTCATGGTATCAGTGATTGTTATCAATATTTTTGAAGGTGTCGGTGTCATAGATGAGTGAAGGTATCAAACATGCATAATATTAACTTTGTAATTACTCCATGATAAAAAGCTCTCTCTTTTTAATACTTATTATGAACGAATTCAACAACCTAACAAAAACATTTGCCCGTGACCGATGCTCGCGTACAGAATGGTGACAACTGCTAGGCTAGAGATAATTTCACGAGCAATGTTCCATTCAACATCCTTTTTATCCTTATCAACTTATTCCCTTAACAACATATTTTATTATTTCATTGTTTTAATTTATTTACATCCTTTACACAGATTGTCTCTAAACCAAACTGCCTTGTTTCTAACTAAAAATTTACATCCCTTGTTGTCACAATGGCATATTTATGGCAAACATTAATGCATAACAGTTATTTTAGGTTTAAGTCCGTTGATGAGGCCCGGTGTGCAATAAACGTAAACGTATTTGATAGAAATCATCCCAAAGTTGGATTAAAATCCCGACATCTTGTTAAAAAACTATGAAAAACCTTAGCTAACCTGTGAATTGTTTCCCAGAACCGGTCCTACGCCTCACCGAATGTTTAGCGTTTGGCGTGAAACTTGGTATCAATTACAACTTGTCATCCTTCGGGAGATCTCGCTCACGCTAGGGAGAGTGTCAGTAATCACATCGAGATAGAATGAATTTTCTGATGCCATGTTAGCACTTTGGTTTCAACAATGGCTCTTGAAGGCCAAAGCTTGATTTCCGGAGTCTACTGTTTAATTGAACTGCGATGATAGGAATATTCTGCCCTCCGAATAGAAAGGATTTTCCGGTTTTTCTTTACCTATTTCAAATCTAAATAGATATTTATCCTCGAGGTCTCCGATTCTTGTGGTGAAAACCTCCATTGATTTAGCGAATGCATGGCTGTTATCAGTTCATGTGCGCAAAGCGAAGGAAAGATGGTGGCAACATAGGGATCTGCTTGTGTTGGTTCTGATATTAGGTATCGCTATAGGTCCATGGTATAATGGTCATCGACAGGACATTCGCTGTCAGTACACAGTGGCGCGTTACAGGAGAACAGTAGTTTAAGATAGTGCAAGCGAGATAGTTCCCTAATAATAATAGAGTCCATATTCGAATTATACCTATTAATTTCACCAGCTATGATACAAACGAATTAAATATTGCATTATTAATGGTGCAATAATATAGTTTTACATGACTGAAATTGTAAATAATCAAATGAAAATATCTAAATAAGTCTTTAACTTGACTGATTTTTTTTCACGCGGTACGTTTGAAACTCCATCAAAAGGGAAGGTTTATTGTGATCCCAAAGAATCGACTGCGGTGACAGTATGATTATTTTTTTTTTAAAGTTGAGAAATCACACAAACTACACACTGTTGAATTTTTGACGAGATCTAGGTGTTAGAAATTCCTCATTTGTTAAATAAGGTCTCTCTGGTGTTCATAAACTTAGCCGTTTCCTATAAAAGGGGTTATATTTTATGGCAAATATCTCGGAAATTACTGTGGTAAGGGGTTGAATTTTTGGTGTCAATAGAAGGTGATATATTTGTCTTTAAAAGTGGACCAAATGCATTGATTTCTAGGTAAAATGATATTTCGCTCAAACTACCTTAATTTTTGTGAGTGAAAACTGTTCCATGCGTTAAAGTTTCTTGCAGTTTAATGTACAATCGCATTGCCTGTGCTCCTTTGCCCTATGTTACCAAATCAGACTTTCATAAGTCAAAGTTTTGTCAAAGTTCGTTTACTGAAATACCTAACAGTATTTGTCAAAATATTTTTAAGTTATTCCACACACGAAACACTTTCGTCACATATTTCCATGATTAAGGAATTTATGATGCCGTGGAATCAATCACCAGCTGTCAACGCCACGTGTATTCACTTTTTATCTCAAGAAACTGCTAATTTCATTGATTAACGATATATTATAAATTAATTCGTTGACGAAGCCCCTACTGATTGCGACTACTAAGGACCAACTATTGATTTCCACAAGCCTATTGGAGTTGAGCGTACAATAAAACTCACTGGAAAAACTATTTATTTTATCATCGTCATAAAATTTTGAAATTGTACTGTGTGAATCACAAAAGAGGTTACAATAAAACTCCTCAGGAGTTGAGAGTTGTTTTGTCAACTTTTTCCTAGTTTTTTTCCTCCTTTTTTCTAGTTCCAGCTTTAAATCACAAAAGAGAGCAAGTGTGGTGATACTGGGACACGATCTGAAGGGTCTCGGGTTCATTTTCAAGTGGTACCTCCAGCAAGCCTATCATCGCCATTTATTCCATTTCTTTTTTCTTTGAGTTTCCGAGTATATGATGGTAGATAGCTCTTGACGTTACACCAGAGGAAATTACATGCTTAGATAAACCGAAAATCTTTTTTCTGCGTTGAACGTCAAAGCTATTTTTGCATAATCCAAGCACTTAATTACGTCCGTACAGTGAAATTGCTCAAATAGCTCTTGAATAGCTTATCTTGGCGTGAAAAACCCATGTTACGGAATATTCTGAATGCCTCAAGTGGGTTCTCCCTTGAAACGAAGGAAATTCATAGTCACATTCATTAGAGGTTTTCCTGAATCTGTTAAATTTTGTACTGACACAATAGTCTATTCACACAACATAACTTTTATGATGTTGAAGGTTACTCGGGTTTTCAACGTGGTCAACCTCTCCATCTTGGCCGACGTTTCGTCCACGGTCACCAGGGCATGTCGTGCGAGGTCAGCTGGTCCGGAATATATATCGTTTGGCTTCAGGTCACGTGTTACGTGATTGGTCCGATGATTCCCGCCTTTTTTTCTTGGTCTCCTGGATGTCTATGATCAATCCGGTTTAGGGAAAGAAGGCGGGAATCAGCGGACCAATCACGCGACACCTGACCAGAAACCAAACGGTATATATACCGGACTACTTGGCTTTGTACATAGCCGGCCCCGGTGGCGATGGGTTAAAGTCCTCGCCTGCTAACCCAAGGGTCGCGAGTTCTAATCCCGCCAGGGTGAAATTCTCACCACTCGGGGCATGGGTGTTTATGTTCGTCTGTTGTTGTTGTTATTTACCCTACATGAACTGGCCAAATGCGCTGTATTCTGGGCAGTAGGGATGAAGTAAAATAGACATTCCCTGATGACGATGGACGGGGCAAGTCTTAGGCCTTTCTTCATATATTTTATGCCCTTTCTGGTATTACATAAACGCTTGGAAATAACAGTTAATTTTACTCACTTAGTCGAGATTTGAATGGACAAGATTCGAATAATTAAAGAGAGTGAAGATAACCAAAGAGAGTCGAATAAGGTAACCAATGTATGATAATATAGTGAATGATGTGAAGAAGGCCGCGGTACAGGTAGACCACGAAAGATATGAGTGAATGTGGTAGAAGAGACTCTGGAGAGGAGGATTATTAGTTGTCTTAATAAACTTTAGGCGTGACTACGTGGAAACTAATCTTAATGAAAAGAACACTTTGTATTTATATTAAAATGCAAAGTGTTCTTTTCAGCTATCGTAATAATAGGTGAAAGTTTATGAACCCATACCTAAGTGTAGTGCTGTCCTGCTAAGCCGAAAGTCAGTAACACTCAAATTTCCACTATTTGATGTTAGAGTTTATTTTGATATTTTCAACCTTGAGGATGTCAAAAAACTGAACAAAAAATCTTATTTGTAACGGTTAACTTGATATTACGTTCTGTTTTCACCGTATCTACGACATAAATGTCAGTTTTCTATAACAGATAACAGGAACTACAAGTCTTTCTCCCAAAAAATCTCATTTATTTTGTTCCCTTATGATTTATATTCCCGCACTGACAATGTAAGCATTAGCTTAAGCTTGGATATCCTGGAAGATGGACTAGAGGAAAAATCGAAAACTCGAAAATGAAAACTTTAGCATGCAATAGCTCAACCTACCTATGATGCAGTACTTGTATTTTAGCTTAGCAGGTCAGGGTGGAAGCAAAAGTGATTTACTAGGATAGGGAATGATGCAGATATGAAAAATTTGCAATTATCACGGAAATAAATTTTACTGTAACCTAGGTTCGATGGTTTAACATCATTCAGTTCACGTAAGTAACATCGTTCATCAGGTGACAAATGAAGTTAAGTGCACTCGATATATAATCATTTGTCACCTATTAATCGAAACTCGAAACCTTGGTCACAGTAACATTTATTTCTATGGATAATTGCAAATGCGTCATTTCTGCATATTGTATAAATTTCACTCAATATCGCGGATTTTAAAAGGAAAGGTCATCTCGGAGTAAATTATTAATGCGGAGACAGTTTCTTTGGGTTAACGTCAATGACTAAAATCTTTTACTGTGCTTACCTCGAAAGGGAATAGCGTGATGGGCATGTTTGCGATTTTCCCCTGCATTAATCAAAGAGATCTAAAAAATCATCTTTCCTTCTTCGCTCCTTTAAGCTTGGTTATGCTTGAAACTCCATTAAATCGTCGTTATTTATGCAACTTTCCAAAAGGTGATTAATAATTTTCTCAATAAGGATCATTCATTGCATTAATCTCTTTTGCGCACTCTATTTAAGGGACATAGTGAAAAAATGAGGGATAGGCAAAATTCAAGTATGATATTTTATCAAGTAACTTTTCAAAAAGATCTAAGAAGTTGCGTCCTAACGAGTCCTGATGAGAGTGATAGTTTCGGGCGTAACTTTGTGGAATAACTTCATGGTTATAGGTTAAAATAATTCGTAATTTTCACATGAGAATTTTAGGTTAAAGTCCGCTGATGATCCCTGGCCCACAGTGGGCTCAAATCGGAAAAAGCTGGCCAAAAATCAAATTTTCTACATTTCATGAGATTTTTTCGACAATTGTTTTATTGTTCCCCTTTATGTCTTCTGTAAGTTGCATCCCTAAGTGGCTTCATTCTGCACCCTGTTAAGCGACAGCAATCATTCATAAGTCAGAGAAAAAGGGCAGTCAGCGACGACGGCATTAGGTAGTTAAAATATGTCATTGGGCTAAAGCTTCGGGTGATGGATTAGAATTTTAAAGTATATTTCGCTGTTAAATACCTCCTCATCAAATAAGAAAATTTATTCTTATGAATAAGTGTGCTAAGTAAATTGAGGAAAATCAAAGAGAAAAAAGTAATTTTTCAACCTTAGAGGCCCTCTCACTATTAGTTTCTGGCGATGTCACCAAAAATCCATGTTCACTTCCACGGAGAAGTGGCTTAAAAAGACGGGCATTAGCTCTATCCAAGCCAAGGGAGTGTGAAGTTTGTAACATATTCAACCTATCTAGAGAGAATTGTTGCTAATGAAGAAAAGTATGAAGTGGATTTTTCTGAATTACTTGTACATATCGCTTATAGAATTATTAGAAGTGTAACAGTACAGGTGAATATGCATGTCAAAAGTTGTACCTACCCTTTTACGCAAGCACGGATTGGATTGTGGGATGAGCCGTTATTGATGTTGAACCATCTCTAAGGTAAATTTTAGCGACGGAAGTAAGCACCAGATGGATAGAAAGAAAGGTATTATTAAAAATGTATTTAAATATACTATGGGCTTATTGTAGACATTCCAAAGCAGAGGTGTAAAACTTCCAATTATGGAGGTACTGCAAGAAGATATTTTGCGGAAAATAATCTACGGAAGTTACCGGTTCCTCTCTAATACTTAAGTTGCAAAATGTTTCTTTAGTTTATGTGACAATGATGGCAGTAAGCCAAGTCTCATTGCGTATTTCATACCCATGGTATTGTGTGGAATGATTTGATAGCAATGTTTAATTTTTAACGGACCGATGAAGATTTGGTTTTGGGGTTTTCGGTCATTCTGACGACCTCAACCAGCGGCCATAGAATACCTTGACTTAGCTATCTACTGCAAAATTGGAGCTATTTATTTATTGATCATGATTATTATGATCATATTGGAACTATGTATTTAGCTCTATGTTTGGTTCTATCCTATCCGTAGTAAACAGGATTGTCATACTTGTATAGGTATGTGTGCGGCTATGGCTGGAAAATCTATTCTTCCAATCCGCCGACTTATAGAGTAGGTAATGCAAAGCAAAAAATAAGGACATACGCAAATATAAGAAAATAGACACCAGAAAAATATAACGATCGGCACTCAATGAATAACTGATTATAATATGTTGAACTTCATTACCATCATTTCAACACTAAACCTTCCGCCGAAAAAAGTCGAACCCTTGATCGCTTATATTCACAGACTTCTGATTTTCTCAGACTGTGAGTCACTTTCGTCATCGCTCAGATGAGACGAAGCGGAGGAGGAAACCTCTGTGTTTTCCGATTTTACCTGTTCGTAATTCTTGACTTAACTTGTTCGCGATCCATGACTTAGTTTTCCCATGTAATTTCATTAAGTAGTAGTCATTTTACTATAAATTATTACATATGAAGTAGATATGGAGTACTTGTATTGCTGATGTAATTATTTTGTTTTCCTACGTTTTTCCATCTGGATTTTCTGAATGTATCACGTAAACATTTAAATTTATACAATAGATACCGTTAAACTAATGTTGAAAAAAGAACCAAGTTGGTAAATTATACTTTGGATTGACGTTTTTGGGATCTTTACGCAGCTTTTAATTTTTGGCCAGCTTTTCTCGATTTGGGCCCACTTTGCGGCGTGCAATTAACTTCAGCATATTGATTTGAAAACACCCCAAAGTTGTATTAAGTCCGATATCTAGCCAAAATCTATAAAAAAAACTGTACTAGCTGTACTTGCTGATGATATCGCACAGCGACGAAACCTAGGTTGTTAAAGTAAAATTTTCATGTGGAAAACACAAAGTGTTTCAATCTATAACTAACAAGTCCTTTATTGAACCCACTGTACTATCTAACGTTTATGTTTGGATTAGGATTCCACATAACTGAGGAACGTTCTGACTGTTAAGTATGGCTCAGAGCAGATATTACAATGCAGTTGATTTGAAATACTTTGAAAATCTTTGGTTGAAACCTAATGTGAACATTTTAGGTTTCATCGGTGTAAAGATACTTCTCAGCCCAGGGAATTGTGGGGTCGTATGGAAGCTATTTATGGATTTATTTCAGGATAAGAGTTCCACACAGAAGAGAAATGCTCTAAGTTTTAATTGAGGAACAAAGCAGATATTTCAATGTATTTTATTTGAAATACTTAGAAAAAATTTGTTGTAAACTTGGTGGGAGCATTTTAGGTTTCATCGGTGCTTAGATTCTTCTCGGCTCAAGGAATTGCGGGGTGGTATTGAAGCTGTTTAAGGGTCTGAGGTCCCCGCTTGACGACAGGCATTCCAATAGTGGAGGCTGGACGGGAGGATTGGGGAGGAAGGAGGGTGGAGGATGCGAACACATTAATGAAAGGTTTTGTTTGGATTGGAGTTGGAGGCGCATGGCAGGAGGTGAGAGGGACGAGGGGCCAGTTGTGGGGTGGACGACGAGAAGGGCTGCGGCCATTGTTGTCCCGTGATCGATCAGCGACTGGGGAATGGGGATGGGGAGGGAGTTGTGGCCAGGTATCTCAGGGGTTTGGGGGAACCCTCTGTTAGGGTCAAGGGGGGGAAATTGTACGGCGGTGCTCTAGGGGGAGGGATGGAGTAAATGAAGTCCGGGGGTTGTGTTCCGGGGGGATGGTGGCGGGGGGTGGAAAGGGCCCGTGGAAGCAATAAGTGGCGGGTCTGTTGATATGCGGGCTTGTAATGGGAATGGCCGAAGGCGCCTCCCTTGGGCACCCCGCTGTAGGGCAGCATTTTCGAGTTGAAGGAGAACTATTTCCGGGTTTCGCTAAAACTTAAACCGGTCGTAAAAAAAGCGACGCGGCTGGAATACCAAAAGAAGAAAAAGAGCAAGTACCCCTTCGTCGCGGATACCTTAAAACTTAGACAGATGCCCCAAAGTGATGTTTTCTGACAAAAAATTTGGTCAATCTTATTTGAGTGTCAAACTGACGTGGAAGGTGGGATTTGAAGGCGTTGGAGTTTGTTCTCAACTTTCCTCGAGATGCTTGAACATAAGCAATTATTTAATAAATGAAGTAAAATTACCAATTGATTTTCAGATTTCTTTGAGACATTTCTATTTTTTTATTGAAGAAGAGAGAAAAATAGTTAAAAATGGCGCTCGTCTCCATCAAACGTGATAACATCATGTCAGTTTGAATAGATCATCTGGTGGTTTTGTCAATTCTTATCCTAAACGATATCCTTTTCCTCGAAAAGGCAGCAAAAGGGTGCAGCTTTGACCAAATGGTTCTGCAAAAATGATTGCATCGCAAATGCATAAGCCAAATAAGAGCTGAATTCACTTTGTAGTTGTTACTTTCAAAAATGTGTTCATCAATCACTTGTCTTAGATGTAGGAAATGACTTTAGGGAGGATAAGTAAAAATACTCAACAAATTACTATTAAACATTTTTCCAACATATTTTCCAGCCTATGACACTGTCTACAGGGCCATTTATAGTGGTCTAACATATTTTAGCTTCAATTTCCTGCTATAGTTTAGTTAATATATAATAATTTAGCTATCCCAATTTCCTGAAAACTCAAAAATATTTCCAATGCCACATAAATCTTTGTTTTAAAGTAATGTTTATTTCCTCAAAGTATACCGTAACCATTAGCAGCAATATTAATATATTTGAATAAATATATATGAAAAGGCTCGAACTCGATTTTACAACTTGTTACAAATTTCTAACTTATATTTTAAAACCTATATCAGATATAACATAACAGATAAAAATAAATACACCTACCACTCCTTACTATTTAGCCTGGTGCGTTGACATAATCCCTTTCTTAGAACTTCTTAAAACTTTATCATGAAAACTTTTTTAGCCTGACATTTTACGCACCTTATCTTTCAGCCTGGGTGACAATTAATTTCCTGATCAGAATCAATTGACCGTTTTCATTATAGTGTAAACATCTTTTATAATTTAAAGTGTGCTTTAAATGATACCTTTATATTTCAAGTTTACTCCCTGATATAATTTGAATTCAGATATCTAAATGACAAGGGGGCAGTGGTGAACTTAAAAACATTTATCTGCTCGTAATCTCGACTACACCTTTTTGATTCTTCAAATATGCATTATTTTTATGGAGATATGCTATTTAAACTTCTTAACTTTTTATTCACCTGGTTAAAATTGTTATCGGAAAATTCCACTACACTCAACTATCGTAATATTATCATGTGGATGCATTAAAAGAAATTCCTGGATTCTGCAAAAGAGTGATTTGATAGGATATGTAAATTGGATCTTTTAGATTGTCTGTATAGAGTCTTTTGTCGACTATCATAAATGGGATTTCTGTGCTGTAAGGCAGCTAATCTTTTTGCGGCGAGGGAAGACGTTCTGGATACTTTGGATCGTTCTCATATGTGTGTAATGCCAATGAGTCCAATAAAGTCTTTGAAGAGAAGTCGTAAACCCTCCACGCAACTTAAACATCATTCGTATGAAACCTAATAAAAGGGGCATTTGCGGATAGTACGGTCAAAAGTCGTTTTTATGACGCCTTAAACGCCGAGCATCATTGTGAATCGCTGTCGCACGAGTTGGCTCGATCGGAGCCACATCCATGACGATAAAACTTGGGAAAGAGATTGTCCGTTTCCCCCCTAATTCCCTCACTTAAGCCTTTCTCAGCCCTTAAAAGAAAAGAAACTCAGCCTTGAGCCTCACTCTGCCCCGTCTCGTTTCCGTTTCTTACAGCATCGTCCTCCTTTGTGAAGATATGGGTCTTCGGATTGTCCTCCGTTATTTTTCTCTACGCTGGGACCAGCTTAGAAGATCTGTATCTTCACATTCATCGTGGTACGGAGGCTTTCAATGCATCTTTCTCCTCTCTCCCACCTCACGATCAGTTCGATTAAATAATATCCTTGACTTTTTTTCGTAGGTTTTGTCTTTGTTCCGGTTTCGAATCCATGAGCATGTTTGCTTTCATGTTGGTTGGTTATCCATGGAGACTGCCGACAACTTATTATCGTCCTAAAAATAGTGTAGACCTGGCTTTAATGTGTTTACGTGAACACTGAATATGAGTGGTGGGTCATATTATGCATCATTGGAACGAAAATTTATTTACCTTTAAAATAAAATATATTTTGCATCGATGTCATTCGCCTCTTTGTTGTAAATCTTAAGAAAACTAATAAAAACACGGAAAAAAAGTCAAAATTCAGAACTTGGTCATGTTTAAAAAGTCGTGGAACATCAATAGGTAATCAAAGAAAAGCCAAACTTTGATCCCAAAGTGAATAAGCATTGCAGCGAAAGCTGGTAGCAGATTCCATTCCCTGCTATTATTTTTGGTCCAACACATAATAATAATAACAAATTTTTATTCCACAATTTGTGACACTACTTTATCCATACATCATTCAACCGAATGTGAAATGAGAAACCCCAAGAGATATAATCCGTTTATGGGGTTACCATCTAAGCATATTACACGAGGCAGACACTCGTATCTTATCTTTACAGTTCACACTCAACCTAGCCTATCACTGGCGTACAACTTAGATAATTCCAAGCAATCAACAAAAATGTTCAAAATTATAAAAAGGGATTAATAAATGATATAAAAAATTACGGTAGTGTTTATTTTGTAACATGGCTCCATAGCTAAGCTAAGGAATGCGACAGCATGCTTGGATGGAGTACCATCGGGTTTCTGTGAATCAAATGATGAAGAGAGCTGGTTGGAATTTACAACTCCAGCTGGATGTTAATGGTAAGGGGAGTCGGGGATTAACGCATTTGCATGTTTTAACCCGTCACTCTCTTGATCGCGTTGAGGCCAGGTCGTCCCCATTCGGCAAGGCATAACCTTTTATTTCTGACGGAGTATACGGGTGAAGAAGAAGAAGAATCAGTAGAAAGGCCGAGAGATGAAGAGGGAGGGGAATGTGTTGTCGTAAGAGACATTTCACCATCGTTTCCAGCGCGCGGCCGAATAAAAAAGTTGTTATCCCTCCCTCGGCTATTTGGACCCATCAAGCCATACTCGTTTTAAGCGTTATCGCCAAAAATTTGGGGTTAACGTGCCACAGGGTGCTTTTACGGACGAAACGGAAATGATAACCACAACAGGGGTCGCTTTTTCCATTCATAGGGGTCATTTATAGGTGAGATTTGGAGCATTCTGGTAAAAGTTACGCATCGCAAGGAAATGTAAGCGGATACAAAAAATGTGTCTCTTCTGTCATGTCTGGATCGTAAAATGACACACATTTTATTCTTCAAATTTATGGTACTTTTAAGATTTGAGTCCTTTCTCTGTTTATGGAGATAATGTTGCGCCTAAAAACTGCTAATTCAACAGATGCAATGAAACGTCAATTATGTAACTGTGGGAGCAAATTTAAAACCTATTATGTAATTTCTAAACATCGTCCTATTTTTATGAACACGGCTGATGTAAGAATGGCGTGGAGATGTTCTTTTTTTATGAGAGTTGAAACTATAGTTACTTTTTGATTGTGACCCGAGGTAGTGTCCAAGTGATTAGCAGGTCAATACAGTTCGTGTACATCCTTTTTCCGCGTAAAATTTGGTTCCCCATGGAGTAAGTGCAGTTATTTCTATTAACTGAAGCTTCTACTGGAATAGAAAGCTATGTTTCCCTGAAATACTGATATTTCATTCGGCTGAATTAAAGTCTCACACCTTCTTACTCCCTCTTTACTTGTATTTTCTTCCAGGTAGCAGTTTTTTAGAATGTAAAATTAATTTTACACAGTTAATGCACACATTGTGCTTCGGTGAAGCCCTGACAGCCATTAATATTCACATATTCATGGGGTAAAGTGTCTTTTAGTTCGACTGGAAGGGTTTTACTGCTTGAAAGTGACGTGTTGACATAAGTCTCTATAGGAAAAAGTGGAACCCAAACGAATTGGATATTTCAGATCTTCTCATCCTTCTGCATTAATAGTTGCACACTGCGTAAGCAAAACTCCAATGTCCCTTTCGTGTTTTTGTAGCTTTCCATGCCGGTAGCCTAGACCGTAGTGAAAAGTTCGTCGTGTAAACGCATTTTGGCACAAACCCTGGTAAACATTTTGCTGGTAACTTGCATTTGAAATGCGTGTATGCGGAAGTATATTGAAATGCAAATTACAAACCGGAGGTCTGAGCATAAAGACGGTAGTATTACACAGATGGTAAAGCTTCCCCTTGACTAATCTGACAGTATGTCCATTCAAAGATGGGAAAAATGCGGCAATTAACATTCTGGATTTTAAAGAGATAGTACAATCATGCTGTAGTAATTCATAGCCTTGATAGTATATGGCCGTAAACGCATATTCATGATAATTATTTGTCCCAGTCGCTTAGTTATGAAGAGGCGAAATATCCATGTTTTCCTTTTTGTTAGCTTTCTTTCTTCCACTTTCAACCATTTCTAGATGGTTATCATTGTTTATCGTTTTCCCATTGTGCATTGAGTTAAATATACTACCAAATCGCTATTTATATTTTTACAATGTTCTAAAAAAAACGTTTACCTAAGAAGTGGCAACAGTGCAAACTTCCTATGAAAGAATGATTTCTTTGATTTATGAGGAAAAAATTTGGAATGAGGTATTACTACTACCCAAGCCAAGTATAACGCTATTTCAAATCGGTTTTCTCTGTTAATAGAGAAAAATATTTAATCCTCTTCCAGGTGACATCAAAAAAGAATAAGCACCAACTAATTTTTTCGGGAGGTCACAAATTGGTTACTAGATATGTAGGTACAAGCAACTTTTATTTAGTTATCTGTTTGTCATTTGCCATATATTAAACAGAAATTGATTTTAATGTACATTTATGAATTCAATCGCTCAAATTTTAGATTTTTTCTTTGTATGCCATTAGGTATAAGTCATAATGAACTTCAATGTATTTGTCTGCGTGTAATTTATCTTATGTTTTACAGACATCGATTATTATATAATCTAATTGTGTTAAATAATTAAACGTACTCAACAGCCACAATGTTAAGTCTGTATGTATACATTACACGGTTATACTGATAGTAGGCCCAAATAAGTTGCTCCTTAGTTGCCACCTGAATTTTTCTTTTCCTGTTAATTATTTGCCTATTTTATATAGAAAAAAGTTTTGGAAGCAATTTAGTGCATTTTTTATTATTATTATTTCAGTTATTTCTTTGGTTGTTCTGTCTAACTATTCCTTACTTTACCACAGAAATTATCAGTATCTCTTCAGCCATCAAATAGAAATCGTGTTAACTATTGAAAACATATGTTAGAAGTCACCTACCGGAAGGTTATCGAACGATTCCCCTGCGATCATCGCTTTATACATCGCCGTTTATTTGCTCTTCTATGTTACCACTAGCATAAACTTGAATACATTCAACAGAAATCTCCAATGATATGTTACCTATCTCGGGTGAATGGTAGTTAGAGCCGCCATGCTCAGCATCATGAAATCATAGTATGTTAACTGCGAAATGCTCTACCTTGGTACAAATTCAATTTGCAGATAACTGGAGTGTAGATGTGGGTTTAAAAAACATCGATCCCTTTCGGGGTGCAGTGGGAAGCTGAGAAGGTCTTTCTCTCCACCGAAGACTCCCCGATAGCACTCGTTCAGTCGTCTCTCGTCTTTCACTCAACGCGGCGGAGAAATATGGTTAGGCACTTCTCTCTATCTCACGAAAGTCTCCAGATAGCCACGAAGACATCCGTCATCCGTCCCTCTTGCTCTTTCTCTTCCCTCTTCCTTTCTCTGTCTCTCTCTCCCTCTCTTTCCCTCCCCCTCACTCTATCCGACAACCTCCGACCCCATCTCCGTCCCTCCATCATTCTGCTCTTGTAGTCCTCCATCTTTCTTCCCCCCCTCTCGCCACGTCAAATCTCCCATTTTCCTCGTTTGCCCGGCGCGCTCTCGTTCCCCCCGTTGTGTTCGGCAGTGCTCCAACTTCACTTCTGCCCTATTTTACCGCAACTACGAGGGATAATAATTCTAGTAATGGTATCTTCATTCCAGAGCAACATTATTCCGTCTTTTTCAACATTCGACTCTTTTAATCAACGATCAAACACACACACTCCTGCAGTCTCCTGATGCGAAGTGCGTGCTGCAAGCACTCCTGTCAAAATCTAAAAATTGATGAAAATGGCTATGTTCCAATAATTGAATAAATCAGCCGAGATAAAAACCCTACCCTAGCCTGGAATAATAATAGTTATTATAAACACACACACAGCTGTGCCCTAGTAGTTGGAAATCCTAACGAACGGCGGGATTCTTACTCGCGACCAATAAATTGTCTGGCAAGGAATTGAAAATTATTTTAGGTTACCAAGACTACCGACGGTATTACCTTCATGGATTTGCCCGTAAGAGTGCAGGACTTCGTAGTTCCTCGGAGGTAACTGCTCATGTCGCAAAACCCTATGGTAAGGACACTGCCTTGGTAGATTAACTAGATAAAGCACTGCGAGCTAAATCAAGGAATCCGGATTCGTGTCCTGGTCATGGCCAATAACTTTTGCTTTGCAGAATTTTGCACAGTATAGGGCTGAACCCCAACTCCACCAGCGAGTAAAGATAGATACATACGTAGTATTAAAACAGAGCGATGCCCATAAAGTGAAAATAAAAAGAACATAGTATATAATTAAGGTACTAAGGCTTTCAATTTATTGCCGGGAAAAGCAAGTACAAATCCTATGGTAAATTTTTTTAAATGGTTAATAGAACGTCCTTTATCAGAAAAGTTTAGTAAAGGTATAATATATGTATTATAAAATAAAATAAAGTAATGTTATGTCTTACTTTGCGAACTATTTTATGCTTAATAGTAGTACATTAATTGAAGTAATCATGGCTCAATTCATGTCCTATTGACCATCAATTCCATCTAAAATTTCTTTGTTATATTGTTGTTTTTTTATATGTACTTATGTATGTTATGTGGGAGTACAATTATATTACTAATATTCTTATATTTCTAACGCACTGTATTATCAACATTACTTACATTGCCTTTAAAATACATCTATAATTTCTTTTTCAATGTGTCTGCATTGAATGTTATGGCAAATATGAGAGTATTGGAGCGAAATTTTAGCAAATCCCGCTTCTTTTAAGTCCTGCCTGCCTGGCTGCTCCGTACAATTTGATTCTTATCGTGATCACCACCCAACATTTTCGGCACCCAGTATGCATACAGTCACCGGAAGAACAATATTTCTGTGATCGTTAAATAAAGATGCATTCTCGACACTTCTGGGGATCGCTCGTGTAGCTTATCAATAGTTAAGTCAGTCATCTTGAATCATTTCTCCAATCTAATGGAAAATTTCTTCGATGACAACTTTCCTCTCTTTTTGTCATGCACATCACATTTTCCTTGCTGAAATTATAACTCTATTTTCTTGTTTATAATGCCGTGGTCAGAAATGACCGTGGTCAGAAAATATTGCAGATGAACTTTTAGCTGCAGCCTCTACTTTTGCGTGCATAAAACGAATCACTGAACAAACATTGTATTTAGTGGGATTTGGAAAGTACTCGGCCATTTAAACTTACAGTGAGAGGATAGTGTTGTCAAAAAAAAAGGCCCAGTAGAAATTTTTCCGCACTGCGTACTTTAAAAAACAAATCAGGGCTACCAACTGTTGGAAAATAACGTTCATTGCTTCAATATCAGACATGTATCTTTACTTTCCGTAGGCCGTGGTCAAAGTCGGTCGGCTCAAGCGCTATGGCGTCACTATTAGTTCTGTTACGGAACATCAAACAATATAAAAATTTCCCTGTAGAGTACTATTTTTGAAAGCCTACGGAGATTGAAGAAAGAGATATCAGGTTTCCAACGGGTAGCAGCGTCGTCCAAAACCAATGTTTCGAAGGCTGTGTGTACCATTTTTTATAAACGCGGAAAATCCGTCTTATAGCATTCACCCTGTGAACGATGGGAGATTAAACCTTCGATGTGTTGGTGGTTAACGACTCTTTTGCTCGGCAACGAAAAGTCGGCATTCATGAAAAATCTGACCTGGTCGAGAACTCGAAAAGAATTTTTACTTCAAATATGCTGGGAAAGTAAAAGATCTCGTGGTTTAGTAGTTTTTTAAGTACTTAACGTTTAAATACTTTATTTCCATGTACCATGTACGTATTGGAAATGTGTAACAAGGGAAATAAAATTCTCTATTTACTGAAGCTTCAAAAGAAAAATTTACCTGTTCACACAAGAATTTCACAATTGTAACCTCATTGATTTTTCGAATTATAGATTATTGTATACTAGTGTATATCGATTTCACAAATGTTCTCGAAATACGAATCCAGCGATTAATTAACAGCTGCCTTAGATTTATATTCGATCTTCGCAGAGATGACCATGTTTCTGACCACTTTTCTGCCTTGAAGTGGCTGCCTCTTGGCTCCCGAAGGAACTACTTCCTGGGGTGTTTTCTGTTCTCCCTCTTTCATACTCATATGCCTGAATACCTCTACAACCTATTTACCCTCAGAACTACTGTTTCCGTCAGAAGAACTCGGGCAGACCTAAACCTTCTCCACATACCCCAAGCCCGTACCAACCAATACCTAAATTCCTTCCCGATTATAGCATCCAAGTTTTGGAATTCATTACCCCCCTCAATAAAATGCTCCTCCACTCCGGAATCTTTTAAGAGGAAATTGTACGAATATTTAAAACAGTAGCACTGTTGTTTTGAAATGTAAGAATCTTTGTGTTGATTAATTTCATTTTTGTTAGAATCTTTTTTTTTCAATTGCTCTTGTGTTTATGCTATGCTTATTTCATAATTATTGTATTTTGAGCAGAATGTTTTCTGTACTTATGTTTTTCTTTTTTGCTCTTATGGGTTTCCCAGAGCATCAATAAACCATTCATTCATTCATACTAGAGAAGTGACCAACGAGCCCCTTCTCATCTTCATTTACTTATTACGCTGCAAGCCACCACAAGGATTACTTGGCAGGGGGTGACTTACCAACATGTGAGTGAAGAAATCAAATTTCACCAACACGCACCACACTATGAGTATGCTACAAATACTACAGAAACTATTCAAATAACCTATAATGTGACTATGCAAACGTGACACAAGAGTCCGCAGGGAACATGTTAAGTATGGTGTTAACACAACTCGGCAGATTTAGAAACATGCATTAGGGGCATATGAAGAAATCAGCTACTTTATCTACCAACTACCCCATCTACTTATTACCTTGGTATCCACCGCAAGGATGCTAGGCAGTGGGTGACTTATCACCAAAGTAGTTGCTCTCTTCTCTCATAATTCTCTTCTATGGAGAAGAGAGCTACTAATCAGTCTTATTTACTTACTCGTATTCCTGGGACCATTGAAAACCAAGTAGGTCTTTGGCCACGCCAGCGAGCCGTTTCCAACCGTTTCTGTCTTCTGCCATCTCCAATTCTGCTCCCGTTCTCCTTAGGTCACTTTTGACTTCGTCGTTCCGTCACATTCTTGGTCTCCCTGGTGCTTCCTTGTGGTCCTTCTTCCCATATTCTCTTCATCATAGAATTTTCATTTCTTCTTGACACATGGCCCAGCCACCTCAATATTTTGCTCTTGATCATGCCAATAATGTCTGTTATGTGGCTCTCTCAATTCTCTGTTTCTTTTAATTCGCCATGTGTCTCCCTCTTTGAAAATCTAATATCCTGCGAGCTGCCGCATGGACGCGTAGCTTATGTGTCTTAAGTCACCAGCCGTGTAAAAATGTAAATTTCTGGGAGGTGAAATGGTGGCATGTATAATGGGAGTGTATTTAGTGGAGCTAAGTTTTTATTGTGGTCGCTTATTGTGCGAAGAAAGAGCGAGTTTTTGTACCTGTCTGTTCGGCGGTGTAGATCTCTTATTTTATCACTTCTGTCAGACCTAGAGATGTAGTGAGGCGTCATGATAATACTCTGTGTGTAGCTCTAAAAAACATCGTTCTGAATTTCTCAAGCAACCTAAGCCTAGTGTATAGCCTCCGAGTCTCTAGGGGCTCCCACCTAAGTCCCTCTGAAATCTGAGAAACACTATATGTTCCCTCGTAGTGGTTTTGAACGAAGCGTGCAGCTTTTCTTTGTGTTTTATTAATTTAATAATTTTGTTAATTATGCAATGGGTAAATACATAATTACATAATACTTCTTAAGACTTCATTTTCAAAATCCTAGTTTCAACCTAACTAAGTAGAAAAGAGATACTACACCTGGCTAAAAATTGACGAGTGTTTTTAGGTGTCCAATGCGACAGCAAAAAAATACAAAATTTTGGTGAGCGCCTCCATTTACCTCAGCTTGAGAGACTCTGTTGTGTGTGACGTTCCAAAACCTCTCTCTGCCCCACATGGCCTTCTTCCCCCTTCTCTCTCTCCTCTTCGTCTTCCCCTCTCTTTATCTTCCCGTCTACCCTCTTCGGTCAGTATCCGAAGAAAAATGGACCCCTTTGGGGATGTCGATCGATTCGCCGCCCCACCGTTCGCCTTCCAATTCACCCGCTGTCTCTCCACCGACATCCATTCCCCAGTTCAGTCGAAAGAGAAAGGGGTTGTTCTGGGGCGCCCCCGCGTCTTGAGTGAGTGTTCCGGAATGATGCACTACCGCTGGGGGGACGGATCGACAGGTCGCCCTCAGCCAATGGGAGAGCGAGGCCCGCGTCTGCATTTAAACCCTTCGAGCTGCCGATATAGCGCGTGGCTGAGGTTGTTAGGACACCCAACCATGAAGAAAGGAGGCCGTTATAGAGATTCCACCAAATAAGGAAACGTCTTCTTGAAGTGAAGTGTTTGGTAGTGGCTAGGGAGCCATTGACAGAGTTTTTTTAATTAAAAATTAATAGGAGTGTGTAATGAGTGTTTTATTTATTATGGTTTAAATATCATCCAGGTTGTCTCATATTTTGCAATTTTGGATGAGTCGCTATAGGAGATCATATCCCTAGTTGACGAAGGTTGCGTCATCAAAGATTTTTAAATATTAAATTAATAATGATAATACCAAATAGGTATTAATCTATAGAAATTTTTATTGGTACAACTAGTTTCAAGGCTGCTACGTCATCTTCAGATATTTTAAGTACTTAAGGTAATTCGATATAGAATTTCCACTAGGTTACGCCTGAAAAGATTGGATTCGTTTTAAAATGTATCTATTTTTGAGTATGATATGATGAAAAAAGTAGAATGTCTGGCTGGTTGTTGCGTGGAAATTGTTGTTATGCTAGACTCTTGCGTAAATACCCCTAGTGTGTCCTCGTTCTTTAAGGTGAAGCAATAATTACTGATATTACTTTAAGATGCTGAGGACAGAGATTTGAAATAAATATTTGGCCGTGGGAAATAACTACCCCTGGTGTGTTCTCGTTCTTTAAGGTGAGTAATAATTACTGATATTACTTTAAGATGCTGAGGACAGAGATTGGAAATAAATATTTGGCCGTGGGAAGAATTAAAATAAATGAGACAAATTAGAAGTCATTAAAGCGAGGCAAGCTTATGTGGATATATGAAAGCAACAACGATTGTGTCAGTCTGTGAGGTCGGTGTTAATGAACCTGGGCAGAATCAATGGCATTCTATACTCATACTTCGTGAGTGAAGCATTTTCCAACATTGCAAGGTTTGAATGTGTATCCAGTTCTTTGCAATTCAATTGTGGGCTCATCAGTGTATTCAAGGTCAGAAATTGTAACATATATTAGTGAGTAATGATTAACAGTGTAAAATTTGCTAATAATGGTAGAAACCCCGATTTATTCCACCACCAATGCAATTTACAAACGTAACTTTTAGTTAGCGTTTTTTCTCACATTGGAATCCGAAATTTGTATTACTTGGTGTAAATTGCTTCTGCATCTTTTAAGAAAATGAGATATTGAAGATATTTGTACGCTCAACTGCTTCAATATTAATATATTTAACGGTAGCCGGCGAGATATTGTAAAATACCATCGTGAATTTTAATTTTTTTCGAAATTTAATATATTTAGCACAAGTGCAAAAACATATGGAGTCCACATATGGACATAACAATGTTTCTTCTTTCAACATTCAATATTTATGGGGAACATTTCAAATTTTATTGGCTATTTTTATTCGCTTTAATATCTCATTTACTTCTCTTCTAAAACACCAAAGATTAAAAGACAGAAATAGTCATTTTTACGGCATTTGGTTTTCGATGGTTGATTTTAATTTCAAACTTTAAGCATGCGTTTCAGGGGACCCTCATAGCAGTTTCGAATTAAATATTTTGGGAGGGAGTACCCATTTCCATTTTTTCACCAAGGGATTTTTATTACTAAGGAGGTATTTGCGTAGCGACACGAAATCAAGATGAGAGGGCTGATTGAGAGAAAAGTATGGAATGTGGTAGAAATGATCTACGTCTACGAAATACCGTGCAAGGCACCACTAGGGTATGTGGCACGTGGTGATCCCTCACCTGGTATGAAGCCCTAATCCCAGCTAAAATAAGTAACGGGCACGTTCTCCCGGATGCCAGGCGTAGGCCATAAGCAGTCATGACAGCAGTGCGCGGTCAGACCAGAAATAGGAGAGTGCTACGTGACGAACATGCTACCATACAGTACACTACTTAAGATACAATTACTGGTTAGTATCATTAGTACGACCGATAAATCGTACACATGGTACTAAATGTTGCAAAAACTATGCCATGCTGGAAATGTATTGCGGGTTTAGTAACTAATAATGATTTTAATATATTTAGCAGAAGTGCAAAAACCTATTTTACCTAGTCAGGGTCAAGGTATTCTAGAACTTACCTATCGCGACTATTACGGTCCTTTACTGAACGTGGAATAAATGATATTCTAACTCTATCGGATCTGCAGTCTATTTCCTTAATCTTATGCCTGTGATTGTTTCTAGGATAACATTTCATCTACAAAACGAAGTAAATGCGTTGCAATATGATATGTGCTGCAGATGACATGAACTGTAACAAGTTACAAGACAGTTGAAGCCGTGAAAGTGGGTTAAAAATTGACCGCTCGATTTCCATGTGACGGGGAGATGAAACTTAATGAAAGTGTGTGGCCTGAAATTATTCGCACAACTCACCACTCTTTAGCTACTATGATAATTGGCAGCGGTCAGCTCATTGACATTTGGGACACGAAAACGAAACGGGTCGACTTTTGGGCCGTTTCTGGACATTCCTTCCCCTCAAGGCCGCTAAGTTTACATCTCGCGTATTACGGGAGCTTACTAATTATGAGGACATCAACGCCGTATACAGAGGAATCACTTTCTACGGCAAATTCCTCCGACAGTTACTTAAGTCACGTAACCGGTTACCGTCTTGTTTCTAAATAATCAACTTTTTCTCATTTGAAGATAAACATATGTACCTACCCATCACGCTGTTCCGTTTCGATTTTTGCTCACGCAAAAGAGCTTTCTTTGCCTTGCCACGCTGCTGTTTCGTCACAATGAACTTCAAATAACATTGTATGCTGGAATGAAAAATCAAATGCTAGAATCATCACACCATAGGTGAAAATAGTAATTATTTATAATAAAAGATTTAAGTTTCTCCTGGTGAATAGTATTAATAAACTCTTCTCGGGCTCTGCACCAGGTGATTGGCTTCATGTTTGCCGACGTTTCGGAAAACGACTTGTTTCCCATTTTCAAGGCGTGTTTCTCTGTCCGTGTCAGATTGTAAACTGTTCGAGAAGAGTTTATTAATAGTAATTATTTGTTGAATTTATGTAATTTTTACTAAAAATATTCATTATGAGCAAATTATTTTAGGAAATTAGATTGTTGTAATTTTGAGGTACTTTTTATGAATATATGGAAATAATTTCATTGATGTAGGACGTGATGTCCTCTAAGATCAGGAAATTATATATATACACTTAAATTGTTATGAGGGGTCACCAAATGAGCACAAAGGAGTTGAGTCTTTTCATTACATGAATAATTAAGTAACTAAATTAATAATTCTGCAAAAATAAAGTAGAGCTAGGAAACAATTGCTAAGATATAAAGTAACAAATACAATTAAGAACAACAAATATAGAGACCATAACAAATGATCAGTATAAAGGCAATGATGAAAAAACAATGCAAAAATCCAGGAGATTGAAAGAATAAATAAAGTAAGATACATTTGATGAAGTTTTGATGAAGATTTGATAAAGATACATTTGGTAAATTTATCATAGTTGTTACAGCATTAGCCAATAGCTACAGAAGGAGAATCCAAAACGCGTTAGTTCAATAGATTTGGCTTTGAAGTCGGCTCTTTTGTATGGATAAGATGTTTTATTAAGTATAATCTTCATATAATCAGCATAATGTGTGCCTTTATTTTGTTTACCCATGGGTAAAGCTTGTTAACCATGAAAGCATTATTTTTTAAACAGTGCAATTGATAAATGTGGAATTCAGTATTTGTATTCCTATGTCATGGAACCCCCTTAACTTTTTAAAAATACTTATGAAGATGTCAAATGTTTTTAACTGGTTAAATTGTGCATTTGGAAAATATACCGTTGATTAAAATATTTTATTCAGTAAAAATATTACCCTCCCGGCATCAATTAATTTTTTGATATTGTACAACGCTTACAAAACGAATACCTAATTTTGTCGCATCGACTTTAGGGATCTACATCTACATATTACCCTGCAAGCCAACTCAAGGTTGTTTCGCAGGGGGTGACTTAACACCAACATGTAAGTAGTGTAGAATTTCACTTTCACCAGCACGCACCACACCACGGGCATGCTACAAATACTGCAACAACTTCCAAACCAATCGATAATGCAACTATGTAAATGTGACACAAAGTCATTCAGGTAACATGCAAAACAAAAGGGATAAATGTCCTCATCCGTTTCTATTTAGACATTTCACAAAATTATTACACCTTAACTCATTTCATGACCCTCAGTGCGCAGTTTTATTTGAAAAGCCTGCATGATTTTTGTGAAAAGTGATTTCCGCCTCGTCACAGATACATGAACCGCCGATACACTCAGACCCCGTACAAATGAAGACGTAACGGCGGTTCTGCGAGGTGACCTTTGGCCTCCACTCTCCACATTTAGTGCTCGTTGCCGCCTTCTATTTATTTTTCTCTCCCTCCCCACCTCCGGACAACTCCACCCCTTTTTATTAAACCAACCCTCCGGTCTCCAATCTACCCCGTTTGCCCTATCCAGTACACCCGAGCATCACCATCATTGCACAGCATCTTCCACTGCTAATTAAGCCGTTCACCCGCGTTCTGTGACGCTGCTGTGGCCGATGGTTCGCCTCGCGTTTCTCTCACCAGATGACGCTACCCCCTGACAGGAGGTAAAGACCCTCAAGTTAAAGGCTGGAAACCAGCCGTGTTGGATGGACTGCTGTAAGTGCTTAACTTTATCAAATAACCGTTAAAAATTAAAATTAACCTCTTAAATATTTGATTGTTAAATTATTTATTTTACTTTATAACTTCATTATTTTAAATTATTTAATTGTTAATTTAACGCTTAATGATAAATAAAACTCGTTTAAAAGAAGAGGTCACGTTGTTACTAAGCAATGTATACAAATGTTTGTGCCGCCCTCGTTGAAAATGCGCGATTCTCATTAATTTCAACATATTCCGTGGCCCACCAATCAGAAATGGAGCCGAGGTTTCCTGTCTCCGACTTGAGGGGCCATAGCTGGGGGTAGGTCACGTTATGGTGACGTGGTTTGATATCTCCATTTGGAAAAATAGGCGAGCTTTAAGCAGTTTTAATGCAACCATATCTGATTTCTTCCAACATTTGTTACAGCTGGAGGAAAACCTACCCATTTCTCTGTTATAAAAAATTGTCTCAGTTTGTGACGTTATTCCGATAAATGCTCTGATACAGATCTCGACGCCATTCTCATTAATCAGTATCTGGATCGATGCGCCATTCTAAAAGCTACCTAAAAAGGTTTGGCAGGGAGTGATTCTACATCAGACATGCACAAACCGTCATTAACACTTACAAGGTATTAGTCGCTATTTAACTCAGTGTATTCCTTTACGCTGAACAAAGAGGTGTACATGGAAGGGACTTAATATGCAACACGGCTTTCTTTTACCCATACGGTATTAACTCATCCTTTCTTAACGTTTAATCTTTCTGATATTCAATAGTTATTCGAAATTTAGAGAGAACTTTAACTAAATTGAGGACATATTAAAAACTGAAAAATTAATAAAACACATATTGTCATTAAATCAACTCTACCGACCGTTACCGTATTATTTACAGGATCAATCGCAGCTTTTTGGTCATAAATCGCACGCGGAACAAATGGGTACTTTGAGATACCTATTCTCCTGGAAATCTATCTCCATCCTGGTTTCAGGTAATCGTATTGTTCCATCGTAATTGCTGAGATTAGCATCCTTCATAATAATTGCATTGCTTGAAGTATTCCTTCCGCCGTCTCTCAAGGGAATTTTTTCCTTTCATTTCTCCTCTGACCTTCATTCTTATGCTTAATAACTCTGAATCAATATTTACCTTCATTTCGCATCTTTTGCTCTCATAGGCATAACACAAGGGTCGTTTGAAGGAGAATTACGTTCTCAGAGGAGGCGTTTAGCCGCAGTTGGGAGCTGATGATGGACTTCTTGAGTAAGAATGCAAAGAAAAGCTTGGCAGAGAGGAGAAGAGACCTTTTTATCGCTGTCTTTGCCTGGCTGCTTTCTTAAGAAAAGTTTATGAGTTAATGGGATAAAATGTCAATTCTAAAAAAATTTAGTGAAGTAAACTAACAATTCCAAAAGAATTATTAAACCAGATCTATTTTTACACTTTCGTATTTATTTATTTTATTGCGTCCCTCGTTAAATATTTTCAATTTTCTTATATTTCACCGAAAACATTTTGTAGTGGCGTCGAACGTACCTACTCATAATTTTAATTTATGTTCTTCTCATAAATACTCTAAGAATCCTTAGTGGTAACTGATTTTTATGAAACATTTTCCAAAGTTTATGATACAGAAGTAACTACCACAGCGTATAGCCTGGAAAATAAAAAGAAATCAAAGTTGGTTTCGTTTTGAGTAGCCTCCACTGTAAACGCTCCGCAGTACATATCTTGCGGAAGCCATCACAAAAACGCCATCTCTACATAGTAGGTGAAGCAAGCATACAGTCTTCAGATAATGCAGTCTTCTAATATCTTGGGATTACTTACCTTATATTCGGACAAACTTCGTTTGAGTATCATTGTTCATATTCGGACATATCGTACGGAAAACACATCCGATGCAGCACACAGAATTAAAGGAACTAGGTTTATCAAGCTTATAATATGAAAGTCCCCGGGTGAGAATGTAATAGAGATGTGATACTTTGCTCTGATTAGTGTATACCTCGAATACGGCGCTAGCATTTTCGATCGTGGACTGAAGGATTTAACCAAAATAATAATTGAAATACAAAGGAAAGCTGCGCACTTCATTAAAGCTGCTACGAATGAACATTATATTGTTTCTCGGCTTTTAGAGTGATTAGATTGGGGGCCAATAGAGATTCGAAAGTTACGCACTGGGCTAAGTTTACTTGAAAAGTTCAGAATAGTTGTGTTTCAGAGCAACACTGAAAATATCCTTTGGACGCCACACTACATTTACAGGCCCGACAGAAGCGATAAAATATGAAATATACATTGCCGAACAGATAGGTACTGAAATTTGTTCTTTCAACGAACACTAAGTGACCATAATAAAAAATATCCTCCACTCAAAACATATCCATAATACACTTCACCATTTTAGCACCACAAAACCAATCTTTACACCTTTATACAGCTATTACACCTAACACGCTATGCCTTACGCATATGCGGCGTCTTATGGGGTAGTATGTAGATCAATCAATCCATTGTCCATCGCGTATCTCCAAGAAACATTATTTTTTCTCCATGACGGAAAAATCAATGTTGAATGCTTACTGAGGCTACACATGGCAATGTCATTCAAAGGTTGCGGATGATCCTAATAGTAAGGAGAATAAGACGGATAATTCGGAACGACATAAAATTAGATGTAGTTGAATACTTACTCGATGAGAACAGTAAGACGTGCTATAAATGTCGCTTAGAAATGTAAAAATGAATTCATAGAGAAAAGATAAAAATAATTTTAGCAAAATAGAGCTTCGGAAAAGGAAATTCAATGAAGAGGCTGAGTATGAAATATATATAGGGAAAGTATTACTAAAAAATGGTAGCCAATGTGAGGTGGGAATGATAATTGCTTCATGGGTCAAGAAATGAGCCATTAGTTTGTTACGAAAGTTTTGATGTAAATTCTGCTACTCCCTATTTCCTGCTCCCCCTATCAAGTTTCTTAAAACACCTTTCGACAGCGTGCTTAGGACAGTTAACTTAAGAAAACCCTAAAAAATTAAATTTACAGTTCATACCAATGTTATATTAAGCAAAAGAATGAGCCATTTCTTAATATTGGCCTGAATTTAGTTGAAAAACTTTGATGAAAATTTTGGAATTAAAGTAAAGAAAAGCCTTTGTTATTGTAGAAATGATTAGAGAAATTTATCTATGAGAATATTTATTTGAATCACTTTATTGGAAAATACTTATCTGTGAAGTTGGTTAAGTAAGATCTCCACGTTTCTCAAATTAATTTATTACAACCTTAATGCAATGCAAGATACAATCCCCGTCCACCTCCTTAGTTACGTCAACATCGTATGCGTCTATACATCTACAGGCCTCCTTAGCAACAACATAAAATAATTGCACCAAATCTGGTCGCCCCATATCTAATAGTAGTGATTTAAATATATTGACTTGGAAATTTAAAACCCCTGATCTTATAGTGAATGAGATACCTCTCTATGGTTAAATGTAATTATTCAAGATCCTAGGGCCGTCAATTCAAGAGTAATGAGAATCTTTGACTGCCAATACTTCCTAAGTTGACCCACTATCTGCAAAAGTTAGTTATTTCTTAAAAGTACATTAGATTATACTGAAGTTGGATGGAGTTCCTCCGAGGAGGACCTGGGGCACCTAGACCTATTGGTCCTTTGTGCTAACCACCATTACTGCATCACCCAAAGAGTCCAAAGGTCTTGCTGAAGGCCAGCATGTCCTCAATGGGGATACCCCTGACTTCAACTGGTTCCAGAAAAGGAGACTCCAGGTGCCTGATTATAGTCCTTAAAAGTACATTAATAATAATAATAAATAAATTTTTCCCATTTAATATGCAAAACTTTTATATCTTCACTAAAAATTACAGTAGAGGTGCTTAAGATCTAAAGAAAAACGTTTGATATAACTCGTGTACTTATGATTAGGTTAGGGAACAATCCGATTTCACCAAACTGCAATTCAATCGGTTCACTTGATTTTTAAAGTTTCCTGTTACCGTCAGAGAAACTTTCCGTTACTTAATTTGCTTTGAAAATCTTTTCAGGTTGATAGATGAATAAATTTTAACTTGAAATTTTAAAATACATACTCGTAAGGGTTGTCCTTGCCTCTACGTGAAGACACTTTTTTTGCTTCAATTTTGTCCTATTTTAGCAGCATTATGGTCCCTCCCCCTCGAATCAAATCCTCTAAAAGAGGACAGAAGTCACATCGGGGTCAAACATTCTTGTCATTAAGCGATTTCGGCAATATTTTGCCCCGACCGCCTGTATGGAAATTTGGAGGAAACCTGTCGTGATCAGTCTGCCCTTAATTAAAATAATTTGAAATCAAGTTGCTTAACATTTAAGGCGTCCATCTCTGGAGCAGCCGACATCCATGTGGTGAGAGCATTTCGGCCTTGAGTGCAAAATCAGCCGAACAGTACAATGATGTCATCTTCTTCCCCAGTTATACTCCGTTCAAAAAAAGCATTGGCTGATCGGAAAGTCAATAATTTCCTCAATAATAATAAATGGAAAGTAAGCGGGTACTAAAAATGATGTGTACTACCTAAGTATCATTTTGAAATTAATATATTAAATTTCATACGGAAGGTATTGCTTAAGTTTCAGGCGTCTTTTCTCTCCTTATTTTCAAGTGAAATGTCTCTAATGATGTTTCACACAGTTGTGGCAGTATTACCCTTTTTGCATAATTTATAATATTCAGCATCCGCAGTAATTACTCATAAAAGTTAAATTTATACCTTTGAAACCATCTGAGGCTCTATTGCATGAATTTCTTCGGGCAGTCGAAGTTGATAGTTTTATTACGTTGACCACATCAGTAAAAATCAATGTATGCTTTTACTTTCAATGAATGAACCGCAGGGTACGAAGAAAGAGCTTACTGAATATACTGATAGAAGTTTTTTTTATAAATTTAGGCTGAAATTATTTCATTTCCTTTTAGCGCTGAATTAATATCATGCAGCGTTAAAAGTTCAAGTGGATGTGATGCGGAGGAAAAAACACTGCTGTGCTGCATTTGTGTTTAGCCTTTCGTAAATGTATACCTACCGTCTCCCTCCAGAGAGGCAGTAACTAAATAATTAATTTAACACACGGAGGCCCGTACGGGTCAATTTGACCCTACGGGACTTTAAAAGTGTCACTACGTTTATAAATTTTGGAATAATGGTAAAATACGCCGTAACTTTTCATGAAATGACATTATATAGCTTTGGGTAAAATATTTTCTTTATACCATATCATTTTCAGTCCTATTTTAAAATATTACAGTGAAGGCCCACCCGAGTCATTTTGACCCGAAGAGTTATAAGCCTTAGTTTCACCTACCAGTTTTATAATTGATTGTGTTCCCTTATTGTTTTACACTAATTACATTCATAAGTATTCAGATTCCGATGTATGTCACGTATATACAAGTTTATATAGGGAGATGGGAAGAAGGGGGTGGTAATACGGGGTGGCGGTTGAAGAGGGAGAGGGAAGGAGAGAAAGGTGGGCAGTCATCGGTTAAGAGTTGGAAAATACGGGTGAAGGAGTTTGAAGTGGGGGACGAATTGCATATACAAAAGAAGGTTCAAAATAAAAGAACATCATTATCTGCATCCCCTAATGATGGTTGTAGGCGTACTATGGCTAATCCCTGGTGTCCTGGGGTGGATGCCGAAGAGTAAGCGCTGAGAGAACGTCTAGGGGTCGTGATGAGTCCTTGAGAAACCCCTTCTCGTTTCCCATGGTCACTGCTGGAAGTGGGAAAGAGAGACAGCAGATCTGAGATGAAGATGAGACTGCATCAACTGTGATTGAAGATGCTGTGTGTGCGGGTGGACATCCAAAAGGTGGCGGAAAAAGTTCAGGATTGCGTAATTTGGCTCTCTCTAAGGTGGGCGAGACAGTTATATCAAAAAATGGAACGGTCAAGTGGGTGGTGTCTGAAACCGGAGTAAAAGGTTCCGGGCGGAGGGCGGCTCAAAATATATTGAGTGAAATTTCAGGTCCAACACCTCATGCAAAATGGTATGTGGCGAATTGCCGTGCCCTTAGCTCTTGGCGTTTGCTTTTTTCTGATGAATGCTAAAGCACTTACAGAGATGCACACAGGATGAGGTCCGTAGAATTACCAGCGATGAAAACTGGTATGTTTCACTTTCAGAACTAGAAGCGTTCATTGCATTGGTTTACGCCCGAGGGGCATATGGTAGCCGTGCGTTAGATTTAGATTTACTCTGGAATACTACGTGGGGTCCTTCATTTTTTCGCAATACCATGTCTAAGAGCAGGTTCAAAGAAATTATGAATTACCTCAGATTTGAAGTCTTATAGGCTGGAGAGGTTAAAAAATGACAAAATAGCTCTGGTATCTGAATAGTGGGACAAATTCATCAATATTACTACACTTTTCTATGAGCCTGGAGAATATTTGCCTGGCGATGAACAATTATTTTCTTGCAAATGCAGATGTCCAGTCATTCAATATATGCCGAAGAAACCAGACAAATTTGGTATAAAATTCTGGGTGCTAGCTGATACTAATAGTAAATACATGTGCAATGCAATACTTTATCTTAGGAAAGGTGACCTTCATCCTCATGGCTTGCCCTTGGTCGAAAGTACAATCATGAAGCTTATGGAGCCTTATCTCAATAAAGGCAGGGACCTAACGACAGAAGTATTTTACGTCAACCGCTCTTGCGAGCAAATTGAAATCAAAACGTACTAGTACAGTGGGAGCAATGAATCGTGCTCGTAAAGAAGTTCCAGCTATATTTAAAAATTCAGATGCTCCTATGTATTCCACTGCCGTTCTTAAGTCTGCTGACATGACGCTTACTGCATATCAGTGTAGGAAGAAAAAGAATTTACCGGTATTGAGTACAATACACTCCTATGTTTCCATTTCCACAGGGCAAAAAAAACTTCCAGAGACAGTGCTATTTTACAATGCTACCAAAAGGGGCGTTGACTGTTTAGATCAAATGGCGCGTAAGTACTCTGCGCGAGCTTGTACACGCCGCTGGCCAGTATCGGTGTTTTACAATTTGTTGGATCTCTCAGCCATAAACGCAAGTGTGCTTTACCGTGAAATTACAGGGGTAATGATAAAATATTGAAGTTTTTTAGGGACTTGTGTATGCGAACATGTTAACTACGGCTAATATATCTATGCAAAGCGTAAACTAATGTGTGCCTCATGTTGTGTAAAGGTGGTGACTAAATAAACTCAGGATCTTTATTTATAATGAAATTATCTGCGAAGAGAATAAATGGGGCAGTTCATCTGAGGGAAAAACTCTAGAGAATCCATTGTAAATGGCTTCCTACTAGAAGAATTGTTCCCGTTCATGACATTTTGACTGCTGATGAAATAATTTTAAACACTTTTATGACACTTTTCTAACGTTTTTATTTTATCTCAGTATTGTTTCATAACCTCGACAAGCGTGGAAAATATATGAGCTCGTTCTCGGAAATCCACGGTAATGAACGGTTAGCTCGAGACACCCCATGTTAGGTGACCGCGCGGGTTGTGAGGTCCGCCACCAGGCAGCAATGCGTTTGTTCAAGAATAGATGGAAATCGCTCATTTATACGTGCGAAATACGCAGGTATGAAATAAAAGAATATGCTTTTTAAGTTTGGCTTAAAGCTAAGCTTAAACTTCAAAGGAATTCGTGTGGGGAGCTACCATAGTGACAATAGTGTTACGTACTGCTACTGAGTTTAACTACTATGCATAGGTGAAGTGCATAAAATCACGAAAAATTGAATTATATGTGAAATTATAGCTGGAAAGTTCGCTATTTTCAAAATAAATCTGACAGACTTGAAGCCTTTTTATGAACACACTTCGATAATCTTATCGAATTAGAGATAAGTTTTCATGCAATTTAAGGTCTAGGTGTAGAAAAAATTCAGAAACCAACCTGGAATGGACGAATTTTGTATTAAATATAGAGGTGATATGTTCCCTCAATAATATATAAAGAAATAAAACGGTACTTCTGAGCTCTTTTCCTCTAGTCTAATTTCATTGTCATCTAATACATATTATTCGGTGTGGGGCTCTATAACTTTCTGCAATATATCTGCAACTTTTTTATGCAGCTTTGTTTTTCGTAAAATTAAGGAACTTTTCCACGTTCTGTGTGCTGAAATTACTCATGGAGTGACGTAATCCCTAAATTGAAAGAATTGTACCGATTTAAAATGATTGCTATCCCCTATTTCGTGCTGATAATGGAGAATCATAAATGTTCGTAATGCCTGGGTACTATATGTATGTCATGAATTAAAAGGTCATCATACTAGGGATGCCACATCGACATTGACGCAGCCGGCTACTCAAATTCTTTTGGTCAAACCTTCGAAAACATGTTAGAAATTAAGAAAACATGTTAGTTAAGAAATCCGATGAAAATTGAGAGAGCGGTGAGTACTTTTATAAACAACGAAAAATTGACTACTCGATGTGCCAGTCCTATGTCATACTCTAATGGCCATAATATAATTTGCTTGCATAACTATAGCAAAGTATTCATTACATAGTTTAACATCTGATATCTATTGAGTACTTGCTCTCGTCATGAAGTTAGAAGATTATCATCCTCAATGAATGCTGAAACGCTTAATGCCAACACAAATCTTGACTATTAACATGCTTGACATTCGTGTTCGATTACCAGACTTGTATTTGAATTGAATTTATTTCCGACATCTTGTGTTCCGAAAATTCTTCCGTACTGTATTGCTACTCTCAGTCGGATGTGTATGTTAATTAATCACTTCTGGTTAAATAAGTATTTTAACTTTTGTATGCGCCGCCATCAGCATTGGAAGATGTGAGCGGGAGCATAGGCTGGATGAGAAGATATCTGCTCTTTCTTTAATGTCAACCGCTGCGCCATCTAACGAGAGCTGGATACACTTCCTACCGCCCCAGCGATAGGGAAATCAACACGGGCGTCGAAAATCCAATTTCCGGTATTGGACGACAAATCACTAGAGAATGCCATAAAAGAAGTGATACTGTGTGACTTTTTGGCCCTAATGGTCCTGAAAACGAGTGGCAAGAAAAATACGATTCTTGAAAAATCATCTGGAAAAAGGAGCATCTGACTTTTTTGGCTCATGGTTTTTACAATCATGTTTTACTTAACTATGCACTTAATAATAATCTCTCGCTTATCGCACCAGGGAAAATTATATTTTTATATCTTATACATGATTAGGAATATACTTAGGCGTCATTAATCTGAAATCGGTAATGGTAATATTTCTTTTTGAAGAATGATTACTTTTAAAAACAATATATGGGGCAATACGGAGAAATAATTTTAATAAAACCTTTTAAATTCTGGTAATCAGTGGAAATTCAATACCTTCGCCAAACGAAACCATATCCCAGCTACTTTATTGCGGAAATTACTATAATTATAGCGCTTGTATCTATAATTTTAGGTAATTCTTCAATATTTTTTAAAATTCTAATTAGAGTGTAGCAGGAAAGATACTTACCCTCCATAATTTCGCATTCCTCGGGAATTTTAAAAGAGCAATATGCTATTTTATACGAGCGATTGGCTGAACTTTAACCTTGTTAATACTGCTCATTCAATAGCATACATTGTAAGAGCTTCAGAGAAATCAACATGATCAAACGAGAAGGATAAAGAAGCAATGAGTAACTGAAGAAATAATCATTAAAATATTGGAGAGAGGGATGTGAAAACACGTTAACACAGACCTAGTGAAAAGAAATTCCTAGGGAATCGATAATGAGTTGCAGGGAGTAACCAATCGGACGATGGATAACTGGTGAAAACGGCAATGTGAGGAAACGGAAAAGGGGAAGGGGGAAGAGGGTGTCGTTACAGTAATTTGAAAATATTATCCGACGGTGGCAGAGAGCAAGAGATACGAAATGCCTAGGCTAGGGGGTTTTGGTTGGTGTGGTGGAGGTCTACTGGCTAATCATGCATGTCACCATTTCATCTCCAAAAAACGTACACCTTTACACGGCTGGTGACCTAACACCCCCGACCACACGCCCATGCGGCGGCTCGCGGGGTATTATATAGATGTAGATTCGGCTAGGGTTCAAATTGCTGCAGAGGAGGATGTTTTTCAGAGGAAACCCGACCCCTACTTGAGTGTCTTGTGGAGGAAAGTTCAAGTGCAGTACCTCGTCTGTCAGATGAGACGTTTAACAGTGGGTCCCCATGGCGCCTTTCGTTAAGAGCAGGCTAATTCTGACGCCGGGTTTCTCTCCACCCTTCCTCTCTTACCTGTCCCCTAAATGGCAAATGAAATGACCTTAGCTGTTAGTCGCCTCCCCGAGTAACCAATCCAACAAAACAGATAAGAAATTAATCGAACAATTATATACCTGGAATAGATGGAGAGTTTATGTGGAAGAGGTAAATGACAGAGTTTCAGACCTTTAAAATAAGATATGGAGAATGGGGGAACGATAGTCAAGGAGAGCCTCGACCGGCAGATATTTGGCAGTGATATAAAAGAGGCATTACAAGCAATGAAAGTAAGACAAGCTGTTCATAAGAATAGATAACTAAGCTACCGGGATGCTAGAAAATTTAGTAGTGAGAAAGCGATTCTTTTTCCAAATCATTCGTAAAATCTACAAGGAATGAATATGGGAAGAAGACTTTGTGAAAACATTGTTGATTCCTATCTAGATAAAGAAGAAAGTTCCAGAATGCGAATAATAAATAACAATTAGTTCAATTTTTCACGCGGCAAAGGAATTGATTAAAATAATTAGTCAAAAATTGGATAATAGAATTAAATACTACTTCGGCGGCGACCAGTTAGGGTTTAGGATAAGAGGAGCAGCTAGAAATGTAATTGTTGTAATGAGAATACTCTTATGAAGAAAAAAAATAGTTATTATGCTGTTTTTTGTGGATTTCGTTTTGTTAATTTGAATTAAGGAAAATATAAAGAAAGCATTATAACTGAGATTCTCGTTGACAGAGAAGGCACATCGTAAAGCAGTTAAATATACATACTCAGGAAGTGCACTGGGCGAAAATGGGCATCACAACAATGACATTAGATGGATAATAGCACTTGCGTAGAAAACATTCAGTACTAGCTACGCTGTACCAGCTGGCATCACACTTCAACTCTTGAGACATAGCTCTTCTCATGCCTCTCTAACGATTTCTTCGCCATGCATGTTAGGCCAAAAAAATAGCACTAGCGTAGTAAGCATTCATTCTTGCGAAAGTCATCACACAAATGCCATACATACGCTCTGGGTGGAGTAAACATAAAATCGTGAGATACAATTAAATATCTTGGAATTACCTTCAGATATAACGTGGGAACACACATACAAAAACAGTAGCAAAACGAAACTAGGTTTTGCTAAGCATATAATAGGAAGGTCCTCGGATGTAAAAGTAAAAGAGAGATGCCACTTCGCTCTGGTTAGGCCACGACTCGAATACGCCATGAGCATTTGGGACCCTGGTCATAAATATATAACCAATTAATATTATTATTAATATTACAAAAATTAAAATTAATAAAATACCAATAATGGCTACACGCTTCGTTAAGGACTGATACGAGTGAATCTATAGTGTTTCTCATGTTTTAGAGGGATTAAGGTGGGAGCCCCTAGAGACTCAGAGGGTACACGCTAGGCTTAGCTTCCTTGGTAAACTCAGAACTGATATTTTTGAGAGCGACATAGAGAATATTTTCATGACTCCTCACTACATATCTAGGTCTGACATATGCGATAAAATAAGAAAGATAAGCTGCCGAACAGATAGGTACAAGAACTCGTTCTTACCGCGAACAATAAGCGACCACAATAAAAATTAAGCTCAGTAAATACACTCCTATAATTCATGTCACCATTTCACCTCCCAGAACCTTATCCCTTACATCTTTAAACGGCTGGTGTCCCAACACGCCCTGCCACGCACCCATGCGGCGGCTCGCTAGGTAGTATGTAAATGTAGTAGAGGTCTGATCATGGGGGCTTTGGGAAGTGATATAAAGAATAGGTATGTGAACAGAAGGATGAAGAGTGTAGCGTCGCATGGAGTGGAAACGTTGGCTCTGAGAAAGGAAAATGTTGCTGGAGTACGAGATTTGAGCACCGAGGAGGATGGAGATATTTGATGGACGGAAAGTTGGACTTACGAGGACGTCATTGGTGTGGTAATGGAACACAGAAAAGTTCTGGATGGGAGTAGAAAGTGGTAGAATATACGGTTGGAGCAGGCAATGAGGAGCAAAGGGTTGCTTATGACTGTATTAAAAGGGAGGAAGTTAGTTAAACTGGGATGAGGAAGAAAGAGAATAGGTTTTCATAGCGGGATAAATAAGGGTTAAATGTATTTGCATATGAAGAAAGGAATATTATTGGTAAATTAAGTTAATTGGTTGATTGCGCATTCCAAAATCTCCCTCTTATCGATTTAAACCTACTTAATTGGTATATAACTAAATAATAATTATCCCGTTCTGGATATTTGGCCCTGCGATATAAAATTTCTCCAATCATTCATTTTTTGCCTCGGACATTGTCTGTGGAACTGTAAATTGTTACAATGTTATGGACAGTGGTATTAGTTTGGCGCCAATATCTATCATAGAGATATACATTGGAATGTAATCTACAGGAAGTGATTTGCCATTTTATTAAATTTCATTCACATTGGATTGAACTCCATTCAGATTAACTGAGAAGAAATTTACATGCTCCGCTTTGCAGACGATATCGCAGTCATAGAAAGAAATCGAAATGATCTTCGAAGGCCACTGAACGCAACGGGCAAAGTTTTCCCAGAATGCAACATGAAAATATATGTGACAAAGAAAAAAATCCTAGGTTGTGGAAGTGAGAAGCTGAATGCTGAAATCACACTGAGAGGAGAGAAATTAGAGCAAGTAGATTACTTCTCTTTTCTCGGAAGTACCATCACGTGGGACGGAAGAAGTACAACGGATATCAAGCAAAGAATGGTCTAAGCTAAGAGAGTACTAATGGTTAAGTAACAACTTTGCTGTTCAAGGAAGATAGGACTACAAACTAGAAAAAGGTATGTTAAAGCATTCGTGTGGAGCGTGGCACTCTAATGGTCGGAAGCATGAGCCACAGGGAAACCCGACCATTACAGACTAGAAGACTTCAAAACCTGGTGCTTGGGGAGGATGATGAAAACACAATTAACGGTCAAAATAAAAAATGATGAGGTTTATTGAAGTATACTCTACAATACAAAGAAAAGAACCATATGGAACAAAGAAAAAACAATACAAAGAAAAGAACCATATGGAAAACATATCTCTCTATACAAAGAAAAGAACCATATGGAACACTATGAAGAAAAGAAGAACCAGATGGATTTCACACACCGTAAGGCTCATTAGGTCTGTGAAGAACATAATTGAAGGAAATATAGGGGATAGGTCCCCAGAGGAAGTGTCAGTAACAAATACGTTGACCAAATAAAGAAGAAAGTACAAAGAAAGAGCTTACTTGAAGTAAGACTCTAGCAGTTGATAGGGAAATTTTGAGGGCAGCAGTAAACCAATCTTAGGACTTAACGTCTAATGATGATAAAGAGTATAAAATGTGCTTACAGTTTCTCCTCTGCAGAATATCCTAGAAATTAACATTATTTTCAATCTCTCGCTATGCTTAAAAACATGGATAAATGGACGTGATGTGTTTTTATGGGTGTATCCAAGTTTGTTTACGTTATTTAATCGTGCTTTGGGTAAGATGATCTTAGCCATCGACGAACTGTTTTTTCCATATCTACCACTAATACAATTAGTACAATGGTTTCCAACCTTTTTTTATCCCACACACCCCCTGTCAAATTAAAAAAAACGTATTCCCACACCATATGGTAAAATATTGCCCCAAAAATAATTTGTATGATGAATTTTAAATAATTTACGAGAAATTGAAACATTTGGAAAAGAGAAAATATTATAATAGTTCAAAATTGGCAAAAACCCGACAAAAAATGTATTTACCCTAAGTATAAACAATATCATCCCACACACCCACCTATCACATTTTAATTATCATTCGTACCTCTTATGATAAAATATTCTACCAAATAAAACGTCGATGATCAAATTTTAATAATATGTAAACAAAATCAAAACATTTGAAAAATAAATAACTATGGAAATAGATAAAAAGTTTATTAAAACTATTGTGGAATCTTGTGTGAATTAAACCACTTCTTGTCATAACATGAGCTTTATCTGTTATTTTTCCAATAAGCTCTCAATCATAACAAATACTTTTCTTCATTCTCAAAGTCCACAAAACAGTTTACAACCGTATCTTCGGTAACATTTATTAACATAACACAGTATTTGTTAAATGTTTGAGTTGTCAATACTTGACAAAAGTAGCACAAACCCAAAAAATAAGTACTTACCCTTATTACTAACCAAAAAACTGAAATGTTTTCTCTCACACCCAGGAATGCTTTCTCGCATCCCTGATCAGGTAACCCTTTACTAGGGCACAGGATAAATCCTCCGCCGCAACCATCTGGTCTTGCATTTGAGCTACAGCCACCATTTCCCTCTTTTGTGGTCTCCTGTATCGCAAGAAGAAGAACTTGATGACTCCCTCTTTTCCGGGGTTTTTTTTACGAAACGAATGCGAGATCTTGATGAAAACTGCGAGAAAGAGTTTCGCAGTTGAGTTTTAGACGCTTATATCGATCGAATCCAGAGAGGGAGAGAAAAAGAGAGGAGGGTGGGAAGAAAGGAGGAGTTGGTTGTTGGTAAAGGGAGGAGTAGGCGAAAGGGGGGTGGAGTTTGAAGAGGGGGAGGGGATGGGTTCGCTTGAAAAAAGTAATCCCGTAACATTCAACGACGAGAAAGGCAACGGAGTGGTGTGGGATATACATTCATTCCTCCTCTCTCTCTCTCTTTCATCCTCACGCGAAACATTCCCTCTCTTCCCTTCTTCTTTTCTTTCTCCCTTGACATAACAAAAGGAAAGAAATGAGGGAGAGAGAGAAGGAGAGGAAGATAAAAAGGGATTTCTGTCGCGGGAGAGGAGGACAAAAGACAGAAAGTCTAAAAGGAGGAGAGAGGGTTTGCGTGGGCGAGCTGGTGAGGGGAGAGAGAGAGGAGTTGCCTCAGTCACTGCTGCTGCTTACATTCAAGAGTCCGTTTTAAATAATTACGGTGCGCGCCTTGGCATTAAAAGTTCAGGGAAGAAGAGGAAGAGTTGAGAAGGGAAGTTGGAGGGAGGAAGGGGGTGGTCTGGGGAGCAAAAGAGAACGCTTTGCGAAAGAAGGGCTTTTCTGCGAATGGCAACTGAGAATAAGGCGGAGAACGAGAGAGTTTCTTTATTCCTCCCCCACTTCAAGACGCTTAATCTCACAGTCGGCTCAGAAAATCAGCGCTGGAGACCATGAGACCGAATGTGCAAGTCTCATTCGGGTGGTGGGTGGGCATGGATGCGAGACTAACATAACCAGGGGGGGTTGTAACGTAGCCTACAAAAGGATTCAGTTAAAAACGTGCAGTGTAGAGCATCAGTAATTTTACGGAAATTGACGTGCTTTCCCGCTCGAGGGTATATCCTTTTTCTTGGCATTGGTACGGAACAAGCTCTAGGCGTTTTATTTCCCTGCAAGTGGTTTTAATAGAATATAAAAATGGCATATAAATCCTTGGAAAATTTTCTGGTATTTCTTAGTGAGGGATTTCTCTTACGGAGTCGTCAAGTTAAGAAGAAAATACGGTCAGTTTCTTATACTATATGTTTTGTGGAGGTTCTCACGGCAATGAACAAATAATGTTAGTTATGATACTATATAAAATTTACTTACAACCTCTTACTTACGGACTTACAACCTCGTGTTGCAAGTGCTTTTCCCTTTAGCTCGCTGAAGAGGGCCACCTTGTGGCCAAAATAAGCGTATCTGATGCTCACCCTCGTTTGTCTTTGTGTTTATATTTTGACCACGCTCTTTTTGAGTGATTTCTCCCAGAAGTTGGGCCCATCTGTGTGTGTGAGTGAGTGATTTGAGTGCTTGTGAGTGTGATTGTGGTAATGACCAGATATCCTTAGTAGGGTCTCATTAGCCCTATGAAGGATCTCAGGTCATAACCCAGGCATCCTTATCAGGGTCCTATTATCCCTCGAAAAGGATCCCAACTGGGTTGAGTGTGTGTGTGTCTGTGGTGTTCACTGGCGAGGAACTAACATTCCCGAAAACCATCACAGGAGGGTATTCTGGTGGAGAATCTGTAGTTGGTCCCTGCTGTGGAATCCCCATTCCCGAAAACCTACACAGGAAGTGTTGTTTGTTGCATGTCTGACGAGTGATGCCATTTCTACGGCCATTGGAGACTCATTTCTTTTTGCTATCTTGAGAGGCCGCAGAGCTCAATTTCCCTTGATTTAACCAAATAAAATGACAATCTTTATCCAAAAATACAAATTAAAGTAATTTTGCTGAATTTCTAAAGATATTCTTACAAGCTTCTTTTCCTCATATGTGTTTATAAGCTCAGCCTCATACTTTCCTCATACAAGTTTATAAGCTAAACATTTCACTGCAAATCGTCATATTTCACAAAAGTTTCAGCAAATCAGATCTAAAATCTTTAATTGATGAAAATAGTAATAATTTTTGTTGAATTTTATTTCCACTGGGGTCAACTTCAAGTTATCACGATGCTTTTTTCTGAATTTAATTTGCAACAGAAATAAAGACTACAAGCGGTTAAAAATGAAATTCACATGTATTTCCTATGTGAACGATTTGAATTGTCTGTCACCTCATGCCCACCGTAGACCGTAGGGGTGTCTTACCCTCACAATGTTAAATGATTTAGTACTTTCCCGGCAAGTATTGTGACTGAAGTTCTCTCGGGGTTCACACAGGGTTAAATTTTTGCCTGCTGCCAACGTTTCGGTGGATAAAACTTCCATCGTCATCAGGGTAATGATGTCCAGGCCACCTACGTTCTCCCTTATATATGGTCTTGAACGGTTACATCTGACCGACCATTGCTGTTTCTTCTTTCTGTCATAGTTTTTGGAAGTAATGGTTTCCACCCTTGATTTATCAAGTACCCCGAGTCCCGATTTAAGTTATTGGGCTGAAGATGTACTTCTACGGCTTCCTGAAATAGCCTTTCCCAATAATCATTGGTCTTGCATATGATACAACCTAATGCATCTCCTGTGTTCTTTTAATCGCGTTTCAATTGTGCGGCCTGTTTTACCAATATATATTTTTCCACATTGGCATGGTATTTGGTATACTCCCGGTATCTTGAGTGCGAATTCGTCTTTTACTCGGAAGAGATGAGCTCATAATGTTTTTGGTAGCTTATGAATAACCTGGATGTTATATTTACTCAAAATCCTTGATATTTTCCTCGCGACAGTAGAAATGTAGGGAAAAGAAGCTCTATGGGTTTTTCCTTGGTAGTCACATACGGAACTAGAGAACTAAAAATGTGGGAGTTCTCATATTCAAGACCAATGGTTATTGGGAAATGCTATTTATGAAAGCCATAGAAGTACATCTTCAGCCATGAAGTTATGTTCTTCATAGACGTTGCCAGCAGCCAAAAATTTAACTCGTGTGAATCCCGATAGAATTCCTCATAATGTTGTTTTCCATAGAGTAAGCCATATGCATACCAAGCTTTGTTGAAATTGCTCCTGGCGTTCCATAGCATTGCTGGAAAATTTATACATGTATATTAAATTTCAGCAAGTAAATAGAATTCAATTAAGAACAACAAGGATTTTCTTTTACCGCAAAATCTTTTTTCCTCAGTTATAGTCGGTTGCAAGAAGATTTTGTCATGGAATCAATAGTTATGAAATCCATGAAGTTATGTTCTTCATATAAATATTCGCATTGCGGGAACCCAGAAACCAGTTTCATAACTTCTCTCCCAATAGTAAATTACTTAAAATGTTTTCTCTAATATTCTACCGCCGGATGAAATACATGAAAGTTCATACATCATATTGCGAATTCACATAATAATTTTTCAGTAAGAGTAAGAAAACTGATCAACCGTCTCTAAACAGCCCTTTTAATAAGTAATTAAGCCTCCAAGCTGTTCATCGCGCATCTGCCATCTTGGCAACTTATGGAACTCATTACTCCTTGCCATAAGTTATGAAACCAATAAATTTATCGAATGTTTCAGAAACAGTTGTTGATTGGTTGCCATGGCTAATGGGTCCCATAACTTTATTAAATGCATTGGTGTCGTTCCTACAACTGGCCATTAATGATGTATGTTTCCTCAAAAAAATTAATCAAAGTCCTATCGTTTATTAATTGTGCAGTTTCTATCAATTGTCAAGCTGGAAAATTATTTCAGGATTCTATTTTTCGTGTGTACGTTTTCGAGTTTCCAGTTCTAATCAAGTAACAGAAGGATAAATGGATGAGTGAGAAAGAGGGACATCGGATGAATAGATACAACTTTTATCTTTGTCTGAACATAAATTCATTTACCATACATTCTTTTCAGCTGATATTAACTTTGTGTTAACGTCTAATTTCTTTACATATTTCTGGAGTATCTCAGTACTTTTTTAATTTTTATTTTATAACACTATAATAAAAGCCTCTGGAGTTAAATGTTAATACATAAAAAATAATAATAAAATATTGGAAGTGTTATAAACCCGCAAGCACTAATGACACTGGAGCAAATCCAGGTTTTTGGTATACTGTATGATACCTCCTTATTAATCTGCTAGCATAACTCGTAGCACTTGGATATAAAGAGAATGGTCTATTCAGTCTACAACTCAGTAGTTAACTATAAATTTGCCGTCAATACGATAATTAATTAAAATATTTTCAGTGGCATAAATGAAATTTGATCCTTTAAGAGTACAACATGTGATGGTTTGATATAATTTAAGAGTAGAACTTGTGATGGCTTCAAATAACTTTCCAATCATTGTATTTAACAAACGATGTGGTACGAAGTCACTTGCACGGGTGCATATACACCAGGGTTGAAATTCGCCATGAAAAAATCATTTGACTTGACCATCCCGGTCAATTCAAATGACTTTTTCATGGCGAATTTCAACCCTTGTGTCAAATATCTTCGATCATGAATCCACATTTTTTTATGATGAAGTTTAGTTAAATATTTAAAGCTGGTCAAATGACTTACTCGGATGGATCCCAACATTCAGTTAAGTTATACGTTAGTTTTTAGCTAGTTACTGGAGCACTGGCATTTTTACGGCGGACTTTGTTTACTATTAATTTCAAGGCAATTACAAATTCTCTTCCCTCATTAGCAAAATGAAACAAATGAAGTAGCTCAAGGAAATTTACGTAAAACGTTAATTTCTTTGATGTGCTCTCATTCTTCCTCAGTCCTTACTCTAGCTTGCCATAGTAAGGGCTGAGGAAACAAATTACATGATAAAGAGGCATATTGTTGAAGCAACTTATTCCTCTTTTAAGCCGTTTAATTATTTAAGGCGCCTGAATATTCTTAGTCCATTTTCCCAGTGCTGCTTCGTGCCATTATGGAAATGAGTGGAATGAGTTTTATGTATCCATGTATGGTAGACTGTTTCTATCCCGTAATTTAATAATAAAGGCATATGGAGAGGGCATTATGACTGATTATACTGAAGCCCATCAACCAGAATAACGACCATATTGTTCAACCATGCTATCTTCTTTCTTTCCAGTAGATAAAACGACGGAATGGACAAATTAGTGGATTTGAAGTTGAAATTTAAGGGTAGTAACTTATGAAACACATATTGACTGCTTAATGATATAGATTCTACACAAATTAACTATAGTTTTTATCAGGAATGTGGATGATTATTAATGTAAATAAATAATAAAAAAATATAAAGCGATTGCAAATGAAAGAAGTAAATACATGATAATTTCTTCTAAGTTAATGATATAAAACAGTAAAATTGTACAATTAGTGCGTTAGCCCGCAAGCGCAATAATAAAGTGAGGGTTAACGGAAATGACGGACTGGCTTCAGCCTCTAGCATTGGCAACCATAGGAAGCGCCCACTATATCTCTCTCAATCCTCATCATCCTCCCTACTATCCGTGACCATCAGCATTCGATTACTCCTCATTACGCTGGGTAACTCTTATCACCTCATATACCTCTTCTCGCTTATCATGCTGAGAACTTCCTCTTTCGTATTTACTTCAAAACATTCATATTCTCTGTTCTCCTCCAAATTGACGTTGTGTATGCCTGTTGTCTCTCGTTATTGTATTTCTATTGAGTTCACATTTCTGAACCAAACACGGAGAACTTCATGTTAGATTGTAAACCATTCTAATATTTAAAATTCTACACAAAATCATTCTCAAAATTTCTCTGATTTATTACGCCTCTCGCATTACAAAACTCCAGTTTCCTCCAACGTACCATCAAAGTAATTTAATTGTTTCACATACTTCAATCTATGTACTCCTTTTAAAGATAAGTCATATTTTCTTTGAATTAGTATATCATTGCTTTGGTTTTCATATTGTCTAATGGTACATATTGCTACATATTTATTGCCCTGATATTCTAATGCAGATATGTAAACCCGTTATTTATACAGCCCTTTAGATCAGTGGCTGAATTCTGGTCTTCAGCGCGTCTGCCGATTTCATTAGCCGACCCCTTACTTTCTTCTCTACATCCAGACTTTCCCTCGTCTTTCTTACCGATATATCGGTAAAGGCGACTCTTTTGCTCTGCGATCTGTCTTTCTATAGTCCACCCTGATTTTCGTCAGCTACAATCACCTGTGCCCTATTGACCCTATTGGTGCCAAATGAAATAATTATTTAATTCTGATGCCCCCCATTACATTGTTCTGGGCTGAAGTTTTTCCAATGTTCTTTATTTTCCTGATCGATTTTTTTCTGCAATTCATTTCGTCTAAATCTTTCTCGTTTCCATTGAACTATTTTTTCTGCCACAATTAATTGTCCTGCTCTCACATTTGCCAACTTGGTCTCAGCTTTTCTTTTTTCTGTATCTTACTTCATGCTATTTTTTTCCTCAAAAACTTCAATTTTACTCATTTAGAATGTTCACTTTCGAATCTTTATTCCCCTATCTTAGCTTACCCTTTTAAATCTCATATCGCATTCCTTTATCACAAAAATGTAATTTCTTACTGACTCGAGATCCTGAATGCTGCGCGAGATTTTCTCTCCCTGTCCAAGATATAATGAAGTACTTTCAATAATATGAGTATTCACCTCATTTTTGTTTGATCGCTGAAATCAAGAACAACCTTATAGAATGAGCATCATTCCGACTTCAAGTCACGGGAGTGGGTGAAAACTCAGTTGAGGTGAAATTTGAGAATCGTTTTTGATGCAAATTTGAAAAGAGATCTTATTCCAGACTCATAAACCTTGAGAATGGAGGCCTAGAGCTAATTCGACATATCCTCAGTATTGGAGCTGGTAATCCTGTTAAATGTACTGATTGAGCCCAGCATGGGTTTACTCTGGTGTTAGCGTGGCCTTGGTGATATAAATGTTTTGATTGTGGACTAGATGGTACTGAATTTCATAGTTGGCTGTCGTCGCTGGCGATCATTTCTTATGCCCTATTCCGGGGAGAAATCACAGTTCCTCCTTTCGCGTTGTCGTTATCGTAACTTATAGTGCAAACTGACTTAAAAATTCAATCATCTGAGCTGCTGTCCAAAGGAAGCACTCCAACAGTTAACGCTAGTGTTTTAAGGTGAATTACAAAATTTGGACAATGATGGTCACGTTTTCGCTGAAAATGTTTGGTTCAATAATAATGGGTATGGATTTTTGGTGCAACTCGTAAGATTTTAAATACGTACTATTCTTAACAGGAGGAAGAGATGTAATTGCGCTAGAACAAAATATTATAAAAATTACCCTAATGAATAAGACAAAGCTGCATTGAGAACATATACAATTATTTCTTTCATATTGCCATAGCAGTTGATGGAAAAAAATTAGAACGACCTTAATTAACTGTGCTTTAATATCCCTCGTTGGCTGCGCGGAAGATGGAAGCGGATAGCAGAGGCGCGGAAGAGGTTAGAAGGAGGAGACAAAATAAGAAGAGGAAGACGATATGAGGAATTGAAGAGGGATCTAATGGTGGATCACGTATTGTACAGAAATCAGAACGATATGCCATAAATTAGGACGTTAGAATGAGTACTGTCTTACTACCTACCTATCAGATGAAAGAATAATCAAATAAACCTGTTATGCACAGCTTTTACGTACTTACTGCAGCGCAAAATAGCCACATAATGTGCTTTGAAAAAAAATTATTTCAAACCATTGCCTTCGAAGGTCAAAATTCTCTGAATAAAAGTCAACAAAAAAAAGAGTTCATCAATTCATACTAGCTTCAAATGAATACCGAGGTAAACAAGAGCTTAATGAAATAATTTTTCAACTCCTTGCACCTTAATAATTTAAACTTGCCTTGAACACAAGCCTCAAGTGCCTTTTCAAAGAGAGGCCTTTATATTCTGCAAACGCGAGGTGGTTTGTATATTTATGATGCATATTCATTCAATGGAGTGGCCCTTGAATTCATGAATATGCAAGTGACTTCATCTGAAATCTTTAATCAGTCAAGGCAAGAGGTTTTTCGGAGAGAATTTTCCGAATTCGGGCCGGCATGTAAGCTGGATGGATTTTTCGCATTTCTCTTAATACTGCAACTTTGACGCAGTGAAAGCGCTCTGCCTGTTCCAATGACCCCTAGAGCTGGACAGATAAGAAAAAAAAATGATTCCTTTTGGCATGACTAGCCACGCCAAAGTGTGATGCCGGGAGCAAGAGTGTCTTGTTAAAAAAATGACTATGTGTGTTAGGAAATGGATAGACAAAACCCTACAATTGTTGGTCGATATTGAGTTTCATGGTCTCCACTTCATCTTTCTTAATCTTTTCACACAATAATAGAAACATTTGTAAATGTAATAAAAATTAAAAACTAATTATTGCAGTGTGCAATATGAGCTCCCTTTTTGGATCTTTGTCAAAGAAAGAGAATTTATTGAATTATCAATAAAAAAATAGTGCAAGAATCTTCAAAGGATTAGAACAAGTATATGCTTACCCTTTAATAATTTAAATTTGCCTTAAAAACAAACTTCAAGTTGCTTTAGTTACATATTCAAAGAGTTGCCTTTACAATCTGAAAACGCTAGTTGATTGTATATTTATGTCGCATATTCGCAAAAACAAAAATAGTTCATCAAATCAAGGAAGTTCCAATAAAACACCGAGGGTATGGGTAAAGATTATCGGTACAACTCACCCGATTTTCAATACGTACTATTCCTACCTGGAAGAAGAGATGTAACGGCGCTAGAACAAAATCATTTATAAAAAAACATTTTTATTTTTTACAAATGTAAATATTAATGTAAATTAGTGTTTTTACAGTAAAATAACTAATTTACATTAACAGTGGTTGATATTTTAAAAATGTGAGTTGCTATCCACGCGAGTGGTCATTTTTTCAATTGGTTTAAAGTAAACTATGTGACATGCGATAAGAAATATTTATGAACTTATGAAAAAATATCAGAATTAGGTCCTCAAGGTGATAAAAAAATATTTTTATAAAAAATCGCCAACTGGGGGTAAAATGCCTGCTCAAGAAGAGTAGCATAAAAAACCTGTATAACTTTCTGCCAGAGAAGCTGAAGATTATCCCTGAGTTTTATCAGTGCTTGCGCAATTAAAAGACTGTACAAAATACAACTTACAATCATGTAATGTAAAACGAGTATATTATTCTATATACATAGCATGCATAATTTTTCCTAGTTTTTTTCCATTTGAAAGACTATAACAGGTTTTGAAATATGTGTGTTAGCCTTCTGAAAGAAGATCATCCGAGTGTGGAAGTTCTTCTGAAAATTCTCGGCCCCTTGCAATGATAAACTATAGCGACCAACACCCTCACCCAGTCTATTCATAAATCCAATAATATTAAAATGCTTAGTTTTCACCAAATATTGGGGCCAATACACTCATTTTTACACGTTCAGTTACCAGCAACAGGCACTGTAAAATACCTTCTATTGAATGATACCGCGAACATGGAATATTTGCCGAAAGATTTTTTATACCATCGTAAAGATTCAACATGGGTTTATGAGTTCATGACTATATTCTATTATTGGTCATAATCATAACCCATATTTTAATTACTGATGGGTCTTATAAGTAATGATTATTTGAACGGATCGTATTTCACTAAATGACTCACAAAGTTACCCCTTTTTAGAGTAAAAATTTGTGACAGCCATATTTTCCTCTCGGATAGTGCATACTTTGGCTTGTGTGACAAAGTGGAACTTACATGTTGTTACTTTGGAACTCTGAAGGAAAACAGAAAACAAATATTGAATAAGTTACGAAATTTGCGTTTCTATTTTTTTGCTTTGGAGCTCACTGGTCGCTATTTCTTTGTCTTCCTGCATACACAGTCTTTTTATTTTGCTACTATATTTGGTCGTTCTCGTCCAGCTACATCCAGTATTTGTCTGATAGCTCCATCATCTTCGCTAATTTACTTCGTTTATCACTATCGATGATCATTACTGTTAACATTTACTCTCAAAAACTTCAGCAACATAGACTCCATTTTTTATCCCATTGTCGAACCACGTTTCTGCAAGTCAAACATATTGTGTTGAAAAATGCTACAAAATATTTTCATGCATAAACACTTTTTTCACTCAATGGATACGATAAAAAATGCATTCAAATGGATTTTCTTCAGGAGATTCAAAGGTACTTTATATTTCATTCTCCATCACAATGTTGTAACACCTAAATATCACTCTTTGTACATAGCCTAAAATAACTTAATTGGACTCTTCCCGCCTTCGGCCTCGTAATTATAAGAGTAAGCAACTAGGTCGAAGCTACTGAAAACTCACTGCCGAAGCATTTACTATCCCAACCACAAAGGAAATTTTCAAACATTGCATGTGCGATATGGTACGAAGTCACTCGCACGGGTGCATATACACCAGGGTTGAAATTCGCTATGAAAAAATCATTTGACTTAACCGGGATTCGAATCCGGATCTCCCAATTGCCGGTCAGGTGTGTTAGCCACACACCTGACCGGCAATTGGGAGAATCCCGGTCAAGTGAAATGATTTTTTTCATAGCGAATTTCAACCCTGGTGCACAAAGGAAAGCCTGGAAAATGTAAAATAGTGATGCGGGGCATGTGTGTTACAAATCTGTACCCGCTGTCACTAACCCCAGCTTTCGGTACGGTTGTTTTCTTTTCGTTCTACATTTCCAGCTATTGGTATCAAACCATGGCTTAGGCGATTACTCATGTAAGGATTGTATGGCTGATTATAGAATGGAGGAGGTAGAAGCATGAACTTAAAACCTCTAAAATTTCTTAAAATTGTATTTGATAAGTCATATAATTTACCTAGGTTGTAGGAAAAAATTCACTCCCGTAATTTTCACTTATTGCAAAAATAATTGTGGAAGAAAGATATGAATCTGCTCTTGAAATGAAGAAAGATCTAAGGCGTTATGACGATGGACAACTCTTTCCTCGAAACGGCAGCCAAGATGGAGAGTTTGACCCGGTGGAGTGCTCCTGAAATGTAACGATAGGAGTCAATAATGGCATAATGCTAGCGAGAAAGAAGCACAGATTTTTGCAGAAGAACAGAGGCATTTTGATGCCATAATACCGTAGTGCACACCAAATTGAATGGGCCAGTAATGTAGTCAACGCCTCCAAAATCGATATTGGTGGCCGAGTTGTTCCGGGGCCACAATGGCGTATCAGTAAATATACAAAATGAGAATAATTTCCAAGAGAGCTCTGAGTTGTTCATAACATTCAAGGACAATTTCGCGGGGTAGACAAGTGGATGATTTTTTTCTATTCTGTTTTTTTGCGACCACTTCACGTACTCGCCTTCTCCATTCGCTCTTATTCTCGCGCTTTAACCATCTGTCTCTCACTCTCCCTCTCCATCTCCCTTCCTTTCACCTCTCTGTCCAAATTAATTTCCTTTGATGACGACGCCTTTTACGCGCGCGAACGAAGCGGTTGGTTCGGTTCCGCAACTTTCAATCAACTCGCGGACGAAACTTAAGTCCAAAAATAGTGTTCACGGGCAGGAAAGAGATAGAGAGATAATGGAGAAGAGCCATTTTATGTCACTCACATAAGTTCAATATTTCATTTCACTCTTACCTTTAAAAATGACAACAGATAATATTTACATTTCTTGGATTACGAGGTTACGGAAAACATCTTTGGTTAAAATTCATTATTAAGTTTTGAAGAGACTCAACCGCGCCTCTGTGTAAGTCAAAACAAATACTAAATTCCAAGTGTTTCTTTGTTTGAATCAAAATATTCTGATTTCACTGATGGAATGCCTTGGATATTAGAAATAAAAATTTGCGAGTAAAATATACGGTTTTTACGACGAATACTTTTTTATTGTACTCGTTTTCCAGGCATTTAAGTTGACTGCAGAGCCATTTTAATGGAAATAACATATTTTGAGTTTAGCTGTATCGTTCTATTATTTGAGCAGTAACATAAAACCCAAGAATTTTTTCCCAATTTTGTTACATTTGGTCACCTTATAATAAGGTGAGGGGAGACATATCGAAACTACTCACGAAAATGGCATTTATATAGGATAGAAATATGCTATTTATCCTCATGTTTGAATCAATCTTGCTACACTCACCGCACAATTTCAAGTCCAATTAGAGTAAACATTTTCGTAACGTAGTTACTCTAGACATTTTAGGTTGGTAGCAATTATTTATGAAGTAGTCAATAGATTGATTACTCTTGCCCAAAGTTTTAATTATCCGCCCTAGTTATCAATACGCTATATCTTTTTAGTTTAATAGAATTTCAAAGTTTTGGTATTTTTTCTTACAAATGGCCAATGTATGGCAGTGATTTCAGAATTGGTCCAGCAAGTATAATTCTGCTTGCCCTTCTTCATATAAAAATGTGTCCCTATTCAAATTTACCATCAATATTGTATTTTCCTCGGGGAAATAAAATTTTACGTATTTAAACAAAATTGTAATAAAAATTTAAATTTTAAAACTTATTTTTCCTTCAAGTTTCTCGAATGTTGGTAACGTTTTGAAATTAAGGTGATGCTTATTAGCTCTTAATTTTCATTAGTCATTTTTTATTAGAAAATGTATCTTTTTGTTTCACTTTGTTGATACTCTACGTTGTTTCTCGCAAAGAGCTAATTCTAGGAAAATCACAAACTTAGAAGCATCGCAATTGTCTTTTGTTGACTAAAACCGAAGTCCACAACTCAATTGTGAAAATATTTGTCTGCCAATAAGTATATGCATAGTAATGAAAAACTTATAGGGGAAGTTTGCCACTAAACGCTATTGAGATATGCATCCGCTTCTGCTCTCATAAAGACGAATTGTATCTCTTGCATATTAACCTTATTATACCAAAACAGTTGCATATTAATTCTTTAGATGCCTGTTAATACTTAGATTTTGAATTATATTATTTCAAACTTGAAATTCATCTTCTTCCCATTGCCTTTTATGATGCAGATTGAAGTGAAAGCTGTTATTTTCCCTTCACTCTAGTGAACGTTTTTAGTGTGCATCTGAGTGAATTATTAGCGAATAGTAATTAATCTTTCGGCGAAAACTGCCAGTGAAGATTTATTGCCGCTCTTTTTTACTCCTCAGGCGCTTGTTAGTCTAAATAACTACTTGGATATTTCTGCCCATTTGCTGAATTGCAAAATAATGAAATGTTTTTCTTATATTATAAACAGCATATATTGTTGAATGAATTACCCTCTCCAGCAAGTATAATTCTGCTTGCCCTTCTTCATATAAAAATGTGTCTCCATTCAAATTTACCATCAATATTGTATTTTCCTCGGAGAAATAAAATTTTACGTATTTAAACAAAATTGTAATAAAAATTTAAATTTTAAAACTTATTTTTCCTTCAAGTTTCTCGAATGTTGGTAACGTTTTGAAATTAAAGTGATGTTTAGAGTATTCTATTTTATGTTTCACAAGAATTGAGAAGAATTTCCAGAGATTGCAGCATCATTTTTCATAAGAGGGAACTGAGACAGTCGATAAAACTAGCTGAAAGAAAATGATAGGACAGCGCGGGAAATTTCGTGTTAAAAGAATAATGAGTCTCTTAATGTAACCTGAAAACATTATGGGAGGAGCGTTAAAATAAATTTGAGTCATTGTAAATAAAATCTAAGTGTTTACGGGAGTGGAAAAAAAACCTAAGTGCTTTACTATAAAGCAGAAGTCAAAGATAGAGTAACATTTTACGGCAGATAAAGGTGGAGCAACGAACACAATTTATCGTAACCCCTCTTTTGATTTTACTATTAACGAGCTCATTCTAGGACTCAATGAAAAATGGATGGTTTTGACGTTTTATTTACGTTCCTCAAGGCCACTGGTTGCTTATTTATAATGGAGGAAAGAGGGGTAATTTCACTGTGTAGAAGATGAGCAGTAAAAAATGAAACTGTGTCGTTAATCTTACAAATGATATAACAGTGAAGGAAATAAGGTTCGCATGAGATGGGCGACATGAAAAGCATTGAAGACCAGGGCCAGTAAAACTACCGACCATAAGGGAAAGTCATCTTTTTGACAAATCCTTTTGGCATGTAAAATCATGAAGGATTAATCTAGGTTTCAGCAGCAAGTTTCCAATCGTAAAGATCACATGGCCAGTGAATTCAGGTAGTTATTAATAAATGAAGAATTATGGGATGTACGCATTATTTTGGATGACTTAGACTGTCATTGTGATGCCACTTTAAAGATCCTCAGAATAATATTGGGAAAATAGGATCAGTTTTTCCCTCTATAATAATAATTACCGACCATGAATTAAACAAGCACATGGTGTAAACACAAATAATTACACAGAATGCAAATGTCTTTCAAATAGCACCATTTCTTGAAGTGACGATGTCGTAACGTAATAGTCAGGACTTTTACATACTTTTTCCCTTAAAATACTGTGAATGTGTATTATGCTTGAAAAATTCGCAATTGGTTTGTTTCAGAGCGACACAATATTATCATGACGCCCCACTACATCTCTACGTCTCACAGATTTGATAAAATAAGATAGAGATACATTGTCGAACAGATGGGTACAAAAACTTCTTCTTTTCGCGCACAATAAGCGACCACAATAAAAACGGAGCTCCACTAAATAAACTCCCATAATAAACGTCACCATTTCACCCCCAAAATCTTACATTTTTACACGGCTTGCAGGGTAGTATGTAGATGTAGGTGTATCATATTTACTTCCTTACCGCCTAAAACTCTCCTATTACAAACCTGAACTATTTTCCGTGTTTTACAGTTTGCGATTATTGTTGTTAGACTTATTGTTAGACTGTTAGACTTCAGTGTGTCTCAATATTTACCAATTGATATTTCTAAGAGATGTAGGCAGTGTGAGGGTTTATTTTATGGGGAAATAATACATTTATGTACTTATCTTCTAATGTTAACCGGACATCAAAAATATACCCTATTCTCTAAATTTGGGGTCTTATTTTTCAATAAATTTTATATTGATATAAATCATTGGATTCTCATCTTTCATTGGATTTCATGGTGGGATGAGAGATTTTTTAGGAAAATCGGAGATGCACCTTAGAAAAAGTATTTCAGCATTTAAAATCTGTACTCTATTTCATGTTTTTCAGTATGCGTAAATTTATTTACTAAGAGTCGTAAGCACTTCAAAGTAATCACGGTGTTCATTAAAGGTTGAAGTGGACTTGAGAAAAGTTAATTTGAGGAAAAATAGGAGTTCATATTTTTTAAGTATTATGAGCGTTAAAAATCGATTCTCAGTCGTTTCGATGAATCCGTTTTCCAGAATATTTAACTACCCGGATGAATATTTCCGAAAAACTTCAAGTATATTTTGCCGAATCAATCTAAAAAATCTTCCCAGATTTTTCCCCAAATGCATTCATCCTGAACCAACATTCCCGAAATTTTTTAATAAGAGCTACAAACAAACAGTATAAAATTGATCCTAGTATTTTATTATTCACAGGTTTGCATTTTAAATGTCTTTTTGTCTTCGTAAACATTAGGCTATTCGTGTAAAAATTTTCACCATCGATTATCATGAGGTATTAATGGAAAAAATTGTTATGGCTTGTCCGGGAAGAAAGAAAAAATAACCTGTTTCCCTAAACAAAAATGAAAGTTATAATGACATTGGCTTCATAAACCAATTGAATACTCCAGATTTAAAGGCAACCTTGGCGAGGAATTAATTTTGAACGGTTCTTAGTTATTTTACAATGTGTGCCTAGTGACATTCGTTGTAACCAAACTTACTTGAAAGTAGACTTCACCTCTAGACCACGTAGAAATCCATTACCATCCCTTTTGAGATGCCTTCCAAATCTATTCGTCGTTGAGACTCTGATGAATGCTAGCAAATCGCAAACACTTTCTTCCTAAACCATTTACTCATCTCCGCACTAATTACACCCTATATATGTGCTTGAAAAATAACTGAGCCATTTTTTTCTACGATACTTCGTTTTACTTGACTTTTATCCGTTTTGAATACGGTGAAAAGTCTAACATAATGTTCCATTATATGATGCAGAAACCTGGACTCAGAGAAAAATGGAGGAGAATTGCCTACAGTATTTCGGAGTTTGGGGTTGGGGGAGGATGAAGTAAGTTGGTGGACAGAAAGGAAGACAAAGAAAAATTGCTTGGTATGCTGGGTGGGGATATTAAAGTTATGGAAACGATTCGGTAGGGGCAGAGTTGGTTTTTGGATCAGGCAATGAGTGGCAAAGGGACGATGAATGCCTTAAAAGACGGGAAGATGTTGAGGTAACAAGGATGGAGAAGAAATAGAATAGGTTTTAGTGAACGGGAGAGGTGGAATATATGCTGAGATAAAGAAAAAAATTAATCGAGCAAAGGCTTCCGCAATGGCTCGAGACACTCTATCCCATTAATGACTTCACGTACAGCTGCGTGGGTCACATGTAGTCAACAACGTTTCTCCTCAACCCGATGATGCTGACCGTAGCGAAGAAGAAAGGTGCTATGCTATTAGGCCACTCAAACCTCAGAAGGTTTTTGGCCTCACCAACAACTCCTCGCCATCTCTTTCTATCTTCTAGTCAACTTCTGCTCCCATTCTTCTCATGTCCTTTCTAATCTGGTCTTTCCAGCGTAGTCGTGGTCGTCCCAAAGGTCGCTCTCCTCTTGGTAGACCATCTGACACCGCTCTACTTGTAGCATTTTATCCTCTTCTCCACACATGACCTGCCCACCTAAGTCTTCTGCTTTTGACTTGTGCTATTATATCTGGGTTCTTATATAGCTCCCTTAGCTCGTTGTTGGTTTGGACTCTCCACATTCCGTCTTCGTTTATGGGACCATAGATGCATCTTAAAATTTTATTTTCTTAAACTATCAGCTTTTTTTCTGTCTGTTTAGACATTTCCCATATTTCTGACCCATACAAGACCACTGGTTGTATGATGGTCTTATGGATCCATAGTCTAGTTTTTCTAGATAATATTTTGCTTTTTAGAAGCCCTTGTAAAGCCCAGTAGCATCTGTTAGCATTTAATATTCTGGCATTTATTTCTGTCTCTTGGTTTGTCTGGTCAATATTTACTCCTAAATACTTCCATCCAGTTACTCTTTCAAGCGTAAAATTTTCTGCCATTACAGAGTCGTTTATATTGTCTATGAGTCGGCCTACCCTAAGGTATTTTGTTTTCTGCTTATTTACTTCCAGCCCTACTTTTTTTGCTTCTCTTAACAGAATTTTGGCAAGCCTTTTTAAGCTATTTTCATCTTCTGCTAGTAAAGCTACGTAATCTGCGAAGGCTAAGACATTAACTTTTGCTCCTACTTCTATTCCTTGATCTTGCAATTTTACCTTTTTTTAAGGAGCTTTCTACAGCCAGATTAAATAAGAGAGGAGAAAGTCCGTCTCCTTGTCTGACCCCAGTTAGCACACTTAATTCTTTTGACAATTCGTTATTGATTCTAACTTAACATCTAGATTCATCACTACATATTTTTGCTGGGTTAATCAATTTGTCTCGGATTCCCATCTGCTGTAGATAAATCCACATTTGATTTCGATTAATGCAGTCAAACGCCTTCTTAAAATCAATAAATAAGAGATGAACACATCCCCTCCCATCCCATCAAACTCTCAGTATTTTGACAGTTCATGTCTGATAATGAAAAGCTCATCAGTGGTTGATCTTGGTCTTCTGAAGCCTGCCTGGTGTTCACCTAGAATTTCCTCTGCATAAACCTGTAGTCTATTTTCCAGAATTTTGGATAGGACTTTGTATGTGGTGTTTAACAGAGATATTCCTCTGTAACTGTTTCAGTCTAGTTTGTCTCCCGTTTTGTGTATTGGGACGATGACCGCTACCTTCCAATCATTTGGCAATGTCTCTTTTCTCCATATTTCACTTAGTAATGCATGTAGCTTCCTTAGTAGCGGCTTCTCTCCGGCTTTTAAAAGCTCTGCAGCTATACCATCCTCTCCTGGGGCCTTATTATTTTTCAGCCGTTTGACAGCTTCCTCTATTTCTCCTATTCTAGGATCTTGGATTATTGGTTGCACGTTTAGGGGTGCATCAAATTCTTCATTTATTGTAGTCTCGTCTACACTTAGAAGATCCTCAAAATAATCCCTCCATACATTTGTTTGCTGCTTGATTATCGTACAAGTTACGTTTTCATTTCTGTCTTTAATACCACATTATTTCGCTTTGTAGCCTTGTTTACAATACCTTATTGTCCTGAAGAAGTCCCTTGAGTTATTCCTGTCGCTATCTTCTTCAGCCTTTTTAAGTTGGTTTTATATATATTTTCTTTTTTCGCCCTCAACTTCTTGTTTATTTCTCTGTTTATCTCGTGGTATTTTTCACGATTTTATTGGTTATCATTTGCATTTAAATGTTGCTTTCTTTATCTTCTCTCTTCGATCATCTGTTGACACTCTGCATTGAACTAAGGTTTCTTGCACTTTGATCATTGGCAATAGCCAATCACTTCCTCTGTTGTCTCTTGTATGGTTTCTTTAATTTCTTTCCATTTAAATTCAATGGAGTTTTCTGTTTCTTCTTCTCTCTCTCTAAGGCTTGAAATCTGTTTGACAGTTTCAGCTCAAACTCATTCTTATATCTTTATTAGCAACTTTGATTAAGTTTCCCTTTGGTTTTATTTTCTGTTTTTCTCTCTTCTCCCGGCAGAGCTTTTGCCTAATTTTCACTACGATTAGATAATGGTCAGTCCCACACTCAGCTCCTCTTTTGCTTTTCGGAAGGAGAAAGGTAGTCAACTAAAAGTGATCAAACGGCTGTACCTAAAGCCATGGCGCTCAAATGAAATAAACTGTTAAAGAAGGCAAGGATTTACGCCATTAAAATATGGAGGAGGATTTTTTTACTCTCTTACATGTTTCCATACCTTAACACTCCGAGTACGTACTTCACCGACTTCGCGCAGAGTACGGACCTGGGTCTACGAGGACCCAGTCTTTTGAATCGATTTCTAGTCACAATATTCACTATCCTAGTAAGAAATGAATAAATATAGAGTTAGTATAATAAGAAGACAAATAAGAGCAAATATATCCATTATATGTTTCGGAAATGAAACTCTTAATTCACATTGAAATAAATATGAAAAATATTTTTCAATGACAGTATTTGGATAAGGGTGAATAATGGATACCCCCATTATTCACCCTTATCCAAATATTGTCATTGAAAAATGTTTTTCATATTTATTTCACAAATTGTACTTCCTCTCTTTGTTGTGTGGTAGTGAAACATGGGTATGTCTGGATAGACATAAGAGTAGACTAAACGCCGTGGGTATGAGTTATCTGAGGAGTGTTTGCGGCAAAAGTAGGATGGATAGGGTCAGGAATGGGTGGGTAATAAATGAGTGTGGGTTAGTAGCTCTAGTAATGGACATATATATGAAAGGAGTGTGCTTCGTTGGTTTGACCATGTTAATTTAGTTTGATCATATTAACTCTCTTATTCACTTATAAATATCCAATCTCTCATTTCAGAATAACTAGGGAATACAGTCAAAATTGTTTTCCAAATTTATTCTAAAGGATAACATCGACATCGAGAAAACTGAAAATAGAGTCCTCTTTACCTTGAAAACAACTACAGCGTGTTACACTGGCGTATTGAGTGAGCTGAACTTGTCTGCGCTTGGAACTGCCCCGTCATAACAGCAATACATGTTACCCAACATAGAGTGCGGTGACGGGTCCCAACGACCCTTAGGTAGTGAAACATGGGTATGTCTGGATAGACATAAGAGTAGACTAAACGCCGTGGGTATGAGTTATCTGAGGAGTGTTTGCGGCAAAAGTAGGATGGATAGGGTCAGGAATGGGTGGGTAATAAATGAGTGTGGGTTAGTAGCTCTAGTAATGGACATATATATGAAAGGAGTGTGCTTCGTTGGTTTGACCATGTTAATTTAATTTGATCATATTAACTCTCTTATTCACTTATAAATATCCAATCTCTCATTTCAGAATAACTAGGGAATACAGTCAAAATTGTTTTCCAAATTTATTCTAAAGGATAACATCGACATCGACATCGAGAAAACTGAAAATAGAGTCCTCTTTACCTTGAAAACAACTACAGCGTGTTACACTGGCGTATTGAGTGAGCTGAACTTGTCTGCGCTTGGAACTGCCCCGTCATAACAGCAATACATGTTACCCAACATAGAGTGCGGTGACGGGTCCCAACGACCCTTAGGGTTATACAGTCCGGGGATTCCTATAATTTAAATAAATTTATACTTTTGTTTTAGATTTTAAACTCTAATTGTCATTCTTTTGGAACACTTGAAGTATCAATTACTGAAAAAAACAATCGAAATAATTATTTTCGAAAATGTATTTCTCAGGTATCCGGAGACGTACCTGAGGGGCATGTCGCTATTATAATAATATTAATCAATTTTGAAGCAAATTTCAGGATTTAACAGATAAGTTATATCTCAGGGCTGCGAATTTGTGGAGAAAGACGGATGGAAGAAGAAAGAGGGAGAGAGAAGAGGGGGAGATAAAGGGATGTAGTGAGAGGTGGAGAACTAACGGCGTGCCAGGGGAGGGAAGGGTGACGGGGAGGAAGTGAGGGGAGGCAGAGGGGAGGAAGGAAGAAGGGGGTTCGAAACGCGTTTAAATCGATATTTCCCGGGCAGTGGCCCCCCCCTGCCCGCCCCCCTTTCCCCGACCGACGGCGTTCGCCCTCCCGCCCGCCCGCGTGCCTCCGCCGGCCGTACTCGGTGCGAGCACTAATTTTGCAGAAGCGCGCGAAGATCGGCAACGGAGAGGCAGAGCAACAGCAGAGAAGGGAGGGACGGACGAGGGAGGGAGGGGAAGCAAGGGGTTAAGGATCGGATCCGACGGTGTCAGAATGTCGGAGGTCACGGGAGGAAGGAGGAGGCTCCAAAGGGTGGTGGCTTACCCTCACTCCCTGTCACCGCGTGTTTAGGTGCCAAAGATGTCGCGCGGAGGAGTTGGACCCGCGGATGGTATCAAGGCGTCAACTTCCTTGAAACGATTCTTGGTCTCTCTCTCTCCCTTCTCTCTGTATCTTCCCTATGGTCTCTCTCTCACTCATGTAAGCCTAATAATTAGAGATGGGTCGAATAACATTTTTCTCAAATTCGAATATCTAGTTAGAATATCTAATATTTTCCGAATGTCTCACTCGAATATCGAATATTACATGGGCGTTTTTTAAGAAGATTATAATAATGTGGAAGATTTAAATATTTAATTATTATTAGTATTTTACTACGTTAATCACAAACCTTTAATTAAATAAAGAAATCACTAATAAATTCAGGCTTCACTTTGTGGAACCTCTCCATATCGGAAATCAGAACTTTCAAGTAATGGTCCACTAATATTTTTATTATTTACGACCCATTTTCCCCTCCCACTCCTCCCCCCTCCCTCTTCCTGCCGCCCGGTTTTTTTTTCCAATCAGCCCAACGCTTTCCCCCCTCCCCGACCCCTTCCTACCTGCCCCTTACCCATTACACCATACCCCAACGGTTTTTCCTCCCCCCCCTTCCCTTCCCCTCCTTCCTCTGCACCTGATTTTGTATATATATACCCATGTGGAATAATATTTGTACCTGAAGATGTCATTACGTGACGAAACCCGGGTCGTAAATAATAAAAATATTAGTGGACCATTACTTGAAAGTTCTGATTTCCGATAAAGAAATCACAATTATTTAAAAAATTGAATTTGTGAAATGTAAGTGTCATCGTGTAACGAGGAATCAAATAAAGGACCAACCAACCTCGCGAGCGTTTGAAAATGCATTTGCTTTTTCATGTAATTCCCCTGAAGTTAATATGGATGATATATATTTTTACTTACATAACTTGAAAGATGAAAATTTGTTTGAAATATTAATTAATGGATTTGTACCAGCCAAATCTGGTGGACCAAACGCTTTGTAACAGGTAAGACTCAACCAATGACCGCGAATTCAAAAAACATAACAGTCGATTCGTGTAATATATTCGAGAGGGTGAAATTATCAATTTGTGTTCTCGAATATCGAATAGTGCAAATAGCTCATTATTCGGGGTATTCGAGCATTCGACTATTAGAACGTCCCATCTCTACTAATAATCCTACGTTTTCCCCACATATACAGATATTGTATTTAAACTTTTGCTAATAAAGAGGAAGATGAAACTGTTAGTGTTTTTATTGTAAAATTCCCCAAAACATTTCCCCTTGACCTAAGTGTTTCACTAATGACAAAATTATATTTTTACCAGAGTCAACATAATATTCATGGTTTATACTTTGGTTGGCAGAAGGGATTTTATGGTATCAATCTCACCCAAATAAAAATTACTCATTATTGTGTCATTGAAATAACAGTTTTAGCTCCTAGTGTTTCTTTGCGACTGAATAATTACTCCGCATTACCCAAGATTTTTGCTCACGACAAAAACCTGTTTTCGAGTTTCACTGGTACATTAGATGGCATTGGATATTTTGAAGTCTCAGTCTCGCACCAATATTTTATTATAGTACAAATTTCAATTCGGTATTTTGCTAATCTTAGCAAATTATTCATTTATCTGTGGCGCTGGGACATAGGATCCGGTCAATTCTTTCATTTTTAGGAAACTACTCCTGAGAGAAAAACTTGGTTTTAGGTGAAAAGTAACTTATACCCTTAGATACGACGATCCTCGGATTGATCACGGAGGGTATCAGGCATCAACTTCAGTTCCGTGTGAATACTTTCCTCCAATGACAGCTAAGTTCAAATCAGGTCCATTGTTAAAACTAATTAATTTTCAGTAGAGATCGAAATGTTATCGTGGGTATTTATGGTTAAAATTTTGTCAGGCACCTACTATTTAGCACCAAAATGTTTATTTCCATAAGAAGAAGCATAAACACCTGGTTTTTAGATGTCTGGTCAAACATCTTTTCGATAATAGAACTACTGTGCATGGTTGTTTCGTTTATGATAGGGAATTTTTGACGGTTGGAGAAGGAAAATAAGTGAGAGAGCCAGAAGATGGGTGAAACGATGTGTTTTGAAAGCAATGCCTTCAAGTTATGGCGCATAATACTAGGATTTGGAATATTAGTAGTCAGTGTAATTTAAGCTTAAAAACACATTTGTATTCATGTGAAGAGAGCGAAGGTACTGTGGTAGAGTTCAATACACTGAGCCGGTTTTCATGATATACGATTCCTTTTCGATGTGAAAGAGGTGAAAATTGTCGTTTCAACAATATTTCCTAGGATCACCAGGGGTAAACAGTTTCACTCTTCTAATATTTCCGCCACCAATCACTACCTCATCTTAATCTCTGCCTTTTCAGGCCAATATTCTGTGTCTGAACAGGTATAATTTTCATTTCCATTGAAAGTGACCAGTAATGACATCCTGAAATATGGAAAAAAGGTCTTTTGTAGATTCCACCGGGCAAGCAGCTCCATATCTCCTGACGTTTCGGAGAACGACTTTCTCTCCATCCTCAGGGGTTTAGGGGTTCAGAACCGCTGATAATGGAGAAAAAGTCGTTCTCCGAAACGTCAGGAGATATGGAGCTGCTTGCCCGGTGGAATACCCGAGACACCTTTATCCGACAGATACGCCGGAAAAATCTATGATCTTTCACTCCTGAAATATACATTTTCACGCGTGTCATATATAATCCGTCCTCGTACTCGGTAGTGCCTGTTGCCATAACAAAACATCCTTCCTCATTCGTTTTTTTCTTGAAGTAGACAAAGTAGTGGTAAAACAGAATGTATTGAGGCATTCATTTGCAGAAGAGGGTTTTTGAGAAACTTTGGCAGGGGCAGAGGAGACTGCCTGAAGGATATACTAAAGGATATGAAATTGTTGATTGTGATGGGAAAAAATGAATAAAAGCAAGGGGAAAGGGAGCATTGTAGAAAAGGGGGCAGATATTTTTCAAGCACATAAAAAGTGTGCTTTATGGAGAATAAGTACATTTACGTATCTTATACTGTTAAATGAACATTAAAAATATGCTGAGATGAGTTTTGGGGGAGTGTATGGGATTTGCTAAAGTTCTTTAGTGTCTCCATGGCGAACTACATTTGGATACCGACTCAAAGCTGATACCATATGGAAAATGCTCATCATGTTGTTGCACAGGCCTCAATATTAAGAGTTACCCGATTCATGAGATGCCTATTTGGTGAATTTTTTGGAATTGCTATTTCCTGAGTCTTATTTTGTGATAGAACTTAGTCTCATTTTCCTCAGGTTACGAAAAATTATTCTTGAAGCCTTAAGAGGTCGCCCAAGTATCGTCCTAGTTACATGAACTAGAATTTTTTTAAACACCTTACAAGGTAGACAATTATCTGGATATCTTCCGTACCCATGCGACCCAAAAGCAGTTATTTTATAAGTTCTTAAAAAGACGGAAAATCCCTCTCTGTGCATAGGTATAAATAAAATACTTACATTCCCAAGATTATCAATTAATCTTTTCCTATCCAGTTTACGAAATAATCTGCATAAAACTCTACTGCCTTAGGTGCTTTTGGCACTGAATTCACTATTCACATGGCAGATTTTACGATTCAATCGTAATTTTTGGAAGATGTATAAGTTAATATATTTACGTTTATGGCATTGAGTATTTTTTTAGTGTACCGCAGAGCTGTTATAGCCCGCGACGCGGTGCAAAAAAAATATAATGGTTTTCTATCTATGTGCACGTGGTCTGAGGGTGGGGTCAATCTTGGATCCATCAGTTGAAAACTAAAGGATTCGAAGTAATTAGTTGAGAGGGAAAAGATGGCATAAGTACTTTTCTCCAGTATCGTCTTACCGATACGTGAGGGATTAGTGACGATATCAAGAGCCTTCCTCACAGACGAGCATCAAGTTCACCACCAAAATTTGTTACCATCCATTGTTAAATTTTACAGCAAGCCACTGGAGCTAAAAATATCACTTGAATATCAGAACAAGTTATTAATAAAATTTTGTAGATGAGCATTGGTGAAATTTTTGCATGAGGCGTATAAGCGGGTGTCTTTCTAAATTTCCCGATTATTTTAGGACGCTTTCTTATTTACTCTGTTGAGAGTTTTGCAGAATTCTCGTTGAATCTATTCACATTATTCTACGTAAATCTCTCTTCGTGAATATTAATGGCTGGGATTTATACAATATCTCTGCCTTCAGCAACTATCAGTTCCATCTCTTAGCAGGGGTTTCCATTACTCGTTCCAATTCTACTCTACAGTAACTCAATTGCACGACCAGCATCTCCTATTTTATGAGAAATCTTACAATAAATTTAGAGTGCTTGATGACTACCAAGTGCTTTTTTGTTGGGTGAAAAACGCATGGGGAAAGTTTTAGATGCCGGCTGTAATGGAGTACCTCCTTGTCTAGATGAAATATTATTTGCTGAATGACACAAATATTGTTTTATTCTTTTCTAGGAAGTTTCGTCTCAGTATGACTCTCCTCGGAATACTTATTGAGACATTCTACGAAGTCTTTGAGCCGTTGAGAGTGCCTCCTCATCGGCGTTATCATTCAGCTGATCGTCATCTCAATGCCCAATACATATACTGTAAGTCGGCCATCTCCTGGATTCCTTATTTTTGTAGGCTTAGAAGTGCATTTTGAAAAAAATTTATAATACGATTAACAACTCTTCTTTGAATTATATATCATACTATTTTTGCCTTCTAACTTCAAATATTCTTAATTGAGAGTAAGAGAGAGATAAATCTTCGGAGAGCTTCTGTTTTCCATTAGAACTTTTGTGAAAAGAGTTATTGTTCACACGGTTTAATTTTGAGGGATGTTTTATGCATTATATCTGCATATGTATTTGAGTGATGGTGTGGGCTGCTATTTTGATTTGCATCAGTTGTTTTTCTTTGTATCTTTTTATTTTTTATTAAGTTTCCATATAAATCATCTTTATGTATCAGTTCGGACACAACAATTTGATTTTCGGAAGTTTAATTTATTCTATATGTCCGCGCTATCGTAAAATTTGTCCACCAGACTGACTGTGTTTAGACAAAATTCCTCAGACCGTGGAAAAATGTACTAAACTTATTTCTTCAAAATTTGAGCAGAACAGCTTATTTTATGATGATCCTTATTATATATAATCCATACGTTTATGCCTTTGTAATGCCCTTTTAAAGGCGCATAGGACTTCGAAAACTCACGTCATCCAAACCTAAATCTCATAAGCTTGAGTTTCTACACGGCGTCACTTCTCTGCGCCGCATGTATGTCAACAGCGAGGATAAAATTATACCAGTCTAAAGTCATTCATCTAAGAAATAAAAGCACTTCACGCCATCAAAGATAGGAACAATAGCGGGTCCCACAACATGACATATTTTCATAATAAATGTTGCTGCTCGGTCACGGTGATTGGTTGAATCACATGCGTTCATCCTTATTGCCCATTCTTAACAACATGAAGAGTTGTTGGAAAATAACTCATGTTTTATTGAGTTTATGTTTTTTCTATTAGCCCGTTTCATAAAGAGAAGAATGAATTCTCCCTCGTTGTCATTATAATTTTATTGCGTAATTCATTTATCCTTTTTTCTTACTAGTGTCACGAAGGCTTCTAATAAGCCTTCATTCTAAGATTTAGTTTCTATTGCATATTTAAGATTGTATAAGAGCAATTAACGCTCAGTTTCTTAGTTATTCCCACCACTGAAGCAATTGATAGGACATATTTCCTTTCCTTGGTGCATTGAATGTGATCTAGTGAGAGAATATTTCACAAAGGTTGACTCCTTTACTTGAGGTTCTGATGTTCCCAACACCACTCGAAGGCAAGGCATGCGTTGCGATGAATCTCATTCCCAACAATACATGGATTCATCATGCCTTAGATATGAACCCTTGAAGGTCATAGAGCAGTGCGTTAATCAGGGTATATTGCTTAATAGAGTGTATTCGTGGTTAGGATGTGGAAGAGCGAAAATTCACAGACACGTTTTACTGAAAGTGAAAAACTCCCCACTTTATATAGGAGATATTTAATTATTATGTATTGAATAAGTGAAAAACAGATGACTGGAAAAAACATTATGAATACGCATCGGATGATTGTAATAAAGTATTCAGTATTTGGCCATATTCCTTGTCAGTATTTTACAAACCCTTCAAAGCTCCTCTGGTATCATATTTTGTATCATAACTAAACAACTTAGATATTTTTTCTGCATACAAAATTTCAACCACGCGATCCCATTTATTGTAGGTACTTTCAAAGAGCAAATTTATTGATGTTTGGCCTTCCATCTAAATTTTATTCATCATATGATATCTTGACATGCCTCTATCATTTCTATTTAACGTGTAAGCTTTGCTTAATTCACGCTCTCCTATTCTTAAGACTTGATATTTATTCTCTCAAATCAGAGGAGGAACTTCTCTCATAATTCTCTCAACATCTCCGAATCAACCTAGCATGGTTTCCAATATTTTATCATCCAATCCACATTCCTACCTGACCCACACATCTTCTTGCAGTGCATTTCAACTAATGAAATGTTGTAATTTAATGATAAAATATACGAATATTCTCTCATGCTCGGTTAACAACTCGTTAAATCTGATTCATGTTTGATTACTTAAATTTTTTTTAATGTTTGAATATGAAATAGACTTTTCTCACTCACAAAAAATAAAATTAAGGAAATGACATGGGTTTTAGCAGCCAAAGGTCATTTTCTGGTAAATTGTTAGTACAGAGATTTTGACTCATTAGTTATACCCCTCAGGAATCATTTCTATGGAATTGGTTCCATATTTGTGTAATAGTACTTTGTTCTTTTCCTGTATCATCAGCGGGACGGATGGCGACACCTACGGTGAGTGAAGTATTTGAAGGTTTTGAATTTTTCTCCAGTTGATAAAAATAAACTAAGTGCAAGCAGATTTTTGACGCTTTTATATACACGCAATTATTTTGGAGGGTTAGTCTTTTAATTATCAATTTAATCACCTCTTTTCAACGTTTCGCAGTTTAATTTCTGCGTCATCAGGGTCATAGTGCACAGTCAACATCTTTGGAACACCGTGCAAGCTACCACTATCATCTAGCACTAGCATGAGTGGCAAGGAGTGACTCCATCCCAGGCATGCGGCACTTGTTCCGGTTGAAATCAGAACCGCGAACTCGCCCGGATACCAGACACAGAACAAAAACAGTCAGTATAACTACGCTCGGTCAGACATGAAACTAGAAGAGTGCTGCGTAACCGAACATGCTACCATGTCGTATACTTTTTATGATACTGGTGTGTGTATGCGACTGATGAATTGTAATAAATGCACTAAATCATACAATAGCTACATCATACCGGGTATTTCATGCGTGGTGAGTTGATAATAATTATGTTTAGGTATTTAGCACCAGTGATAAACCTACTTTACCTAGTGAGGATCAAATTATCCTAGAACTGATCTATCACAGCTATAATGGTCTCTAATTGTACGTGGAAATATTAACATTTCTAAATCTATCGATTCTGCAGTCTATTTCCTCAATCTTATACATGTGATCGTTCCTACTATAATATTTTTGCTCTGGCAAAATATGTTAAACATTTGGAAAAAAATAGTCTACTTGAAACATTCATAAAAAATTTTATCTATATTTTTCCCTTCGATAAAATATAGGTTCCCACCCTAACTCCTTCGACAATTCAGTAACACTACTAAGTTTATCGTGACGATTTTTAACATATCTTGCTGGTCTCCACCATGTTCTCGATTTTTATATGAAACTAGTCATACTTCGTAAGGGTCCCATATACTTGTGGCGTTCTGCAAGTGGGTACAAAAAGTGAAAGTGCAGAAATTAACACAATTGTGTGAAATTCACAGTGGAAAAATCATTCGCCTGGACTGGGAATCGAACCCAAATTCCTCGGTTTTGCGCCGAGTGCTCCAACCAATCAAGATACTCAGGCTTCCTCTTCCTCTGTGAATCTCATGGGGGCTTCAAGGAGCAAGTTGAACTCACAGGTACTTTGCGTATGATGCCAGAGGTACCCATATTCGAGCGCTAAGCGCAACAGTCCACGGGGTAAAGCCCAACTTTAAACACAAAGGTGTTTAATTTGAACATTTTCACAGAACCACAGTACCACTGAAGTTCCGTGGTTCCTTGAATATGCAGAAATTAAACTGCGAATCGTAGGTAGGAGGTGATTTAATTGAAAATTTCAAGAACGATCCTTCTTAGTTATTGTGTGGGTGAAAATAAGGGTGAAGGCAGCATTAAGATGGAAGAAAATATTCAGGTTGAAATGGAAGGAAGAGGGCGGCAACCGAGGAACCTGAGCGATAAGAATCAACGGTGTTAGTTGTTGCGAGAAGTGTCATTAAGTTTGAAATGCCTCATATACACGTACTTATAAACCTAAGGGCCTAAGTGTTTCGGAGACTCCGCGCAATAGGGGACAACGGTTGGAAAAGGGTATTGTCTGCCTGAGTCCTGATGCATCGACAAACGCCAAAGGTTAACAGACACAGAAAATTACACTACCTTCTCTACATATTGCTTTGATTTGGCTATTGTATCGGGATGGGAATTTTTAAAAACTCCTGAAATACTAAAAATGCGTCAAGGCGCGATATGAAACATTAGATGCGACTTGTTACGGTGACAAATAAATGAATAAACTTCAATTTTTATGGGAAAACCATTTGATTTAACTGTTTTTGTTGGACTAGGTGTTATCAAAAGCTCTTTTTCAGTGAGCATGTGGTGCATTGGATTGATTGATGTTATTGCTTCGTTTGTTGAAATACCCGAGAAGAATTTACTCACAGCATTCGCCGGGTAATCATTGAATCTTATTTCAAGTGCCGAAGGGTTTCCCGCTCGCCATGACCCCTCACCCCGTTCACACCTCGACCGAATCTTCAGCCGAGCTCTTTTAATTACTGCAGTCGTCCCGCATGGCGAGTCAGGGGAGGCTCATGGGAAGTTAAGCCCCCTTCGGCCCTAACCCCCACCTCCCCACTCCTTCAGAGACCCCACCCCCGTTCTCTCCTACGCGGGCACTCAGGGGAGGGTGCACTTTACGAGAACGATGGCCTTGCAACAGGTGTTGCTGCTGTGGATTCCAAAAATACCATCAGCCGTTGCAGAGGAGAGAGGGAGAAGAGGATTAGTACGGAGAGGGGGGCGTCTCCCTCCTTTCCTCCCTCCCGTTTACCCCTTTCTCCCTCCCTCGCAGCCTTCTCACAATTCTCCCTGTTTTTATCGTACTTCTCCACATCCCTCCTGCAAGCAAAAAAATCTCCAAGCTATCTCATCCTCTCCCGTACACATGTATATATATATCGCCCAATCTTTTGCTCTCTCAAGCCGAGTTAGCACGATCCAAGATCTTTAGGGATCCAGAAGTCGTGTGCAGAACCGCTCCGATGAAAAGAACATCATGATAAAAAAAGTTAAGAGCATCGCCGCTAGGAGGAGAAATTCTGGGAAATGAGCTCCGCGGCCTTGACTTTGTATTTTTCGTCTTCTTTCTGGTATTGTAATACCAGAAGGTCTCGTCTACGCTCTGGTATTGGCATCATTTTCGCATTCGAGATACTTTACTCATCATTTTATAGAGGTTGAAGGCGTTTTATAAGTGGTTCCACTGCGACGTTCATAGTCAAAACAAGTACTAAATTTGTACCCTATCGATTACTTGGCTTTAAAGTCCTGTTTGCACGGGTGAGTTGCCAAAGGTATTTAAAAACAATGATTAGTTTAAAAAATATTTATAAATTGGTGAAAGAAATATCGGTGAAAATTTTTTCCCAAGAGAGTCTACTGAAGCGCCAATTGTATTGAATTGCTACATTTTTACCTTAATTATAGACGCGCCTACATTTTGTTAATCACCTATATCCTAAGATTATTGACTTCTTTGAACATTTTTTTCACGAATATGACATTCATATGACATAGAAAAGCACTTACTCTCCCCGTTTAGTCGCGTTTCTTATTAAGCATCATGCACCTTAAAGTTCAATTGGAGAAAAAAGTACCAAGCGAGGGAGGCATTTGTCACTTATTTTACGACTATAGGAAATATTTTTCTATTCGTAGCGTTTAGTGACACTTAATGCTTTTTACGCAGCTTGTCAGGAGTTATTTTTCTCTGCAGAAAATAACTCTACAGAACATATGTTCTGTAAAGTCAGGCTTTCATGTTCCGTACATACCCTTAGAAAAGGAAATAGTTCTGAATAAAATGTCTATTTCTATAGAATTCCTTACGTTCTACAGAACAGCTTCTAAGGAATTTTCAGCAGGGTGTCCAATCCATCTGGTTCTTTTTTCTGTATGAAGTTCCATATGGTTCTTTCCACTTCTCCTCTTCTGCAAACTTCGTCATTTCTTATTTTGTCCGTCCATTTTATCTTCAGTATCCTCCTCCAGCACCAGGTTTCGAAGGCTAGTATCCTGTTCTGGTCAGCTTTTTCAATGGTTTATGCTTCTAATAGTGTTATTCTTATCCATTAAAATTATAAAAATATGTGAAGACTTTTTCACCAATAATTGAGGTCACTTGGTTTAATGAGAGTGATATGTTTATTAGCTATCGCATTCTATGACTGGTGGATTGCTAACCTTCATTATGCCATGTGCCCTGCTAACTCTCGAAGTATTAACAATAGTCTCTGTCAGGAATAAATATTGTATTAGGATGCATATTGATATTAATTTATGGTCATTTATTCTGGTGTATTTATATGATTCTGATATATTTAGAGTCGCAATATTATATGTGCTAGTGGTTATTTTTTCCTTTCAAAACAGGAATAAATTTTTAGTTCTAATAAAATCTAATTACGATAGGTGTTGCATAATAATCACCATCTGATAATTTCGCCAAGAAGATAATACTGGTAGTACATTGCATTTATCAGTAAAAATGTACTTGGATCATTCATTAATTTCCCTGCTTCCTTTTAAATTTAATGAGATATCTTTTCTCGGTTTGAGAAATTTTGCAAAAAAAATTAAAAATATCCCAGCCAATTTATTAAATCTTTTTATTTATAAAATTTTTCGTTCGGATGTTGATAAGAACTTAGTATAGTATGAAATTTGTTGCAATATAGAACAGTTATATTTATGGTCGTAGTCGTAGTCGTCTTTTTGAGTCTATTTTCCTGCATGTGCAATGATTGGCCAACCAAATTTCAAAGTAGATTCTCATACTCAAGAAAGGATTAATGCAAAATAAAATGTAGCAAGACCTCTTTTGCATTTTCATATTAACTGGAAAAAGTTAAATTCATTTGCACAAATTTATCTTTTGTCTGAAAATTAAATATGGAGTTTTTTTTCCTGGTGAGGTATGAAAATACTTCCGCGTCACCTTCTTTCCCTCGTTTTCCTTCAATTTCATCGCTTAAACAGTTTGCCTACACAAAACATGCTTAAGCTATTATATGAAAGGCATATATAGCATTTATTTTCTCCTTATTGCTCCTAGATTGATGATACGTGGTCTGTTGGCGAAATTGAACTAGCAATAAGACCTGCTTACCGAGAAAAGTCCAATGTGTCGCCAATGTGTCTCGATGACGATGTTTTTTTCCTTCGAGTCAGAGTGCCCCAGAAAGGGGGGTTAACCCAGATCCGTCGGCGAAGTTTGGGCCGCGAAAAAGGAGTCCGTGACAGGAATTTGGTTTTGGTCCAAAACTCCCGAGTGCATGAAACAGATTGTGGGCGATGCCGAGAGGGCTTTCGAAGACCCTAAAGGAATATAAAGGGATAAAGAGAGTTTGGAGACGTCGGAAAGAGTGTGGAGTGCCTGTGAGTTGAATGAAGGTTGACAGTAAAGCGACAGAGATCCACAATTGGCGGTGATTGACATCTTTTTCGAAAAAAAACCACTTCCCTCTCATCAAGAATATCACGACCTTTTGCGTATTTATTTTATGCCTTTCCTAATTCTTTTCAATGGAGAAAGTGAATTTCCTTTACATAGAAGTCAAAATGATATTTCATGCTCTTAAGTAATTTCCTCAGATTACTCTCGAAATTTGTTTTGCTTTGCTGAGGTTTGAAGGTGATTCTTTAAGTCACGAAATATTAGTTAAAGGGAGAGGCATTTAAATATTGACACGTAAAAACATATCTTTTGAACTATGTTCCATGATAAAAGGCATATAAAACAACTTTTCCATTTCCAGAAAATATAGTATTCAATTAATACATCGGTAAAAGTGTAATAAAATGAAAAATTAATAGACAATTAGATGCTATTTTGGAAACCATAACATTGAGGCATTGAGTTTCTTATAATTTACAAGCCAAGAGGCGCACGTGGAGTCTTTAAAGAATGGAAAACAATCCATGAAAAATGAGGCCTTGCATTTACAGTTTGCGAAAGGTTTCACCAAAGTAGAAAATTTTCGATTCAATACGTTGCCATGATGCATTTTTGTCTAAAAATATGGTTATCTTGCTGTAGCTATAATTCATATCGTTTGATACATATTTATAACTTGCAGTACTTACGCCAGTCAAATGCTAGTAATTGCAACTATTTAGGTAGGCATGTGCAGGTAAGATATATATTTAAGCTTGTAAAGGCATAGCCTCTAAACGGAGATTTACTTGATTTACGGTAGGTATTTTCTTCAAACTAATGTAGGCGCAATTTTATCTCATAGGCTTGGATTTTTAAAAATTCATTTTTAAGAAAATTAGTCAAATACACCTCAGTTCTATCTTAAAATTCCTTCCAAATGGGCCCCGGGTTGTCAGCTAGTTATCCCATCAATCTGTGATTAATCTTGAATTTGTTCTGATTTTCAGGCTAATTCTATTGTTTTTATATGTTCCAACGTTAGAAAATTTGTTGAGATAGCGAACACCTAGTCATCATTCAAAAAAGATGAAAAATTTGTACTTGAAAATCTTCAAAGGCGATTTTCTTGGACGATTTTAATCCAGACATATGGCAACAAAATGATTCTATCCCTCAGAATTTTTATAGTGGTCTACGAAACGATATGAGTAATACATGGAACGATATATAACGGTCTGATTTTTGGATTGGGTTCATAAGACACTTGAAAATTTACCCGTATATTTGAAGGGTTGACTTGGCTGAGGACCAAAAGAAGTTTCATACTATTCAGAGGGGTGAAAGGGAAAGAAAGTACGGATCATTGCTGCGCATAAAGCTATTATTACAGGGGAAATGGGTTGGATAGTTGGCTAGATTTGTAGGTTTTGATAAAGTAATGTTAGGGCTTGAGTTTTTGTGGTTGATTTTTCATGTGTAGCCTCGGTTAATATTTGTGGTTCATTTGGATAGCACTGCATTAACAATACTCTCACCATCGAAACTGGATAGAAAATTGTAGACCACTCTTGTCGACATTCAATAAGATTTGTTAACACCAACGTTCGTTTTTTCTCCGCCCTCGCTCCTTTCCCCAAATAACCCTTTCAGAACCAATTCGCGAACTTAACACTAGTGAGTTAAATGATTTCAACTGTTGGTCGTCTTCGAGCACTTGGCCGTCTGCCAATACAAACAAGGAGAGTGATTGCATAGAGGAAATTAGAAAGAAAAAGAAAAATAAAGGAATGGAAAAAGAAAAAAGAATAAGAAAAGGGCTTTACTTCTCCTGGTAAACCGATAGGTCGGTTCGTACTCTAAGTTTAGCCGTATTCATCCTATTTCTGGGTAGCGTGTAGGGGAGAGTGCAAGGGTGGCTCGTATGACTCCTAGAACAAATTTCTGTTCCAGGGAATTAGGTTGAAAACCTGTTATTTTTATCACTCATGGCGTACTCAGTCAAACCCATTGAGCTTTGAGTGTCTTACTAACGCCATGGAGCACGAAACCACTGCCTATTTGGTGATCAAATTGTTTCTGGATTAGTCCAGGGACCTGGTGGCCGCTACTTATTTTTTTCAGAGACTGCGCAACATCAAAGCTGAAGATAGGTGCTTAGTTCTAACTAGAGATGAGTCGATTCCACTTTTTTTGGAATCTGATTTCGATTCTTTCAAATCGATTCCCGATTCTCGATTCCATCGATTCTTATTCCTAATAACAGGTGGGATATTGATATGCCAGTGGCGTACGACTATTATTTAAATTCAAGTATTGGCTGAAATAAAATAACAAAGACAATCAAATCGCTCAAGAAGTATATTTATTAACAAATAGCAAATATATCCTCAGATAATTGACGTAGATAAAAATTACAAATTGATTGCCTACACCCAAAATTACTGAGACAAATATGTGATAAATGAAATTTGATTTGAATATTTTTCTTTCTGGAATCGATTGAATCGGAATCGACTTTAGGCGGTAGATTCTCGATACCGATTCTAATCCTGAGAATCGGTGGAATCGAGAATCGACGATTGGATTCGACTCATTCTTAGTTCTAACCCTTCCGACCGCGTCCTAGGCACAGTAATCTTTGTCATAAAAATAGCGGGCCAGTATTTTCAGTTAGCTTTAGGAAGCAAAAGGATAGCCATTCTTGATAGAATGAGAGGAAGTAGAATAGATGCCAGCATTAAAAATGGAAAATTTTCAGGCAAAGGAAAATGCAGGTATGAAACGTTGTGTATAAAAATTTTCTTAAGCCTGTTCAACTCAAACCTCTCACTGTAGAAAACCTGCCATTAAATTAAAACGCTCACACAAACACGTGTGTACTTATTTTTACATGTATTCTATTAGCGAATGGAACATTTGCAGCCTGGATTGCCATTCGGGGTTCAAATGCTAGCGAGCCCAGGGAAAACCAAGCTAAGATATTAAAATATAAATCGTATTATAATTTGTTAACTGAGCAAGTATTGATTTTTATCGTAGCCTCCCGCGCACATTTTGCTCAGCATGATCCTGATTTGTGATTCAATTCTTGCGGCTTGCCATGTGATATTTATTCCCACAATAATTTGCATTCCTGCGGTCAAACAAATTATTCTATCACAAAACTGTTGCTCTTATTATTACATATTACGAATGTTTCCATTGAATTTATATATTAATTTTTTTAATAAAGGATAAAATATATTGATGGTGGGTGTTCATCGGCCAGACTGGTCTAGAATTCAGGACCAAAATAGTTGAACATCATAAATTTTTATGAATCATGACGTGAAGTCTGTTCTTTCCGAACTATCTTTTTTATCTAGATTTAAACATTCATTTGATTTTAAACTTTCAATGTAAAAGTAATGTGGCAAAGGTATTAAACAAGGGTTTGTTTAATTTTTTAAAGATTCTTTAGCGTGAAAAATGTGATTTATAGACTTATAAACGACTTTGTTCCCAAAAACCACCGTTGGACCACGGTTTTACTGTCCTTACGTAAGCTTATCATAAGCTTTGAGGTTCTATCTATGCTTTCTTTGGATGAGATGTCCTTGGGTTGAGCAACCGACCAAGAGCCCATCTTAAGATCCTCACCCATCAACGGATTTTACGCCATTTCTAATTGATCTTGTATTAAAACTCCAATGATGATGCTTTAATATCGAAATCATAATTTACTGTAAGTTTATGTTGGCAATAATTTAAAGTGAGGGATATTATCAAGTGGTTAATTCTTTAAAATGTAACCATTGCTTAAGTATATGGTTCTGGATCTTAAGATGCGTTTATAGTGGCAAGTTCACTGCTTAAGTTACTTGCTGCAAGCTATTTTTGGCAAAGTTTACGGGTGTAAACGGTTCCGTAAGTCCGCTAGCAGAACTTTTAGCGGTTTTGACCAGTCACATGAAGATGCGTGCGTAATTTTCTATAGTGTAAACGGCAACCAAAGTGGCTCTGCAATAACTCGTGAAAGTGTTACTGCTCTGGTAAAATCCGTTCATGAGAATGGTAATACGAAAACTTAGTTAGCCCACCTGTTTGTACGGCCATTTTTAGTTTTACAGCCCAGACACCGAAATCCATAATGATGCATTTTTCAGGATAGGAATGCCGCAGTGTACCTAATTTATCTGGGGGTAGTTTGGTCCAGTATAAAATACAAGTTGAATGTACAGACACTCATTTTGAAAATTAAAAAACAAGGAAGAAGAGGAGAGAGAAGAGATGCTGATAGGAGGGTATCAGAAGGGAGGAGGCCAGATCTGGGGTGGAGGGCAAAAGTGGGAGGGAGGACAGGAGGAAGTGGAAATGGGGAAGGAGGGGAAACTAAATTGACGTTTTATGTTAGTACGCACGCTTGCAACTGCGCATGCCCGCGTCCCGCCGTCGTCTGCCGCGTTTTCCTTCCTTCCTGCTTCCCTCCTGCTTCCCTCCCCTCCAACGCCTCTGGACCACCCCTATTCTCTCCACACTCCCCTCCGCCCCTACCACAAATACCACTTCTAGTCCCCTTGCCCTTCTCGCGAAATTCTTCTCCGCAATTTTTATACCAAGTTACCTGATCTTATACGCAAAATTGATGAAACATGGAGAATGATATATTTTTACTATTTTTCTACGTAACTAAAATGCCAATTTTGCGAATAACTGTGTAGCAAATACATATTCCCCCAGGGTATTGAGGGGTTACGAAATGTAGGAACCAATCCATATTATTTTTTTTTACCTTTTAGCTATAAACTGCAGACAACGTGATCAGTGTGAGTTTCTTCAAAATGGAAATGATGCTACAGTCGACTCATATGGCTGGAATAACGGCTAATAAAAATATAATAATAGAATTATTTCTGTATACTTCCTTTTAATATTGTTTTGCAATTTATATTGTCTTATTGTTCCTCATCCTGCTCAGAGGTTTCGCTGTCTTCAACGTTTCAAGGTCTGGCTCGTACTGTAGATATCGCCGTAATATCGTTATCGTGTTAGTCGTAGTTCAGGTGCTTGGCCATTGGTTAACACTTAGGCTCCTTTTTCCTCCGATAATTCGCCGGATAAGCAACATATCCTTGGTGTTTGGTAATAACTAATGCAAGTGATCATTAATAGAAATGTGTTTTAGCAAAAACAAACGAAATGATGGATGAAATAAAACTCGGTTTGACTTGGTGAAGCACCATGTTAATTAGTAGAAATTACTTTTGCACTCTACCGTTCAGTTCACGAATCAATATAGTGCACATCGGGATTTTGATGTCTGGAATCATCTTTTGGATGTTTAATAAATTAATCTGTGAACTGATCAGTGGAGTGTAGAAGTTATTTTTGCTAATTATTGGAAAGGTTGGAATTTTTGTGTTTTATTTGAATTCTTAAGTCGCGGTGACATCTTCTCAACTGCTCTCATGATGCAGCATTGCCATGTGGCGGGTCGATTGGTAATGTGTTGATGCATGCTAGGACATTGTAGTGGCCTTCATTACTTGAATGGGTCAAACAGAAACAGCCCCTGGTATTAGGGAGAACGAAAGGATACTCTCCGATCTCAAGTACCGATAAGTAATCATATCACTCACATATGATAGAGGCAAACACTGAGTATCCCAGTTTTATATCTTAGCATTTTTATCCGTAGTTTAGGAATCAGAGGGCAAATAAGAGGTATTTAAGCTAACACATAAGTTATTATTTGTTTCCTTCGCGCAATTCAATAGATGTTACAAAAACTCCCCTTGTGGCTCGTTTCGGGAAATTGGAGAGGAAGTAAATAATGATGTTATTGTTATAAAATTATAAAAAAATAATAAAGATATGAAGTAAAGTATTATATATGAGGCTTGCTACTGCTTTAAGTAGCCTGCGAGGTGAGAAATTGCCAATCCAAATCTTCATCGAAGCTAACCTGCGTCCACAAAGTTTCGGCCTGGGTTGATAGTACATCAGGCATACCCTTTGTTCCTGCATTCTCGGTTTTACTCCGCTTGGGTAGTTTAGTGGAGTACCTACGGGCAGCTTCAGGTCGAAGTTGCTTCGATCCCTTGGCCATGATGGCCTTCGGCCAAGACGGCTTCAGTCCGAAATGCTCGCTGAAACATGGAGGAAACTGTTGCACAAAAACTACTTATGCAGTGGACAACTGAAAGTGCAGGATTATTTGCTTCAACGCAGCGAAAACCTGTGGTCAAACACTCCAACAGTATGTTTCCGTCTGACTACAGATTCATAAACAGGATTCATGCTACTATAATGTTTCCTAGTATAAATGCAGTTCAGTACAAATATTTAGCGGAAATCAGACGCAATCCTCGTGAACTTCAGTAATAATTGAGATTAAAAATAAATATATAAGTGTATAGATAATATATTATTACTATTCCCAGCATCATATTTGCACAGACAGTTTGGATATTTGGGATCCAAATTCTTCTTAAAGCCTGTGTTAAGATTAGTATGAACATTGATTATTTTCGAGGTTATGAGCAATTTAATCCAGAACTATTGTCAACATTTCAGAAAGACGAGATCAATGAATCACATATGAATTACTAAATAATCCGTTCGTTTATAAATAATAATCATGATGAGTTTGTGCAAGACATACTATTCATATTCTTCCATCAACGGGAATAGGAATATGTATATATATTTCTTTACTTCTCACAAAGGTTTGTAATCTAAGCAGCAATCCGGCAAATATGTATAATTATTTTCAACGTTGAGAGACGCTTCATAAATATACACTGAAATGTAGTAATCCAGTCTAACGACACATATTCACATTTGTCAAGGGCATTTTCTGTGTTCTTTCCCACGTGGAATAGGAAGAAGCATTTAAAAATTATCATTTTTTTAAAACTGAATTTGTCCTTATGGAATTGATTTCCTGCACAACATACCCAAAAGACAATGTTAGACATTATGACTATAATTTGAAAAAAGGATGACTTCAGACGTCGATCAACAGTTCTTCAGAATTGGCAGTAGAGAAGACTTGCTATCCCTCATATTCCTCATCACATTGTTGCTCGGATCCATTCCTCAGTCAGCTGTTACCGATCATCAGAATACTTCAAGGAAGTCTTTTTTAGATAATCTACTCTATAACTATAAATGGTGTTCTGGTAGACTAACTTGAAATATAGTGGAAACATCCAGGACCGTTTAGCGCCTTTTGCTAAGAGGAGTCTGGTGCCGACGCCATGATTTCAATTCTGTCTCCATCCACAAGTGATTTTTCCTTGGCATGCATACCCTCTTGTCCCAATGGTACGCATGAACATATTTGTCGTCTGCCCATGTAAACAAGCATACAAAATATCTGGTTTTACTAAGAACTAAAACAGAGATATAGAAGTTAGCTCTTAGAGTAAACTGAAAATTTTGCCCTAGTGATTTGGTGGCATGATGTATAATTAGGGGCGATTAAATCTAGAAGCGAGGCACATAAAGTATCAGAAGCATGGACAATTGGAAAAGCTGACCAAAACAGACTAAAAGCCTTAAAAACCTGTTGCTGGAGAAGGATGCTGATGATAAAATGGAGGGACAAAGTAAGAAATGATTAAGTTTACAGAAGAGTAGAAGAGGAGAGGACCAAATGGAACACTATAGAGAAAAGAATAATTAGGTAGATTGGATACATCCTGAGACACAATGGGTTTGTGAAGAACGTAACTGAAGGTAAAATAGAGGGAAAAGTCCCCAGAGGAAGACCCAGGAATCAGTTCATGGAGCAAATAAAGAAGAAAGTACATAGAAAGAAATACCAGGAGGTAATGGAACTAGCATAAGATAGGGGATGGTGTAGGGTCAAAGTCAACCAATCTTAGGATTTATCAACCAATGAAATCTTGGTGGCAATGGAAATTTTGTTAATTTTGGTTTAGAGTACTCTTATACTTACCCAAGGTTTTTCTCCACTCTTCATCCATTTCCTAGGCAAATCGTCCCTTTACCATTTTTCTACCTCATTCAAAGGCACAAGTGACGCCAGTTATCGCTCACGTACCCTAATAAACGAGCTACAAAAATACTCTCGCACCGACCGACTAAAAAGGGTATGGAGGGTATTTTTTTGTGGATGAAATGTGCAGAACTAGGTCTAGTGGCGGAAGTCCGGGGAGTATATTCAGGGAGTGAATGGATCCATGTTGGAGAAGGGACATTGATGAATGGGAACGGGCCCTCACATCCAAAACGACGGCGGTTTTTTTTTGCTTCGAGTGGACTGCGGGAAACTTTTGGGTGGAGGGGGAGAAAGGCACTCACGGGGGATCTCTTCTGCTCTCTTTCAGAGTGTTCTCTATTGTGCACGACCCCCCCCCTCTGGTTGAGTATGTGGGCGGGAGAGGAGGTTAAGGGGTCGAGATAAAGGGGAAAAGGAGAGGAGATCGCAAAGGGTTCGTGGAAGGGAGGGTTGAAAAACCGCCCTTTAGCCAGGGTTGCCAACTCGTGGTAAGATTTACTTTGAAAATGACACTTCAACAAACGTACTTGCTACGCGAAGGATGTGGCAAACTCACTTGATAAGGGTCGTTCTCCTAGGTCACGTAGTGTGCACAATGAACCCAAATATTTTACGTAACGATATTAGGTACGTGTTCATGACCAACAGCAATTTTTGGTATATTTTGACAAGATACATTTTTAACCCTTTGAGTTCGGTATGACGTGATATCACGTCATTTTGTCTTTACGCTGGTGCTGATGACGTTATGTAACGTCATGTTGTCTTTACGCTGGTGCTTTTGACGTGATATCACGTCAAGGTTACCGTGAGTGTTCCAGCTTTCCCTAGGGAACTTTCACTAGGCCCCCTAGTGAAAGCTGGAACACTCACGGTACCGATGACGTGATATCACGTCATGCCGCACTCAAGGGTTAAAATATTATTACTTGAATATGAAAATATTAACAAAATCTTTTATGAAAACAATGACTTGGTATTTATCCTTACTTTAATTTTATAATAACCACGGCTTCATAAATTCATTGCCATTATCAAGCGTGGACAAGTGAGCCGTCGTTTTATTTAATAATATCTTGGTTCATCATTGTTTGGACTGAACCAGTTATATCTATAAATATACAGATATACCATCTATATATAAAAATTTTTCCTGGCGTCATGAAAATTTTAAGGAAAAAATATTTCATCCAAGAAAGTAACTATAAAACTTCAATCCGTATGTTTGAACACTATGGCTTTCCTAACTCCTCGGCTGATTCGAACAAAATTTGGCCCGCACATGCCTTAGTACCTGTGGAGGTGTAATGGCCTTAATGAGAAAAGTCCTAATTGGCCCAGGGTCCCATACGAAGGCAATGTGATCAATATATATACGTATGCATATTGTTTTCAAACCTACAATTACTTAATTATTTTACGTATGTACATATTTGCGTAACAGTACACACATGTACTTATTTTTGTACGTATATGTTCCAGCGAAAAGAATTAATACTAGAAAAGCGTTGAGTTCATGCTAAGGTACATGTCTCACTTTTTAAACTAGAATCTTTTTGTCACCATGAATTAAGTTTGTTATTTATGACAGATGGCTGTAAATATCAATATTTCAGTTCATACGTATGATTCGTGTATAACTGCGCTTTGTTTTCCCTTACATTCAAGATTTTGGCTACAAAATTGTGTGTGCATTAACAACTGGAGTATTAGTATATTTATTGACTTGACATCTGCAGAGCCAATTTTGCTCATGTATAGATTTGCGTAACAATTCATGTGTGTACTTATTTTTAATATGTATATGTACAAGGGAAAATAATGAATGCTATTTAGTTTATTTCTTGGCAACGTAATGCTACTTAAACACGTAGTCATATGGCTCTTGATATATATTTCAGAATAATGCAATGTTATACGTACTTATATTCTATTAAATGCGAGAACAGACGTTTCATATTATACTCCTAATAAATATCAAAGTATCATGCCGAATAAAAAAGTTGCTTTGATGCAGTTTTTGATTAAATTTTGGATTCCGCGGCATTAGCTTAAGTCAAAGCAATTCTTTTTTGATTGAGACTAAAGTTTTATAGCATAATTTTTCCGTTATATTGTCCTCACGTGAGAACCCGAGGGTCCTGGGTTTGAATACTGTCTAGGTGGAATTATCACCACTCAGGGCATAGATGTTCGTGTTCGTCTGTTATTGTTGTTAATCACAAGATATAAATTGACCAATGCCGCTGTATTCGGGGTAGTAAAGATAAAATCAAAATAAAATATAAATTATTTTATTACAACATGCATGGTTATTTCCATAATATAAGTATGTATACTTATATGAAGTTCTGTCCAAAAAAATTATATTTACTTTCAAAGTTGTTAAAATACAACGCTTCCTCAACGACTCGCGATTGGCGCTTCAACCGTTTAGGAGGATGACAGTGAATTTTTGTTGGAGTTTTTTTTCCGTCATCTCCACTCCATTTCTGGCGAATTTGCATTACATATTGAATGCATTTAAATTTGAATGTACGCATTTGGAGGGTCCTTTCATATTCTTATGCAGAAATTGTATTTTTTCTACTTTGGTTGAAATTAAAGGATATCGTATTCTGGTGTCTTGATAAAGTCTAATATTCAGCGTTTCTAGTGCTATCCTTTTTAGTTATGTCCTAAAACAATTAATTGTAGCACATTTTAGCGTTGTATTATAGTTTTATTTCTGATTTTGTTATCTTATAACAAGTAATATCCCCTCGATCCGGGATCTGGTTGATTTTTATAGCTGTGGTCTGCTTCCGGGAGTCTCCGGCTGAATAAGGGAGAGTTGGCAACTATTACCTTGAGCCGCCTGAAATATTACCTCCCCTTCTGCAAGGATGTTGCCGAAAGAAAAGGCACGTCTTTTTTCGACACTGTACCCTTTCGTCGGAGTGAGCACTTGAAAAGGGCAGAAGGAGTGTCCTCGAGCCCCCTCCCCCAATTTCAATCCAGCAGAATGTTATTTTATTTCTTTTTTCTTTTGCGGGCCAGAGTTTCTCTCGAGATATGGAGGGCGCGGGCAGGGCAATGTCGGCCAGGCTTCCGCGGTGGTTAATAAAATTAAATTAAGGGTTGGGTCGGTAGTTGGAACTTCGTTTGGCGCTTAAAAGGGACAGGGGCTCTGCGCATTATCCTCGTTAAAAGGGCCAGTTAAGCATAACGGCAAGATTTCCAACGGATCAAATGTTTTAATTTAAAGATATTTTAAGGCCCAGTGGAGAGAGTAATCATATCGCCAAACTTAGTCACGTTGCAATAGTTTTTAACGCTGAAAGGTTAATCAAATTTATAAATTTCTACCATTCTGGCCTTGAATTCCAGACCAATCTCTTCGAAGTGCGCACACCATCCCGTTCACATATTCTATTCTTTACTTATAAAAAAATTAACATATAATTCAATGAAAGACGTTAATAATATATAATAACAAGGGCAATATTTTTATGATTGCTTTATTTGTCTGACCATGAAAATGAAAGCATTGTGAGAGTAAATACCATGTGGCAAACCACAAGCATAAATTCACGGTTCAGCGAGAAATATGTGTGCGGGAGCTCTGATAAAAATTAATACTTGGCTATTTAGCAAATTCAAATATATTTCCACCAATTTGGTCACATATATGCTTTTTTTACTTCTTTCCTGTCATGAATCGCCAATTAATCGAAAACCGAGATTGATTGTCTCCTAAATATCTTCATAATTCATTACTAATTCCATTATCTGAGAGTATTTACGCCATAATATAAATTTTTCACGAAACAGAAATTTATATCAAAATGTTTTACTATCCGTTTCATTCCTACTTTTGTATTCACCTCTTTGTAATTGTAAGTTTTAATAAAATATCCGAAAGTAAAGGTAGGAGTTCGAACCTCATATAGAATTAGGAGTTTCCAATAGCCGATATGACTGATGTGTGTTATTCCTTTCAGCTGTGCACGTGACACAACAATTACACAACGTGAAATTAACAAGCGCATCAACATATATCATTTACACGAAGCTTCTGACATTTTTCCAATATGACGTATATTTAAGTTTTTTATTAATTTAGCGATCTAATGAGCATTTAAATCATTTGAAGACACTGTACATGTCAGGCGTATTAGTTTGTTTAACCATGCATCCATCTCATTACAATAGGGGTTTGTGTGAGAAGGGTATTTTCTTGTCTGTTTTTCATATTTTTCGTGGATTTGTTGTCGCTCCATGCCATTTGTACGACTTTCTTAATGAATGTGGTCAAAGTAAGAATGCATCTGTTTCTGGGACTAGCTGATGATCTAGCTGCTGCTCTTGCATTTTTCCTGACATTTGTCAAGGTTACTAACTATTAGTTGGTTAATTTTTTTTCATCTTCGCTAATGTTTTTCCCAAGTAAATTTTCAACAAGCAACCTCCAGTTTATGGACAATTTTTCTTAATAACTGGCCACATAGGTGAAATAGTTGCGTACCTAGTAGATTACATTATAACACCGTTGACCGAATACCCCAAGTATATCTTTAGTGGAATTTTAATCACCAATTTCCGTAATTTAATTATTTTTAGGTCAATCAAAACTAATCGCGTGAAGATATCATGTTATACATCGATTTTATGGAGTTCAACTATCGTTTTCGCGGTAGTTTTGCCAGTTTCATGTTTAAATGATGACCAGCTTTTGGCAATAGTCATGATATCGACTGCAAAGAAACCATATCCTACTTAAAAAACAGTTTTTTAGGTTTATGTACGAGAAAAGAAGGCCTATTTTACTTTGCTTTGAATGGATAGCTTAAATGAATAAAGTACGTTTGCTAAATGAAATATCAAAGATAACATATAATTGAACAAGTATTGTGTCTAAGTTGTTTAATTAAGTAAGGGGCATCTTGCACTCAAAACTTAATATCGGCATGTGATATTTTAGGAGGATTCACTAAAATCCGACAGCTAATCCCAATCAGAAAATTTGGAAAAATGTTACATATTTTTTTCATACATTTTTTCGCATTTTTGAACGTTCAATTACGTTATCAGGCTGAGTGCCATTGGAAAAATATTTTGTTGAACCGTTTTTTTCTATCCTTTTTGTTCGGATATTTGTGCCGTATATCTTTAGGAAGTAGTGCAAAAAACTGATGATATAAGTCCAAAACTGAATCCATATCTTTTTTGATGGATTAAGAAACGGATGTGATTATTTTTAACGAGTTGCGATCCAGTATAACGACCAATTATATCCTTAGCCATTACTGTCCGGCCAATTTATAGGAATAATTGTTTCTGCTACTTCGTGCTTGTTATTTTTTTTTCTATTTCTGTAATCTTTAAGACGTATAGTGAGAGGTCCAAAGTCGACAATTAGTGATTTTTTCCTGATTTAACTTAGATATTGGATATTTTAATCAGTTGTTTTAATTGCTAATTTAGTTTGTAAAACTTGGAATATAATAATCATTGGTATTTGCTCATGGCAAATTGGATGGGCCGATAATGATTGTTATGTTTCTTAGTATAATCCGTCGTTAATTTTTTTCATTTTTAATAAGCAATGTGAGCAATAATTTATTATTTTTAGAGTGTTTTCATAATTGCTTACTAAATATTAGTTTTCCCTATTTTTATCTGTGGTGGTAATGTACAAGTAAGATACAAATTCACTATAATTCCTTTTTAGCTCACAAAAATGCTCAGTTTTTATAATGACCAGTAAAGCTCAACGTCTTATGATGGTTTCAGCGAAATATCATTTTACCTAAATCGATGAATTTGATCTCATTTTAAAGAAAAATATATCACCCTCCCATTGACACCAAAAATTCAACCCTTACCACATTCATTTCCAAGATATTTGCCAAAGAGATATCAGCCCCTTTACATGGGAAATTTTTACGTGTATGCACTCCAGAGAGATCGTAAATTAAAAATGTGGTATTCCCTACACTTATATTTCGTCAAAAAAACAAAAGTGTAAAGCTTGTGTGTTTTCTGACCTATTTTTGAAAATTAATCATATTATCACCGCAGTAAATTCTTCAAGGTCACAATAAACTTTCCGTTTTGATCGAGTTTTAAACGTACTGTGTGAAAAAAATGAATCAAGTTAAAGGCTTATATAGATATTTTCGTTTGATTGCTTACAATTTCTGTCATTTATAACTATATTATTGAACCATTAATAATGCAATATTTAATTTGTGTCCTACAGGTGGTGAAATTAAAACATAATTCAAATATGGTCTCTATTATGATTAGGGAACTATCTCGCTCGGACTACCTCAAAAGTCTATAATCTTTTTTTATATAGAAATCGTCTTATTCCGCGAGTTTTTGCAAAATCTTTTTACGCGTTATTTGGAGAAACAATTTTACTTATGAGTTATGTACGTTCTACTCCTGCAATTTCCTCAAGAAACGTTTTGTCTTTCAATTTGTTTCCTATTCATTCATCGCATTTTCCCGATCTGTCATCAATTCATTTAAGTTAAAAACGTTAGTCATTATAAGTAAATTATCATATTTTCAAACTTCTGAGAATCATCCTTGATATATTCAAAGTGAAACATTTCATGCAAGTTTTAGTATTGTATACATATTCCAGAAGCGATATTTTTGTCACGTGAAAAGGTGGACACGTGGAAATGTGGATATGTGGAAACGAGGATACGTAAAAAAATATCGCCGAATAAAATCGTCGCATAAACTAATATATAAGCTGAAATATCTGTTAACTTAACTTCGTCCGTCCAGAATATCTGTCAATGAACATGAATATACTTTTGGGCGAAATTGTTTCTATGGCTTTTAGTAGAAAACTTGCAATATTTCTATTCCATTGGAACAATTTCGAGAAGAATCAGGCAAATGTGCAAAAACCAAGTATGTTGCTTTTTTCTATCGATTTGCCGTAGAAGGTTTTGAAGTATTGCATCTTTTTCCATTGTCATTCCGTGCTCACCTACATTAACCATTTGCAAATAGGCTCTCCGTCGCCACTTCTGCTCTTTCTGAAACTTGACTTTTTTTTGCAATTGTGCTCCGACTTCCATTAAGCCCAGGATCATTTTTTATACGACCGAAATCTTCTCTTTCTGGCCTTATTTGGTGTTTATCCCCTTTGATGCCTCGGTGAAAAAGGTTCCTCTTCCAGGTCTTTTCTCAGCCAAAACTGGCGACAACGAAAGCCTCGTAAAACCGCAGGTAGGCATAGGAAAGCCGCGCAGAGAATCGCTCCAAAAGAATGGTCTCGGAACTTTCTCATCCTGAAAATCCTCTCTGAATGAATGCGCTGGGTGGCATTAGAATCAGCTATAAAACCACGGTTTCCAAAGTGTCATGAAATGTGAGAGAAAAGTTTAACGTTTTGCCCCACGTCATTTTGTCCATGAAAATATCATCAGAGTAGAATGAGCATCAGTCTAATTTTGAATACATGTATGAGATATCTCTTGGCTATCTTGGATTATCATCCAGCTGTCCCCATTGTTTGGTTCTGAAGTTGCTGAAACCCTTTCTATCAAAGAATTCGAGTATGACGACTCCGGCTTTAGGTATTTTCAAACCGCAAAATGAACGCCAAAATCCAATTCTTAGAATTTTTTGTTTTGCAATTCCATAGTACACATTTCTAAAAGATACCAAGAGTATGAATGAACAATAATACACGCGCAAGCATGTACTGAAGTCTCTACTGAGCAAAAATTGATACATAAAAACCTGAGTAGTAACATACATGTCTGAGAATTACAATCCTTTTTTGTGATAGTGTCTGAGTTGAAATTTAAACGCTTGAGAGAATGTATCGACCATCAGCATTTTTTCATTGAACTTTTCTCTCTCTAGGAAAGAAAGTCATTACTTAGTATTGCATGAGAATGAACAATATTTTATGATGGTACATTACAATGATATTGACGTAAGTGGCTCATTATGGCAAGGCGTGAGGTCAGAGCGAAGCGAGAGACGCTGAGTGTCGTGACTTTAATTCAACGTCCTCCGTGGTTAAACAATGTAATGATTGAGCAGAGTAAATCAAAATTTGTAACCAGCGCTACATAATTACCCTCGTTTATTTTTCATTTTCAGGTTATTTTGAGAGCTTTTTGAGTATACTACAGAAGCAAGAATTTGAGCTCTCAAATTTTTTAACTATAGTGTTGCGATATATCCTATCAAAATTTTATCTTATTCGCAACAAATGTCCAGTAGAAAGTTTGAGAGTAGTATAACGCGCTAGTAAAGGGTAAAACTAGTAGAGGGTAATATAACGCGCTAGTAAAATCTAAATTGAATTATGGCATAATTGCATGGGGAGGAGCATATTTTATTGCAATTAAACCAGCTGTCATCCTTCAAAAAAGGTTTATCAGAGTGATAGTTAAAAAGAAGGGCTACGAATCTTCCTTTTTGCTGTTTAACCGCAATTGAAAATAGGTCCCACTTGTATGTATATAAAGTGCTTGGACTTTTATTCTTGAGTTTTGGTGCAAAAATACCTGTTTCAAATAGGCCACACACGCTTGTGAAACCTACGTACGGTTTTGCCACCCTTGCCCAGACCCAAATTGTCCTTTTTCAGGCGAAGTTTGTTACAAATTGGTCCAAAAGCCTACAATTTACTACCATCTACCTACAAAAATGCATCACATCTAACCTCATTTTTAATAAATGTAAGAATTTGGCTATTTAGTTATCAAAATATTGAAGACATATTTTGTTAAGGAATTTTTTTTTAAATGTTGGTATATTTTTTTCATGTAAAATTAAAATGTATGGTCACTTATTTATTTACTTATTTGATGGTAACCTCAATACAGGTTCACCTTCGAGGTTACCTAAAGCTCCCTATCTCGATTGTATTTATGTATATTGTTTGGGAGTAATAAAGTATTATTGTTATTATGTTTTTTGGTAGGAGATTGTCTTTTGTGGCTAAAATTCGTGGTCTTCGGCGGTATAAATTGTAATCAATAAATAGTAAATCAAAATTTACAATCAGTGCTACATTTAAAAAACGTATTCTGTCCAAGAAAAACTAATCTACGATTCAGAAGCATTGTTATCATCAATTACACTTTTGTTTCATTTTCTCGGATGTTTATAGATTTCTCTTCGTTTTTCTCTATTCTCATGAATAAAAAAACGTATGAGATTGCTTCCGGCAATCAAATAGCGCCATAATCTCGTGCGTGACTTAGGTGTATTCTCGTATAATAATGAAATTATCGTCCACACAGTAATAATGGGCTCCATATGTCACGGAAAAACGTGAATTATGTGCGAATTTAAGTCACGCAGTGCTTTAAAAACAATTTTTTAACTTCCTTCAATCTCTGTCGTTTTGAAGCACTTGCAGCCAAAATTATCGGATAAATGTATTCGTACAATACCTTCACGCTGAGCTTCCATGCCTCTGTCGACAAGTCGTGAACTTCGAAACCAGCCATTATCTTTTATGGAGTTAGACGTGCTGTCGGAATTAATTAGTGTGATTCTACCATTAAAGGCGTCAAGAAGTATTTTTTTTCGAATTGTGGCTACTTGTGTCAACAGGTGTTAGCTGTTTGATATGGATGACAAAATGCTACTTTCCACTAATTTTTTTTCACTAGTTGAACTTTCTATACTAGGTGTTATCAGCAAAAACTATTAAAATTGGGGGAAAATATTTTTTCTATGTAATATGGCAGCAGTTTTTGCTCAAGAAGACTACTTTAACAAGTGAACTCCTCCAGGGTATAGAATGATAATTAAATATGGGCACTTTTATATAAAATCTTACAAGTCTGAGGCAAATTACTTTAGTGTTTGAAGTCAAAATTCCTTATTTTCACACTTTTTTGCTGCAGTGGACCCGATTATCTATGAACGGATTTCACTAAAATATAAATTTTAACTAATTTGCTTATTTTTTGCCTGATTGTTGTAATTTTGGTGTGTCATCAGAGATAGCAGTATTTTTAGTCTTACAAAGGAAGAGGTGGAATATAGTATTTTTTCGACCCGTATCATTTTGTGCGGTGTTCGTAAAAGCAATGGAAAATCATCATTTGGCTGCAAAAAAAACTGTTCAAACCTGTTGTAAGGCGGAGAAATACTCTCAACTCACCCATTCCATACTTCAAGTGAAGGCGGACTCACACATGAAAGTTTACTACTAAGGAAATAGTGAGTGTTGCGATGTCTCGAATGTTATCGCTTCTTGCTGGGAATTGTTCTTCATGCGTGGTACATTCGGGTTTTTTCCCGGAAAAAATGAATTAAAAAACCAAAGAACGAAGATGAAAATTCGAAAATCGCGTAATTTCTGCACTCTATGAGTGCCACTGGCAATCGTGAAATTTTAAACTTAGCACTAAATAAATGAGTGCTTCTATAAAACATCCTCAGAAAGGCGATTTTATCATATCTGAACATTCAATACTCTAAATAACCGGCATAAGTTTTCTTCTGAGTAATCCCTAGCATTAAAACGTTTTTTATGAAATTTAATATTTGATAACACATTAAAAAGTTCTCATCAGGCAAAAAATTTTTTCTCGATTTCGATTCCCTCTCTAAGTCATGAGGTCAGAATTTTAATGAATGCGATGTTATTTCATCGCGGAATCTGATTTCGATTCATATGGAAAATAGTAACCAATCTCTTTTTTCATGCAAGTACAAATCTCGTCACCTCTACTCCTACCTCCGTCTCCTCCTACTACCTCCGTCAACCCCTGCATCCATTGAAGTAAGTTTTGTGAAATGAGGTTGAAGTGCCTCTTGCCAACCGACATCAAAGGCTGCTGTCATATAAGTAACTACCTCGAGTCTATCCGCCTTTACAGGAGAAGGAGCCTTTTGACACGCTCCCTTCTGTTCAAACGCTGGAGTTGTTATGCTTGAATACATATAAGTTCTATGCATTGGAAAACAAGGACTCAGCGAACCTCATGAAAAACAAACCTCCCTCTACTCGACCTCCTTTACTCCAACATCAGTCCATCCTTTATTCTCCTCTCCTTTTCTACCTCCCTTTCTCTCGTTCTCCTACCCTCTCTTTTCTTTGAGTTAGGACCAAACAACCTGTCACTCTACAGTTACGGCTCGTCTAGCTACATTAATTTTTTTCTTCTTCTTTTAGCACCGGAACCATTCATAGGTATTGGTCTTTTCAGGAATTATCACCCATTTTTTCTACCGTTTTCCTGTTTCTTCTAGTTTTTTTGCCATAACCATTTTTGTGACCACTTTCTTTTATTTAGTAAACGACAATTCATGGAATCAACGGAAGGAAGCCTCCCTGAAAAATTGTAAAAAAACACTTGTACTTAAAATTGTGGAGTATTATTATTGTTACTATAGTTAATACTATTCACTCTGTAAATCTGAGTGTCATGGTCACTCCATCTTTTTCTAGGTCTCCTTCATACCCATTTTCTATCTTATCTATTTTATAACCCTGCATAAATTGCTTATTTCTGCCCCGTGTATTGCGTGACCTAGCCACCTTATTTTTTTAAATGTATGAGTGGTCTGCGGCGACTACCTTTACACGGTCGTTTGCTAAAATAAATTCTCCATTCATGCATTGATATATTACTTGGCTTAATGGAATGAGTTGTGAGTTACGTAAGCAATGAAGATGATGGACGCCTAATCAACCGTTTTAAGGATTAATTATTTTATTTGGAGATACATCTATAGGAAGCCTGCAAGGTAGGCTTACATTGCTTTAGAAATTCATAAAAATCTGTGTGCTTCATTAAAAACTGCTGCGAGCGAACTGTAGTGTTAAATAATTTTAAGAGGGATTAGGTTGGCTGCTAGAGACTTAAGGGACGGTAGGCTTATAGTGCTTAACATATTCACAACAAGTGTGTTTCAGATAATAATATCACTTAGACGGCAAACAACATCTCTAGGTCCGACAGAAGCGATTAAATTAGAGATATATATTGCCGAAAGGTTTGTTACCAATATTTATTCTTCCAACGCACAATAAACGACCATAATGAATACTGAGCTCCTCTACAATCAACTAATATTGTCAAAAGTAAAGACGTCACCATTTCACCTCCCTATTGACATCTTTTTACCCGGCTGGTGTTTTAACATCCCCGTCCACACGCTAGTGCGACGGTAGTATCTAGAATTTATAGCTATCATATTGCGGATGATGAGCTTATTTACTCAGCCTGACAATTAATAATGTGTATTCGTAATTTTCAGCGTGAGGAAATCACACACGAGTTTTTTCCAGTCGGAGGTTGACAAAATATTCGGCAATTATTATTGGTAGATCAAGTCCATTTCACACGATGCTTAATCAAGCTCAAGTACAATGATACTCGCTATCATTTTTAGGATAGTGTGGCACAGGACCGGCATGAATTGCTATCGTATTCGCTAACTTTATTTCATAACTGACACGGTTCTAATATGCTGCACGTTTCTAACATGTCCTCGCGGCCATCAATCTCGTCACATTTTACAGGCACTGTGCGATTGTCACTTTATAAAACGATTGCCATCTCTACCTGCTAATGGTAGTTTCCGAGAAATCAGCAGTGGATGATAACGTCCCTATACTTTTTTTTAGCTCTATGTTGACAATTGAGTAGATGTACATACTATACATACTATCCTGCGATCTTCCGAATGAGCGTCTGGCGGGGCGTGTTAGGACATCATTAGTATGAAGGTGAAAAGAATGAGGTTTTGGGTGAAATGGAGATGAGAATTGTGGGTATATTTTAAGTGTATCTCCGGTTTTATTATGGCCACTTACTGTGTGTGGAAAAAACGAATTTTTGTTCCTATCTGTTCGAAAATGTATTTCTCTAATATAATCGCTTCATTCGGACCTAGAGATGTTGTGTGACGTCAAAATGACATTCTCAGAGTCGCTTGTTTATACACTTGTTTGATATGAATGAAAATCCTCTTTCTCTCTTGTACTAGTTCATGGCCGTGTGAAAGCAGTATCAAGAACCGGATAACATACTCTGTATTTTTTGCTGATTCAAGTGCATAACTTGTCATACTGGATTTAGTAAAGACATTGGAAGATTTGTTCTCGTGACAAAAATTCATTGAAAAGGTACTTAACTCAATGGATCACCCAACTATCGATCCCGTTGCTTAATATTAGTGCTGCCGGCCATTAACGGAACGTGGAAATCTATCCAACATCCTTCCGCTACGTTGGGTTGGCGACTCCAACCAGAGAGAGAGAGAGAGTCCACCAAAAATGAAGAGCGTATCGGCGGGTTGTCCCCCTCAATTTTTTAAGGAAGCGCTCGATACAGAATTTCGCGCTTGAATAATTGATCACAGCCGGAGAGGGAGGAGAAAAAGAGAAAAAAAGAGGGTTGTGTGTTTTTGTGTGCATTGCGAATGGAGAGAGCCAGGGTCAGAGAGAGGGGAGAAAAAGGGAACGGAGTGGTGGAAAGGGAACTAGAAAGGCGGGATAAAGTGAGAGGGAGAGTTTTGAGTGATAAGGAGAAAAGTCGTGAGCGTTAAAGAAGAGATAGGTTGCAGCGTGAGTGTGCGTTATAACGCGCCATCGACTGAAAAGTCTTCGCCGTCCGCCTGAAAGTGCCGTGATATCGATTGGGGGCGTGCGTTTGTGTGTTTGGTGAGAGGGGGAGGGGGTGCAGAGGGGGTGTGGGGTGGGAGGGGGAGGAGTGGGCGTGGGGGGGGGGGATGAGAGAGGGGGCGGAAGGGGAGGGAACGAGTCGCCGCCCCAGCACGCGGACGGCGGCCGCGTACACACGCGGTGGGCCGCGTCGGCAGATGGAGCCAGCCATGTTCCTGACCCGATTAATCTTGTCTCTACTGCTGCCGGCGCCTTCTTATCTTAATCTGAATCTACCTTACTTCTTCTGTGACCTTAGGCATAGTACTTAGCACCATTTTTTTTCAAAATTACATTCAAATAATAATTATTTTATTTTAATAAATTTATTAGTATTTAAAGAAAATATTCCACATACTGCAACATTTATTAAGTAACAGGCAATTCTTAATGAAAATTGAGTATTGTCAACATAATTGCAAAATAAAAGGTACATGATGAAACACATACACGATACATGATTAATAATGTAACAGGCGATACTTAATGGAAATTGAGTATTGTCAACATGATCGCAAAATAAAAGATACTTGATAATAGTTCCATTATTTTTTATACCACATTGACCCAGGTTTCGAAACAATTAATGCCATTGTTAAGGTAATATAGGCCATCATCAATGGTCAAATCCTGGTCGGATTGGTATAATAAAACTGACCAAATTTTATAAGGTATCTTTTGTCTTGTGATCTTGTGTGATTACTCTTCCGTTTGTTTTCTGTGACTCGACAAATATATAAGAAACTCATTTAGCACCACGAATTTACCATTATTGAAGTTAAAAAATATCGATAGATTACATTTATGTTCTTGATTCATTCAATTCAAATTGATGAATTTTTAAAAATAAATAATTAAAGTTACTACACTAAAATTAGTCAAAAATCGCGACGTGGAATATCTATCATGAGAATGAATAGAAAAGAACAGAAGTTCTTGAGTTAAAACAGGATATTTTTAAATATGACAAAGAAGAAGCTCATTTCCTTCAATTGGCTATAAATATGGTTGGTTGTGAAATTAACTGTTTTTGTTATTGGAGTGGCTTGAAGGGATTATCCACGTCATATTAAGGTGATCCACGGTTTTTTGCGACTGCATTTCCTTTGAATAAGCAGTAAATCCTTAGTGTGCCATTAAATGGGGAAAATGCCTTGATTGTCTGTATAATATATGACTTGAGACAGGCTTTAAAATACCTAGGCCAAAGAACGAAATTTTTCGTCATTCGTATCTATATCTGGGGCCAAAACTTTTTCGTACTCTGCCAAAGGATGTGGCAAAGAAAGACAGATAATCGGGATTTGCTTCAGCTGTTAAAAAACGGTTAATGTGTCACGAGGAAGTAGAATCTTTGTTTCAAAAGATTGTATAAAAATGTATTAGGAATGTTAATTACTAAAATTGGGGTGGTGTTTGATTTGAGATTGTTTACTGTCAACTTAATTCATCTATTATATGTTGTATATGCATTTTTTGTTTCCTAAATATAAGTTTTCGTTGAACTGTGTAAATGATTATTATTGCTCAAGTTATTGTAAAAACTCAAGGTATAATGAACGCGTAATAACTTGAATTTTTCATTTTTCATTTTTTTATATGAATGCACAATAAGGTATAGAAGCACTAGAAAATTTTTGAGAAAATGTGTTTGATAACGGATCAGCACCAGCTCTGCCACAAAAACTTTCAGATGATGGTAACCCCAAATCAGGTAGTTCCTCTGGGGTACCTATGTTCCTATACTTTGTATAAATAACCAAATGTACACACATATGAATGGAATAAAGAATTATTATTATTATGAATTATTATTATTATTACGAATTTGGCGTCATTCATTAAGCAATGGTCTTAAGTCATAAAAGTAACGCGTTCCGAAATAATGGTTACGTAGACGTAAAGCGACGAGATTCGGTGTCTTACCAAATGTTTCCAACCACATGATGTTCAGCATTTAACTCTCCTTCTTTAGTTTGGTGGTGAAAATCAACATGAGTCTAGATAATAGTTGGTAGTATTTATTGCTAGGCGCTGCTCAATTTTCTATCGCGGACTTAGTTTTTATTCGTTCTAGACCCTGAATCCATACAAGCGCGCTTCAAATAGATGGGGGGCAGAAATTATGTTCACTTGATAATAGTGGAACTTCAACGATCGTATGCGTGATATTTGTTACTGTGTTGACTTTTATTGAAATAATCCAAATTGGGCGATGTAAACTTTTTATCATTTTTAGGGTAAAACCTGCCCTTTTAGAAAAATCCTCATCTAAATTCATATTATACATCATACACACAAGACTTGGTGCCGTTACTGTATTGAACCTGAATAGTACTCCTACTGCCAGGTTCAAGAAAGTTTCACGTGCAGTGATCGTTCCATTCATCACCGTTTGCTTGTGCTGATGAATGGTAATTTCAATAACCTGGATAGGAAATTCCAGGATAAACAGTAAGCTAAAGTTGTGAGCATATAAAGGGAGTACGTCTAAAATTCGATTCTAGCACAAAGCTAAATTAAAACTGCTTCATTAACCAATGGGAGATACATCTATTTATTCCTGGGCACGTAATGTACGAATTCTAACATGAAAACATTAAACATAAGTATTATTTTGAGTTTTGTCGTAGCAATAATCTATTATGTATGTTCAAATTATCTTTCAGACAAAATAATTTTAAGTCATGTTTTGTTATGTACTTACTCCAAGTTTTAATCTTGCACATGCTAGTCAATAATGTGACTGAAGTTAAATAATTTTATGATGTATCCTGCAAAATATGCTCCATATTTATTGCCAAAAAGATCTTCTCATTTATTGACTTAAGACTGAAATTCATTTCGATGAATTCTTTAAAAATTGCATTTCATTAAATTTTCGATTTCAAAACCTCCCACCTAATCTAATTGTCCTTCGTATAGGTTTCCATATCAGATAAATACAACGCCAATGGATTGTTTCAAATAGAACAATTTATTATTATTCAAAATTACATTGCAAATAAACAAATACCTGGTGGCAAAAAAAGTAGAAATGCACATAAAATGATCCGGTCACATAGTTATACCGCGAAAGACACCCAGTCGTAGAAAAAATAATTTTTCTGCATAAATTTTGCAAAAAAAAATCTTCAAAAAAATTCTTTTTAGGTTTTTTCTCGGAGTACTGGAAACCAGGCGATTTAACTACGCAAAACTACTGGTGATTTTTAGGGCGACAAGAGCACATGGCATTGGAAATAAAACGTATATTATTATTCATAAACTATAAATTCAGAAATTCCGGGTTCCTGTCTACCGATTGTCGCGTTTTTTCAAGACCTTCTGTTGGTCATTTACTCGGCCCCCTTTGTTAATTCTAGAAATTTGGTGGTTAAAAACATTTTTTGAACTTTTTTCAACCTCCTGTTTCAAGTTACCTTGAAATGGATATTATTCTGAAAATATGAAACGAAGATAAGAAAGGGTTGACATCAACGCAGATATATGTATCGCCCGAACCCGGAGAAATCCAGCCTGGCAACGGAATAAGGTTAGCAGGGCATATTGCACCAACACTTTGTAGACTGAGATATCTGGGTCATTGTTGCGGTTCGTGCGATTGTTGCGAAGGCGGGAGGAATGTGGGTGGGAATGAGGGAGACTGTTCGGGGGAGGGTCTAGTCTGGAGGTGGGAAGATAGGGGAGGGGGCAAAAATGAGGGACTTTGGGGGAATTTGGGGTGGGGAACGTCGCAGCGTGTCTCTTATGGGAGTGGGGATGGAATGGTGCATCGCGAGGACTGAAGGTTTACGCGGTGAGACCAATCGTTAACTCAAAATACGGTGGCACTACGAGGCTTATGAAGCCGGTTCACTTGATTGAAAGAGCGTATCATAATCATTGGTCGATCAATTATAAGATTGGTTTACTGCAGCATTCCATCCTTACCTATCCAATGCTACATGCCTCACTCCCTGGTAGGTTTTCCCATGTGATTTCCTGCTAATTCGTCTGAAGATTCATCCCCTGGCCTTCACCTTGGGAATTTTTCCCCTATTTTTTCTTCAATTATATTCTTCACAAACGCATTGTACCTCAGAGTGTGTCCATCTAGTTCTTCTGTTTTCTGTATAGTGCCCCATTGGGTCCTTGCCGTCTCTACTCTTCGGTGAACTACTGAATTTCTTATTTTTCCGTCCATTATATTTTCAGCATCCGTCTGCAGAACCTGATTATGAAAGCTTCTGATATATTCCGGTCTGCTTTTTCAATGGTCCATTATTCCGATTCAAAGAGTGAGACGAACCACACGGATGTTTTAACATAATGTTTCCTTGCTTGCAGTCCTACATTATTTTGACATAGTAGTTACCTATTAACTATGGACGCTTTGTTAGCCTGTTTTTTCTTTGCTTGATGTCCGCTTGATGGGACTTCTTCTGTCCCCCATAATAGTACTACCGAGATAGCTGAAAGGATCCACTTGCTCTAGTTTCTCTTCTATTCATGTGAGTTTTGAAGAAGCAATACGAGAGGACATAAAACTAAGCATGAAAATCACTATCTCATTTGCAATGATTTATGCCGCCTAAGTGCAACCAATAGGATAATTTCTTTTGTTGCTTAAGTTAGACAAAGTGTAATTCTCTGTTCTATTATGTATGGATCGTTACGGATTCCGGGAGGGAGGAATTTGAAGATAGCAGAAAGGATGGATGACAGATGTTATAAGTAGCAAAATCATGTTGAATACATGGTTAATGTTGTGGGGAGAACCACCAAAAGCATGTAAGTGGAGAAAGAATGGTCGGGGTTTTGAACGTCATATAAAGGAACTGTATGTATGAGGATCTTCAAAGAAAAGTGATTGCAAGTGATGCGCTGGAATGTGATGAGATTCCAAGAAGTGGAGAAGTCGAGAAAAAAGTCTTTCATTGGGCTACCACCATTTTTATTTGTTAAATAAATCCCTAGGTTACCAAAGATTGAAGTTGGGGAGGACCAACCAGAGAATTGGAACTGCTTCTCTGACGCGGATAGTTCAGCCAAATTCTTAGAGGATGGGACTTAATTGGTTGACCTATTCCTATAATTTCTTCCTCACCCTCCTCACTTTAATTCCATTTTTTGTACGTTTATTCATCATATTTCATTTTCCGGATTGATATCACGTTTGTCCGTCGGAAAAATCTCCCAGCCGCTGCTATAGGGCTGAAAGGCCGCGGGACGAGTCGGAATCAAGTGGATATAACATGGCTCTCTCGGGTTCTGAAGGCATTGAGATGGCTTCCAAAACTTTACGTTGTGACATCAGAGGGCATCTCGCGGTTTAGCTCCTTGTAAGGAAGATGTCAAGCTTCCGACTGAAAGAAACCATGGGTGCTATACAGATGCATAAGGTCTAAGAAACGCGAAAAATGCAACCGCTGACACAGCGGTTATATTTTTCACGTTTATGCTTCTCTTGTCAAGTTTCGATTCCTCACTCATTGTAGATAATCATTCTAAATTCGATTCAATAAAAGGAAATTGGTCAATGTGGAGAAATATTTAAGAAGGAAAAGGAAAAACTTTAAGACTACTTCAGAGGAATGGAATGTTCACTGAAGTTTGTTTATGTTTTCAGATTAGTTCTACCTACTTGAATGGTATGCTATACTAACGAATCGAACTTGAACGGAATCCCACCTTTTGCCACTGAGCTTACCATATCTTGAAACTTGAACCCATATTGTCTGATGATACTATTAGCAGAAACTAAGGAATCCGAATTAGCTCAGATCTTTATAATTTAAACCTAGGTCGTAATTCTCATTTTTATTAAGACTGTAATACAAAACAGGTGTAACTAGTTTCAGAGTGAATTTGAGTCATTGAGTTAAAAAAAACCGCTAATCTTTGCATATTTTTGGACAGTAAAGCGTCTTGCAGTTTTTTTTCATTATGCTCTAAATTTTACGGTGAAATAAGCCTTATAAATTTCCGTAACCTAGAACTTAAGCTAGGTTGCTTTATTACATACATTTCACTCTGCCGTTAAAAACTATCTTAATGGATACCGTATTTGGATCTCTCACTCAACTTTGACACATTCATGCTCATGCAATCTATCCACTGTGTAGATTTGCAGTTTGTACCTACAAAATCTTTCTGTTATTATTATTTGATAATACTATTTGGCAAACTTTTTCGTCATACCGTTAATCTATTTTATTCAAAATTACCATGAGTGAATTTTTTTAAATACTGGCTCAGTTGTGAAACGATAAATTCTCAAAGTATCTCGTTATTTTTCTTTACTCGCTGGCGCGGTGTAGTTTTCCAACACAAACAATCCATTGAAAGAGACCATTATGAATGTATATCGTGAGTAGCCTCCGAGTATTTCTTTTTCATCACCAGGAGCTATGGTGAATATACGTAAAGAAGATAGAAATGGGATGCAATGTTACTTACCTAAGCATGACAGATTCAATCGTTTGTCAAGGTATATATCACCGACGCAAATATTTTAGTATGACAAAGTATTCTTAACCTCGGCTAAATTTGGGAGAAAACATTACCTGAATTGATAGGCAGATTTTTTTTAAACATTCACTTCGTTCGATACTTACATTTCCGCATTACCACTATACTGTATCACATTTTTCACGCTGTCTCCACTGTGTCATATATCTGGTCGTTTCTACGTTGGTAGCTTTATAGATGCACTCTGTATATAGTTTTTCGTCAGTTTTTACGATATCCTACACTCTTAGCCTTTCCAGCTCATCAAAATGTATAATTTTTACTGAAGTAAAATTGATTGAATAAAAAAACTTTTCATTGAAATTATGTTGAAAAAAGGAATGATTTACAAATAAATTTTTTAAATATGCCAAATATTATTCAACATAGGAGTGCACAATGTAGCTCCATTGTTGGACAAAATGGACCAATCGAATTAAAATGGATGAAAGAGGACAATATTTAGAGTGATGCAAACTTATATTACGTACCTACTGATATTCCTGATAATAATATCGGGAATACTACTTACTATGCGTTATTACTAGCTGACCCTAATGCCGATTTTGGTAACTAATGAACCCTTAGGGTTATGCAATCTGCGTGTGTACATTAATCGTGGGTTGCCTATTCAGCAGGATGTCACATTGAAACATGTTAATTATCATACTCGAATTTAGAATTTAGAATGCGTCCGGCCCCTTGAGGATTCTCTCGAAGAATGGAGTACATGTTCGTAGATCAACGAAAGAATGTGATGGATTCATAGGTTCCCTAATGAAGAGTAGGGAAGATACCAACGACATAGCTTTTCCATTTGGCAATTTGAATTCCCTAGTGCATATATATTTTTGAAAATAATGGGATCTCGGCATAATCCTGTGGTTTTTACAAATTTTGCAATCACACATAAGAGTATAATGGCCTCTAGAATTCTGCATGGGTGGATAAAAATGGATAGAAAGAATTACAGAGGAAGTCTTAAGATATGAATGCATCCGATGTGGTGGATGCCTAAGTAAAAAATCGCTTAGGAATGGAGCGGTTGGAGGAGAAAGGAGTTTTTTGGAGAGGGAATGCAGGAAAAACTTCTGAATAATAACTGCTGATGATGATGCTGATAAAAGATCATCCCATTATTCACTCGAAGTATAGAGCTTTCCTTCGTATTTTACTTATCGTACTGATTAAGTACACCGGAGAAGGATTCGAAGTGACCGTGGTGTACTCAAGATGAAACTTTGTGAGCTGTATGGGAATGCATTTTAGATAAGTTAACAAAAGATCGCTCGTTTGAAAAATTCATAAGAAAAGGGAAAGTATGACTGGTTTGTTTTATTTTCTTCAATCACACGGAAAGCTAGTATAGGTTGAGATTTCCATAAAGACCCTGAAGACACGTGCTTATTTTCGGCTGGAGAGGAAACTAAGATTCCACATTATATTATGGTTTAACCAGACGAAATATGTCATTGGAAGGAATTTTTAGTGCTTATAGAGTTTTCTTACTCCTTATTCTCCTCGATCAAACACTGGCATGGTGTAGCAACTGCTAAATCAATCGTAAATTATAAATTCTATGGCAATAGCTAATTCACTGATCCGTTTTCCATCCACCAAAACGCAGAAATTGCTATATTTTGCGGTCGCATCCTCTAAAATACCTCTTGGTACTGGTACTTAAATGTTAAAGAAAATATTTTTAATTTGTCGCTGAGGATCTTCTCCTGTGGAAGGTTCATTGCCTTCCAACAAGTTCTGCATTAAGGGACTGCGAAATTCACCAGTACTACCTTAAATGGTTTCCAAGATTGCTAGGCTTTTTTTATCAGCATTAAAGTTTACAATCTATCATTCACACAAATTACAGGGAACTTTAAGGCATGTACTCAATTCAATAGTTTAAATAGACATATGAAATAGGCTAAAAACAAGGATATTTTCATGCATGTTTGTCTAAATGGTAAATATTGAAATGGAACTCGCTGCGGACACTTTCCTACACTCTCATGTTAAATTTAGTTGTTTATTTAGCACTGTCTACAAAGTACTATCCTCTCTCTTACACATATTAGCCGACCTTTTCTACACAAGCCTTCCCCTTCTTAACGTTACGCTACTTGCAGGTTACTGCCACCAAATTGTGTCACTAATTGTCACGGATATTTCTGGTAAATCATATATATATATATATATATATATATATATATATATATATATATATATATATATATATATATATATATATATATATATATATATATATATATATATGATTTACCAGAAATATCCGTGACAATTAGTGATATAATATATATATATATTGATGCACTCGTAGCAATTAAACGCAATCTTTGTTATCTATGCTTTCTCTTTCATAAAAACATTAACAATTTTTTGCATAAATCTTCAGAAGAAAATGAACCGCGAAATACTGGGTAATTCCATATAAATGTCAATTCTATTATTTCCTCATTCCTATAGTTGAGCTCCTCAATGTAGCTGAAAATAGCCATTCTGATGCAAGGTGTGTGGAGATGTCCTTTTCTACCTTTCTTGATTCAGACCTTCATCCATTTGTATATCTGATTCTTCATCCTGAGAGACAGAAACATTGTTTCACTCATAAATACATATTTAAGCACCTAACTCGGCTTCAATAATTTCCTCCATAGTGACCTATCCTTGCAAATCTCTTTTGCCTCATTTACCCCCATGCACTGCTTCATACACGCCCTCCTGTTTTTAAAACTCCTAATATTCCTCCTCCTAAGAATTTCCTCAACCACATTCAACCATAACTTTCTCGACCTACTTCTACCTCTTGCACCATTCATTTCACTCTTATATATCTGTTTCGTTATTAGACTCACATCCATTCTCTGAACATGACCAAACCAACGAAGCACACTCCTTTCAAATATGTTAATTACTGGAGCATCTAACTCACATTCATTTATTACCCATTCACTCCAGACCCTATCCATCCTACTTATGCCGCAAACACTCCTCAGATAGCTCATACCAACGGCGTTTAGTCTACTCTAATGTCTATCCTGAAGTATCCATGTTTCACTACCATGCAACAAAGTGGGGAGAAGTACACTTCTGTACACGCCGATTTTCGCTTCCTTCGACAGGCACTCATTCCTTGATATCCTCCACATGCTACCTATCACTTTTCTTCCAGCATTCGCACGTTTCTTTATCTCCTCATCTATCAGTCTATCTTTAGTTTACTTTCGTAAACATCTTACCTAAGTACACAAAATCATCCACTTGTTCAATTACTTCACCATTCGCCCTCACCATACAGCTATTCTCCTCATTATCTAATAGGAGGAGAATACGCTGATTCATTTCAATCAATATTGAATGAATTAACATCGGCGATCAACTGTCCTAAATGAAGAATTTTATTACCGAGAGTTATTGGAGTTTATCCATTTTAACGAGGAGTCCACTAACTTTCTAATTTAAAATACCGTAAAAAAGAAAACTATTTGACACATCTGCATGAAACTTGGCTATGATTTTTGTGATACAAGTACCAACGAAGAGTGTTTATTCTATACATACTCTTTATTAGAAAAGCCATCATTGTGGTAGGCCGACAACTTTTCGCCTCACTCCCGTAGTTAGTGAGTAATGGACTCCTTCGCTGTAAAGGGCCTTCTGCGCAACTTCCTCCATGCTTCGCCACCTTTCTCCCCACGCCACGCGACCAACTCCTACTCTCGTTTCGTTCCCTTCTCTTTTTTCTCCCTCGCCAATCCATTCCCTCTTCCCATTTCCTCTTCCCTTTGTAGTGTCCTTCTCTAAAACCCTCTCTCCTCCAACACATTCGTTTCTCACCCTCATTCAGCCATCTCCCTCCCTATTCAGCCCCCACCCCCTCTCTTGCCCTTTTCCATTCTTTTCACACCCACTCACTCCGCATCCCCTCCCGTCCTTCAAATCCCTTTCACTCTATCCCTTTCACACCTCCAGTGTGTGCCCTCTGCCCTTGGGGATATATATCCCAGTACACTCCCCTCCCCCTTATTTGCCCGTCACCCTCCATGATTTTTTCCTCCTCCTCCTCCCCCCCACCAACTCGGCCTCCCTCCACCCTCTTCCTCTTCAATGCGGCACGCCTGACGCAGGAACAGGACGCCTCTGGGCCCCCATCCAATATCGACAACATCTAGAAATTCTTACGGACAGTTTACTTTGAGCGGAATAGCCCAAGCAAAAGGAAGCATCCTAGTAGAAGCGATGTCAATATACAAAAAGATATAGCAACACGTGTTTGAAGTATGCTAGCACTTCTAGCTCGTGGAAGTAGCATTATTTTTAACCTGATCGACGGAAAGGTCACTTAGGTGTTCAATAAATGTGCTTTGAGTTGAACAGCCCAGTTGAAGAAGGCATTTATTCTCCAGAAGTAATGCAACTCCACTAGCAGCTGGGACAAAAGTTTGAAGTAAAGAAGCTCTTCAAATGAGTAGCAGTATAGTAGTTTAGTTCACCTGCTCCACGAATTGAGTAAATTTGTTGTGTTTCAAATTTCTTTGGACCACAAAACCACATGTAGAGAGAGAATTCCACCTGAACAGGTGAATATAGCTAGCGGCACAAGTTTGAAGGTAAGAAAGGACTCCCAATTTTGAGTAGCAGTACCAAATTTTTACATGGTGTAAGTTAACTACCATAAGAAGGGCTGCGTGAAACCGATCATTGGTTAGTGTTTATTACTTATAATGGCGAAAATAGAAGCTGATGGCTCATTGAACTACGTTCTTACCAATAATATTTTTATTTTGTGGGTGCTTTACATTCTTGCTAGGTGGTAGCTACCTGATGACAGGAGTAGTCTGTGTACATACGATATCACATATTAGTCAATTTCCAGGAATCTTTCCTTTATCTTTCGTGGTCACTTTTCCAAATTTCAACTATTAAGTGCAGATATAGCCCACGAAAGTACTTCATTTACGCATTTTCATTCGTGAGTGAATCACTGCAAGTGACCGAATTAAGGTTTTGGGTGATATATTTTCAGAACTGTATCATTTTCTACTTTCTCATATAGAGATAATATAACTCTTAGGTGATCCAATCAAGAATAAATTTGTTGAGTCTTTCTTCCCAAATAAAAGTTAGATATGCCTACATCGTATATTCTTTATCCTAGTGCTTATTTTTAGTTTGGAATTTCGGTATTTTTCGTTAGATTTTCTTCGTTACTAGCTGTGAAAGAAGTTGTTGTTCTCTGACATTTTCAAAGTTGTGATGTGACATTTACGATAAATATTCAACTGTTGAATTTTATTTATTGGGCCTTTCTGAGGTCGAGCCATTACAATTTGTCATTCTGGAGATGAGAAAATGTCGAATATTTCCCTGCTAATATTTCAGGTTTTTTCAATATCATTGACTATATGATGTCATCTTATCGATAAAATTCAGCATTTGGAACGCATTTACCGTGCCTCTTCGAGGTCACAGCGTCAAAATTTCTCAATGCTGAGGTCCAAAAATTTCTATCACCTGAATAATTTTATCTTTTATTGTCGTCTTTAAGATTTATTCGTATCTTCCACCTCTTGGTAACTCGTACCAATTGTCGTGACCTATGCTTAAAGGGTCTGCCGATCAGCTTGGATATATTGTGACATTTAGAAAAAGAAACATCGTTGACTAAAAACCAATCAGTACGCAGAGTTTTGAGCGATCGGTAATGAAGCTGAAACATCCCTGTTGGCGGTTAATTAAGATGTTATTTATTATGATAGAACATTTGTTTCTTTACAATGCCTTACATTAATCATATAATATGGTTACTTTAACTTTCCATTTATTTCTACTATATTTTATTTTGATGACAATCAAGTAATTCTTCAAGCTTTGACTTTGCGCAGAGGTCAAAACCAAATATTTGAATAATTTTCGGCGAAATCTATGTCAATAGCGTCATTGTATGCATTTGAATGATACAGAATAAAAATTTTCCCTAATGCACCCGAAAGTTTATCTCGTGTTTCATTTAAAAAAAATCAAGTTTAAGTAATCTGATTGGACTTGCATACCTGATTTCTGAAATTATAATCTTGCTCTCCTGAGTAATGCTATGAAGTGAGTCACGGAGATTGTAAAATATTTTCATTAAAAGCAAGTAGTGTGCTAAAAAAATTTGTATCAACATCAGTTATTGAGCTTTTATGACAAATAACTTTAATACTACATTTCCACGCGCTCCAATCCAACAGACAATAAAGTGAACATTGAAATTAGATATATTATACATATTAAATACTAAATTATCTTCGTTGTGAATGCATTTCTTTAAATTAAAGTTTCTACAAACATAAATTTGGGCTTCATAATCGTTCTCTCATTTATATGTTGCTCACTCGATTACGTACTTTCCGTTTTCGGTCGTTGTTTCTTTTGGCCGCTTCAAAGATAAACTTTTAATGCGTATTTTGTTAATCAAAACAACTCCTATGTGTTTTGTGCGAGCACTTCGCGAGGCATCATACATTTCTCGAAACTTGTGGTTGCATACTACTGAAAAAAAGTGAAATTATGGTGGCGTAAAGGTTCAAAGAAAGCAAAAGCACTTTTAACGTCCTCTTCAAAGAATAAAGTATTATCAAGCCGCTTTATTAGTGCATACGTATTGCACCTGTTATCCAATTCCCTCGTGCAATAAGAAATTTTCTTTGAGTTCCTGTCTTGTCCGGTGATACTCTAAATCTACTCTTTTTCATTTGTTCTTCGTTAGGAGTAATGGCGGTATACATAATCGAATTTATAAAACTCAATCTTTTGCAGTTCACAACTTTTAACATTTCTTTTTCACCTGCGTCCTACAAATTTGCTCGCTGAGGTCCAAATGTCGGACATGATCAGAAAAAAGGAGAAATTAATGTTCGAATCATAATATTTTCCCTCTGAATATTTCATTTCCATATTCATTCGTGGGGGAAAGCTACCTCTTTCCTTTATTCCGATTTTTTCCCCTTTTGATATCCTCACGCAGGTAACTTCCAGTCTTTTCAGAGTTGCTGTGTGTATACAATCTGCGTACGAAAAGAGGACCTAACGAATTTTGACATTATTGATTAGGCTCGCTTTTGAATGCAACCCGATTTGTCTTTCATCTTGTTCCGATAATTTATTTACATTATTTATTAAAACGCAGGTGTTGCATTTCCCCGTGGCCCCTGGTGTTCCTTTATATTCAGAATGGCCGTCGCATATGCGTGTATGGTAAATATTCTAACGACCTTCTCACCTTTTATTCTCATTTTTCACTTTTTCTCCGTTCTCAAGCTCGCATTCGTAATTTCCTACAGTGCCTATCAATTCTTTCACTTTGTTTTCAGAAATGAATGTGTTGTTACTCTAACTTTTACCCTTCTTCATGGAATCATTGAACGAATTTAAAAACTGAGGAAACAGGCTCTTAGAAATAATTTTCCTAGAAATTGATTTTATTTGGAGAATAGAACAATTTCGATTTGATTTCTCCACAGATTTTTTCTGCTCAGTTAGTCAATGCGTCTAGTTGTAAGTATTTAAAACTGTTACCGTCCTATTCCTCATGCTAACATTCCATTCCATTCATTGATCGTTCAATCCTAAGATTGGTTAACTGCATCCGCCATTCTTCCCTATCTAATACTAGTTCTCCTACTTCGTGGAACCTCTTCTGATGCTGTTTCCTCTTGTTTTGGTCTATGACCTTATGCCTGGATCTTCTTACTCTGGAGATTTTTCCCTATATTTTAATTCCAAGTTAGTTATTTATAAACCCATTGAGTCTCAGGGTTTGCCCAAGCCATCTGGTTCTTATTTTCTGTATAGTGGTCCATATGGCCTTTCTCTCCTCTACTCTTCTGAAAAATTCATCGTTTCTAACTTTTCCCGTCCATTTTATGTTCAAACTCCTCCCCATACATCAGATTTTGAAGGCATCTATTCTTTTAGGCCAGATTTTCCAATGTTTCATGATTGCAATCCATAGAGTATGATGTAGGTGAAGGAATCCGCGTGTTATAATTTCTCTCCTCTCAGTATGACTTCTGCATTTTGCATCTCTCTTCTACTTACTAGGATTTTAGTCTTCGTCCTATTTAGTTTCACGCTGTACTCTCGGAGAACTTGTTCCATTGCGTTCAGTAATCTTTTTATATTAATAACAACTGACACATTTTGTGACTTCCACAGACTTTTTATTGACAGACGACCGTTTTCGGCTGTTAAGCCATCTTCAGGTACAAATAATCTCTATACAGCCAGTATATATAATCCAAACTTTTTAGGGGAGATGGGTAAGTGGAAGGGGGGGTAGTGTGATGCGTAATAGGAGGGATGGGTTGGATAAGGTAATGTCATTGAGAAGCCATTTAGATTCACTTGCAAGGACAATTGACCGCTGTTCATGCGCGTCCATCTTTCATCCCTATTCCACACAATACAATATTTCAGGTTTAAAGTCTTACGATTTGATCTTTGAAGATCATTGGGTTTTTCTTGCTATGACTGCTATGTTGTCTGCGAAGCGGATCATATTTATTTCTTCCCCGTTAATCATAATTCCGTTCGGTTCAATTACTTCTGCTTCTCATATGGCCTCCGAGTGCATGTTGAACATTGCTGGTTGGAGGTTGCATCCTTGGTCTCTTGCATATCTTACTCAATGGTTAATTTCAGCTTCTATTTTTCTTTAGTTTCTCATTTTCATTGTGGCAACTTCCTTCTTGTATAGCTGGTAGATTTATCTTATGTTTATCTTCTGTTATTCTATGTCTTATCTTGTGTTATTATCCATTCCGAGTTTTTCCACGAGTCTGAACATCTTGTTCCACTCAACATTGTCGAAGACTTTACCCCAGTCTATGAATACGAATCAATTCAGCTTGTTTACATGACTTGTTTTCTCTACCATTCCTCTTAGACAGCGTCTGGTCTCCCTGGTACCTCTGTTCGTCCTAAATCCAAATTAGTTTTCTGAGAATTTGTCCACAATTTTCTTTCCATCTTTCAGCTTATCATTCTTGTAACTATTTTGGATGCATGAGGCACTAGACTCAAGATTCGGTGCTCCTCACATCTTTCAGTCATTGTTTTCTTTGATATCGCAATCATTTTACTCCTTTGAAAGTCCTCTGGAAGTTTTCCACTTTGGTAGATATCGCTGATTTTATCGTACAGGTTGTCTTTGGTTTTAATTCCGAGCGCTTTGATGATATCTTCGTTGATCATGTTTGCTCCATGTGCTGTTTTTTTTGAGGTCATCTATTGGTCTAATTTGCTCCTCAGTATGAGAGGGCCACGGTCATCCTCGTTAACCTCGCTCTCTTCTTTCACTATGTTTTCTTCTAGCACCACCCTTGCATCAGCGGTGTCGGCCCTTGGTATGGTAAATTGATATATTACTTCCATCTATTCCCTATGTATTCCTGCTCTATCTCTATATTCCTAATCTCTTCCCTAATTTTGTTACTTTTCGTTTTTTCTCTCCGAAGTGTTTCCTTGCTACTTCGTGTGCTGTTTCGATGATCCCCTTCTTCATGTTTTCTTCGATTTCCGCGTAGCAGCTTTTGATCCAATCTTCACTCGCCTTCTAGCATTCTCGATTAACTTGGTTCCGCAGCATCTTGTACGGGGTTGCCTCGCCTTCTTTTCTGCAGTTTTTGTTATTTTCTTCTTTCTCCCATTATTTTCCTTCTCTACGTGTCTATCTATGGCTTCTCCGTGAAGGCTATCGTGCTCACTAGTTGCTCTTCTACTACTATTTTGAATGAACTCTTCACCTCATCCCATTTGTCTTTGGTACCCATTTCTGCCTCGTTTTCTATTTTTTTGTCGACGGCCGCGGCAAATCTTTCTGTGTTTCATTCTTCAGCCTGTATTTTTGTGTCCCACCTTGGTTCGCATTTCGTCTTCTTGATTTTCTTGTGTCCAAGGTCCATGACTACAAGTTGTGGTCAGTGTTTATATCCGCACCTGGATAGCTACTGCTGTGCGTCGTCTAACTGGTATCTGACAATATCTTGTGGCATCTTCCATGTGTACCTTCTGTGCCGATGGTGCTCGAAAAGCGTGTTAGCTACTACCCTATTCTGCTCATTACAGAACTCTATCAGTCGTTCTCCATTTGCATTTCTATTGCGTAGTTTGAAATGTCCTACTCTATCTACCTCTCCTACCACTCCGTTTTTATTCCCTGTAATTTTGGCACAATTTCAGTGAAAAAACTTGAAAAAAAATATTTTTTGTTCATATAAAACCGAGGACACAATTTCTTACAACCTAAAAAGTAAAATGAAACACTCGGGTATGTGTACCACGTAGTATCTAATAAAAACGTTGATAGTTGAAACCTGTTCTTGAAGAAATTCCTTCCCACCGTTCAAGTGCGTCCCTCTCGGGTTTTCGCTATAAAATGACCTAAAATCCATTTTTTTCAAACTTCATTCAGTCATTCTGTTACCTTGAGATGGGTTACCCTCGAAATGACTTATTTACACTGTTGAAAGGCTACCCGTATTGCTAAAGATGAATTGAAACGTCAAATTAGAAATATTAATGAAGTGAAAAAATATAAACAATAGTCCTTCGGAAAATTTTGGATATGGCGATGAAGGACGGAGAATTCCGAGATTTTGACTGCGGATCTCGAAATTATTTTCGTTATTTGCTTCCTGAAAAACCAGTAAGTCGTTGCAATTGACTTCTTTATATCATACCATTAATGGTTATAACTTATGAAGCAGCTTATCAATGGTTATTGAAATTGAAATTGAAAAATTGAAAAAGGAAATTCAGTATCTATCAAGAGCATAATCGTATTTTGCTTCTATCAAATGTGAAGATTTGACAGAGTAAATCATGATATATTATTGTTGTAATTGAAGAATATTTTTATGAACTTTCCTTTCCAATGTAGCCTACAGTAGTATATTACGTAAACAGGAAAAGAAGTAGGTCTTCGCTACCCTTGTTTTAGTCACCCTCACCTTCGACTCTTGTAGAAATATCACGCATGTCTTAAAGTCCTTCTTTATTTCCTAGTTACGTGAACTATTTCTACTATTTTCTATTTAGTATCTATCAATGCTATTTCACCCATTACTGTTTTATAAGAAGCCAATTCTATCTCAAAATTATTCTATAGTGATAAATTTTGGACAGCTAACACATTGGAAACTATTTTTTTAGTTTCAGCAAGTATTTTCCATGACTGGAGTCAAAGTGCGTTAAAAAGCTACTGTGGACACTTTATTTGAGTATTTAACAGCTCATTGGTATGTTTTTGGACAGTGCTTATTCTAATATCCTAGCGTCTTTCATAACGTTTCGTTTTGGCGTCTGTACGTGATCCTTCATTAGATCCCTCTGAAATTCCTGAAATCGTCTCTGTCTTGTTAATTAGTCCAGAATTCCAATCCTCTCCCTTTCTCTTCCACGCTTCTCCAGTGTTTTCCCCTTTGCCTCTAAAGATTAAAAATGTATGAATTTTAAATACATATTTGTCGATTAATCTTGTTCACACCTTATTTTGTTTATTCTGCTATCTTTATTATGTATTAATGGAAGGAAAATTTAAATCGACGCAAACTAAAGCGTGCAGTTCCATATCAGCATTAAATCACTTGTTCCAGGGGAACATCCTCAATTATGAATTGATGTCTCTAAGTTACGCTGAAACCAGACTGGAACTACCTTAAGCTTTGTGCGAGCAGGAATTTGGATAAGTCCGTGCGTTCAATTCGGATCATAGCGGCTTAAAATACCTATGGAGACGACAGACTCCATGGAGATAATAAAAGAGGAAATTTTCCTCGGGTCGAACGAGGGAAGAGGGCCGTCCGCGAATGCGCAAATGGCGAGATGGTATCCGAAATAATATCTTCGCTCGGGGGACTGGGAACTCTATATTCTTTTCACCGCCAATTTTCTTTCAACACGCCTGCGCCTGGCTCTGCAGGCAGATAATTATCGATGTATTACTTGTATGGCGTGAGTGAGTCCAGACGCAGATGCAGTTATACGGCAATTTCCGCACCTTGTACTAATGCGACAGGTGGCTCGTTCAAAAACTTCCGCGAGGGAAACTGTATCTCCGCGCAAAACCTTATTTTGAGGCTGCAAACAAAAAAGAGGGATTATGACTGACGAAGAATTGCGGAACTTTGTATGAGTCGGTTGTATACTATTTGAAAACACAGTCTTGATGAATTTTGCATATATTTTCCAGGAAACGTGATATTCACTGCCTTAGGGGTACTTTGTAAAAGTAAAGGTATTTGACTCCTAAGTAATACACGGAGAGGAAAGAAAAACTTTTTCTCATCGGAAAGCTTTAGTTAATCTCAAAGGTAAGACCTGTGGAGTGGTAACGATAAACTTGCTCATAAAAATGGTTGAAATAAGCATAATATAAAACCAATTTCATTAAATTGATATTATCTCAATAGGTATTCTAGTTCCATTCAATAAACAGTCATTTCATATGCTTTTTAAGAAATAAATCATGCTTTGGCCACTATATTATTTTAATCTCACTTTTCACCGTTCTAACTTTAGGTCTTCCATACCTTTCGAAATATTTGAGTCTATTCGGAGTAATGAGGAAATCACGGTATCATGATTCTCAAAACCTTTAGATGACCACATCAAAATTCTTTTATTCCTCTTCTTGATACTTATACCCGCCTGTACTTCACATATTTCTGATTTTCAGATTATCTATGCTAACTATTGATTTAACTCATCTATCCACATGAACCCATCCTCTTTCTACTCCTTATCTGCCACCTCAGCCGTGAACCATCCTGCCATACATCACACATTGGTTTGTTTCAGAATCCATTTTTCATATATTATATAGAGAGAGTCGATTTTTCGTCAGTATCGAGGTATTTGTTACTCCTCGTTCTGAAATCCCATCCTATGACAATTCCCGTCTATTTGGAGTGGAAAGTTGGAAATTAATCCCAAAATTATCGCATCACTAACTTATCGAAAGGTTACGACATTTTTGGCTCTCTTACGTCGCTATATACGTCGTCTGCCTGTCCTCATAAATTCAATAAACATACATCGCCGTATCCGTGATTAAATTTTCCATTTTACGAGTGAAGAATCGGTGTTTTAAATATAGCAACAGCATATCGAAGAAGCGATTCCTTAGATATCGAAATCTCTCTTCCGCGAAATCTTATTCCAAGTCGTTTATTACCCACCCTCCAATGGATAACCTATCCGCATTTCAACGTGTCTAGAAAGGTTTTCCTTGGGTTTCCAGTAAATGCATCCAATGATTGTCAAAGGAATGAAATAAACATTCCCGAATACAATTTCCTATTCAAATGAATCGAGAGAATGGTTGTATTGAGATAATCGACTACCATAGTACCTCATGATTGCTTCAGTCTTCCACTCTACTGCTTCTGGTCTCACATATTACCTTATTGTGAAAGCGATATGTTTCTACTCCTTGTACACTTTTCGTGAGCCCTTCCCTCGAGCGTATTCTAGTATTAATTAATTTTCATTATTCTATTTAGGTAGAAGTTTATATTTCAACTAATCTGTTACCATTAATGTGATCTGCTCACCGGTCTATTTTTCGGTTTAAATCGAGTATATTGAAAATCCATTAGACTTAATACCAATCTTGAATCTGCTAAAATCATTTCTTATCCTATTTCTCCATCCGTCTCTTTTCATGCCGTCCACAAAACCTATTGTCATTCTTTCCCTTTAGCGCATAGCCAACATCCTCTACTCTGTCACTTGGCCTTTGCTATATGCAGCCATTTCCGTCTCTCTACTCTGCGTACTATTTACCTCCTGACGAATTTTCCTCCCCTCACCTGTTACTCCCTCGCTTTTCTCTTTCCTTTCTCCGTTTTTTCTCTATTTTCCACCCACATGTATAACTCTTGCAGCTTATTCCAGTTCTAATTTCTCAGAGAAAGTATAAGTTTTTGAATTATGCGATGCTCCACTCAATATGAAACTCTTCGCTAGTCTTTTCTTCAGATTCTTACGAAAGGCCCCCGTCATCAGCACCCTCCTATTGCTGAATACTTCATTTGTCTACGCAATTCTCATTTAATATCCTTGCTACTTTGAGTAAACAGGTTTATTAATGTCTCGTCTTAAAATTATTATGATATACTGAGTTATGAAAACAATTACCGTAAAATATTAAGGTAAGTTCTGCTGTTATGACCTCTGTAAGTTTTGCACATCTACACAAGTTAAATTTTAAAACGTTCATGGTTCTGATAATTATCTATTGTCTTGTCTGTAACTGTAAACATTGCACCAATTTTATTCGATATTATATACATCACGTGCATAATATCATAGAATTGGATTAAATTATCTTAAGAAACAATATGAGTATCGATATAAATCAGAAAAAAGTATTGATACCCTTGATATCGGAGTATAAAATCGCAGAATCGATACCATAGATTCAGTATTCACCCCTCTTAATACACCAATATTGTGTGTTTTTTTACAAGATGACGTACAAATAATATCGGAATTAAATACCGAAAAATCGATTCATTATGTATCACGGACGTCCTCTGCTAGTACACTACTCCCGTGCTGTAAGTACTCTGCCTTACTTTTGACCCGTACTCCATCGTATCGCATATATTTCAAAGTATAGCAATCTTTACCCGTTGTAACGGCTGACTGGACGAAAAATTGACCTTATATTTTAGGAATACTGGGTGATTATAGAATATTCATTGGGTCTGAAAGAGGAAAAAGTCAAAATCTATATTATGTACAACTGTATATGGCGTATAATAATGAATATTAACTCTCAAGTCTATAATATTATGCTTGAAATTGTTACATGTATCATCCTTTTATCGCATACCATCCTTTTACCGCATCGCACGCTCACCTATGCTGTAATCCGGGGAATGACCATAGGAGATATTATTTTTTCCAAATGGGTGAAATGTTTATCTTTTCAGTTGTATGGATGCAAAACACGATGAATCTTTAATAATCATCCTGTGCCACAAAGAACACAATTTGGTTGAAAAATATTCGCATGATATTTAAAAAGTATGAACCGTTACCATAGGGATTTCGTCATATCGAGGAATAGATATCTACAGGTATAAGATTAATTTAGGGGTGCTTTTATACCAAAGAGTAGATATCTAAATGTATAATATTAATTTAGGTGTATACATTTACTACTACATTCCAATTACATACAAATTTATGCATATTGTTATACTGAATAATTGATATCTACAAGTAGAATATCGATTTAGGGATAGTATAATACTGAAAAATATATATCTACAGGCATAATATTAATTTATGTATATTGTTGTACTGAAGAATTGATATCTACAAATATAATATCAATTTAGGGATATTGTTGTACCGGAAAGTAGATACATGTGTAATATCGGAATATAATATCGAAGAATCGATTGCTCAAGTATCGTGGATGTCCCTTGCTTATACACTACTCCCGTGTCGTTTCCTGCCTCCCCTTCAACGAACGTTACCCCCCTTTATTCCCTCCAATTCTCCTCCTGCAATGACTCCCCCTCTTTCAGGGTTCCGCTCCCTTTCCCCCGCCCTCCGTTTCTATCCTCCCTCCCCTCCCGTACCCTGCTTGCCCCAACCCTCAGCCCCTTTCCCTCACACGTCCTCCCTCCCGTCAAAATTACCCCTTCCCGTGACTAACGTTACCCCTCCCGAACCCTGCCTCCCACCCCTGATACGCCGGCCGGCGGTGGCTCCATCTGTGAGTTACCTCCGCCAGTACGTGTCTCGACCCCGCGCCGGCGAGTACAAAGCCTCCCAAAGGAGGAAGAAGCAGGAGGAGGAGGAGAAGGAGGAGGTGGAGGAAGGAGACAAAACAAGGGGAGTGAAGAGAAAAACAGGGAGATAGAGAGAGAGAGTAAGAGAGCGTGAATAGGGCGAGCCCGGGGCGAATTTGGGTTCGGAAGCTAGAAAATATAGGTTCAGTTTTTGTAAAAAAAGGTGTTGAGAACCGAAAAAAAGGTAGGGTAAGTCAAGTTTATAAAGGAAGTGAGGTGGAAGACGGGAGCAAAACGGCGATATGAGATGAGATATTGACAGAGAAAAAGGCAGGCGGAGATAGGTGAAATATTTTTTTAATACCAAAAGGGAGTACTACCCTTTTTTTTGCACCAGCTGGACCTGTAAGAACCATTTCATGCGTCCTCGACGGAGGGTTTAAATGGGAGAAAAGGTTGAAATGGTTTAGCTGCGGAAACGAACTACGGAAGAAAGTAAACAGAAGCGAAACGAAGGGGTCACAAATCCCGGGGAAGGCTCGTGTGTTTGTGTGTGCGGCGCGTGTTTTCTCCCTTGTGCGTGCGTTAGCATCATCATCCCCGGAGATCCCGTGCGTCACGCCGCGTGCGGCTTCCTGTGCTGGGTACTGCGAGATCAGCTACTGTTCCCTCCCTCCCGCCCCCCTCCTAAAATTTTGTTGTGTTTATTCGAGCGTGTTGGTGGTGTTGGCTGTGGTGCGAGTGACGTGAATATACGTCCCGTCGGCGAGAAATCTTTGTGACGTGAATATATACGCCCCTGCTGTGTTTCAATTTTGTTCTTATTCAATTTTTTTACGTGTGTGTCAAATATGGTACATCTTTTTTCGTGTGTTGACGTGTGAGAGATTCACAGTGTGGGTGTGAGAGTACAGCAGAGTGGATGCCGTAGCTTCTGTGGTGGCTTAGGAGTGGAGGGGGAGTTGGCGCTGTACGCAAGTAGCGGGGTACCCTATCCCTCCTTTCTCCGGCCTTAACCCCTCCCAGAATACATCACTCCCCCCTCACGCCTTTACCCCGCCGATCCTGCACCAATACACCTAACATATCCTCCCATCATCCATACATATAACCTCACCGCTAGAGAAAAACCCCTCATGTTATAATAAAATCAAGAAAATATGTAAGGCGATATTCTTTGCGTTTTCCTTCATCTCGCATTATTTTTCTCTCTACTTTAAAACTTTTTTGTCCATTTTGGTCAAAACTTCTCTTCCTTCTTACTGGCTTGAGAGATTAATAAGGAGGAAAAGGATTGAAGATGAAAAAGGAACGGCGAGTAGATTTTTCCAGTTTCTTATCGATGATTTGGAGCTTAGGTATCTGCGAAGCCAAAACAGGACCACCTTAAGAAAATCACCAGACTACTACGGAACTGATATGCAGTATAATTAAATTAAAGAAGAAAGTTTTGTATTCGCGCCATAGTATTATCACACCATAAATACACACCCTCGTTGATTTATGTACGTATATTACCATAAAATATAAATCTATCCGCACCTATGGTGTTGGCGTGTGATTTTCTAAGTGCGTGAGAGCGGCATTTTCTGGCTTGTTGTGTCGAGCGTGGGGGTTCAAATGTGGCTGGTGTAGCATTCGTCGCTCTGCTGTCTCCACCGCCTGCTCCGCTTTCTTCGTATCTTCCGCCACAACTGATTCCACCCAGCGGCGGCGGAGGTTGCCAAAAACCTCCTCTTCTCCGCCGACATCACGTGTTCCGGCCAGCCCACGCACAACAACCCCCCCACTTTTGGTCCGGCCCCGCCACTTGTGTGCCGGTGCGGGTCGTCAGCCAGCCACTCCGGTATCATCTCCTTCGTCTCCTCTTCCGGTCATGCCTCGGATCACACCTCGCTCTGAGACGCCGGCTGAGACGAGGGGCAGAAGACTCCCGGGAGCCGTGAAAATGTACGTCTGGAAAAAATATGTACCCTCTAATTATTACCCTGTAATTATGTATGTAATTATATGATATATGTAATCATGTACCCTGCAATTCACTCTTTAAAAACTTCAGTTTTAGCCGGTGGTTCAGGGTTATTTTTTTATGCCGCAACGAGATCTCCCCGGTCCGCCGACATTTTTATCCAGATTTCGCATTGCATCATCTTTATTATAAACATTTTGCTCGCTATAATCAATGAATCAACGCGTCTTTAGCTTTTTTGAGCTTTCAAATATCCTTCCCAAGAATACCCTGGACGTACATGAGAAACCGGGTTAAAGACTTGTGCTATGCGTGGTGATTAGAGCACCTTTACATTAGTTATATGTTGAAGTACATTAAAGTTAAGATACATCATCTCTGAGAATTCATGCTTCAATCATGCTGGATCATGTTTCCCGAGAGTAAAGACTTGACAGCAAAGATTTCGAGAATAGTAGCTAAAACCCTCCAATTCCCCAAAATGTTCGGTTTCATCGTGGGAATTTTAAGCTATCCAAGAGATTCTTTAGCTGTTTTTAGTGGACTTAGGTGATTTATATCCATATTCTAAATTCTTATCGAAAAATTGTATCATCCAAGACAAGCAGTTCATGGTATTCACAGTGAAAATGCCAATCATAGATGATGTTGATCGCGTGGAGGCTTTCAGACAGTATAGACAACACATTATAAAATCTTGGGTGTAGCGGAGATTTTCACTGAAATCCAAATTCTAATGTGGCCGACAAATGAAGTTACTCATCCCTAAGAATGTGGCGTAAAACTGTGATCCTTCTGTAGTGCCTTTTCGTTTAGATTAGGATAATCTCGTTTTTCTCCATCCTCCCTTATATCTCCGAATTAAACTACCCTTATCACCAACTCAAGTGCCTTAAAAGTGGCGTAAATATACTCAGCTCTCAGTTGCCTGTCCGAAATCCAGCCTACCATCGGTGTTTTGAGTTGCAATGAACGAGGACAACCTTCTACCCAAGAAGTTAAAACCCAGAATTGGCCTCATGCCCGTGATTTTACGTAGGGTTTTTGCAATTTTAGAAGCTAATTTCACGTTTAATATATGAAAATTAAGTGTTAATTTCAAACTTCAAAAAAAATATCATGCAATGCGGAATATAGAACAAGTATGTCCACGAAGCCGAGCGGTCGTCTCGTGGCACATAAAAATATAGCTTTTCATTGCAGATTTCACAGAACTATTTTGGAGTCCCAAAGTTATTTAATTGACATATAAAAATCAGAAGTTCCTTTTTAATTTCATCAAATAACCTTTCATTTAGTTTTACTCTTGATATTCTGAAAACAGCAATCACAATTTTTCATTTAATGGAAATTAAATGTGCCGTTAATTAAGAAATTCTTTTGCGTGATAATAATCGTTTTAATCCAGCGTATAGCTTAGACCGCGATGTCATCCTCCTAAAATTGCAGAAAAAGATGCGAAATAAAAATCTTCATCGGTCGTTTAATTACTGACAAATGAAATTTATAGGTAGATTTTCTGGCTCGCAGAACATATTGGAAATTAATTTATATCAAACGTCAATGGGATTATTTTTTCGTTTTCCACGATAACTCCTGCATTGAAACTTGGAATTGAAAATGTAGCACTTATAGCGCTCAAGTTGAAAAATAGCTTAAAACTATAGTTTACCGACTGATCCCCCTTACAATTAATAACTGATTCATTTCCTGCCAAAAGATGAACGTCAAGGGGCCTTTGCATTAATTATACCAGCTCACGACTCATTATCATTCAGTTTTAGAGGTGAATATAAAGAATGAAAGCCTGAAATAATGAGGACAGAAATGGTAATTTTCCACTGTTAAATATATGTAGCTCCACCTAGAGGTTTGTAGTAAATAACCTTTTAACCAAATCTTTTGACCCGTGCTTCTATAATAATTAATCTATTTACCAGGGTAAACTTTGAAAAACCTGTCCTCAATACAATGAAAGTTTACTATATCACGCCTAATACTTCTCTTATTGTATGATATAAGTGTTGATTGGTACTTTTCTTAATTTCACACTTTTTTGTTACAAGTTTTCTGCACAATTGCACGTGCAGTTCAGATCAAAGTGAAATTACTTAAATCGTTTTAAAAAATGATAACGGTTTAAAAAATATTTATAAAGAGGATTTTCTGCGGAAGTTTAGGTGCTAACTAGGATATGTATGCCAACACTCAACATGGCTTAAATATAGGCCGTTTTCTAAAATCTCTATGCAAGTGAAACGTATGCCATTTTTGGGATTAGCAATCTTAGTAATTCACACAAACATATATGTTGGCAACGTATTTCACCTAAATTACAGATTGTTTCCTACCTGCTCCATCAGATGTTACTTCACCTCATGATTCTACCTAGTTTATGGCACTCAATGGCAAATCAAACATTTCGTTTTACTAGCCGTTTTCATAATACACAAATTTGATTTTCTCGAATAACACATTTATGCAATATCCATTATTATTAAAATATGTTAACATTTACTTACTGGGGTTAAAGTTAAGTTCATCGCAAGGAGAGCTGTGGAAGGGAAGCAGCCGGAGGTAAAGCCAAGCCTAATTCTGGATCAGTGTTTTGCAGAGGTGGGAGACGTAATTGGAATGAGGCGATCGGATAGCAATCGATGTGTCAGATCTTACAAAAATGAAAATAGTCATTATTTAGTCTAAAACTTTTTTATTTTTTTATTTTTTTCATAATTTGTCTTTCATGTGATGTATTGCTCGATAGGTTAGGAAAATCTAAATTCCTCTCTCTATCTGGGAAAATCTAAGGCCTTCTTCTAATTGTTCGTAGTAACCCTTCTATAATTCAATCATAAACTGAACTAGTCACCCTATTGTCCCGTTCTTTGTTGAAATGCTAGGAAATTTTACGTTGCCCGTCGTATATGTAAAATACAAAGACTCTCGAAACGAGTTTCAAAATCTTACCTCATTGTCAAGAGTGCATAATATGAAACATACTCTTGGAAATGGATTGCATCGTTGGAACATACTATGGAGCCCTTTATTTTAAGTATGCGGTTGGCAGTAAAAAAATCATATCTTTCTTTTCAAATAATTATGAAAGTATAACATGAAACCTCCCCAAAAGTGCAAATCGCCCTATACGTGTTTTTTTATGTACACACATCTCGACACTTGTTCACATTTTAACAAAAGTAAACATTTATTCTGAAATTATGCGTTGTTACTTATCCTTAGCCAACCACTTTACATAAAAAATCCGATAAGTGCATCTACTGACTCGTTTATAATCTACCTATTTGTTCAAATCGTTCTTTTCGTAAATTCATCCGACCGAAAATCCGTTCATCCTTCCTCTTTTTCTTCACCGAAGTTTTGACTAATTCTTCCATTACTTCTCTGTCACCATGGCTTACGCTTTATTTACCGGTACTAAATATATAAACCCTAATGCACCTTGAGATTCATCACAAAGTGGAGTGATTTTTGTCGGTGCAGTTGTCACGGGTGGATTTATCTTAAACTCGTGACTCTGAATTCAAAGAGGGGTGCAAGCATAAGCGTTCTTCAAGCCTTCCCCTCAAATATTACGCCACTGCGGAGGGAACGTCAGTATTACGCAAACAGCAGAGGGCAATGCGCCATCTACTAAAACATCGCAAAACTCTTCAAAAGGCTAAAACGCTTCAGTCGCGCTGCAAACATTTCGCTTTGTTCTATTCAATGACATTTTTTCACTCTTGTCGGCTACAGCCCTCATCTTACCACATTTCACTTCTATGCGTTGTTTAAATTGTGCATAAAGTTGTGTCATAATAGAATTTTCTCTCAATTTTCCGCATTATTCCGCTGGAATTTAATTTTTTGGTGTTTTAAGCAAAACCCCTCTAAACGACCTTAGAAATATTACTATAGCTGGTAAAATGAAGTACATCGCCAAATATGTAACTTTATCTCTTGTATGCGATTTTAAAATGAATTGTTTAGTATAAAATACTCGAGTGCTCACAAGGAAATTACGGGGTATATAATTTTAATACAGTTGATATATAATATATATTCCGTTGTCTCGGGCGTGACTTCGTGGAATTAGGTTAGCTCTGTAAATGATAAGTGTAACTTAGTTCTTCCACATAGATTTATTACAGCAAGACGACCTAGGTTTCGACGAACTCGTCATCATCAGATCATTAGTAAAGGAAGACATTGAATATATAGTCACTCAAAATTGGGGGAGGTGGAGGTGGGGAGGGAGGAGTTGAGAAATGGGAGTTAGATTCCCTCCCTATCACTACCATCCTAATTCTGAGTCACTATATATTCTATCTATAAGTGAATAGACGGCTTGCTTAGGCAAAAAAGGCATTTATAACCAAGAAAAATATTTTGACCAGTAAACACATGAATCAATAAACCAATAACCAGTAAACATATGAATGAATATTAGAAAATCCTTTGCAAAAACATTTGTATGGAGTACACTGCCGTATGATAGTGAAAGTTGGACTGTAGGCAAATTAGAAAGGAGCAGACTTGAGGCTGCTGAAATGTGGATATGACGAAAGGTGACAAGAACAAGCTGGACGGAATGAAAAACAAATTTGGAAGTTTTTAGGGGAGTGCAAGAAGATTATTGGCGGAGATGGAAAAGAGAAATAAAATTTATTGGACGTGCCTTCAGATGCAATGTATTTATAACAAACATTCTTCAAAATAAAATAGTGGGAAAGAAAGGAAGAGGACGGCTGAGGAAGAAATATTTGATAGATGCAGCAACTACGTGGGACTGAAGCGAACGGCAAATGACAGAGATGAATGGTTGAATCGACAAGGCATCAGCCTTTAGGAAATTGATTGATATAATCTGTCTTCTTTTACTATTGTATCTGATAATGACGAGCTTTGTCGAAACATAGGTCGTCTTCTTGTAATAAATCTATGTGGAAAAACTGAGGTGTACTTTTCATTTGCATTAGATATATAATACTTAAAAATGAAAGGGTCTTTGATAACCAGTAAATCGAAATTTGACATGTTTGTCTAAATATTAAGATAATCCCCTTAAAAAATGTCATTGGTCGTCTAATCCTAGATTGGTAAACTGCCACCCTCATCTTTTCCTATCTAATGCTAATTCTCTTACCTCCTGGTATCTCTTCCTATGTACTTTCCTGTTTATTTGGTACATGAACACATCTCTGGGTCTTCGTCTGCAGACTTTTCCCTCTATTTTGCCTTCAATTATGTTCTTCACGTACCCATTGTTAAATTTTCATTTTTATTACTAAATACTTAGATGACAAATATTTTTTTCTTTTTCCTTTTGTGTTTTAAATAGATTTTATTAACCTAGTGTTAGAGACACAATTTAAATATTTTTTATCAATGTTCTTTTGTTTGTTGAATTGTTTAGTTTTATTCCTGAAGATCCAGCGATAGCAACCATTGTTTTTATTTTAAAAGGTAGAAAAGACACTGAAATAGAAGGAAAGACAAATTGAATAGAATTTTATAGAAGATACATTAATACTCATTTGACTCAGGGTGTGTCCAATCCATCTGGTTTTTCTTTTCTCTATGGTGTTCCATATGGTCCTTTCCGCTTTTACTGTTCTGTATGCCTCATCATTTCTTATTTTGTCCGTCCATTTTATCTTCAGAATTCTCCTCCAGCACCAGGTTCTGAAATCTTCTAGCCTTTTTTGGTTATCTTTTTCGGTAGTCCATGCTTCCCATCCATAGAGTGCCACGCTCCACCCAAATGTTTTCACATACTGTTTCCTAATTTGAAGGCCTGTCCTCTTTGAGCGCAGCAATTATCGTTTTACCATGAATGCCATCATAGCTTGGGCAATTCTTTGCTTGATTTCCTTTGTACGTCTTCCTTCCCACGTGATAGTACTTCCGAGATAGGTAAAGGAAACCATTTGCTGTAATTTCTCTCCTCTCAGAGTGACTTCTGCATTTACTAAATGAGGTCTTGAATCCTAAAATCCAATACCAGCATCCTACTAAATCCTAAAACCACATTTCATGATTAGTTGAGATACTTGGGAAAAGGAAAGATGTACAAGCTATGGATGCAAAAGATAATGTTACTTTACGATGGTGTGGCTGTTGATTAAATGCTAAACGGCTTAAGCTCTTAGCCCCACTTCAGTTAGCTTCCTAAATGGAAAGCGCCTTTCTTAAGAGTCATTTTGGGATGTTAACCAATAAGATACGGGTACTTGTCCTTGCCTTGCCGCTCAGATAGCATAAAAGTTGAAAGCTATGTTAACTATTAGTTTTACATGGGTAGTTATGTGTCTAAAGTTTTCGCATTGCTTTTTAGACTTGTCATGGCGATAAGGATTATTTTAAACGGAAAGCAACGCAGGGCGATGGATGAAAAATATCTCAAATTTTTCATTTTTCTGAGATAAATGATTGTTTCTGACGAGCCTGAAAGTATTTGACATATTACGTTTATATTTAAATTATAAATTTCTTAATAATAAAAGTATTAATAATAATAATAAAACTCATGTTTTTATTGATATTAATTGTTTAATATATTTTACCGACTGAATCTCTCAATACTGAAGCATGCTGGGCTGTTGATTGGCTGTGGCATAAGCAATGAATATGTGAATGGATTTTACAATCCAGAGAAAAATTTAAATATAGATCGTTGCCTATGCCTTAACTTATTAGATTTTTTTGCAATGCAAGTAAATTTGTACTAAGAGGTATTACAGAAATTCTACTTCGTGGAGTTTGCCCATTTTCAGATTGCTTGTCGTAAAGGGTAACTTATCAGAAGAAGCAATATTGTTGTGATGATAGTGCTATGCATTTTACATTTGACAATCATCTTACCCTTAAATTTTCTAATGATCGGAACAAAGTTATTTTTGTTAATCACTATTATCATTTTTTTAATTGCAACTGCTGTAATTATCAAGGGCTGTGGAAGAAAATATGTGGAACAGATCATATCGTTTAATGATAAACTCGATTTTTTCAGGCTTTACTTGGTGAAAATCCTTTCTAAAGAATTCAAAAGAGATATGGTACTTTTTACAGTGCAAACAAGCAAAAACTGTGAAAAAGTACCTTATCTCTTTTGAATTCTTCATGTCTTTTAAGACTTTTCGACGATTTTGTCTCTGCTGCCTTGATAAAATGTTTTGTGTTAAATCTTTATGGTTCTTTACTCCACTAATGAACATAATATTATGATATTAATATGTATCCTGTTACAATTTTTACCACCATCAAAAGTTTCATTCTAAGATAATCCACGATATTAGTCCCTGCCATCGCGGTTCAAGTCAGACAGTATGTTTTGATAGCAGATGTCATCTGTTGCATTATGCTATCTGCTGAGTAAAGGAAAAAAAATTTGTAGGTTTCTCTCTATTTAATTCAATACGTCCGGTTTCATCTTATAGCTGACGTAATCAAGACAGACCTTATGTCACCATGAGGATTCGCAAAATTAGGCTAGAGTCGTCTATAATAAATGTAATTTGTTATTAGCCTTATTTTTCATAATAAACTAGTTAATAATACCTTGCCGCTCATAGAAGATTATTGGTCTAGTTTTCCGAAGAAAGTTTTGCTCAGAAAGCCCTGAAAATAAACCAATTTGACTAAACAAACCCCTGTAAATTCTTTCTAGTTTTAGCATCTCTTTGCCATCATATTTTTCTATCCCTAATGCATTAGCCTCATAACGAGAAATGAAAAGGTAAACCCTGTATGTCCCGTTGGCTTAAAACTAGTACTACCTATGCCGTGCTTGCTGCAATGAATCATTTGTAATTTTTCCGAGTCTCTGAAATGCCTGTCCCGCCCAAGACTTAATATCCTCAAAGTGAAGAAAATTACTCAGATAAGCTCGATCAATAATCGCAATTTTGCTCTAAGGGGTTCTTAAATTGAAGGCCTTTGGAGGAGGCGAAATAAGGTGAAAATTGCGTGTTTCAGCGAGCATCGTTTGAGCTGAAAGAAATCCATAGGATGGGGAGGTGAACGAACAATTTAAATATCCTCTAGTACTCCTTTGAATCATCCCCCACTTTGGAAGGGTGATCATCCCCCCTCGTTTCTCCATCTTCGTCAGCAATGCCTTTCTTATGTTCAGATACACATTAGTTATCCTAGTGACCAATTCGTAGAAACGTGTTTTTTCCCTGAAAATATGATTTAATAATTGCTTTTCATAAAGAAAAGTATTTTACATTTACACATGTCATGATTTATTCAGGTTTCTGAGGAGCTTAATGGCTCTTTTTCGGCTAGACATTAGATAAGAGTATACTAATAAGAGATAATATACGTAATGATTCACGTGTGAATATGTTTATTTGACAATGATATAGCAATGAAATAATTGCTTTGAAAATGGATATTTTAGTATAAATTATCTAAATTTATTACTTATACCTCTAGATATGACGAATTTATTGCATCTGATAGTCTCGAATCCAATTTTTATTTTATATAACTTCTTATATTGAATACGAGGAAAGAAAGCACCAGAGTTATGGCCCACGTCATCGTAGCTTTAATGAATCAATGTTCTTAATCATATTAACAATATTTATTGAGGTATTTTTAATAAAATGTATCATGTTAGCTTTTTACAAAAAATGTATAAGCTGTTATGACCTTGCAAAAGCCATTCGTACTAAAAGGAAGAATCAAACGCGTATGATAAAAGTGAATTACACAAGCTGGCTTCTGCCAAATTATAATTTCATTTTGCTTATTAAGTATCATGCTTTTTTAAAAATGAATTCGGAAAAAAATTGTAATTAAACCTCAATTAATTCAAACCCAAGTTATTGTTTTATCCTCTTGAATCAAATTATAAGTAGGATTGTTTTAGGTATTAAAGGATGATGCGCCGCTCGTTATTGAATGTAAGTGTAATCCCACATATTTTTCAGAATCGATTCGAAATTTTAATTCAGATTTCCAATCCTATGGGCCATAAAATTTTAATACAAAGATGAAATATGAATGTAACAGTTTCATAGCACCCACTGGTGGTTATGCTGGTAAATAGATGGGAAATTTTAAGCCATTTGTAGTTCAGACGATAAAATTCATTGCATCTTGAACTTGGAGAAAATTAAAATGTCGAGTTCATGAAATAGTTTCTTAAAATAAGCGGTGGAAATCGTTACAGACTTCTTATGGCCTGTTGCAGGAACGACACATATGTATTCTATTATGTTATGGGATCCATAAGCCATAGCAACCATTCAATAAGTGTAGCAGAAGCATTAGAATAATTTATTGGTTCCATAATGGTGGCATGGTGTTATGAGTTCCATAAGTATACAAGATGGCGGATGGGCAATGAACAGCTTGGAGACTCAATTACTAGATGAATAGAAAGTTATTTCGAGACATATGACCATTTTTTTTCCTCTTGCTGACCAATAATCATGTGCAATAGCAATAATTTTGTGCATCGATAAAACTTTCAAAATTTAATCCGGTGGTTAAAATTTGATCAAATATTCAAAGCTATTAACTATTGGTGAATTTGGTTATGTAACTAGTAGATGTGTTCCTACACCCGGAATATTTCTATGAGATCCATTACTTCATGGATTGAATATCGACCCCATAAGAAACTGTTCCATAACTATTGATTCCATAACTAAATGCTCTTGAAACTGGCCGTTAGATGAACTATCAAATCCAATGCATCAAAGTTCAATTATACTAATGAATCAATCCATTTGTTCAAAATCTCTTAGCTTATATTTTTAGTGTATTTCGTAATTTGAGTGAATTCCAGAGAAAGTGTCTCATGTTTAGTTCTGTGAAGACAGTGAATATATAGAATACTAGTGGACCCCACAGACGTTGCCCTTCCCAAACGTTGGCTTGCCTGCTATTAGCGGGTTCAGCAAACTTTTTTTCGATGTTCGAATTTTCGATAAGCTACATACTAAGTGACATTTGACATTGAGTTTGATATTTCAATTTTTTTCGTTTCGTCAAAACAACGCCAATCTACGGCGCAAGTGCGACGACTCGCGCATGTGTTGATGCATACGTCAATTAACACAGAATTCGACATTAGCGCCGGCTATGGGACACGAATATAACTATAAATTATTCTTAGATGGTCAATTATTCATAAACTTATGATTTTTTTCATTTTAAATATATTAGGTGAGGTGGGGGGGGTGAAATTTTTGGGTTATATGTTGTAATATGCAAAAAATCTTTTTAAAAAATTCATCAAAAAATATTCCCAGAACCCGATCGCAGCGCCACCTACTGAGTCCAATTGTAAATCTAAACCATTCAGGGACCCACTCAAATAAACACAAAAAATTTCATCTAAATTGGTCCCGCCGTTTAGGAGGAGTTCAGTGACATACACGAGAGCGAATTATATATATAAATATTTAAATGAATATTTTCTCCACCCTTTTCAGGTGTTTTTTTTAAATTAACTTCCGTGTAAATTAGGAAATTTTAAAGTAAAAAGCAAAGTGTTTTGTTGAACGGAAAATCAACTCTTGACATGTATGAAGTGAGCGGTTCCTTTTTTTTTAGAAAAATCATTGAATTATTTACAAAGGAGCCGTTCAGCGTAGCGGTCTATTTATCAGGAAAACAGCAGAAAACGCTGAAGTTGAAATAGCATGCAGTACCTAATAAATTCACATCTTCTTTTAGAGTTGTCGCTAGAGATGATTCCCCTCATACTTGGAAGAATGTACGCAGCAGGGTAGTGGACCTAACGATACTCCATTTTTTAATTATATTTTCCAGGTACTCTGAGCAGGCATGATATTATATTAACATTTTCTGGCAAATAAATATTGCTGCAACATCTTCCATACCTCTCAAGGAAACTTGAAACAGCGCTGTTTGGTATAAAACGTATTAAATTGACAAATTTTTCTTCCCTTCTCTTCAATTGTTTAATAGTGTTAAGTAAATAATAAATAATAATAAAATTAAGCCTCTTGAGTTAATTTTGTCTAAATGTTACGAGAACACGATGTATTCTCCATGTTCAAAGATGGTGATTAAACCGTAAACAACAGAAAAATTAGGTTAAATTTACTGTTGCAGGAAAATTATCGTGGACGGCACTCAATAAAAAAACCCGGCTACCATTATTATTTTCTATTTTCAATATTATTTCCCTAGCTCTTTGGAATCAGTCCATTCACTTCTGTCGTGTGAGCACGTAAAAGTTATCCCAGACAATATAAGTTGAAGATATTTTTATGTCAAATGCTTCAAATGAAAATTGGTCGGCATATTTTTTTACGGAGCTGGAGTAGTGAGTTAGTTAGATTTTAGGTACTTCGACAACATGAGTAAACTTTACGAAAAGATGGCTGCCATAATGTCCAGAGTTAATATTAGTGCTTTTTCATAAAGGTTTCACAGTATTTATTATTTCTCTAGCTCTTAGGAATCAATCCATTCACCTCTGTCAGTGAGTTCATAAAAATTGTTTTCAGCCACTATTAGCTGAAGGTATTTTTATATGAAATGCTTCAAAATAAAATTAGTCGGCATATTGTTATATGGAGCTGGAGTACTAAATTAAATATTTTTATACATTTCGGCGGCATCAGTGAACTTTACGGAAAGACGTCTGCCATAATGCCCAGAGTTAATTCCAATGCTCTTTCACAACGGGGTTTCCTGCAGCGATTTCAATCAGTGCCCCTCGTATTGACTCAATCGTTGAGTTTGAGAGGAATGGCATTCAAGGGACGAGAGAGCGGAGGGTTAAGAGAAAGGGGAGGACGACGCAAAGGACACACACTTTGTACGGGATTGAAATCATCAATTCCGCTCGCGGAGGCGACCCTGAGGGAAATTGGAAGGGACCAGACGGGAGAACCAAAACAGAAGAAACTGTTCTACTCGATGGTGGTCTACAAAAGGGAATCGCGTGTTGGGCGAAGCAAGAGAAAAATCCGCAAGACTTATACACTAGCACACACAATCTTTGCAGTTGCCAATATTCTCCAAAAGAACAAATATTGACGAGATAAATTACTACAGCCGGAGATTAGTCTTGTCAGAGATTATTACCATCGACGACATTTAATATTCCAGACGTTTGCGATTGCTATATAGTCCCTCTATTGTTTTTATATTGAGTAGTATTTGATGTGAAATGAATGATGTAACTCATTCACCAAACCTATTTTATAACTTGTAGGTGCGGTTGTATGATTCCAATCAAACGCTTAAATCTGAGCTAAGCGCATGACAACAGCCGATGGCTTATTTGGCGTAGGCTTAAAGTAAAGCTAAAACTGCGTTTTATTAAATCAAACTGTGTCTTTCACAGTTTTATAATTATTAGTACCACCGGTTTCGGCAGTAACGCCATCTTTAGATACGTTATCAGGTATCAGGTACACTGCACAGTTTACCTGATGATGGCGTAACTGCCGAAACCGGTTGTACTCATAATTATAAAACTATGGAAGACACAAAGTTTGATTTACTACAATATCGACCTTCCACCAAGTGAAAACTTAAACTTTGGAATTTAAAAAGGCGTCTCTGTTCTATCATAACTTTTATAAATTCGTGAGATATTCTTTCTTTGGCTACATCATCAGCAAATACCAAATACTGAACGGAAAAGAGGTAGACGCAATAAAAAGACTACAGTGATGATTGTTCGAGAATCGATATTGAGATTTTCAATCAGTTTCCGCCAATGTTCTTGTTTAACCAAATTTGTAATGGAAAGGAAAACTGGAAAGATAATAAAGGGTGTTTATATCTGAAGAAAGCAAAACTGTAATATTGTAAACAAGCACATGAAAGCAAAAATATTATTAATGCATCCCATAATAAACGTCAGCGAGAAAGGAATTGTGTAGCTATTTGTACCACTGAGACTTAAAAAACTGTTGGTAGTTCTAAAATCAGTATTGATCTTAGCTCTGCGACTGTTCAAAAATTTTTGAATATTACTCCGTTAACCAAGATCAATTTCCCTTATCTTGATATCTGCATAGCTAAAATTATCAATCATTTTTAGTGCCACGCTTATTGGCGCTGAAGTTTTCAAATCTAAAGTATTACACTTGAATCATTTTTAATACTGAGGGGGTACTGGAATAGAAGTTTTTATTGTGACATTAATTGAGAGCTCATATTGGAGCTTGGGAGCGAGGAATAGATCATCAATAAGAGGATATTTTCGGAAAGTAGTCCTACCCTATCTATAGAATTAGATTTCGATTAGATTCGATGAAGAACGCTCTAAATGCCACAAATTTTGGTAATATTACCGCAAATATACGAAACACAATGATGGAAATACTTGCAGTTCAATTAATAAAGGATTCAAACAGTTTGATTTGTTGAAATTTCCTTCAGAAAGAGGCCATGAGATTGATTGGATGGTGATTTGACGTATCCATTCAAGAGGGGCAGAATATTTGGGAATTTTCAATACGCCAAACGTTTGACGGAAAGGGCATATAATTTCTACCGAGTTACATTCGATGGTAAGGGTTGGGAGACAATTTCTACGTATATCCTTTTGAGGCAGTATCTAATTACAACTAGAATATTTGAAATAAATGATTACTTTTGTAAACTTGCGATATCCATATACATTAGTCATTTTTATATGAACAGAAAATAATTCAAAAATATTATTTCAGAAAAATATGCAGATAGTACAAATACAGAAATATACGCAGATAGCAAAGATTCAGAAAAACAAGGCCATAAAAATATCGTCTGCTACGCAAGCGATTGGAAAATTCTTTTTAAATTCAATGCAATAATTATTTTTACGAATTCTTTGAGCTAAACATCGTCAAAGGTGGTGATACGGTCAAATATCATTCAGATATAAATTCAGTGTGAAATATATAAATTTTAAGTGCAGTTTCTTGATGGGCCAACCTTATTCAGCTTTCACCGCCCATCGTGGCTTCGGCCGTCCGAGGCCGTCTACTTTGTGATACTTATGAGTAAGTTGTAATAGAGTATGCAAGGTTACCAGCCTTTGCAGTACCCGCACCACGTGCAGCTTTCCCTGCTAACGGTTACGGCGCTCTACCAGTCAGTTTTGGCACATTTTCACCAGTATGCCACAAGAGAAACCAAAGCATAGTAATACCCTAGGCCCGCTTTCACTATTCTACTCAAGCTAGGATCCCTCCTGAAAGAACCACCTGGAGAGCCAGCATACCGTTTCCCGCGACCCACCCTTAGGAGCTATATGCGGTGTACTGATGCACCGGGCCGCCGTGTGCAAAAGTGCACTTCGCCCCACTTTGTTGTATAGAAATGAAACATGGGTATGTCAGGATAGATATGAGAGTAGACTAAAAGCCGTGGGTATGAGTTATCTGAGGAGTGTATATGGCAAAAGTAGGATGGATAGGGTCAGGAATGAGTGGGTAATAAATGAATGTGGATTAGATGCTCCAGTAATTGACATACAGGAAAGGAGTGTGCTTCGTTGGTTCGGCCATGTTGAGAGAATGGATGAGAGTCAATTAGCGAAACAGATATATACGAGTGAAACTAATAGTTCGACAGGTAGAGGTTGGTCGAGAAAGTTGTGGTTGAATGTGTTTGAGAAAGTTCCTAGGAGGAGCAGTATTAGGAATCTTAAAATCAGGAGGGCGTGTGTGAAGCAGTGTACGGGGATTAATGAGGCAAAATAGGTGTGCTAGGATAGGTCAGTATGGAGGAAATTATTGAAGCAGGGTTAGGTGTACAAATATGTATAATTTATGAGTGAAACTCTGTTGCTGTGCCTACTCCGGAAGGGAATGGCGTGATTGGTATGTATGTTGGAATGTTGCAGCAGAATGGATAAAATAATTGTAGTAAAGATTATTGAGGTAGTTGATAATGACATTTAAGGCTAAGACATCAAGATTAGCAATACTTGAAACTATTTTCCAATCAATCGGGAATGGAATTAATAGGTACGATGAGGAAGATTATAAATGCGGAGAAATGGACTTTCTTTTCATTATTTCAAGAACTGAGCCATACATTTAGACATTATAAAAAAACATCATAAGACCATGTCGAGAGTTGCTAGGCTTCTAGAAGCCTCCTTTGTTGAAAACTACCTACTACCAACCGTAACTTAAACAACTAACTAAGAGCTACCAACCGTAGGGTGACTACAAAAACGAATTTCGGTTATTTTTTAACCGTGGTATACATATGCCCTCTTACATTGCAGCTCTCCTTTGCTACGTTGACTAAGCGGTAACAGTTATTAGATCTTATGAATGCGGCTGTGACTAGAAATGTTACAATTAAAAAAATGGTTTAACATGAACGCGAAAGCTAGGAGGACAACTCTCCAGCGACTCCCCAGCGAGAATCTCCAACGACTCGTAAAAATTTCGTTCGCTGCAAAAACCTATGACCCAAGTACTTTAATAGTAAATACTTGGCCTTCTGCATATTGAGCTGAATAAATTGCTCCAATTGGAGAACCGTGATCACAGAATGGATATCGGGGATCTGAAGCCGTGCACTCTTTAATAAAATGAAAACCCCTGCAACTGAAAAGGTCAAGGGTCGTGAGCTGGGGGTATAAGATTTGCGAAGCAAAACCGGGCTCATTTCGTTCCTCTTTCAATGGTCCAATAGTAACTAGATAAAAAATAGTCCACTGGTTCGTCACTTGAATAATAATTGCCTTAAAGTACAAGACCGTTGTACAAAAACTCATTGAATAACTTGGATAAGTGATGAAATACAGTGTGTTAAAGCTTCGATCGATCGAGCTGCTCTCCTGAAAAAAAAGCTCTGCAGATGTTTCCAGTCTCTTACGACATGATTACGGTTTTAACCATGGCATGTCACTTAAAAGGGAAATACATTTGACAAATAGTGGAAAATTAAGGCCAGAAATCGACGAAATATGTTATTATTGATTCTTACTGGTAAAAATATTTTCACTATTTATGATCATACATTTATTTTAGAAATCTGATTAATTGTTGATTTTTTATAATCAACATCATAATCATCTACCTAATTTCCTACATATTTTTCTACTCTCACAAACCCCTTTTGCTTCCCTTAAACTCGTGCATTTATTTTTTTCACGCTCTTCTATTCGCTTCTATCACATTTACCCATGGCTTTTGCGACCTACCCCTTCCTCTCACACCCTTCACTTGAGCCCAAAATCTCCAAACAATATAAGCACAAAATGTACGTCATCATTCAAAAATCTGAGTAACTTTAAGATTTGAAGTATAGCAAATAAAATAAATTAAATTAATTTGGAATACTATTACTAACCACTACAACTGGTCTCTGCCTCTCGGGCTCCTTCGTACTTATCCATGCGAATATGTTCAAAAGAAAGAGAAAGAATGAGGAAACCATAGATTTGAGGAGTGGTGAATGCAAAAAAGCACTATGGTAGATGATGTAAATATTTAGCATTTAAATTAGTATGGACTAAACTTATTGGCGTCAGCGTGAAGTGTAAAAGGCGTCTCTGTATTATCATCACTTAAATTAATATGTGAGACATTTTTTCTCTGTTCACATCATAAGCAAAGACCAGGTACTAAATGAAATAGTAGTTAACGCAAAAATAAGGTTACAGTGGTGATTTTTCAAGAATGATTGGATTGGATATTGGGGGAGTCGACCGACAGCTAAAGTCATTTACGCCATAGGGGATAGGGAGGAAGGGTGGATAGAAACCTTGCGTCGACATTGGCTTGCTCTTAACGAAAGGCGCCGACAGGACCACGGTTTAACGTCTCATCCGACAGACGGAGTACTACATTTGAAGTGTCCTCCACAAGACACTCAAGTAGAGATCGGGTTTCCGCTGACAAACGTCGTCCTCTGCAGGGATTTAAACCCTGGCCGCGCGTATGTTTAGCCACCACACCAACTCGATCCCCTTCAAGAATGATATGGAAATTTTCGATTACTTTCTGTAGATGTACGAATTTTAGTGAGTCAGCCGAAAGGAATAGCGAGGAGGGTATTGTCTAGGAATCGCTGGATAGAAGTTGTATGGAAGCGTCAAAGGATAAAAGAGAAAGAGTTTTAGAGGGAGGATACTGGAAGGACCGGACCGGAAGGAAGGAAATTAGAAGACGTAAAAGGTCGCTAACCAGCTCTTCATGTATATATATACAGAGCTGAGCCCGGGCTCATTTTAAATACGTGTATGAACATTTCATTTTCGGGCACCCGTTTTCCTGTTAGCTCACCACTCTGAAAGTTTTTGCCTACTTGTCTGTCTCTTCTTTCTCAAAGGTACTTTCTCCTTCATCCGCTATTTTCAGCTTTTATTTTTAGCCTTTTACTCAGCATGCGTATTCCATCCTTGTTCAAACGCTTGTCATAAAACTCTCTGTTCCATACCCATCCTATTTCCTCAAATTCCTATCCCCCAGTAAACCTACAGACCTCTTTGGCGTTATTTGTCAAGAGTGACGACGCCGGTTTTCTCTCCTCCTTTCCTCGATTTCAAAAATGAATTACTAAGCTACTCTCCTCTCCTTACTAAGCTACTCGCTCCCCTCTCACGCTAAAACGGCCAAATTCCCTCAGTTGTTGGTCGTCTTCCCAATCAGTGAACCAACCATCCTTAACATCATTCATTGCCGCTGGGAACAGTATCTTTAGTGGACTTTCCATTGTCTTCCTGGATATTTTATCTTTCCGCCATCGCTGCTCCATTCTTTTTACTGACTCTGTCTAGATTATTTCCCTTCTATCTCCAGTTCTTGGGTCTTGCTCGCTGACTGGAGTTAGCCTTCAGCAAGCCAATTCATTTTTCCAGCCTATACATTAATAATGGCACGTCACAAATTTTTGCTTCATTAGGGTCGTGCTATTTTGCGTGGCCCCTTTACTGTTATGCCCATTTTTCAAAGTGGAAGACTTTTTTCAATATCATCCCTGAAATTTACCTCATGTCGTATCAGAAGTCATACAGTACGTGATCCATTGCACAGCGCTGTAATAATAAAATTTATTTTCAGTTTAAGAAAGAGTATATCATAACTGTTATAGTGTAGTGTTCCAATGTTTACAGATAATGGACGCTTGCTGGACTTTTTCTTTAATATCCTCATCAAAACTGGTTTTAAATTATCTTTTCTTGTAAGTATCAATTTTTAAAGCAAGTAAGTTCACCCTCATCCGTACGGACTAGCTGTTTTTTTATCGGTATATTTTCACAAGTATTCTAGTGGCTAATGCATTTATGAGCTTGCTAACGTTCTCCTGAATAACTTCGTTCTACGATAGCATGATATCCCTTCAGCTATGAAGCGTCCTTGAGCTAAAAAAAATATAATTTTTGAGACCCGCATTTTCAAAAGCCTCGTTGTGGTACTTTACCTGATAGCAGTATATCTTTGAGGCTTTCGTGGAGTTCTTTTATGAATTCAGAATATTGAGGTTTTTCCTGCATCAAATTACGATCGTTCAGCGTTATTGAAACGTCATCGAGAGACTAGCTTATCCACATCATGCAGTTCAATAGTCATTCGATTTAAATGTTATGCTAGCCTTAGAGGGGCGGATACAAACTAATTCATTCATTTCATTGGTGGTTCAATCCTAGGATTGGTTGACTACAGCCTTCCACCCTTCCCTATCTAATATTAGTTACCCCACCTCCTGGCATCTCTTTCTATGTACTTTCTTCTTTATTTGCTCCATAAACTTATTCCTGGGTCTTCCCCGTGGAACTTTTCCCTCTATTTTACTTTAGCCACGTTCTTCACAAACCCATTGTGTCTCAGGGTGTGTCCAATCAATCTGGTTCTTCTTATCTGTATGGTGTTACTATGGTCCATTCCTCTTCCACCCTTCTCTACACTTCACCATTTCTTATTTTGTCCGCCCATTTTATCTTCAGCTCCCTCCTCCAGCACCAGGTTTTGAAGGCATTTATTCTTTTCTGGTCAGCTTATCCAATGGTCTATGCTTCCAATTCATAGATGCTGCTCTACATACGAATGTTTTTGCATTTTCTTTCCTCGTTTGTAATCCTATCTTCTTTGAGCAAAGCAGTTGTCTTCTCCAATTAACGCCCTCTTAGCTTGGACTATTCTCCGGTGGATGTCCGTTGCACTTCTTCCGTTCCACGTGATGGCACTTCCGTGATAGGTGAAGGTATCCACTTGCTCTAAAGTACGAACTACGCGTAGACGCTTTTCCACTCGCAATTAACTTTATTGCATTTAGGTTGGTATAATCGTAGTTCGTACTTTAGAGTAAGTGGATGCCTTCACCTATCACGGAAGTGCCATCACGTGGAACGGAAGAAGTACAACGGACATCCACCGGAGAATAGTCCAAGCTAAGAGGGCGTTAATTGGAGAAGACAACTGCTTTGCTCAAAGAAGATAGGATTACAAACGAGGAAAGAGTATGCAAAAACATTCGTATGTAGAGCAGCATCTATGAATTGGAAGCGTAGACCATTGGATATGCTGACCAGAAAAGAATAAATGCCTTTGAAACCTGGCGCTGGAGGAGGATGCTGAAGATAAAATGGATGAATAAAATATGAAATGATGAAGTGTACAGTAGAGTAGAAGAGGGAAAAACCATATTAAACACCATATGGAAAAGAAGAACAAGAAGGGATTGGACACATTCTGAGACACAATGGGTTTGCGAAGAAGATAATTGCTGGTAAAACTGAGGGAAAAGTCCCCAGAGGAAGACCCAGGAATAAGTTCACGGACCAAATTTTATTTGTATGTATTTGCCGCTGAACGGTCTAAGTGAATGAACGAACGATTGTATGGCCTGAACGGCTCATTTCCTACTTGGGTTAGCGTACCCCGAAACGCCTGTTCTATTCTTTCATTTCGCCTTCTGTGTATGTCATTCTTTCTCTCTGCCGGTGGGTGAAAAGCAGCCCTGGCGCCATCTATTGGCCGATCTCGTGGGTCATGCCTTGGGGAGTGTTTGTTCCTATAAACCCCCCGCCGATTCCAGTGGATTCGTAGTAGACTGAGTATCTTGGTGGTCTGAGCATTGGACGCGAAATTCAAAGGTCCGTGGTTCGATTCCCGGTCCAGTCGAATTTTTTCTGCTTGGAATCGGCCATCTTTACATCTTCACACCACCATTTTGTCTGTTGATTTTATGTATTCCTATCCACTTTCTTTCTACCTTTCTGTATAAACATTTATATATATAGCTAGCTTATATATATATAAGCTAGCAACAAGGCGTTGAGGTTGGGGAGGGATTGGGAACAATCATATATTTCAATCCTAAAATCTATTTGTACTCCCTGGCCTAACCTCCGCTAGCTTTCTCCGTACCCCCTCCTCTTATTCCTTCCTCCCTCACTTCCCTCAAAAACCAACCACGCACCTAGTCAGACCCTCTACCCTCAACTCCAGTGTGACACTCTTCAGCTGTGATTTTCTCCCGCTGAGGAATGGTTCTCACCCGAAAGCTTCCGAGGGCAGTGGACACCGGTGTCGCCATGGATCGCCTCTCTGTGAGTGTCCACTGATATACCTATCTATCCCTCCCCAACCTCAACGCCTTGCAGCTAGCTTATATTTCTAAATTTATCTCCTTTTCTTTTATATATATATACACATGTGCACGTATATATATAAATAGAGGGAGTGGTGCTTTTACTTCCTCCAGGCTTTTCATCCTCGAGCGTGACCTCACATCGACGTCTTTATGATTGGATCCGGAAAGAACGGGAAACAAGGCTGTTTTGGAGCAAATGGACGGGCACACCACATAACTCCTCCCCCACCCTAAGTGGTCCTTTATTTCACTTCATCATCCCCACAGCGACAGCCCCTCTCTCCCGCACATATCCTGCCCGGGGCTCTTTTTTTCCAGAGCCCACCTTAACGTCGCCAAACTGCAGAGAGGGAGAGGACAAGCGTCCCTCTTTCGCCTTGCATTAAGGGCCGTAGGTTTACTCAGTATCCAATATCACGCGCCAATATGCACCTGGATCCATTCCGGGGCGGGGGAGCAGGAGGAGTGTGGGGCGATGGGGGTTGGGGGAGCGGTGGTTATGGCTCTCGCACGTGCTGTGGAGCATGACCTGGATTACGCGAGTGCACGATATGCACGTGAGTCGATCTTGGTATACGCGAAGCCTTGAAAGCTCTCCAGCTTGGTCAACGCGGGGTTGGCGTACACAGGGAAGCCATCTTACTCTCGTATAATCATTCGATAATCGGGAGGTAATTAATTTAGCCCAATTTCCGTGAATTTTTGGGCATAGGATTAACCAAAAATTAAAAACAATATTAGTGGTTTCTTATGCGTACGGGCTGTTTGAAGGAGAAAGGCTTACATGCTAATCAGACTGAGATGGAATTAGTCAACTGGATGCAGCTGATTTCCCAGAATCCAGGCTGATTTTCACTTTTTTCAAAGCAAATCTATCGCTATAAATTTTATTCTCCATGCAAAATGATATAGAAGTCTTCTCAAAAAAGGTTTATTCTAGGTAAAATGGCACAAAATAGAGAAAACTGAACATTTACATGTACTTCATTAAAAATATTTGAAGAAAAAAGGGTGTTCTAGTGGTGATGACGGAAGGAGTAATGAAATGAAAATGTAGAATGAGAAATAACAAAAGCAACGTTTAGTAATATCAGGATATTGATGACGGTAAGTTTTTATAAGACCAAAATGAGCTAAAATTTTAGCAGTGAAAGTGGTTATTGATGGTGAATAGACCAAGCCTCAGAGAAAATAAGTCGACAACATGGTGCAGATGTTAGACGTGGGTATGGAGGAGGATAGATCAAGTTCCACAGACGATTTGGAAGACAAACTAAGAAGTGCTTAGTATAGTGAGAACTTATGGAGAAAATTAGGAGAAGGTTGAGTAGATCTCTACATACTACCCTGCGAGCCACCACCAGGGTGTGTGGAAGGGGGTATTAGGACACCACCCATGTAAAGATGAAAGGGATTAGGTTTTGGGAGGTGAAGTGGTGACGCGTATTTTGGGAGTGTGTTTAGTGGAGCTTAGTTTTTATTGTGATCGGTTATTGTGAGGGGAATGAACGAGTTTTTTTACACATCCCTCTTATTTTGTCACCTCTGTCGGATCTAGAAAAGTAGTGTTGCGTCAAAATGATATTTTCTGTATTGCATACCTGTTTAATATCTGTTCGGCAGTATATCTCTCTTATTTTATCGCATCTGTCAGACCTAGAGATGTAGTGGGGCGTTTTTATAATATTCTCGGTGTCGCTCTGAAACACACTAGTTTTGTATTTCTCCAGCAATCTAAGCCTAGCTTGTAGCCTCCGAGTCTCTAGAGGCTCCCACCTTAATCCCTGTAAAAGTTGTGAGACACTATACGTTCGCTCGTAACAGTTTTTAACGAAGCGTGCAGCTTTTCTTTGTATTTTGTTTATTCTGTTAGATGATTGGAGGTGGTTACGACTAGGGGCAATGAGCAGCTATGAGATCCAGAAGGCTGCGATCAATAGGAGAGTGTTAGGTTAGAGGGAAAGGGAAAGAAACAGAACAGGCGTAATTGGTGGGAAGAAGGAAATAATGACATATACTGAGATGAAAAAAGAAATTGAGTCTGGCGTTAGAGGCCTGCGCCTGTAAAAAAAAACAATGGTTTTCACCCTCTTCCATTTGACCTACGAAAACTGAAAGATAATCTAAATAATACTGTTGATCAGTTTCTTGAGAGAAAATCTGTCCTTCGCGTATTATTTTTTCCTTTGTTCTCATGAACACATGAGGTGGTGAAGTATTTGCCCAGGTTCTTACTGGAACTTAAAAAATTTGAAAACCTGAATATAAGCGAGTGGTCGAATTGTGGTAAGAAAAAAAATTACAATCATTAAATCATGTTTTATGAGTATGGTATCATTTTGAACTGAGGTGAACAAAATAATAAAATCTTTATTTACACATATATTTAGAGATTTTATTTAAGAAATTATCAAAAAATTGCTCGATTGCAAGAATTTTGAGTAATACCTGTGTAACATCGGTTCGGCAATCTCTCTTATTGTACCGCTTCTGTCAGACCTAGAGATGTAGTGGGACGTCTTTATAATATTCTCGGTGATGTGAGAATTGAGAAGGGTAGAGACAGAGAGCTCTTAGAATTTGTAGCCACAAGCTATCTGAGAATGAGGTGCGATGGTTGGTCGAATCGGATTCTGTGACTAGATGTGGCAATGCATTTGTTACTCATCATTTTCAAGTCCTGATAAGATTTTTACCAACTTCAAAAAAATTCCTGGCCAATAATTGTAACTTCCCACAAAATGTCTTCAAAAATACTCAATTTAAGCATGAGTTTTGACTAACATTACAAAGAAAACTAATAAATCTCTTGACTACGTAATTTGTACCAAGCCAAAACATGTTCAAATCCAGTAATCCGCTGGCTGGTGCTCCATTTTGATCAAGAATTCCACATAATTCATATTACATACACAAATTTCTACGTCTATTTCTGATTTTGACCTACTACGCTGAAAATTTTTACCGATTGCCCAGTCTATTTCTGTTTTTCCTGACTCTACATTCCTAACCTCAGAGAGAGATCAATATGAAGATTTAATTTAATTAATGTCTCTCTGAAGGCATCCCCGGCGAAAAGAGGTGATGAAACTTAACGCACGCTACTTCATTATTTTTTTAAAAACTAAGATGTTGCGTGTATTAGAATGCCACGATTAAAAAACCAAACACTGCCCGAAAATATAATGATAGAGAATTATGACAAACGTTAAAAAAAGTATTCCCTCTACAAATTGAAGATAATGAGTGTTTTAATCGGTCCATTTACACACTATGTAACTTAATTTCTCCATGGATTCTAGTAACTACGAATAAGTGTATTTTATTCACTTGCGTACAACAGAAGCAGCCTTAGATCACTCTTTCTCGTATATTTACTTTTGATAGTTCCTATAATACCTTGAATCAGGTTTATTTTGAGTGGTTCATAGAAGAAGATTGATTGGATACTTCAGTGATTGTCCTGTATGAAATGCGCTCGCTACATTTGTTTCAACAAATAAAAAGAGAATTGTTGTTACGTGGGTAATGAAGCTGATTAATAAAAAAGGAGTGAATTTTGGATGGAGCGGATCGTAAAAGGTATTAGAAATCTTAAAAACAGGGAGGCATTAATTATGAGGTGGGGCTACACTTAAGACAACAGTGGTATATAAGGCTTATGTACTCGAGAGAAATTACAATAATAGAGATAGAGGCCTAATACCGAGTTTTAAGTCTTTTGGCAGTGCTTATATTGTAAGAAAACGGAATATTTCGTGGAAGGGTATTACTTACTGGAGGTATCTGGTAGAGGTTAATTTTTCTATAAGTAGCATAAATATGTATTGTTGAAATTTTAGTCACTATACAGTGGAACCTTCATCATTTAGATAACTATTGTAACACTCCATTCAAGAAGATTACTAATCCTGCAGTGCACATTACATCGACGCAAGTGAAGAAGCTTAGTGAGGAGACTAAGCATGATGTCATTAATCAATTTTAATTAGCCACTAGTGCCTCGAAAATACAAGCCGTGAAAACAGTTCCAATATAGAATAACTTTTATTGGCAGTAACTTGGTGTAATTCCTTCATAAGGAAGTGATAAATTACTAAGTTCATCACAGAACATTCATTACGTTCTTACGACCCTGGTTTCATCGCTGCGCGACATCATCAGGTACAGACATAGTAAAACGCATTGCTTAAGGTAGTTTGAGCGAAATATCATTTTACCTAGAAATCAATGACTTTGGTCTCATTTTAAATAACATATCTCATCCTTCTAATGACACCAAAAATTTAACCCCTAACTAAATTACTTTGGAGATATTTACATAATATAGACCAGCCCTTTTACTTGGAAAATGGTATGTGTATGCACTCCTGAGAGACATTATTTGCAAAATGAGGAATCTCTAACCCTTAGATGTCGTAAAATAACTAACAGCGTGTAGTTTGTATGTTACTTCAAGTTTAAGACTTATTTAGATATTTTCATTTAATTACGTACAATTTCTGTCATATAAAACTACATTATTGCACCACCAGTACGATATTTAATTGATGTGTCTTACATATGATGAAATCAATACATATAATTCGAATGTGGTCTCTGTTGTGATGTATCTGATGAATTCGCATAGCGATAGATCCCGGGTCGTAAGAACGTAATAAATCTTTTGTGGAAAACTTATAAATTCATCATTTCATTATATTTCGAATATATTTTTATGAAATATTGTTCATTCCTATGCAATTCCAAATGGTGATGGCATCATTTTCTTTGCAAGAGAGATCTTCCATTGAGAAAACAGCGACCGTTGATTTATTTACTCCGGAATTCCATTTTAAAGGTAGTATAAAATGGAAAACGCTTGATAAAATTTCTTCCACGTCTATGCTACGGTTTACCTAACAAACTCCTTTCCACGGCTGTGAATTTCATGCTTATATATGTATATGCATGTTATAGTCTGATTCAGAAGTAGGTACCTTTCACCTCGTTTACTTGTGCATCAGTAACTCCCTCCGTGCAGGATTCTGCTGAAATGTCGTTCAAAGTTCCAAATCGACTAACTACGACTAATCGACTAATCGATACCATGGCAGTTATTATTTTCCCTTCCAATTCACCAAGCTCCCTCAAATCGTAATTGGTTCGGGTAAGGCGAGCGTCGTGAATCCTCTTTCAGACAGTTGATTAAAAATTATGCTTAAGCTGCCACATAAATTCAATTATTAGGTTTTTAGCGATGTTATTTTTATCTTACGAACGTCAACATACTACGGTAGATCTGGTCATGAGAATAACATTAGCAAAATAGACTGCGGGAGAGATAGGCTGAAAATGTCATTTTGGCGATGTCTGGCTAAAGTGGCCGCTAATGAGACTTTGAAGTAGGTTAGTCCACAGTTCGTGTAGCCGATAAGTTGATCTGATCCCTAATGCTTGATTCTTAATTAACCGCATAGTACTAAATCACGCTGCGCATGATCCCTGCATGACTCCTGTATCTCGTTGGCGTAGTTGGAATATAGATTAATACAAGTAGTTTCTGTGAAATTAGTGGCATACATCTTCATACTACCCTGCGAGCCGCCGCATTGGCGTGTGGCAAGGGGTGTTACCAGCCGTGTAAAGATGTAAGGGATAAGGTTTTGGGAGGTAAAATTCTGACGTGTATTCTGAGTGTATTGAGTGGAGTTTATTTTTTATTTTTTTCGCTTATTGTGCGCGGAAAGAACGAGTTTTTGTATATACCTATCTCTTTTATTTTATCGCCTCTGTCGGACGTAGAAATGTAGTGTGGCGTCAAAATGATGTCCTCTTTGTTGCATACCTGTAGTATAGTGCTTATTGGTGGAAGTTTACGGCACACTACAGTACATACATACTAGGGAAAAGTCACCCCCTATCTCACGCCTTAGAGGTGGCACGCAGTGTAATATGTTGGTGTATATGAAGAAGATGAAAACGAAGCGAGAAAATGTCCTCATAACGTCGTCTACAGCAGGAGGAACTGAGGGGGGGAGAGTGAGTCAGGGAAAGGAAAGGGAGGGAGAAGGAGAAAGAGAGAGAGAGAGGAAGGAGGTAGAGAGGGAGGCGACGGGAGGGAGGGATAGGGGGAGGGGCGGAAAGCGCTCGATACGGCTGTGGCGGCTCGGCCGCGCGCGCATTGGGACACTAATAGGGGACGTGAGCATCGGCCGATAGTGTAACTATCCGCCCGCCCGGCATATGCCGGGAAGAGGCTTTAAAGTTGTAACGTGAGCGGTATTTTAATCAACTCGTGATGCAGGATTAACTGTCAGGAATGCCTGTTGATTCTCAAATTGAAAAATTTTATTTTCATTCTGTTTATTCAGAATAGGATATGACCTCCCATTTTAACCATTGTGTTTTTTCAACTAAGCGGAAATTTTCCTGGTAGTCACTTAATTACACTTAGCGTTAAACATAGATTTAAGGTTACAATAAATTATTGCATATAAATAATCAATAATATATGTAATAAATTATATATAAATAAAATAAGAGGAATACCAAATAAATGGTAAATCCCTGTCGGTATTACATCAGAACGTCAATGATCGAAAACTGAACAGCAATTAATGGTATCAAAATGATTTAAATGACGATGGAAAATCGGTACTGACAATGTTTTTCGTGCAAGTATTTACGGCATTTTGACAGATTTTCTCAAACAATGAAACCGTAGTTAAGCATTGCCATAACGCTAGTGATTTCAGGAATACATCTTCGAATTGGTTTCTTACTGGACTATATTCCCCATAGATTTTAATGATAGGCAAATTCAGCATTTCCTTTGGTCGTCAAAGGGACGGGCTTTTTAAAATTAAAGTTTTTACACGGCAATAGTCATATTTTACCAAAGTTCCTGCAATTTGATAACAAATTCTGCACTATAATATAAGAATAAAAATTTTAATTGAATTTTCCTTCCACTGGTGTGTATCTTCAATTTGTCCGATGGTTTTTCTCATTAAACTTTGCATATGAAATAAAACCCGCAAGCGGTATGAATGAACTTAACATATATCCCTTACACTTACGCCTTGACTAGTATGAATTAGACCCGTAGACCATTACCATTAGTTACATTTGAAGTAGCCTGGTGTCTACAAGGGATGACATTTAACATTTGTTAATCTTTGAAATTTGCTATCCATTTTGTTCACGAGATTTAGACGAATATGTGAACTATTTACAAACGTAGTCACAACCCCACGTTGAAAAATATTTATAGTATAAAATGTTTATATTATTGCCAATGAAATATAAAATAGTATAATTAATAAGTACTGAAATAAAATATATTTATTTCTTAAAATAGCATTTTTAGGCTGTAATTGTACTTATTCATTTTATCTTGTGCTCTGAAAACGCCTTCATGAACAAAATCCAGCATTAGTACAGTCATTAACGATGTCTAGTACCTATACTAGATGAGTAATACGTTCTTTCGTTACCTTACGTTTTTTAAATGATTCACACCACACAATTTACACTTCTGATGTGTGAGCTCTGTGTCACAATCACCTCGTTTTATATTTTTAAATGGATCTCCAAAGGGCACACTTTGTGGGGTATGTATACCATTGTGTCGTAAGTGCTAAATAGTGTCCGTTCGTTAATCTTCTTCTTCAGTGCTTCAGTTTGGCAATCCGGTAGTTTAGATATGTTTTTAGTTGTGGATTAGTTTATCGCATGGAGTAGTTAACAAATTGGAATATCTTGTACTCCAACTCACTAATGGTTTGTTGATCAAGCAGCTACCAGTGGGGCTGATAGTTTTAAGGTCCATAAAGTTACGGCTCCTTTACTCACGTCGAGTGTCGGAGGATATCGCTTTCGTAACTTATCTTGCATTAGATATTGCATTGACTCTACTGTCCTATTGTTGGATAAGTTGTGTCTGTTTACAGATGAAGCTAAATTAAGTGCTGACATCATTAAAAGCAAGGATGAATAAACTCATGCGACCCCATTTTGAAACCCAAAACAAATCCTATATCATAAAGTGAAGCCTCCAATCGATTCGCGGCACATCTGATTTGTTTTTTAAATAGTAACTTTTATGTATTTAACAGCACTATATCAGGCCAAATGGGTGACAATAGTGCAGCAGGCCAAGGCCCACCTAGGGCTATAGAGCCACTGAGAAGAAGAAGAATATCAGGCCAAATAAGCCATCAGGCTAGTAGAAGTGGTTTGAGCGCAAACTTTGCGTCAGTGAGGGCACATTTTAATAACTTTTCAAGTTGTTCGAAGGGAAATTCTTTGACCACAATTCACTGTAGTGCATTTATTACTACGGTGGAACTTACCATACATGTTGGTTTATAAACGATGTAAGAACCATATTTTAAAATGTTCATATCAGTTAAAGCATAATTATGCCTATTGTTGACGGCGCGGAATTCGAAATATAAGCAAAATTTGTGCACAAATAACGTGTTTTTTATTCGGAATGATAGTTAAAAATTACGTACTATTCCAATAATATGAAATGCATGTTTCCGCGTTAAGGAGAAAGTCTATACACATTTCTTTGAATTATTTAGAAATGTATATCAAGAGCCATATGGCTACGTGTTAAAATAGCATCATATTGCCAAGAAACCAAATAGGTAAATTGCAAAATTTTTTGCTTCAGCTATGCATATTACTTTTAAGAAAATTAACGCAATATTGCACGAGATTTATCTTGACTGACAGATTTCACAACTCATTTAAATACACAGGGTTTATCTCTGCTTCCAGTAATTAGTCACGAAACACGCTTTCGAGGTATCTGAGTGAAGCGGGGACGCCCCTATACTTGCGGCAATTTGATTTCCTCGGGGCTCGCCGTAACAGCACCCAATGGAATGGTGCTCGCATCTGCACCCCTCGTGAGTGCCGCACGTGTCACGGCGGAAGAGAATGACGCGGGTTGAAGGGTCATCGAGCTTGTATGTGCCTCTCATAGGGGTGGAAAAGGGTGCGACGAGGAAGCTTGGAAACTAGCGCGGGATGCTTAACAGGGAAATCAACACGAACGCTTTAAAGCGAATTCCACGGTACACGTGGAATTAAAAACGAATACTGCATGCCACCTTTTAATTTTTACCATTTGAGGTGGTCGGAGCAAATTTTTTTTAACCCACAGATTTGTGTGAAAATATGCACACGTGTTGTCGTTGGTGATACCTGTAGATGAAAGTGAAAAAAATTGCATCGCATCCATTTGTTTTTTTTTAAATTCCTGTTGAACTTCGAAAAGTAGATCGAGATTAACGATGAAATTCTAAAGTAAGACTAATCGCCAGGTCCCGCCTAATATCCACCCTAATCTCGTAATTTACACCCATCAAAATCTTGTAGTGGTAAAAATAAGAACAGCTCCGCAAAGGCCACGTAATAAATCAAACTTTGTATGTTCCACAGTTTTATTATAAACTTCTACTAAAATTATGCTTTGTTTCTAGTATTGAAAACAATTTGTACTTTATTTAATAAAACTGTATAAGATATAATGTTTGATTATTTCAATGACTACCTTCCACCATGTCAAACCTTTGAACTTTTGAATCCAAAAAGCCAGTCTACACGGTGCACGAATTAGTACAATTTTAAACTTCGTGTTTTTTTTCTCAATCTGGCATGTAAATGTAGCTGAATTGCAGCAGGAGCGATTTTGCCATTTCACGTTTTTTAAATTCTCACATGCATTCTTTCAGTTCACCTCTTTACACGACACATTTTAAATTCACGTTCGTGCATAAATCAGGTTGTGCAATTATGTGCCCAGTATAAAAACGGGCTTTTGGGAGAGTCGTTTTTCTCGTCTGATAAGTGAGACCTCCTCGCCCTGCACCTCTGCAAGAGAGATATTTTCCTGAAAATGGAACGTGAATTTTCATTTCTGTATTATTGAAAACCGCTATAAGTGACCAAAGTCGGTCCTGAACCTCTATAAATGAAGAAAAAACCAAGTGAGAAACCTCTACAAGCGAGAAAAAAACTCGGATCCATGGACTCTCGCTTATTCAGGCTCGACGGTGTAATACACTTTCATTCCTGTGAACGGAGTGGTAGGGGTGACGCACCATGCGACGGTACAGGGAGGGGAAGTAAGGGGTAGGAAAGAGGATGGGAAGGGAAAGGTGCGGGATATTCCACAGCAGTGCAGCGGTGCTGGGTGGCACCCTTTGGAGGATGGCTCGAGCTTTACAAGACCATATCTTACCTTCTTACCATACCTTCACTATTGCATAAGATGATAGCTTTTCCCGCCCCAAAATTGGCATATTTAGTTTTGAAGTGTTTGGGATCCTTAGGACACGAGTTTCCGATAACTAAGAGAAACGAAACTTCAACGCGTTAATTTATACTCCACAAAGCTCATGTTTAGCGGTGGAAAACATTACTTTTCTCAATTCGAGAAATGTGTCATCCTACTGTTTAATGCTTTAATGCTACACGTAACCTTACAGTAAATGGCAAATATTTTGACACAGGCTATCACAATACCAAGGTTTGAAATTCGCCATGAAATAATCATAAGACTTGACCGGGATTGAAATGATTTTTACATGGCAAATTTCAACCCTTAGTGTTATTGCACCCCAGAGAGTGACTTCGTACCACATTATTTTTAAATATATTGATTGAAAATTCACAGATTATCAGATTGAAAATTCAGATTATCATCTTAGTGCGTAGCAATACATTCATGACCGTTGCTACTAATTAATCTCAAGAGGTAACGCTGAGTCCAGTATTCCAAAAATAAAATTTATTTAATTGCGTCTAAATTTCGTATACCGCGCTGAAAACTAGCTATAGCGTGCTTTAACAAAGGAAAAAATCAAAAAATAATTATTGAATCATTTACATTACTGCCTGTTTGGTGATTCGCAACATACAAACTTGTTAACTTACGGAGGAACATGCGCTTCGAATTACTGTTTTCCTAAGGTGTTCTAAATTTGCTCTAATGTATAAATTTAGTCTAAGTGTTAAGTTTAGCATTTTTTAAGTTTCATATAAATACTCCAATGGGTAAAATCCTATAGAGCAAAGCGTTAAGCTGAAGCTTTTAATTTGTCTCAAAAACCAGTCATTATACTGACTCCCGCCTCCATTGATTTTCGGCAGGATTTGATGTCATGATTGTTTTACAAACTAAGGGAAGGGTATAATTATCTCTAGGCTTAATATATTTAACAATGTATATAAAAATCCTAATTATGATATACGGGGTGGTTCAAAAGTCTTGTTATGATTACGGAAAATCGAAATTTTTTTTATTTTTCAACATAGATACATGAAATAAATATGAAAATGTTGCTAAATGCATCAAGTTTTATTTGTAATTGCTACTCATGTTCAATGTGACCTCCATTTGAAGCACGGCACTCATCTGCACGATATGAGAATCCATCCCAGACGTTGTGCAGCATGTCCCGAGTAACCGTGCTCAGTGCATTTGCGATGCGTTCTTTTAATTCTTGAACATCAGTAGGTGATGAGAGGGACATAAACTGCGTCCTTAATAAACCCCCACGAAAAGAAATCGCAAGCCGTTAAGTCTGGGGAACGGGGTAGTGGTGAAGCTCCAGATCTGTATCACCGCTACGACCGACCCAACGTTGAGGTAGCTGTTCAGTGAGGAACCTACGGACTGACAAATGCCAATGTGGTGGTCAATTCCGTATTGCTGAAAGATGAAATCTTCACTGTCAGCTTGTAGCTGAGGGAAGAGCCAATTCGCCATACACCGTGTTTCCATCGAAGAAAAAAGGTGTGATTTTCTGTTATAATAACAAGACTTTTGAATCACTTTGTATATGGAAATTATACTTATAAGATAAACTAGGTATACAGCAGAAGTTTCTCTTGGAAATGTTGCCGCATGTATGTCGGCAATTTGCTCCGATGAAAAACGAAGGTATATTATTTATACTTAAATACTCGTGTTATATTTTTGATGACCTGAGCTGAAAAAATATATTACGTGTCTTATTATGTTGTGCATATTATACAAGTTTTTGAACAATATTATTGGAGCAAAAATTGAGATAAAAAGGTATGTGAAGAGATGCTATTGTACTGCTATTTAAGCAATTTATTTCAGCGTTAAAACTCATGAGTTTAAAACCAAAATATCACCGTTAAATGAACAATGTAACCTAGTAACATTTTTGCACAATTCGATAGAAGAAGTCTTTCTTTATAGTATACGTTAAAATTAAGGTAGGTTATCGGCCATGCAAAGATGGTTATTTCTTAAGTGAAATGTTGTCCAAGATTTTCATTTGACTTACTTAAAATTATTAAAATGCGCACCCTATGGCCCACGATTACGACACCAACTACCTTAAAGAATGCCTTTGTTACGGCTGAAAAACCTAAATATCAGGAAACAATGATATGATTCAAAATATGCTGGTTCTTCGACATTTATATTATAATTACTCTTCTCTGGCCATTTGATCCAATATCAGCGCCATTTATATTGAGCAAATGCTCTTAGTATGAGTTCTTGTGGCTGTTTGAAAATTCTCTCAAAACTCAAAACTATAATGGATAAGTTGATGATGGATGATGAAATAATGTTTAGAACCGGTGCAAAATTGTGCAGAGAAAACCTTTGCCGGGCCACGAACCCGGATCCTTCGATTTCCGGTCGAGTGTGCATTGATTGTGAAACTTGAATCCTTGTCACAAAATAGAAGCAGTTTCGAATCGTTCCAATCGTAATTACTCTATCATTTTATCGGAAAAATCATTATTATTCCTATCGAATTATATTATATGGATTCCAACATTTAAACTCAATCAATTTCCCACCTGCCAATGCGTTTTTTTCACGTATTTGTGTTCGAATGCATGCGATCGTGGAATATTATGGAATCAATCTGACTCACACTTAAAGTACAGCCCAATGTTCTAGTCATTGAGAATCTGTCAGAACCGTCATGAGAAAGGTAATAATTTGAGAGCAAATTCTTTCCTTACTACGTATTTCAAAGATCAGAAGGCCTTTGAAATTACTTTGCACGTCCTCTTGGTTTCCCTTCTACCATTTTACTTGAACTATATTTTTCAGAACGATTATGGCGAGAAAATGTGTACGATTAATTTTCCTTTCTTTTTCTATCCAGCCAGTTTTCTCTAGATTCACTTTCACATTGCCTAAAGCTTTTTCCTCTGTTTCCACTTGTCTGATGTCCTTTGTTCCTCATTCATTAAATCATTCATTGGTCGTGCAATCCTAAGATTGGTTGACTGCAGCTCTCCACCCTTTCCTATCTAATGCTAGATCTCTTACTTCCCGGTTGCTCTTCGTGTGTAATTTCTACTTTATTTGGTCCATGAACTTATTCCTGTGTCTTCTTACTCTGGGGACTTTTCCCTCTATTTTACCTTCAGTTTCATTCTTCACAAACCCATGGTGCCACAGAGTTTGAAAATGCATCTGGTTCTTCATTTCTGTATCGTGTTCAACAGGTTCCTTTCATCTTGTACTCTTCTATAAACTTCATCATTCCTCATTTTGTCCGTCCGTTTTGTCTTCAGTAATCTCCTCTAATGATAAAGATAAAACGGACGGACAAAATTAGAAATAATGAAGTTTGCAGATTACAATACATTCATTTATTAATACTCACTCTCACATAATTCATTGATAATTGCGCTTCAAATAAACGTTTTGGTGGCCATCTAACGGCCGTCATGTTTATATAATTTGTATTGAACACGCTAAAAGTTTCAAATAATTAGTTTGGATCGATCTATATAGAGGATAGCTTTTTTTTCAATTTCAATTTGCCTTTATTGCATTTTTTTAATCAGGACCTTCTAAGCCACATGGTTTGTCAGAAGATTCCATAGTATTCATACCAGCGGCATGTTACATAGTGGAAAATAATATTAACATACATAAAACAGAACTCAAAACACATCTCATTGGAGAAGAAAAAAAAAGAAAAACTTAAAAAACCTGTAACATGAATACATTTGATTTGATAGACTTATTTTACTTATTTTTGATAGACTTAAAATTGAGATATGACTTCACATAAAATGCAGAACAATTGGCCACATTATAATGAAATTATCCATTTTTCCAATGATAAAAAATATCACCCATTTAGCACACATCTTTTTGAGATATTTGTCAAAAATACTAGTCTCTTTCAAGAGTAATCGTAATTCACTCCAGAGAAATTTCATACTAAAAAAAGAGGAATTTCTGATGCATATAAATCGTCAGAAATTCAATAATGCGTACTTTAATTAATTTTTTCCCGAGTAATACTACAGTTAATCTCTCACGGTGCAGTGGAGTAATTCAAAGGAATCGGGAAAAAAATCTGTGTTAGTGAAAGTGTTTTCACCGTTATGGTGTGAAATATTGAGTCAAATGAAAGATTAATGTTTGTATATTTGGTTATTTATTGAGAAGTTAAGTCAAAATAATATATTATTTGCGCCGTCATTGGGAAAATGTTTACTTAGTGCTTCATACTGCTGCTGAATTTTTAAGTATCAAATCCGTACGTGGTCTCTGTTATATCTGTGGAAAAATCTCTCTCAAGCCGTTGTAATTAATTTCGCCGGCCTCCGCGCTTGCTTTTTCGGGCTGGGAATGCATACCCTGGGCCAGGAAAGGCGGTTGTTCGTGAAAGTGGCTGACAACTGAGGACCGTCCTTCCACTGTTTCACCCCTCGCCCTCCTTCCTCGCCCCTCACCACCCCCCACCACTCGTGCCTCTGCACCCCCCTCCGTCCGTCCGCCTCCTCCCCTCCGCTCCCTTTGTTTCGGCTCGATATAAGCTGTTGATTCAACCTCTTTCGCCGTAACCATCCTCTCTCCACTCCCACTCAGCGAGCGCAAACCTCCAACACCGTCCTGTGGGCCCCCCACCTTTCGCCCACTCTCTTCCTCCCGATGTGTTATTCCCCTTCCGAGACTGCGTCCTCCGTTAGAGAAAAAAAACCCCTCTCTCGTTCCATCTTGCCTCGTCTCCGACCAAAGGAGGTCCAAAATACTCTAGAGGGACATTGCTGGTCCCATGTTCGGAGCGAGAGCGTGGCGGGAATTCTCTGCTCATAGCACCGTACACGCGGCGACATTTCTGACGCCAGAGCAGGCGCGGGAAGTTTACAGCGGTGTCTTCCTCCGTGTGAGCTGCCAAATCGAACCCAAATCACAAATCTAATGCGATAGGACAACTTGCCAGCAGATTACCTTGCTGTTAATCAGAATTAAGACACGTTCATCATTTTGCCTGAACTGGCTTTGAAGTTTCCTCCGCATTCCCACCCTCATTTGTTTGTGGTAAGGGATAATATTCTACTACTACTACAAGTACGAGAGCGCGATAAAATTGGGACCCTAAGTCCCATAAGGTTGTTTGAGCGGAATATCATTTCACCTACAAATCAATGAATTTAGTTTCATTTCATAGAAAAATATCGCAATTTTCCAAAGATACCAAAACATCGGCCTCTTACCGAACTACTTTCCGAGATTTTTACGAAAAATACCCTTTTGTATCGGAAATGGTACGTGTCTACACTCAGGAGAAACCTTATTTAAAAATAAGGAAAATATGAAACATTGGTGTGGTTTTTTCTTGATTATTTTTTCAAATAAATTACATAATACCGCAGTTTATTCTACCTAATACTACTAAACTTAAAACGTATAATTCGAAAATGGTCTTCACTTTGACTAGGGAACTATCTATCTCAAGCCACCTTTAAGGTGGTTTCAGAGAGACCATAAATGTCAAATTATCAATACTCTGGGTAATCAATGAAAAACATATCCACTGTCTTAAATGAGCTAAAAATTCTACATATCCGTGATATTTTTCTCGCGAATAGAACATGTATTTGAAATTAGATAGTGTTCAAGGTGGGAATGGGAAAAACACCTGGGAAATTTTTCTATCAAATATATATTCCATTTTCACTGAAAACGTTTTCAAGATGCGAAAACTCTGAGAAAATCGATAAAAAATTAAATGTAACCATATTACCTTCTAATTTTTGGAGGTTTCCGCTGAATACCGAGAAAATTGAAGTCAAGATGTGTTAATTGCGTAGGATTGGCGCTGCTTTCGGTATCTGCGGCAGTAAAATATGTGTTCATTAAAAATATATTTGCGGAATAATTGAAATTTATTGTGACATAAGGTAGTTTAAGCGAAATATCGTTTCACCTACATATCAATGAATTTGGCTTCATTCTAAATAAAAACATTTCACCTATCCTGAAATACCAAAATATTGGCCTCTACCGATCTACTTTCCGAGATTTCTTTGACGAAAAATACCTGCCTTTTTACATGGAAAATGGTACGAATATGCACTCCAGAGTGACATTATTAAAAAATAAAGAATTTAAACACCTAAGTCTCGTCATAAAACTAGCAACATAAAGTTTGTATGCTTTCTCAACTATTTCTGAAAATAAATCACCGCATTAAGTGCTTCAGGATTGTAAAACACCTTCCGTTTTCAATGAGTTTCAAACGGACCGCGTGAAAAAATAAATAAAGTTAAAGTGTTTTATGGAAATTTTAAATTAATTACTTCGATTTTTAGTCATTTAAAAGTATATTATTGCACTATTAATAATAAAATATTTTATTCATGCTTGCTACAGCCGCTCAAATTAAAACGTTTTCTTAGAATACGATCTCTATTATGACTAGGGAACTATCACGTTCAAACTACCATAATTTTGGTTTTCTATAGCTAACGCACTCACTCAGTGAAGGCAGGATTTTTTAAAGCCCAAATGAAAAAAGTTGGAATTTAGTTTTTGTTACGACTCACCCAGTCCCGGTGGAACCTCCTTAACGCATGGGCCGCAAATATTTCCTGTGATTTTTTCCCGAGAGCTAATTTTGAACTTATATTACAGAGGGCCGGTAAATAGTCAGCAAAAGCAGGAATTTTTAAGCAAATTAAATAAAAGTTAGGAATTTAGCATTCGTTTTGACTCGAAGTCGCTATGTGACTTCCTTAATGGTAGTTAAACACCAGAAGTACCGCAGGGGTCATTTTTATCCCATTCCATTTTGGACAAGCCATTACTTATGAGTTATGACTCTTACGTCTCAGCTTTAGCATATTTCCTTACTTTTACTTTTTTTACCAGGAGAATATAATGTGAAAATAAGAACTTCATAGCTCCAACAGTTTTTAATGTATATTATCTACTACCTATCAGTACAAGAGGGGTTATTTTGACGCCAGACTATTTCTTTGTGTTTTACATACATACATACATACATACTCATCACGCCGTTCCCTTCCGAGGTAGGCATAGTCAAAATGTTTCACTCATTAACTCATAATTGTACACCTAACTCTGCTTCAATAATTTCCTCCATACTGACCTATCCTTGCAAACCTCTTTTGCCTCATTTAACCCCATACACTGTTTCATACACGCCCTCCTGTTTTTCAAACTCCTAGTATTCCTCCTCCTAAGAATTTCCTCAATCACATTCAACCACAACTTTCTCGGCCTACCTCTACCTCTCACACCATTCATTCTACTCTGATATATCTGTTTCGTTATTCGACTCTCATCCATTTACTCAACATGGCCAAACCAACGAAGCACACTCCTTTCATACACGTCCATTACTGGAGCATTTAACCCACATTCATTCATGACCCACTCATTCCTGACCCTATACATCCTACTTATGCCGCAAATGCTCCTCAGATAACTCATACCCACGGTGTTTAGTCTGCTCTTATGTCAATCCTGACATCCCCATGTTTCACTACCACATAGCAAAGTGGTAAGAAGTACACTTTTGTACACGGTAATTTTCGCTTCCTTAGACAAGCACTCATTCCTTGATATGCTCCACATACTACCTACCACTTTCCTTCCAGCATTCGCACGTCTCTTTATCTCCTCATCTATTCATCCATCTTTCGAATACATCTTACCTAAGTTCACAAAATCATCCACCTGTTCAATTACTTCACCATTCGCCCGCATCACACAGTTATTCTCCCCATTCTCCTTATCAAAAACAACTACTTTTGTCTTGCACGCATTTACCTTCAATTCCATTCTCTCCGGTGATTCACAAAGCTTAACTAGGAGCTTCTGTAATCATTGTTAACTGCCTGAGATCAAAACAGTATCATCCGCATATAGAAGAACTCGCAAGTTTACATTTCCAATCAAAACACCGTCATTTTCACTACATGTGTCTCTAACACATTTATCCATAAATACATTAAACACCTATGGAGACATTACGGATCCTAGCTTTAAATCCCGATTCATTACAAACCTATCACTCAGAATCCCGTTAACTCTTACACTTGCCTTACTATTGTCGTACATCGCCATCATAACATTCAATAACTGCCCATTCACTCCATAGTCTCTCAAAACCTTCCACAACTTCTTTCTATTTACTCTGTCATATGCCTTGTCTAAATCGACAAACGCACAGTACACTTTATTTCGGACACTCATACATTTTTCTATTACTCGCTATATTGCAAAAAGGTGGTCATTATATCCTCTCCCAGGCATAAACCCACACTGCACACCCCATATTCTGTCGGAAGTAATATTCCTTACTCTTTCGATTAACATTTTACTGAACACTTTTCCCGGAATGCTCAATAAACTATTGGCCCGATAATTATTACATTCGGTCTTTCCTCCCTTCCCTTTGTACAACGGAACGATGATAGCATTTTTCCAATCCGCTGGAGCAACAGAAACCTGTAAGCATAAATTGTATAGTACACGCAGCCAAAAAATTATTAATTTACACCCACTTTTCAACATTTCACTGAATATCTCATCTATGCCTGCAGCCTTCCCATTTTTCAATATTCTCAGAGCCATTGTGACCTCCTTCTCACTGATATCCTTTTCCATCCTCACCTTCTCACATACCACTTACCAGGCTCATCTTCAACGCCTGCAATATTATTGTACAATTCTTCAAAATACTTCCTCCAGCAGCCCCTGATATTGCTCTCGTCCCAAATGATCTCTCCACTCTTGTTTTTTACCGCATTCATTCCCCTACCTTCACCAATCTTAGCCCTTTTTACCCACTTCCAAAACAGCTTTTTATTACCTTCAAAATCACTCTGCATTTTGTTAGCTTCATCCGCACGCATTTTTTCTTTGCTCTCTTTCACGAAGATTTTGCATTCATTCTTTTTCTTTCTATAAATTTCACATGCCTTAGTACGCTCTTCCTCATATTTGGAAGCAATCATATCCTTGTATGCCTCTTTCTTTTCTCTGACTGCAATTTTCACTTCTTCATTCCACCAAACATCACCTTTCGTTCTTCCTACCACTTCTTTTCCCCATATACTTTCAGCACATTCCACAATCACTCCTTTCAAACACCCCCACGCATCATTCACATTCTCGTTTCTGATATGCTCGTCCCATTTTCTCTGCTTCAACGATAGAGCATCCTCAAGCATGCAACCATACAGCATTCTTACCTCGCTGTCTAGCAACCTTTCCACTTTACTCTCAACTGCTTACGAGCTACATTCTTCCTTGGTACCCACTTTCTGCCCAGATTCACTTTGGAGAGTACCAAATAGTGGTCTGTTTCACATTCAGTACCCCTCATCACTCGCGTGTCCCTCACTAACTCTCTCAATCTCTCATCATACACAATAAAATCAATCATGCTTTTACAATCGCCCCTTTGCCAAGTATACATATGTATTCTTTTATGTTTAAACCATGTATTCGACACAAACAATCCTTTTTCCAAGCACACACTCACCAAGTTTTCACCCTCTCTCAGGTTTTCCCAAAACTCATCTTTTACACTGTCACTCTCTCCATCCACTGGTGCACAGCACGCCACAATCACAATTATCCTAATACCTACTTTCATTCGAACCCAGAGCAATCTAGGGGATACTAACTCGTACTTCCTTACTAGCAACTTAGCTCTCTCATTAAGAATGAGTCTTACACCTTGACTGCCGTGTACATTATCTTCAACTCCTGACCACAATGCCAGACTATCTCCATCTAATGTAACAGCATCCCGCCCCTTACGCTTAGTTTCACATGCACAAAACATCCATTCGTCTCACTTTCATTTCATTCAGCAACTCATGCTCCTTTCCATATACTCCTCTCACATTCCAAGTGCCGAGAGTCCAGTTCGTTTCCAGTCCGTATCTTGATGATCCAACCTTATTCAGCTTCCGCCGCCCATCGTGGCTTCGGCTGTCCGAGGCTACTGCGTGACTCTTAGGAGTAAATTGTTATAGAGTATGCAAGGTTACCAGCCTTCGCAGTACCTGCACCACGTGCAGCATTCCCTGCTAACGGTTACGGCGCTCTACCGGTCAGTTTTGGCACATTTTTGCCAGTATGCCACAAGAGAGACCAAAGCATAGCAATACCCTAGGCTCGCTTTCTCTATTCTGCACAAGCTATGATCCCTTCTGAAACACTACCTTGAGAGCCAGCATACTGTTTCCCGCGACCCACCACTAGGAGGTATATGCGGTGTACTGACACACAGGGTCACCTTTACGTTTTTATTCGAGTTTTTTCGTTATATAATGGAGTTTTATTAAACTACTATTAATTATTCTTTCTAAACAATTTGCTTATTACTCCAATTAAAAAATCGTATGTATTAAAAAAACATTATTTCAATGGGTTGAAGCCGACCTAAGTCGGAACTAATAGGTGGCCACAATGTCTGGTACTTTTAGCGTTAAGGAGTAACTCATAATAAAAACGGTGTACTTTATGTTAATGCTTTTACCGGTTTCGACGTCTATAGCATCATTTTCGAGGTAAACAGAAGGAAAATTACAAATGCGAACCTTTTTATAGTAACTCAAGTAAGATGGGGTGGAGAAAGGGGAATCACGGGAGAAGAGGGAAGGATAAGCAACGTAAGTTCACGAGTTTGGAGAAGGACAATGAGGAAAGCGGAAGGAAGGTCAGATGGTGATGACAACAACAGAGGGGAGGGAGGGTTAGTAAGGAATAAGTTAAAATTTAAAACTATAGTCAATAATTAGAGAACATTTAAACCTCGTCATATCATTTAAAACAGTAAAAATCAGATGTAAGAGAAAATTTAGTCATTTTTAGGATTTCTAAAACACCCAGTTTAAAAATTTTGTTTTAACATGTTAAAACATTTTTACCCCGTTTGTTTTTTGAGTTATTCCTTCTCATGGTTCCACAACGTAACGCCACAATCTATTTATTTGATTTTTACCGTAAACGCATGGAGGCAAATGTTTCCTGTGACTTTTTTTCCGAGAGCTAATTTTAAACTGAATTTATATGACAGAGGGCCGGGGTATTTTGAATCTCAATGCTGATTTTGAATAGATAATGTATTATCAGCAAAAGTAGGAATTTTAATGACAAATTAACAAAAATTAGGATTTTTCGTATTTATTTTGACTCGCATAGTCGTGGTGAAATCATCTTTGTGGAAGTTTAAGCGATTTTCCCGAGGAAACAGTGAGGGACCCGCCATCAAATTTAAATGATGATCACTAAATTCAATTATTTTGTATTCTTGGCCAATAGATATGGTGATATGAATGGAAAAACTGTTTTTAAGACTAATGATTATAGTACATATATAACTAACTTATAACTAACTATATTATATTTTATTTTTATCTCATATTATACAATAAAAGCGCCTTATGTTTTTTAGTAATTATTTATATTGATATATAAATAATAAAAAATGAAATTTCAAAACTTTTTGGAGAACGTATAATTTGCGTCGCTAAACATTTCCAACCGCTATCTGTGCGTTAGTATCTCCTCATATGTATATTCTCTTCAGAGCACACGACTGTTCTATATCTCATATGAAAGGGATTCTACTTTTTGGAAACTATTTAAATAAGTAGTGAGATCACAGATGCCATTTTGGTATAATTAATAAGTTGATTTTTTTAACAATAGGTTGAAATTCCATTATTTTTAAGTAATTTGTCTCAGGAATTACCTTAAAACCTCTGATATTAATGTTGCTCAAAGTTTTCAGCCTAGTTTTTGTCACAAGATAATGGCACTTTATAGCGCACAAGCCCAAGTATACATTTCTTTGGAAGCTAATGTGCTTCCTTCCCTGTTTCATCACCATGGCTATCCTGTTGATAATTGGCTGATTTTCGATTAGCCACAAAACCTGAAAATTTTAAACATTTCTAAAATTTACTTGACCTGCCCTCCGATGGCGTTATAAAGGATTGAAATTCGATAGTATACATCCAGAAATGTGATTGAGGGTGTTTAGATGTCCATGAATTCACAAGATGATCATCCATAGATGTCAGGCACAATTAAAATGTAATCAATTTGTGTTTTTGCGGATAATTAAGTTATTTCCTCCTATATATAAGCCACTGAGGTTTGTAGCGTAATCATTCCATACGGCTACATATGTAAAGAATAGTACTACTTGCAAGTAGGCTCCTAATATTTCGACAGTCATGTTTTTTCAGAGGAAAAATAAGAACCTTTTTTAATGAGAATCAGCTCTCATTTCTCCTTTGGAAAGACACTAAGGCTGTTGAAATATTAGGAGCATTCTTGTGTAGTTTCGCCTGTGTCGCTGTATTTCATAGTAAGTATATAACTAAGTATGCAAGTTGACGCTTAATCTTTATTTATTTCATTTCACAAGAAACACTAACAACGACTCAGGTATTTCTTAAATATTTCATGATAATTTGGTGGTGAATTCTTACATACGAACTTACTAATTATCTGTTCTCAATTGCCAGGTGTCACATTATTGCTAAAAATTGCTAAAAATATTGCTATATCTTCCTCTGTCCGGGGCCAACCAAATAGTTGAAAAGCTGATTGAATTGCTGAAACTCTAGTTTAACTTTTTTTAAATAGACAAATTCAAGAATAATTTGTATACTTTGATATTAGAAGGAACAGGAGGACATTTACGCTTTGCGATGCGGGGAGCTATGAATAAACGTCGATTCAGATAAGGAGACCCACCCGCTTTCTTATCACGTTAGTCACTACTCCGTTTTTTCGCAATAATTAGTCGTTTTGAAAATTTAAATTGAAACATTTTTTTAAGGCTGTGCTCTGATTGTAATCGCAAAAGTACCATCCCGAACTTGTACCGGGATAAGACCTTGGAATGAATGGGAGGAGTCTCGGTGACCTTTAAGCTTTAGTGATTACCACGAGTGAAATATATTTCCGTCAGCGTGGTGAATGAGAATTGTGTGACGGATGTGACTGTGATTCACCCTCGCGTGCTCCGTGGATCAAGAGGACCTGGGCCTTTCTTCCAGCACGCAATGCCAAAGGAAAAGCCAAAGACATCGCGCCGCCATATTCATAAAAGCATTTTCTCGTGCAGAATTTTGAATAATTAACATCAAGGGAAATACTTTTTACCACTAGCGAATAAGTTTCTCATTCGAACACTCTTTAATCTTCAAGAGATTTTGGAGAAAACTGGTTAAAACCACAGAGACCAAAAGCAGCAATGGATGTAATTTGCGCAATACGCCATGTTCTTAGCCATTTCCATTCCGGATGGTAGATGAGATCCTTCCTTTCAATGCATTGAGGTTAACGGAGATGGTGCTTTATATGGTTGCCAATGCTCAAAGCTGTAACGCGGGCGTTGCCTGTCCCACATCATCGTTTACACCGATTTTCCAGTAGCGCTTACGGGATGACGCACTAATTTTGCAATTTAACAATGTTTTCCATCTACAACTACTAGAAATCGCTATTCATGTATTTATTTCATATTGGAACTCCTTACATACATTATTTATTTATTAACATTAATAACAATCCGCATTCTTACATAAATATATACAAAATCATATAGAGTGATGCCCGCTATCAAAACTTTTGGGAGCCTGCCCATCGGAGGCATTCTGTTAATTCATAACAGTGGCAGATGGATTTTATCGTGTTTAATTATCAAATTTGATCGTAAAATTTGTTTAAAACCCTAAACTTTCATCCCTGAGCAGTAATAAAAACTTAAAATTATCCATTTTTGACATACTTAATCAAAATGAAGAGATAATCAACAATCATGGAGGAAATTATCAAAGTTATTTTACCTCTCGGTTTGTATCAACTGTGCTACCCTTTCGTTTTGAAGTTTTTTGCCTGGTGAGTAAGGTCCGTAACGAATTTTTAGGAAAAATAGGCGTTGTGTTGCAAATTGAGTCATTCAGTAGAGCAAATGGAAAGATGCTGATGGTTCAGTGGTGGCGATCCGTGAAAGAAAATGGCTTTTTAATGAGAAAATAATTCTTGTAGTTGATGCCCAACGTGAATCTCATATCTTATTTTGATCGTCAGTTAGTCTCAGTCGTCGCTGGGCGACGCATTTTCAAGTCAAAAATTGTTAAATGAAAACGGCGTTTCATTCCGCTTATTTTAAATTCTACTAGTTATTTTCAATGAGGAATATTTGTCTTATTTAGATATTTTTGAGTCTAACGTTTTGATTTAACGTCTTAAGAATTAAGTTAAGCAAAGAAAAAGCGATACCCTTTGAATTCGAATGCGTGCTGTTGTACTAAATGATAAGATAACTTTGCAGCAATTTCTTCAGGATTCACTTAGGACACACAGGATAGAGTAAAGCGTAAACAAGAAAACCATTCGTCACCGGTAACAAATGTTATCATTTTTTCCAGTGTCATATTAAAATCGGAATTATCTCCATTTCTTTCCCAAATATCATTGCTTTTAGTTAAGTTTCCAATATCAATTTACAGTTATCCATTTGTGCCCCTTCAAAATGATGATTACGCTGAAAATAAATGAGAGCATGGGATTTGTTTTTTATACTCTGCTCTTAAAGAAATGGCCAAAAATTCGGTGTATACTCTCGAAATGCATTACACGGAGCTTCAATTTAGCTTCTTTGTACTTACTCTGAGCTAAAACTTTTTTCTTGAAGTAATCATCAGAGTACTGGGCATGCTTCAACTGTTGATCTGCTCTGCACAAGACAAAATATTATACTTGATATGGCCAGTATAACCGATGATACATGTGCAATAAACCTGCCGCCCGAAGCTCATTGGCGCCGTGCGATGGCGAGCAAATAAAACTTTTTTCAAATAGTTGCTTAAAAAAACTACTACTAAGCAGCCTATCCGAGAATCTTAAGTGATATCAATTAACCTTCATTTCTCAAGGAATGAGAATTTCTGAAGGTTGGTATTGCAGTGCCATTCATAATCATATCCTGTGCTGAGCTCCTCTGAAGGAGAAATATCTTGGAGAAATAAAACCATTTACAGCGGAATCACTCAAAATTTGGGTAACCTAATATTGCTCTTCTGAAGCAGTGTACATTTTGCTCAGCTAAAATGAATTACCTCTGACAGATGTCTTTTAAATCCAACCTTATGGGCGGGTTAGTCTTAATAGCTGGCGTAATGAGGCACCACCATGGTCAGCTGCGACTTAGCACAGGAAAAGTAAAAAAGGGTGTCACAACTGTATTTACTAGACTGTGATATGGTTTCATTGATATTTTGGGAAATAAACTTGAAACAGCACGTGCTCCATCAAAATTCATTGGTAGGTCCCACTTGGCATAGTCAAGGCTATTAATAAATGCTACATACTCCTTTGCATCTATAAATTATAGATAATGCTTTAGTTCATGGCTAGTCCTAGGTTATAAAATCAAATAAGGTAACGAACTATGAAATACAGGATATGGTTTGACAACCAATATAATTTTTAAAAACCTTTTCTCCGCTCTGAAGGCCTACTGCGCTGTCATTTCCATTGTATTTTGGTCTCAAGAAATTTTAACAATTTGCAATTAACTCAAAAACATAATCATATGCAAAAATGGTTGGAATCCAAGATTATGGCGAAATTTCTCCTTGAAAACAGTTTTTCGCTAATAGCATATACATATTTGTTTTAAAATACTATTCAACCCCTTTGTTACCTCCGCTCTAGTTTAAAAATTTATGGATTTTTTGCGGTCAGTTTGCACAGAAGTTATCTTAGAAATGTGCAATTTTTTTGCTGGTAACAAACAGAGGACATCTTATTTATACATGATCATATTATTAATCAGATTAATTTGAAGTCATTTAGCCGTCAATCACCCTGAACAATGGAAATGTTGTGTATCAATATTTTGTCAACTTTTTCTAAAATATTTTCCATAATCTCCTGGCTGAATTCTTAAAATTTATATTACAAGGTTTCCTATATGATACATTTTGCTAAACCGTTAAAATTTTCATAAAACAGACGTTTAAATGGTTGCATAATTTTTTATATAAATATAGTTTCCTGCTAGATTAGAGTTAAAAATAAAAATAACTTTTGCTGGATTATTAATCTCTGCCTGCCTTTAAAATTCCTTTATCTGAAATTTCTCCAAACTCACCTTATCCATGGTGGTCCATCGATAGGTTATTTGTAACATGGCGATTTTTTATGTAATATGTCGGACATTAAAAAAACTCACGCATGGAACAGAGGTTTAGATTGTCAACTCTTATTTATCGGTGGAAAATATAGATTTTAGGCGGAATTGAAATTAAAAACAAATGATGATTAGTATGATATGTTCAAATTTCTTGCAAGAAATTCCCATTATTTGAAATCATTCAAAACTCCTCGTCGATGCGTATTTCGAGGCGACCTGCAGTTGTCATTCACTGGCTAGTGATACTTGAAAGTGGTTACTTTTTGTGGTGTCATGTTTTCGGGAAGTTAAAAGTAGTATATCATTAGCCCCTTGGTGATTGGATATCATTTTGACAAACGAGATTGATTTTTGAAATTGTTTTTATACATGCACATGAAACATGACTCCAAAAGTTTACGAGTCATCGAGGACATTCTTTTTAACTTTAACGGGTCGTGTTAAAGACGTATATTGGAATTTATGCTATTTGACCCCTGTAATGAAAGGATACTAGTTATTAATATTCGTCTGATTCGAAGGAGCAATTTCTGTCCATTTTATTCCCAAAACCTGAATTCCGAAGAATTTTTGCTACTTAATGGGTTCAAAGTATCATTGCAATTAGGAACCTATTTAGCGGGTCACTTAAGTAAATTATCTTGTCAAGTATCAAGTATCATATCAGTCATCAAGTATCTTATTACTAACACGATTGATCGTCATCTCAATGTCTCTTAATGGCATATGATCATCGCCTCAATGGCTCACAATGGCTTGCAAGATTTCATTGCAATAACACTAAATTCTCTGCTAAAATATGTATTTTAGAAATCAGAGTAAAAGCAATAATAAATACATCCAACGAGTGAAACATAACAGCAATGCACCAAAAGCAGTCGGCCCTAATATATTAAATAACTTGTGGCAGTATATGCGGCCGATATATGCGATCGTTTTGGAAATGGTTGTGGCTCCACATGATTCAAAATTCTTTGTTATGACACAACCCTAACCCATAGGCCCTCAATGCTACGGAAGCTGGGAATATCCTTCATATATAGTAGTAACCTTATTTTTCAAGTTTTGAGATATTATCTTTAACCACATTTCTTCGGGATAATCTTATGTGATGATAACGCATTAAATGCAACGCAAAGTGCTACGCACGAAACTGAATTCATAGTCGTTAAATGAAGATAAACACAGCCTTTGAAATGGATAACTTTTACATTGGAGCATATATATTGCATTAAAGAAAAAATTACAAAATGCCTTTTGGCGAAATACCGAGATACAAGTGTATAGCGTTCTTGAATGTGAGTCCATTTGATGAGAGCAGGAGTGAGGTGCCTTTTGGTGGCCAGGGAAATGCAGAGTGCCTTGCACTGAATTCGAAGCCGGTCAAGGAGTATGAGAGAAGCCCCTTTTCTCATCATGCAGGTCTGAACACAAAAAGTAGGGGAAATCTGGAAGAGAAGAGGAAGGGGAAGAGAGGAGAAGTACTGTTGCCCATGGCGCATGAATATATATTATGGATTTGGATGTTCGGCATTGTTGCCTAGGCTACATGTTGCCTAAATTTCCACTTTTAGTTCACCCAGTCCTTGGCGCTTCTTCGATTAGAGTCTTTGCAGTTGTTATTGTAAATAGACGCAGTTGATTGTTGCTAACATGAGACTGTGGTAAATATTCAATAACGATCGAGGAGATATGAATTACCTGATGCTTTGAATAATATCTTGCTATTTTTGTTATCTAAAATTTACTTTTTAAATGCTTGAGAGGAAATATCAATTACAGGAAATGTGTAAAAGGTTTATAAAACGTTCATCGTGTGCCGATTACGATGTTTGCCATAATCCGATTATAATTGGAATGTATTAAGCCTGTTTTGCCTAAACAAAGAATTCTGAATGCCTTGTTTGAACAGAACTTGCATCGTACCAGGCTGCAAAACAGGGTATGCGTCTACGAGAACCCAAAATAGGAGACGAGGATTGAAAAATAATAATCTTTTCAAGGCGGCGGTAAGTGCATCCCTTTTTACCTGCACTGCAATGATGGCTATCGGAAATACTCATGAAGTCACCACGCATTATCATTAAATTTCCGTATAGCGATATTCACGAAGTGCTAAGAAGTTAATTGTGCATTTGTGTAGTTAAATTTGGAGAGGAATAAAATATATCTGTACACCGGACGATACTAAACAAGTGTATAATTGCATTCCGAGTGTAGTACTATATTTTTTATCCACTGCCCACTGCATTATGATTAATTGTAAGTAAAATCCATGTAAATTCATGGTAAAACCGGTAAGACGTGTTTATTTACAATCTGTTGACTGTATTTACATTTGAACTTCCGTTTTTCATCATTAGGCAGAACCACTTTCCAAAAAGTTGTTTGTTTACTGGAATTCTAGACAACGCTTTGTGGCAACGAGATCCCAATATTTATATTCATGCCATGGCGATTGGCTGAGGTATCCCAGTATTGCTAGTTCATGATTCACACCGAAGTTATAGGGGGCCTTACTAGCGTTCAGGGTATAAAAATGATCCTCTAGGACAACCGCGGCCAAGAAATTCGCAAGCCAAGCGATGAGGGAGTTAGATCCTGGCAGTTCGTGACTCCAAGGCGAACAGTCACGAGAAGGTTATGCTGCATTTTTGGCACAAAAGATGGCGATTTTTTTCAATCTCTTTCGTTATTTCTCATCTCTTCTAGAAACGTATGCCTGTTTTTAAAAAAATTATTGTATCCACTCACGCTAATTTTTGTATCCTAAATAATAGCTTAGCCTATTTCAAATATGCTTTAAAATTTGAAATTGAATATTAGATACGTAGTATCGACTCGTAGTTTTTTATTATTGTATGAATTTCCAAAGAATTCAACTTATATTTTCGAAACTTAACATAACAGCTGGCCAGAGTATATTTATTAACGTTATGAGATCAGCTTATCGCATCATACCGTGCGCGAATTCATCAGTCATTTCACTTTATTCTGACACACCTAATCCTCGATAAATTTACACTACGCTATGGTATAAAATGAACTACATATTCGGTTTTATAACGTTCCGGAACGCTATCGCATGCCCAACCGCCACTGTTCTCTATTCATCCACAAGCCTTCTATTCACTGCTTTTCTCTTATTCCCTTTTCTATGCCCTCTCTCCAACTAATTTTGGGCCTTCCTCTTCATTTCTACCATGTGCGTTCGACATTAAAATTAGCTTAAGTAATCTCTCTTTTATCATACATTGTATGCGACCATACCACAAAAGCTGTTATTTTTAAACGTCATTGACTATTGTGCGGATGGCTCCCATTATATTTCCTATTCTCTCATTCGTGATTCATTCCCGCCTGGATGTAATCGCAGATCGTCTCCAGTAATACACCTCCATAATATTTAGCATTTGTTTTGTTTTCTCCTTCATCTACCATATCTCACTCCCATACGTGATAATACTTCTTACAATTGATGTATATATTCTCTTTTATTAGCTTTGGATATACCTTGCAAGGATATCCAAAAAAATTGACTACTTACATGGATTATTGTCAAGTTCTGTTGGTCCGATCCCTGGAAAACCTGATGACAGGCTCAGCTGTCTATCGGGATTCCGGAGACACACGGGCCAACAGAATCGTCCAGCAAGTACTTACAGAAATAAAGTTTAATTTAATGAAAATATTTATAGGTTTGAATATTTTATTGCGAATAATAATAATTGATCAAAATATAAATTGCTTGTTTGATCAAAGCTTCTTTGATCTTATGAAAAAATTATCTAAATTTGTTCTTATCATGTCAGGTGTAGGTAACACATAAACATTTCGTCTCACAATCAGTAGTGTAATATTTATTGGTAACATTTGAGTGTTGATTGTTCCCAATTTTTCTATGGAAGTCGCAATAAATTTTACCATATTGTATCTCCTCTGAACCCTAAGGTGCTTCTGAAGTTCTTTTGCGACGCGACAGTTCCTTTCGCGTGTAAATTAGGTACCACAGTTGAGTGGTCCCGGTGAAAGTTAATAATGCCTCCTCTTCCTTGCTTCTCCTGGGCAGCTCTAATGAAAGCTGTGATGAAGGTTATCCGTTTATAACTGCGGTCTCAGTGACCTCATCAAAACCCTAGCCGACCACTCACCGGTTGGTGATGGCCCACCCTCGCAGGACATCCAAACGCCACCAACGACCCCGTTTCTCTGCCGAATGTCCTGTGAGAGAAAATTACTTTTTTTCGGAAAAATGAAATCTGATTACGATTTGGCGGGATGAAATCTTCCTTCAATGATTTTTCTTAGTGCAGACTGTTAAAAACGTTCTTCAGCAATCCCCAGGTTTGTTTTTTTAGATACACTCAGTTCATGCAAAAGAGGAATATTGACGTAAACTAGAGCTAACGTACCGTTACATTTTTTTAGATGAAATAATTTATCAGTACCTTTATGATTAAAATGTTTAGCTGGAAAAGTTGCTATTGTGACTTCTAATTTAGGAAAAAACGGGTGATAGTGTCAAATGAGAAATGTAATAAATAAGTTATTTTATTAAATTGAGGAAAATTTGCAATGTAGACTGGCGAAAATATTAAACCCTGCATTAATAGGAGTTCATAAAACAATACAATTTACACGCACCATCATTTATACCTTGGATTTGGTTGAAGCCGGTACATTTTAGAGGTTTTTCAGGCCTCCTGTACTCAACTAACTTTTTTGTCTTCAACGAAATTTTTACTGAGGAAACTTATTGCTTCAACTAATTGTATAGCGTTTGAATTTTAGAATTCCAACCACTAAAAGGTCATTAAAAAGTTGAAATTGTATTTCCTTCGCTCCACAAAATGAGGTGAATATGGTACACCAACGTTATTCGTTGAAAACACTTAGATATATTGACGCTTATTTAACTTCTACTAATTAGTTTCCTAAATACAACAAACGTCGTTGGAATTGGCAAAGCAATAGAATATTAGTGCATTTTTCTCTCTTCATCTCCTGGTAATATGAACTAAATGGCCCAATCATGAAAACAAATGACAATAATAGAGTAATAAGACTGAACCCATGCACATTGCATCATTATTAATGGCGTTGCTATTAACCTTTTTTATTGCTTTCCTCGTTTTTCAATATTAGAACGAGAAAAGGTGAACATATTTCGTATTTTTCACGAGACATAATTTACGAGAAGCTGAAGTGGGTCTCGAACCCTTAAGAGCGGAAAATATTTCCGTCGGAAATGGAAAACGAGCTATTTCATCTGACGTCGATGATTCAATTGTCGCCGTTGGCATTTTTTGCTTCGCGACCCAAAACTGGATTCCAGCTTCATTCAAGCATGAAACGATAGCGTCGGTGGCAACTGCGGGACAATTGACCTAATTTTTCTCCAATAGGGTTTCTCTGTGGATTTCCAAGAAAATTTCAATTTTTGGAAACATTCAAAATCTGGACGGTTGTTGGATTTAAAATCATCTTCCAAAGCATTTACTATAATTGCGTAGTTGTTCGCAAGTTTTAATGCCTATTAAATATTTTTCAAGTCATTATTATTTAATATCATTATAATTATATATTTATTTATCATTTTTCTAGCTGAAATCATATCTTGTGAAATACATGGGTAATTTTTGGTCAATCAATGGCAATGACAAGGCTTACACTTGTCGAAGGAAAAATTGCCAATGGGTTCTTCAATTTTGTCTATTTTTCTGAGGAAAAACGGAATCCATACCATTAGCATAGCAATTTATTTTTTGTAGTTCATAAAATGCGAGTACATACCTTGGTAATGAGAATATTAAATTGATACTTTGGTATATAAAATATTTTTAAAGTCTTTATGGCATTATAAATGGGTCATTAAATCGAAAAAGTAGTTTCCTCGACATTAAATAAGGGACGATAATGGCTAGGTCTGCGTCTTCCAAGTATAATTAGAGGACGAAATTAAACACTTTATGTTTACCTAGGTGCTTCATTTTCTTGTTTTATTTTTCATTAATTAGTCCTGTTTTCTTTTTCTCTCAAAGACGTATTGTTCTTAATTGATTGCTAAGAAGTTCTCTGTACAAATACTCAGTACAAACCTGACATTTTTGTGCTGTATTAAATCATACAGCGCAATGAGAGTTAGAATTCTACAAGTGAGTTTCATAAAAATAGTATTCCTTGCAACGATTTGCTTCAGTCCCTGAGGTTCCTAGACGTTAAAGGAAACTACACTCTTCTTTTCGTGGTATAATTTTATAGTCTGTATATTTCACTGTAAATTGAACAAAGTTTGTGCCGCCGGAAATGCTTCCATATTTTCCGTGAGGGCATAAAATTTATGGTATTGTTATTTCACGTTTGGCTGATACTAACCGATGGCTCCAATAAATCAGTTACACCCCGAAAAAAAAAACTTTTACCATCCAATTCATAACAATGGGATCATTCACAATCGTGCGATTCGAATCATCATATTCTTCTCGATCGTCTTTTATTCGCAATTGTTTCCTCGCTAAAAAAATGAACCCGTGGAGATCGAGGATGTCGCGCGGCAGGCGGCCGCGGTCATTAATAATGCTTGCGTTTTAATCGGGGAGGAAACGTTAATTACCAAAGGCACCGCAAGAGCGAGCCAGCCGCTATAGATTGTACCATCGGGGGCGGGGTAGGGGACTTGCGAAAGGGTGGGGATAGGGCATTGGGATGAGAACAAGGAGGGAGGCGGACGGATAGCAATAAAGGGACTGGGATGGACGGACGATAAAAGCCTCGCGAGCTGTCGCATTAATTAAAAGAACGTCCCCTGGCGGGGCGTGGTGTGCCAACGGACTGTCTTCATCGAGGAGAGTCTGACTCTGGTTAGTTCCGTCCGCGTGTGAATTTGAGGTTTTCTCGTGTGGGTGTGTGCGAGTGAGTGAGGCGGGACGAGCGGTGAATGATGGTCGACCTAGATTATCGCCGATGAGAGTGGATGCAGAGGAAGGGTCGGCCAAGTCGGCAGTGGGGGAGGGGCGAAGGGGGAAAGTGGAGGGGTGGGGGGTGGTAGACTTTGTACAGGTGATTGCTGTTGGGACAGCCCTCAGTCGACGCACGATACTCTGCATAGCTGTCGAGATCCAAGTTTCCACGTTTTCGTGACTTTAATCGATGGATCACATCTTGCTTGACTGCTCCGGGGAAAGGGAACGTTTCCCATCTTTATGAGGAATTAAAAAATACTTATTAAAGTTACTCAACCTTCTTCTACACGCATGACTTTCGGTGAAAATTTTGATATATTTGCAATTCTTGTTGGTCATACGCCACGATGGTTTAAATGAATATTGCGAATTCTGTTCTTTACCAATTTTTACTAAAGTTTGCTAAATAAACCTCGAATTAAGGGCTCCAGCTGTACAAACCCTTTATTAGAGAGAAATTTGATAGTTGAAGAATATTCATATAGAGTTAGTTGTGGTAAAAAGTTTCATTAATTTTCAGAGTCGTGTTAAGTCATTAAAATTATAAATTTATTGAGAGGATTCATGGACAGTAGAGGATGATATATTTTAAGTGATCATAGAGCCTTTAAAAATTTGTTGCTAAATAAATTAAGATTCTGATCAGAGGAAGAAATATGTAAGGAAAATTTACAGGAAAGTAATTCTGGTCCTGTTGGTGGGAATGTGCTCGTAGCTCTGTCATTATATACTGATTTTTCGGATAGCCTCTAGTAGAATAGCAGAGTAGAATTCAGGTCATTATCCTGTGCCTTCTTGATGTGATAATTGATATATTGGCTGAGAATCGTAGGTGTGTTACTCCAAATCCAAACTTTTCGCGAATGACGTCGTTCTGGTCGGAATAAGTGAAGAAGAATAGGAAAAAGAGAAAAAAGGAGGTCTGAAAGCAAGTAGGGAGAATCCTGAATATCAATCGCTTTTTCGGAGGAGTGCAACCGCATGGTTATGGTTTAAACATAGTTCAGCAGTTTCAGCATGTACCTTCACAAGTAAAATTCGGAAGATGGTTGCATGGAAAGAAAATATACGGCACCATTTACAGGCAGGCCGGAGAAATCGGTAAGTTGGTTGTTTGGCATAGCGTGGAGAGGTAAGATCAGAACAGAAAAAAGAGATTGAGAAAAAGAGACAGAATCATTGGAATATCAAAGACGGTTTAATGAAGTTAACACATCATGGACACGTAGGGAGACTACCTTTCGATTACGTGGATAAAATACCATAAGATCGATTTGGAAGGGCAAGAAAAGCCAAGAAGAGATTTTAGACAATGTAGAGGAACTGATTATTTAACTTTAAGAATACAGGAATTTTTGGCATACCTGTAAGTACCTACAGGGGTCAATTTTGCCCCTTAGAATTACTCTTTCTCAAGGACATTTTTTGACACAAATATGACATTTTTAATTGAGACAACATGCAAGTTGTTTCGAAAATATTTCTCTCAAAAGCTTAGTTTGCTTAAGAATCCAGGGATAAGAGCTGGGACGTTTCTGTCATAAATAATTCTTTCATTGGTTGTTCAATAGCTTGCTATGCAATAAAAGCCTGGATCTGGAGCTGAGAAAGAGACTAGCTAAATGTTATTCATGGAGCGTTTTCATGTATGGATGTGAAGCGTGGACATTAGGTAAGATGGAAAGGAATAGAATAGAAGCTTATGAAATGTGGATGTGGAGAAGGATGGAAAAAGTAATATGGGTAGATAAGATGAGAAATGAAGATATTTTGAGCAAAGTAAAAGAGGGAAGATCGCTCCTAAAGGAAATAAGGATAAGGGAAGGAAACTGGTTGGGCCATGTGATGAGAGGGAAAAGTATAATAACTGTGGTACTTGAGGGTTCAATTGAAGGAAAGAAAAAGAGAGGAAGGAGAAGAATTAAATTGGTGAATCAGGTGAAGACCATCAGCAATGATGAAGCAAAGAAAGAAGCTCGGGACAGAAGCGGATGGAGACAGCAGTGGTGTACGGGACCTGCCAGCAGGCAGAACACCAGATGATGATGATGGTTGTTCAAGCCTAAGATTGGTTTACTCTAGCCCTCCATCCTTCCCTATCTAATGCTAGTTCCCTTTATTCCCGGTAGCTCATCCTATGTACTTACCTCTTTGTTTAGTCTATCCTTTTGGCCAACTTTTTCCTCTATTTTATCTTCAATTATGTTCTTCATAAACGCATTGTGTATCAGGGAGTGTCCAATCCATCTGGTTCTACTTTTCTGCACGGTGTCCCATATGGTTCTTTCCTCTTCTACTCTTCTGTACACTTCCCCATTTCTTACTTTTTCCGTCCATTTTATCTTCAGCATCCTCCACCTACACCAGGGTTTGAAGACTTCTAGCCTTTTCTTGTCTGCTTTTTCAATGGTTCATGAATGAATATTCGTTACGGATTCTCGACTCGTCGCCAAAAATGTTGCCTAGAATTACGGAAACGAACAACTTTTTCGATTGAGTCACCGTCTAGTGATGAAAGTCGGCAGTTCAAATGTAAATACAGTCTACAGATCATAAATAATCACATCTTACGCGTTTTACCTACCAGAAATCATAATGCAGTGGATAAAAAATGTAGTACTTCACGCAGGACGTAAATGCATCCTTTTCTAATATTTGTTGGTCTACAAATATATTAAATTCCTCTCCAAATTTAATTGTACAAATGCACAATTAACTTCTTAGCACTTCATGAATATTGTTCTACGGCAAGTTAATAATAATACGAGGTAAAAAAAGGGGAATGAATTAGAAGGCGGATACAAGTACTAGGAGTAATTAAAACACAAGGTCCGACAATATCATCAATGGATGAGAAATTGCGCCAATAACAATCATTTTAATAACAAATAAAGGAGAGATTGTTGAACCTATTCCGAGGCCACACATGAATAGTAGGTTACACATTAACATCCTCATCAATCTATGTAGATCATACCTTCTGATTCCTAAGGCTCTCAACAGGTAATAAACCAAAAAAATGTATCTGTAAATTAACAGTAAAATATCCACACATCAGAGAAAAGACTCACAATGGAAGTTTCATTTTCCTATTATACACTTCCTGAAGTACATATTTCCTCTCTAGCATCTAAAAAGTCACTTTTAGGTCTCAAAAATAGTCAGCTATTTTTCATAGCATCAAGTAGTTCATATCTCTTCAATCGTTATTGAATATTCACCGCAGTCTCACGTTAACAACAATTAACAACGGCTATTTACGATTTGACTGAGAAGACTTTTTTTCTAAGTGGCGCCAAGGACTGAGCGAACTAAATGTGGAAATTGAAGCAACATATTACCTAGGCAACGATTCCAAACCTTGAAATCCATAGTATATATTCATGGGTCCATGCTTCCGATCCATAGAATGTGCTACGCTCTACATGCATGTTTTTACATACTGTTTCCTGGTTTGTAGTCATATCTTCTTTGAGCACGGCTGTTGTCTTTTTCCCATGAACGCCTTCTTAGCATGAGCTATCCTCCACTTGATGTCCGTTGTACTTCATCCGTCCCAAGTGATGGTACTCCCGAGATATATCATAAATAATGTATTATCCAAAATGAAAAGGGGTCATTTGAAATTTTGCTTTATTTTGCAAGAATGGAGATTTATATAAACGTACTATAGTCAGCCATTTCAACATTAAGGATGTGGAATATAAGAACTTGGACCCGGGACTTCTCTCCATTGTCCCCGGGAATTCTCTCCATTCGTAGTCTGGGTCTCACGAGTCTTTGTGCGGCAATTTACCCTAAGGGTATTCAATTTTGGCTGTTCAGATGTTTTTAATATTTTTACGAAAGACAATAAAACTCCATTCTTTAATATAAAAAACTTGAGTAGAACAGGGAAGAGAGATAGCCCGAGGCCAAAATGACCCCTCCAATGGCAATAGGGAGAAGGTAATGTACATTAATAAATATTGTTGCTATGAGGTTCTAATTTCCACCTTATATTTTTATGCAAAAAAGGCAAGAAATATGAGAGAGCTTGGACGATTCTGTCAGAAATAATGTATCGCCCAAAATGAAAAGGGGTCTAAATAACTCTTTCGGTACTTCTTGTGTTAGGGACCTAACCAGAAAAATTCTTACGTATGACGAGTGTATGAGTAAAAAGGGGTGGGTTTACTTGTGGAAAATAGCGACCCAATGTGAGAATGAGAAAACCTGAGTAAAAGGAAGAAGCTTGGGAGAGTTGAGGGTATATATAGGAGAGGGGATGGAAGCAGGTCAACGCTTTGAACTTCCCAGAATAGCAGCTTTTGCTCGCCTGTGTGCTAACCAAGCGTGAGACACCGTCCTAAGAGAGCAGCGGCACTCCCCGGGGTGTGAGACCACCGAACCCCATACACCGTCTTTCCTCCCTCCGCAGACCACCCTCTAACCTCTTAGTCTTTGAGGAAGACATTGAAAGGGGCTATAGCACGACAGCGGAGACTATACAAACCAAGAGAGATTAGACCGAAAAAAAAATAAAATGCAGAGGAAAGCTGCGCGCTCGAATTTTTCCACAATTTTAATAACAATTACAAAGCGTTTAATCTCACAGAGTAATCATCATTTCTAGTGCTTGATGATGACCGTGGAGTTGAAACGAGTTTTAATTGTTTATAAAAGTCTGCGGAAAAGTGCGATCGTTATTCTCATTATTAGGTCTACTACCTGATGGTGACTCCGGGAGTTAAAGCGCGTTGTCATTGCCATTAAAAATCTGACGCTAGAGATTCTGAGGCAACACGCCTGGTGCAATGGTGCAGCACGCATGCCGCTTTAAAGATGTCATCCACCAACTCCACACATCGAATTATGTTACTCAACAAGATGTTGAGGATTTGGAAAGTGAAATAAATAATATTAACGCAATGGAATGCTCATTTAAGTATTCTAAACAGAGTGTCTTAAGATATTGATTGGGAAAAAAATTGTTTTGTCGTTTTCTGACCAATGAACAGTCTCAGTGACAACGCCGGTAGTCCAGGTGGATCACCGCCTTACGGTACGGCTTTGCTGAAACAATATGAATATCAACAAATAAAAAAATCATCCATTTACTACTCTTTAATATGGAGTTGTAAAATAAATTACTAATACTTTATGTGATATATTTCAAGCCTGCCGCGTGAACACCTAGCACCATGAATTTCGGTAAAATTGTGGTAGGGATTAAGGAACCTGGATATCGCAGTGGTCTGCACAGAGGCCCGGAAAGCTAGGGATTTGCGGTTTGATTTCCGGTCCAAGGGAGTTTTTTGCTATGGCAACGAATGTGAATGCAAATTTTTTGCTTATAACCAACGCAAGTAAGAACGCTATACATGATGTCCTCCTCCGGAGAAAATGTTACATTTCGAAAAATCACAAGAACTTTTTCGTATAAGATTCATAAGTTAAATTTGTTAAATACATAAAAGATAGCTTTCTGTACTATGCTTTAAGTCTGGTGCTGATTCTAAGACGAAAATTTTTTCTCTCCTTGAAAAACGCATGAAAATGGGCTTTTTTTTAGGTCCTTGGATTTAAAAAAATATTTATGAAAATATTTTTTTTAATATTGTATTTTTAAACAATAACTGTACAAAAGATGTAATATTTACAGAACAGCTCGTTATTTGTTACTCAGCTTCACATAAAAAACTCAATAGAATTAACTCATAATATTTGAATGGAAGTAGCGATGAATGAATTATTTATATTATTGAATTATTATGGTAGCTGGGTGAGAATTTTTCCTACTTTTCCGTCAACTTCTCGGTAGCTGTCTCTGCCATTATTATCAACGACAAAACAATATACCCTCGTGCGTATGATATCCTAGATAACGATGGCAGAGCATATCACTGAAACATCAGATTCAAAAATTCTCACCGGGCTGTCATCCCGTGAATAATTCAACAATTCCAATTGCAGGGAAGGCAACTGGTAGGTAGTAGCGACATTTTTAACATACTTTTTGACAATAATTTAATGCTAACGATATCAAGGATTCGATAATACCTTGATACCGAGTTTTGATAATTTTCAATTTTAATATAATATTCCTAGGTCTGCCTCTTCGTCATTTTTTGGAAATATTAGGGAAAGTGCGAACTCGATTCGCTCGACAGTTCGAAAATGACCCAATAAGAAATGGCATCTATTCGTATTTCGTGTACCATGATTGAAGCCAAGGTTTCTAAAACGGGTGTATATTTAATACCTAAGTGGAAGGGTTAATATAAGCGAAATGTTGTCGATTTTTTTTGTCGATTGTCGATTTTGTTGAAAATTAATTTTGCGAAAGATCCAGAAGACGAGCGCGTCCGCAGCGCCCGGTTGGACAAGGCGAGGCACAAGGCTAGCGGTCGACGCACAGATAGCTGCTTCGTAGTTTAGCCTCTTACCCGAAAAGTATTAGTCATAAGTGGCTAGAACGCACCCAAAAAATTATTTATACCTTGAGGAACATTTCACTCTCAGGTAGTACCCATGTATCTTTCATAGTACGAGACTTGTCAACACACTGAAAATTCCGTCTCCAGAGCTCAAAATTTCGGGACGTGTATCTCTTTAAACTATGCTAGCAAACGTATGTGACAATGAATTACACTGTAAATAATATATTCTACGCCTACAGGCTTGAGTAAAATATTATTGCAAATTTTGTTCAGTTTGAATAATAATTAACTGAGAAACTGCAGTTTTAGATTATAACTTCGTTTTTCCGTCAAAATACGATTTTTTTTTCAATTTTTCTGAATTAACCAGAAACCTTGAAGTATAAATTTAAAAATATTTTGAATTATGATTCGGCTTAATTAGGTAAATCAGAAAGGCTCATGCCATTACATTTGGATCAACTTGAAATTTGACCCTAGCCACACTTTGTGGCGTGGTGTGTCTTTCGGCCTGTGATCTCACGTAGCTGGGCGTTGTGTGTGTTAAGTGTGGCGTTGCGTGGTGTGTCTTTCGGTGTGCGGGGGCCTTTTACGTCACTACCGTAGGGTTAAGATTCATATTTTTTCTCCTCTTAATTATCTCTTCTACCTTACTAATTCATGTGAACCCCTTCCCCTCACATCATTCGCTCCACTTTCATGAATTTTCGTCGTTTGGCACACTCTTTTTCTCTCATCATGGCCCAACCAACGAAGCATCCCCTCTTCATATATGTCCGTTACCAAGGCGTCCAAGCCATTGAGGTAGATAGAGAGGGCGCTTGCTATGCTGGCCAACACTAGAAACTGAAGCCACTCCTCCATCTTCGTTAACCCTCAATTTCCAATATTGCTTGTAGGCTAACGCACTTATATTGTAATATTACAATGTTTTCTATCGGTTTCTATCGGTAACTTACAAGAATTCAGCATCCACTTACTACTTTGATGTGCATTCTCCTTACATATTTTTGTTTATTTATTTAAATTTATAATTTTTTTGTGTTTTTGTTTGCCGGTCGATTCTGTTGGCCCGTATGTCCCTGGAATACCTATAGGCTGCTAAGCCTGTCATCAGGTTTTCCTGGGACCGGACCAACAGAACTTGACATACATGCATGTTCTGGGTGGCGAAAAATCTACCCAGGGACGGACTCGAACTCGCGACCCTCAGTTTAGCTGGTGAGGACTTTACACCGCCGCCACCGGGGCCGGCAATCATCCGTATTCCAGATAAAAACTATATGTACCATAAAGTAGAAGCAATAGAATTAAGTAGCGAATATATTTCAAGAATTACTTGCCTTACATTTCAAACAGATGTTTGATATTCGTGCTTTACATCCGCTAATTCATCCATTCATCTACATCTACGTAATACCCTGCGAGCCACTACGAGGGTGTGTGGCAGGGGGTGAAGATTACCAAACATGCACTATTGTCATGCAAGTAGGACATTTAAGGGAGACATGCTAGAGAACAGGGTCACATGCAGCTATATGGTTAGTATCTACATAATAAGAAAGGGATTATTGGTTGTTATTACATGCATCATGCACTACAGACTACTCTGACTATATTTCACCTACCTATCCCTTTGCTACGCTGCCTATTGTTCTCTCTTATGGTACGCGGGAAAAATGACATTTTAAATCTATCGGTTCGACAATCTATCTCTCTAATCTTGTTAATCTGATCAAATCTAGCACAATACGCAGGGGTTCTTAATATATATCTAACGTCAGCTGTGAACAAATCGGTTTCGAATTTACTTAAAAGGTTTAACCTAAATTTTAACCTACGTTCTGATGGTAATTCCAATCCTAGCTCTTCTATTAAATTCGTAACACTTATACAATTATCATAACGGCCTTTAACAAATCTAGCGGATCTCCTTTGCACACGCTCTAATTCTTTTATCAAACCTTCCTCGTTCGGATCCCATTTACTAGTGGCATATTCTAAATGAGGCCTGACAAGTGTAAAATAGCTTCTTTCTCGTACTCTCTCATCGCATTTGCCTAGATCCCTTTTTACGAATCCTAATCTACGGTTTGTACACTAGTTATTTCCCTGATGTGTTTCCCCCATGACATGTCTTCAGTGATGGTGACGCCTAAGTATTTAATAGGTTCTAAGTTACATATTTTCTTTTCTTTGATGCAATAACTATTCCGGGGAAAGCCATTCTTTTCCCAAAATTTCACTACCTATCGCACATTTATTCAAATTTAATTCTAGCTGCCAACTATCACACCAATCATCAATCGCATCTAAATCCTTAGCTAAAGACTGGATGTCCTCTTCATTTCTAATTTCCTTATACACTACTGCATCATCGGCAAAAAGACGAAGCTTGCTATTTTTTATTATTCCGTAGTGCTATCCATCGGAAAGCGAAGAAAGAGCAAGGTTAAACAATATGGTTGTTATTTTGGTCGTTAGGCTTCAATTTGATGACCTAGTGCCCTCTCCACATACCTCAGTGGTTCAAGCCATACTCTTTCGAGATTCACTCATCTCTAGCCTCATCAATCCTACTTGTACCGCAAATATTCCTAAGAAATCCTATTTTTACTAAATTAAGCCTATTTCTATTCATACCACAATATCTTTAGGTTTGCTTTGAGGAAGGGTGGAGGACTGCTGTCAACCAATCTTAGGATTGAACCACCAATGATGAAGAATACAAAGTCGGGAAGAGAATAAATTCGGACAACCTGGAGTCAGTTGATGGAAATCACTTAATTTAAAATATGATGAAGGATCAAATAAGTAAAAAATGTGTTCTACAGTCGTGTTATTTCCCTAAAGCCACCAATGTTCTTTCCAAGTTCAACCAGATCAATTACTGCCATAATAATAATGTTGTGTATTCAAAATAAAAGCGATCTACTCAAGTAGATATTTCTTTACCTGGAGACGAGTAATATTTTCACCGGATCAATATTTTGGACTTGTTGTTTTTAATGTCTGTAGTATGCTAAAAATGTTGCAAAATCCTAATATTTTAAATATTGATTTAATGGAAATTAGCGTTCCTTGGTACCCATGACTCATATTTTTTCAGCGGCGCGTTCATTATCTAGATCTCATGCGTAAGTTTGGTGGCTTCCTAACATGTATTTATTCTTATAAGGTCGTAATGATCTTTAACCATTGGCTTTTTTCATTTTCAACAGGGTTATCGTTTCCTAGGTTCGAATAATATGGTAGAAAGCCTTTACAAATATGTAAATCAGTGTAGGTAAGTCAATTACATTTTTCCTTTCTCCAAAAAAAGAAATCAACAATGAGACCCATATTTCAATGAACAGGGCCACCATACAATAGTATACCTCTAATCAATCTGCAAGAAAATACAATGCGACCTATTTTATATAAGATAATGTTAAGCAGACGGAAAAAAACGTCTTAATTTAAGCTCTCAACCGCTCACTACCTGAATATTGGTAGTTGTGTACCTTTTATAGTGCCACATGCGCTGAGATTTAGTGACTGGCATCGTCCCGGAAAAAAAGTAGAACTCGTGTTCATGGATCGTTATCAGCAAAGACTCAAAATTTGAGAGCGCCAGTAATGACGAGACTTTGACGTCACCAGTCGAGTCCCCAGAGAAGTCCCCAGAGGGAGAGGAAGTCAATGCGGGTTTTCCACCGGGTCAGGTTGTCCATGTCTGCCGACGTTTCGATGACCGAGTTGCTCATCGTCTTCAGGGCATGCCCTGAAGACGATGAGCAACTCGGTCATCGAAACGTCGGCAGACATGGACAACCTGACCCGGTGGAAAACCCGCATTGACTTCCTCGATACCATACGCCGGGAAAGCCTTCGATCTTTCTCCCCAGAGGGAGAGTTTTCCGAAATTCACTGCTGGTAGATGCCTCCAGAACTGCTAAAACGTTACGTCAACAACTGTCAATTCCTCACTCTGTGAGGAATAGAGTCAATAACAGATGTTTTCAACTGAAACCATCTACCGCCGCCTCTACTTATTTTGAGTAGTACAGAGTAGTTACTCAGTTAAAACATTAAAGGATAGCGCCGATATTTATGTCGCACTTAATTAATAATAAAATAATGTATTCACTAGCAGTGGTTATGGCTTTCATAGTTTAGATAACAGTCCGTGTCATTAAATGTTAGAAACAAGGGTAAAAGATTGTATTTGATGGCGAAGTAAATAGTAAATTTTAAATGCAGCCATGAAGCATGTGTACAAATGAGGTTAAATTTATAACTGTTCACACCCGGAAGTAGCTAAGCTGAGTAAGGTGCCAATCTAAAGTTCATCTCTAGTTCATTACAAAAATGTTCTCTGAGGGTTGGTGGCAATAAACATAGCATTATTTGTTTAAGTGAAATGATTTATTAATTTTTATTAGCTTGAAATTAATAATACTTGTATTATCGTGGGCTACTCTTAGCCCCTGAGATAATGAAGTACAATTTTTCAAGTTTATACCATTTTGAAATTCAAAAATTAGATTAATAATACAGTGTTGAAACTCAATATACAAAATCAAATTAATTATACAATGATGACAGGCAAAAAAAAAATAAAAAATCATTGTAAGCTTGGAATTCGTAATATAGCCGTACATATTACTGCCGAGAGTACTACTAGGATAACATTTAAATACATGATAAAGCATATAAACCGTCTGGAAAAAGGTAATTAATGATAACAGTAATAATTACAAGTATAAAGTTGAATACATTCATGTTCAATAGATTAATTCTTCTTCAATATGTATAAGGCATGCAATTTAACATTTGTTTAATTTTACTTCGTTTCAATTGTAGACAGACAAAATTTTAGGATTATTTATTAGGATATCATACACCTTGGACTTGAAAGCATGGATGGATTTAATATTTATAACTTTAGATGGTAGAGAGTTCCATATTCTAGAAGCGGTTACGGTGAAGGATTTAGTAACGTGAAGTGTGCTATGTTGAGGGATGTGAAGGTCTACGGGATGATTCCTAGTGGGTACTGTATGTAGATCTTTTTTCCAGGTAAATCTAGCAGATAGGTAAAGGGGATTGCGAGTGGATAAAATTTTATAAGTAAGCAGAATAACATGGTATAAACGACGCTGTTTTAGTTTCAACCAGCGTAATTGGACGTAAGTGTCAGATATCCTATCCCATTTTTTGAGGTCATATATGTAGCGCATTGAAGAGTTCATTGTCACTTGCAATTTGTTGTTACTTTCTTCGCTGAGATTAGTAAACAGAGAAGAGCAGTAGTCTAGGTGTGGAAAAATTAACGACTGCAACAGGGTGGTTCGAATTTTGGGCGGTACTATGTTCTTGGTTCTATATAATTGATGTAGTATGCTCAGACATTTCTGTTTTGTGACGTGAACTTGTTTCTTCCAGTTGAGTTCCTTATCAAATATTATTCCAAGATTTTTTACCGTTTCTTCGTACGGTATTTCATGATTTTCTAATTGAATTTTGGCCAGAGCGGAAATATCTATTTGAGAGATAAGATGTCTAGGTCCAATTATAATGGCCTTAGTTTTTTTTTCATTGAGTTGTAGCTGGTTTTTCCGCATCCAGGAAGCTATTCTTTGGATATCGCTGTTGATTAATGTAATGGTGGAAGATAAATCTAATATTGTCGTATTACAATAAATTTGGAAGTCATCCGCATAGAGATGGTATTTACATTGCATTATAACCTCGGGCAGGTCATTTATAAACAGAGAAAATAGCAGGGGGCTTAAAACTGAACCTTGGACTACCCCTCTGCGGTTATATATCCAGTCGGATCTAGTGTTACTCGGTCCAATGACTGATTGAGTGCGGTTGCTTAAGTAAGACAGGAACCATTTTACAGCACTCAAAGAAAGATTGTACTTAGTAAGCTTACAGAGTAGTAAATCGTGATTTACCATATCGAAGGCTTTAGATAAGTCAAATAGTACCAGTATTGTGACCTCGCGCCTGTCCATTGCTCCTCTGGTATCTTCCGTGATATTTAACAGTGAAGTTAGTGTACTGAATCCTGTTCGGAAGCCAGATTGGCAATTATTTAGTATTTCGTTTTCATTAACATACTTATTCAATTGCTCGTAAACCACCCGCTCACATATCTTGGCAAAAGTGTATAGAATACCTATTGGTCTATAATCTGATGGATTTGTGGACTCAGAGAATTTCGGGATTGGATGTATTAGAGAGTGCTTCCAAATGTTGGGATATTGTGCAGTTTGGAGGGATGAATCTAATATATTTAAAAGAGCAGGAAGAATAGCCGGGAGGGCCTTCTTTATTACTGCAATATTTAGTTCGTCATAACCTTTAGCATTGGTGGTGATTGATGTGCATGCTTTAGTAACTGAGGAGACAGATATGTGCGCGAAATAGAACTGGTTTCCCGTAAAATCATTTGGGGTGTTATTTCCTAGAGGGGGGAGTAACATTTGCATCGTTTTCACAGCAGGTTTCTCAGCAGGAAATTGATATTTTTTCATGTTTAAAGTTATTTAAAGGTGACCTTATGTTTTATTTTCTGTATGCTTGAAGAAGGGATTGGTACTCTGCATTTCTAGAATCAGATGTGATTCAACTAGCTGCAAATTTTCGCGTTTATTACTTTTTGGCAGCGCCTGCAGCCCTTGCTGCGGATATACATGAGTTGTACATTTAAAAACTAAGAAATGTTCATTCAATGCTATCGAGGTTCATATTTTAAAGTTTTTCCAAAAATTGGTTTCAAATATTTGTCTCCTACGTTTTGTGATATGCAGAATTCGTTTTAACCTAGTACTCCATTGCAATGGAGTACTAGGTTAAATAGCCGTCAGATAGCCAAAAGGTACAAAAATTTGTTTTATCCACGCTCAGTATGTGACCGTGATAAAGACTGAGCTCTATTCAAGCTCTTACACAGTACACTCCACAATATTACCACCAAAAATCATATTCTTGACACATATACTTGTGTTCTAACATCCCGTCACATTTCCAGAATTACACTAAGAAAAGGATTTTTATTCGATTCTAAATGATACTTATCATTATACTCATATAACGGAGCACTATATAACGGAGGATATCTTGACCAAGCAGCTTATCCGGTACGGACATGTAAAGAAAATGAACGAGAATAGACTACCAAGAAAGATCTTGGAGCTAACAATACAAGGGAATGGAGGAAGAGGAAGACCTAGGAAGAGCTGGGAAGAGGGAGTGGACAAAGAAATTAGAGCGAGAGGCTTGGAAGATTTATGGAAGGACAAAGAGACTTGGAGGCCAGAAATCGGAAGACGTCAGATGACGTTATGAACCGATCCTACATACATACATATTACACTCATTATTTTTCATTGGCATACATATTCATTCTCATGTCCTTGCTAACTTATCCAGTCTACACTCTTCCGTTCTCACTTTCCATATATAAAAGCATTTTTCTTATCGCTGTAAGCATCTTCAAATAACCTGTCGATATCATAAACTACAATAAATTTTGATCAGAATTTCTAAGAATAAAAAGCTTTAAGATCTAAGCACACGGTAATTTTTTAGAGGAACTCAAATACTTTCTGTAAGCTGAAACATATCCTCCTCTGTTGCTGCTGAAATTGTCAAATTAAAATCGGTAAAAATTCTTTCATCCTAGCAGCGTTAAACGCGTCACTTAGAAATAAATTCTCATTATGAGAAATAAAGGGGAATCTAAGCTGAGTAGAGATTTAGGATGAATGACTTTGTGTAGTCTTTTACGCTCTAATACTCGATGGGCGGAATCTTTACATAAAATACCTCCGATACCGTTCCAGTCGATTCAGGGTAAAACTTATGAGTTTGGAACATGTGAATTTATCGGAGAGGTAAGAGGCAATGTTGCCAAATTTTCAGGAAGCAAACTATCACTGAAAGAAGGAAATACTCATACAGGTGGCTGGGGTAAGAATGATGGCAGTAAATAATTAAGCAATAGTACCAGTAATCGAAGTACGGGATGGAAATAGGCGTGGAAGATTCCGAGGTATTCCCCCGTTGAAGGGCTAACCTGTCTCAGAAATTCTGTGAACAGGAAGAGGAGAAAAGTATCCCAGAGGTCCTTTTAGGGGATGAATTGGTGGGAGAGAGTGGATTGTAAACAGGAAAACGTTTTGGAGTGTGGGTGGGTTGGGAATGGAGGGGACAGGACGGCCGACGACGGTTGTCATGGCAACTGAGAAAGGGTGAGTAGCGTACGGGAGGCAGTTTGGGGGAGAGGGTTTCGGCTGGAATGACTCCAGGAGGTTGGCTGAACGACGGCGAATCGTGCTGGAGACAGAGGAAAGGTACGGGGGGGAAGAGTACCATGTGACGGACAGTGAGACGAGCGAGAGGGAAACTGGTCGCAAAACTTTTATGACTCGCCTTAGAGGGACAGACGGGAGACAAACTGACCTCTCATCAACTCCGCACCATTGTGAGTAACACTAATCAGAATGGTCCGCAGGTTGATAAATAATTATGTGCCTGCGATAAAATTGCAATCTAGCAAATGGAGAATACACGTTTAAAAATTATTAACGCGCGTAAAATGAGGAAAACTAGATATCGTTATTTTTTAAAGCGCGAATTTATGTTTAATCCGCTCATAATCACTTTTCAACTCTTTTACTGTTAAAAGATGAGTAACTTGTCTCTCCTTACTTAATATCTCATCAGGTAACGTTTTTTTCATTGATACCTAACGTACTAATTTAATTATATCCCAGGGTATCTAAGTGCAAATTACGCCCCTGTATTTCGTTGGTTACTCCATCGAACTCCTCTGAGCAACTTATTGAGTTGATCTAACTAAGATTTCGACGATTTAAAACGTACATCCTTTAAAAGACTATATAGAGGGATCATTTTTCCGCAATTTTCATCGGTATATCATTTATTTTAAATAATAACATATCTTCTCGCAATTGCAGTTTTGACATAGCTCATATACTTTCGTGGCCTTTTTGATGTCCGTTAGAGATAATCCCTTGTTACGATACCTCACATAGCTAGCTAGCCTTGAAGCAATCTGTTTGTTGTAAGCATTAATTCTCTGGAGAGGCTCACAGGAATCCCTTGAAGATTACTTATGTTCCCCTGGGAACACAAAACATGTGGCACTCCAGCTGTCGCTAAAACATTATTGAACACTGCCATCTTTCTTTTTATTACAGTTATTTGCTCTGAAGGGAGTTTAAGTTAACCATAACTTGATTGATGATCAACTGCTTCACAAACTGTTGAACAACCAATTGAGCTCATTTGCTGCCTGTTCTATGGATCCTCTTGGAAAACCACAGCAATCCTTTTTAGAAGAACAAGCTGACTATCATTGATGCATGCAGTGGAGAGATAGGGAAACGGGTTATACGATGATATTATGGGAAGATAATACAAGTCTTATGAGAGAAATGATTACAAATTACGGTGTTTAAAAATAATGGCTGAAAAAATATTTTCGCCGACATTTTTTTTAGTGTTTGGCCTTGAAAATTTTCTCGGGGTAGTTTAGTAGTTAGCTCCTAGGCCTGAAATTTCTTATAGCTGAATGACATTCTCAATCATTACCTCGACTTTATGAAAAGTATGTGAACGTTTTACCTTGTTTATATTTAGAAGGCTCATTACACACATGCAAAAATGGAGAAACACATTATGCAATATTTCAGGTATTCAGAGATGTACCAAGGCCTTTTAAAACGTATGCATGGGGACATGCATACGTTTTAAATCTTTGCAACAAAATGGTTGGCAGATATGCTATTTAATGCAGCAGCTGTTTTTCAGTAAGAATCCTCTTTAGCCTACATTGTTCCGAGATATGATTACTTAAAACTATGAGTTATTTATGGTAATTTAACGTGTTAGCAAAGGAAGGCCATGGATTTAATGGAAATAAACTCTTTCAAACCAGTATGAGCTTAAGAGAAAATTGTTGTTTTTGCCATGTTTGCGCCACTTTGCGCTTGATTTTAGAAGAAATGTAGGCATATTTCCATCCCTCTGCTGTTAGGCATTGGCGTTTAGGTACATGCCTGATCGTAATTGATTTATTGAAAGATAAATGCAGACATGTGCTCTTCCTGTCTAGTTACAAGTTCCTGACTGATAAGATAACTGAATATTCACCTATGTCACTGAGAGGCAATATTTTTCCTTTTCTGGTGAAGCCATGTTCGACGTTGAAAAGGGTTGAGTCCACCAATACATTCTTGCTTGCATGCAATACATACACACTTGCATACTGAGTAAAACAAAACTGGTGATAATTTTGTTTTAAAATATCACCACTATTTTGTTATTTCATCCTTTTTCTCTATCAGAATTGCTTCGAGTAAAATGTAAAAAACTGGAAATTTACGTACAATCGACATGTTAAATAGTTGGATAAATGCTGGTTCAAATTTTATCCCTGTTATTTTCAACAAAAATTTGGATACAGATATACTGAATAATTTTCCAGTGCTTAATTTATAAAAAGTTGACTTTTTTGTTTGAAATTGTAGTATATTAGGTAATTACCACTAAACTACTCAATATCCATTTTTTTCCTAAATAATAGTTTTCCATCGAAGATTCTCTGTTTTAAAGTCACAGTTTCTCCCTCAGGCACTTGCAAAATAAAATTTTGTATATATTCTGCAGCATTTTAAAATTTTGTACCTGATGATGTCGCCTATGTGACGAAACCGGTCGACCTAAAATAAAAAACTGTGAAAAAAGTACCATATCGCATTGAATTTCTTGAGAATGGATTTTCACAAAGTTAAGCCAGAAGTAATCGAGTTTAAAATCAAAGATACATTAAAGAAATATTAGATATGTTGCGCCGTAGTGCTTATCCGTGTTTTGAGGTCTTCCTCAACACTTTTGAACCAGTAATCTTTTGACCAGTATTCTTTGAAGCCCTCTTCTCCTTTGCGTTGCCATCTTTGATGGACCGCAAGGGCCTAAAATCTAGTTGCATTGTATCCACCAAAATTGCCATGGGAATTCGGAAGCCTGGATAGCGTAGTGGTCTGCGCATTGGCTCGGCAAACCACAGGCTCGTGGTTCGATTCCCGGTCCAGGCCGAATTTTTCTTATGGCAATTTCTTCAAAAAAATTCACCCGCCAAGTTTGAATATATTCGAAGATGTTGAGTTACGGTAAGAATTATGCGCAGTGCCTCGAGCAACCTCTGCATGTACTATGTTTGTCGGGATCAACCCTGAGTGTTGCAAAAATAAAATATTTCCATACCATACTGTATGAAAGCCCAAGAAGAGAGGAAGAGACCCGTTCCCTTGTCTTCTTCCCGGAGAAGATAAGGCTCATTTTACTGTCCAATCAATGCCAAAAAAATTTATCAATATCATAATACTATCCAATAACAGCATATGGCCAATTACATTCGAGCAAGACCACCAGTAAGTTAGTAAGCAATAAAAAATAATATCAATAATTTATAAACAAAATATAAAAAAATCATTGACCAATAGATAATGGGAAAAGAAGGAAAAGTGCGATAGACACGGGAGGCTTGGAATCAATCAAAACCTGGGAAACTTTCAATATCTGAATCACAAGTGCAATAAATGAGAGTCTAAAGATAAAACACCGTTTGACGACACTTTGACATAAGGTGGTACCATTTAACAGCTCATTTAATCGCGTCGTTAGTACGAAAAGAAACTCTTAGAGAGAAACAACAAAGAAGTACCGATTATCTAATGTCTTTATTGGCTGTTTTCACAAATAAACTTGCTAATGCGAAATACCGGGTGGTCAGACAAAGAGGTTATGCCTAGCGACAATCTCAATCTATCGATAGTTGTGGAGCTGAGAATGGCTGTGTCTGGCAATTGAGAGGAAGAAATATTTATTTATTAATCTATTGATCGCCCCAGGAATTTGAGATTATAAGATGCGAAAGTCGCCTAAATTTTGTAGCGGTATTCCGAGACAAATTTATCCATTTTTCTCTATTTAATAAAAAGACTTCCTTGTATTCTCCTGAAGGAGGTTCTGCCGCTGCAAAGGATCCATGATGAATTAGGAATTCCACCTTTTTGCTCCTCCTGTTCAAAAAACGCTTCCGTCAGTAATGACTCTCCTCAATTATTACGAAAGAGTAAACTTATACAAGTATATATAAGAGTATAGTTATAATTGAATACATAATTATTATTATGGATTCGGATTATTCGGTGATATATTATTAAATAACACTTATCAACCAATGTAAGCTAAACTCAAGGCTATTTCTCTTAAACTGACGTTTTTTTACTTCAGTTATATACTTTCTAGCTATTTACTAAAAAAATAAGGATACATATCTGTAATCAATTATTTTTCGATTCCTTGGGGGTATTCGCATCTCTTAAACAGTTTTATGAGAAATTTCAATAAGTAAGTCAAGAAGTCTTGATTTTAGCCAGAAAGATACTTCCCTTAAAATGCGAAGAAAAACTGCTGGCTTTATATGCGAATAACACTCAAAGAAAGTGATTCAAGAATTATTTCCTGTTTGCAATAATAGTCGACATGAATTCCACATTGATATGATATAATCAATATAATTCTATACCTTGTATATAATTAAACTTGCCTTGTCAAACTAACTGAATATTTCCTCTAAAATGTCCATGCGTATTATTCAAGGGATCCTTGAAAATATAAAAATGTTTAATTTATAATTTAATGCATGGCTACTCATTTTGCGTTGCTGCAATTTTTTAGGTAAACAATAATGACATGAATCATCCTTATTCATTTTTCATTTATTTTATGTCACATGTTATTTGTGTGTTGAAAATTGTCATGATGAACCACTTTTATTCAAAGAAAGATTTATTTGTCATTCTCTAAGTCACCGATAATATGTTCTTGATTCAATTTATATATTATCGAATTCATTTGCATGAATCATGCAAGATCACTCATATTTTTATATCATCACCAATTAGCCCCCACAAATACTGATGCCATGTTCGCATTACTAGCTACATAGAATAGATGTTCATTTCAAGGGCAGTATATAGCAGTGGCAACGCCCGGTTAGCACTGACCGTAGAACTTTTTCTCCCTGGGTGAACTTACCATAGTGATCAATCCGCAGCAGTTTTTTCGGCCAATAGCTATTTTGAACTGAAAAATTCTTATTCTTGATCATCTCTTTTTTGCTAAATTCTCGCTCACCCGGGAGAAACTCTTCTGGTTTAGCGACAGTGATTCCGCCGGAGAAGACACCCGAGTATTGACGTACATGAAATGCCAGTAGTTTCCTGCTACCGGTAAAGTTTCGTTCGATACTAAAAGGGAAAGAGGCCATTAATAAATTAAGTCGACAAGGTGAGATAGGATGAGATCGCAGTTTTTTCAACGTCACTACACACACATTCAGGCTTCTCTTCGCGGAATTATTTGATATTTGAATCCATATTGAAATAAGTTCTGTATTTTTCCACAGTGATTAATTGTAATCGTACAACGAGTTACGCAGCTTTCTGCATCTTCAGATACAATGGTTACAACAATTACTGATAAGGGAATAAGAATTGTACCTGAAGGTGCAGCAAGCTGGGAAACGCTTTTTAGGATTACAATAAAAGACCGTGGAAAAGTAAAAAACTTATTTTCAATATGGATTTGAGTAGTTACTACAGTTCTTGGAAGCTTATTTTTATCATTTCTCTTTAATAGATTTCCTGCAACAACGGTTCCAACACATCAAATTATTTACCACATATCTTCCTCGTGTCCTCAATTCCTCACGTGTCTTCAATATCACAGAGATGTCTAGAAAATGCCTTATTCGTTTACTACATTTGAAACATTTTGCAATTCAGTAAACGCTTTATCATGCAAAAGCTTCCATTTATGGTTGTTTAATTTATATCATGGTTATACGTATTATTGAGTGGGTAGTGCAATTAAATTTTCATTCATTAGAATATAGAAATCAATTTTCATCTGCAAAAAATTGTGAAAATGCTGAAGTATTATGTACATGTTCTGTACATCTTCGGAGGATATAAATTTGAGCGGTGGTGATTCCTAGAATGCCCGCAATACAGTCTCTAAGAACAATTCCAGTGCTGTAAAAAAATCTGCTGTGCATCTGTAGGAAATAAAGAGGTGTATTGATGCAATATAAATAAAAGTAGCCAACAAATACGTGCAATTGGGTCACTCAAAGACCTAAGAAATTTTAGCGTATATCTATTGAAACTATTGAAAAATATTTTCCCTAAACACCACAGTACATAAAATATATTCACTCATAATCTACATCGTGTCTTATATATCTTCTATACATAGAATAGATACTAGTTAACAAAAAAATGTAATTTTCTGCAGTTGAAATATTTTTTTCCGTCCCAAGCATAAGGTGGTGGTGTCTTTTCTGTCCTGTTGGATTGAATAATTCATTATCCATAATAATAATAGCAGTAATTTTTGCCAAGAGGACACTTCTAATGTTAAATCCTTAAGAATAGTCAAGCAATATTAAAAATGTTGTGAAATGCACTCACGTGAAATTTTTACGGATACAATTTTTAAAGGTGTTATGGTGCTATTACCCGTGAAACCTTGATCCTGTAAATTGTTCATACTCACCTGTAGGAGTTGAGAAACTTGGTCGTCATCTAATTACTTAAGTATTAATTGAGCTTGACTGAAGAAGAAAAGGATGATTTTAATTTACTTTAGTCACGCTGATTGCATGGACAGCTTCGAACAGTCGTAATTGGTGTATAGACTTTTTTATTTGAGTCATGATGATGATATCAGTGCAGGTATGTTTTCATTAATTCATTTCTCCCATTATTTTCAATGTCGGGGAAAAATCTGGCGTAGCTAATGAAAACATATCAGCTATTGTCAAAGACTGGCTGAGAAAAGCCGAAAATCCTAATGTTTTTCTTGCTAAAGTAAGTGAGTGAGCAAGGTTCACGTCATGACTAAATCCGTAATAAGTAACCGTTGTGGCTTTGTGGTAATATTTTTTAAAACCCCATGTGGATATTTGTCTGTGTCGAGAAAATAAAATGTCTTTACAGAAAGATTTTTAGATGCTGAGAATGTGGAAAATGAGATACCTACCAAATGTGTAGATTATGTCCCCAAAGGCCGCTTTACACAGTGCGGTTTTATTGCACAAACGAATGTATCATAGAATGTACAAGAAGCTGAATGCATTTAGAGCAGGCTCTATTTCCCGTTCAGTCATTCAGACAATCATATAATTTGCCGCATTACATGGTACAATTTTCCCCATGCAAAAGTTCACGCATTCGTTTGAACAATAAAATGTACCGTGTAAAGCGGCCTTGAGTAATGGGAAGATGTTTCAAAGATATAAGGAAAATATGTTTTGGAGATTTTGAATGCCTTGTGCTATTTGGAGAAGAAGGTATATAGTAATTTACCAATGTGAAGAATATGTCTACAAGTTATTTGGTGATTCATATTGAGTTGGAAAGGATATTTTAGATATTGTATCTATGTTTTTAGCTGTTAGGTTGTTAAGTTCGTGCCATTTAAGATACTATGTTGGTAAATACTTTGCCAATATTGTGTACCATCAGAGGCCTGTAAAAATTGGAATTCCTAAGCTAAATATAGGAGGCATTTAACTGAAAATTGACCGCATTCTCTCTCTGTGAAATTCAGGAGGATGGCGCAGCGCCGCACATGAAAGGCAGCGACATCAGTGTCTCGGCCATGAGACTCTGGGGCGCTTCACCGCCGCAGCCTCACAACCAGCGACAGCCGGGCCACAACCACCACGTGGAGGGCGGGGGGAGCCCGCCCGGGGCCGGGGGGCAGGGTGGGAGCGGTGGAGGCGGCGAGGGGGTCGACGGGAGCGGCGGCCTGTGCGGGGGGCCCGCGCACCGCAAGTCGGAGCGGTGGAGGAAGGGGAAGCGGGGGCGGGGCGGGGGGGGCGAAGAGGACGACGGCGGCGGCGAGATGGACTACGAGGACGTCGAGTCGGGGGGCGGAGGGCTGGGGGCCGCGAGGTTGGGGCCCGCGGCGGAGCTGACTGAGGTGAGGGACCAACCGAGAGAGAGTGGTGGGGGTTAACACTTTCACCCGGTCTTTAAGGCAGTTCGAGCGAGTCAGTTCCCTAGTCACAATGGAGATCATATTTGAAATGTACGTTTTTATATTCAGCAGCTTAAGGAAGTAAGAATTAAGTATTGCATGGTGCAATAATATACTTAAATATGACTGAAATTCAGATTCAAATAAATGTGACTAAATAAAAATATCGTTTTAGTCTTTTATTTGACTCATTTTTTCACGCGACGTTTAAAACTCCCTCAAAATGGCTATCTATTTAGGAAGATATTTAGTCATTTATCAATGTGAAGAATATGTCTACAAGTTATTAGTAGATATTTTGTATTGAGATGGAAAAGTTATTTTAGAGATTTATCTATGTTTTGAGCTAATAGTGATATTTACCAGCATAATACCTTAAATGGCACGGACTAGTGTACGTGCCATTTAAGGTAATAATTTTTCAATATTGTATGCTATCGGGGTCTCGTAGTTCTTCGCGATTCTAAAAAAATTACTCAGTTGACCGTGTGGTATATTTTTCAAAATATTTGAGAAAAAATACAATCTGCACACTCAAATTTTTGGCAAGATCTAGGTGATAGAAATTCCTCAGTTTTTGAATGTATCTCTATGGAGTGCATACATGTACCATTCCCATGAAAAGGACGGGCCTTTTTTGTCAAAAATATCAGAAAGTAGCTCGGTAAGGGGCTGATATTATAGTACCATTGAAAAACTAAGATATTTTTCTTTAAAGTGAGACCAAATTTATTGATTTCTAGGTGAAATGAAATATCACTCAAACTACCTTAACTGACGAAGTAAGGAACTCGAGATATTTTGAAATAGGTACCCAAGATGAAATGCCGGGGATTGTCCAAGGTTCATGTACCCATGTCGTGACGCATACTTGTCTGCATCCACATTTACAAAATACCACATCAAGGAAGTCTGACGGGGTGAGTAATCACCGACGTCCATTACATCAGGGGTTCTCAGACCTTTCTGATTCGCGGAACAATATCTCGCCGTGCGGAGTATAGTGCCAAATGCCTAAGATAGATGCCACCGTGCCAGCTGAAAGGAAGGCCCATAGCGTCCTCTTCCTGCGCACATTTTGATCATCCTTTGCTAAACTTAAATTAAAATTTAAAACTATAAAAATTTTTTGTTAGTAAAGTAGCATATGTTTGATACTATCGAAAGCTGAAAAGTATTAGTTTTCATTTAAAAATATACAATGACACTAGTCGGATGGTGATGGATAATTTATGATTTAAAGTAATTTGGTAAATGCATGTAATTACATTTTATCGATCAAACTCTTTTTATATAAAAAGCGCAATATTGCAGTTTCTCTTTACCTAGGAATAAAATAAGCTCAGCTGCGCAGCTTTGAAGTCCCCTTTCACTAGGCTTGCTAGAGAATAAACAGCGTAGGTATTAATATTTGAGAAAATGTTATTGATGCATTATATCACAAGTAGTAGGCTTAGAAAAAATATTTCTAAGGTGAAATATGGCAAACTTATTTCAATAAATTAATAGAGAAGGTATTTGAGGGGAATTTTTCAATATCCACAATAGGAACTATAACCATTATTTTTTTAAAATATGTAGTTCAAGAAGCATAAAGTAAATATATGTGTTAAACATGCAACAACGGTATAATTCTGAGTAATTAACTGACAATACCCATATAGGGCTCGATAAATTGACATCTTTCTTTCCCGTTGTTGAAAATTACTTTAAATTGGGATGATTTTCTGCAATTTTGATAAACATATTTCGGCGATTAATAAATTTGATTTTAAATACATTAAAGCATTCATACAAACCACCCACGAGTTATTGCCTGATGTATTTTATTCGTCTGAACTACCCCAACTTTAAAATAAAATGCCCCACCATATCCATTTAAGCCGTGTATATTTTTGGCAAATATCTCGAAAAGTGGCCCAGTGAGTACCTTCATCATAAGTTGGTATCTTTGAATATGTTAGGTATTTTCATTGAATGATCATTATGTCCTCAAGTAGAACCTTCAAGAATATAATAAATACAACCATAGTGCCTAAGAAGCCTTTGTTATTGAAGAGGAAGTGTTGGATGTTAAAAAATACTTTACGTTCGAGGTATAACAATAATGTAAGTGTAATAAGTATTTAACTATTATATTTTATTTACATTATTATAATAAATATTTACATTACACAAAAATGTGGAGAATTAGGTATTGACAGTAGCCAATGTCAGTTTATTGGATATCTCAAAAAACGCAATCACATACTGAGCACATATAAAATATAATTGATAGATATGACACTTTCTTCTTTGAACTAATGATGTCATGCATGGTATCTCGTCGTGAATCCATCGCCCCTTAAATCAACAATAAAACACTTCTACATTATCATCACAAGTATTTTAACTTTGTTTTTAAAAATTTTGCCATAGTATTCATTCCTCGTTTGTTTTAAGATGAACGAGAAAACGGTTCATTTCATTTTTATTTAATTTATTTTTCAACAATTTAACATCGATATCCTGTCAGGCACATGCCTGTCGGCGGGACATATGTAAAGTTAAACATAATAATACAATTTTTTTCTCCATTTACCAACAAACTGTAGCAGTTCAGGCAATATAGTTCAGGCTCAATATAAAGAATTGATCGCTTTAACCGAGTCAAATGTGGCTTGGGCAAAATGTACATCGATGTGTAACTTAATTTAAAAAAGTTTTTTAATTAGTCTCCTTCCTTTTCACCCCGTCACCACAATTGCGGTGTATTTTTAGCTTACGTAGTTTTACACCAGAATGTCCATGCTTAGCCCACCCCCTCGAGCGATGTTCTTCTGAAGTCATGATGCAAACCCTATAAGAGCTCCAATTTAAAATTTAGGGAGCTTTAAGGTGGCTCGATCGATTTTTTATCAATGTGAAGATTTGCGTGAAATTCGGCGCAGGTGTTTTCACTGGTGATATTTACTGATGAAAAAAATACTGCATCAAAGCGATTTGGTTTTTTGGCAGTTCAATATTATTTGAACATGAATTCGTACAACTCTTGGCGTGTATTTCGTCATAGTTCTATTACAAGTGTGTACAGATTTTCCTCTAATGGGAAAATCTACTTTGTTTATTAGTAATACGATAGCTAAAAATTATCAACGCTAAGTCCAATATTTAAAAAAACTCGCATTTTTTGCCGATTTTACATTGTTGGGCCGGAATCTTCCATAGGATTTAATTAAGGAAAAAAATGTAAAAGTATAAATCTTGTATGATTTTCCTTCTGCCGGTGTGATGAGTCCTTGGAATAATCATTGAAATAATCATTGGTGAAATGTGATCCTATTATTTTTGATTCGACTTAACGTGAAAAATTATTTAAGAGTACACTCCGTGGTCCAATTACCGCTTCGGCCCAATAATATTAACGACGCCATAACTTGAGTGTAATAGCTTAACTCCTAAGATTTAAACAAAACCTTCGCACTCGAGGTCATATTCATTGCTCTGTATGTGATGCCTCTCACTAAAAACCTTAAATAACATTAACGACACAATAACTTGAGTGTAATAGCTTAACTCCTAAGATTTAAATAAACCTTCGTACGCGAGGTCATATTCATTGCTCTGTATGTGATGTCTCTCACTTAAAACCGCCTATCTTTAAGAGATCTTCTGAAACTACTTCCAAGTGAAATTTTCACTCTCTCTCTCTCTCTAAATACCCGTCTTTTATCCCCCTCTAGGTTCGCGTGGTGGTGGAGGATGTGTCCGGGGACGAGGGAGACGGGGGTGTGCCGGGGCAGACGGGGGGTCGCGGAGGGGTGTCGCTGCCCCTGCTACAGGTGTGGCCCATGGACAGGGGGCTCGCCGACGGGTCCAGCTTCGTGTTTCCCCCGAAAGAGGGACTCTGCGTCGGGACGGAGGAGAGGCGGGACTCCGGTATCGACTCGTTCCAGGTGAGAGTTCTTCCTTCTCACACACAACTCTCTTCCTCCCTCCCTCCCTCCATTAGAAATTTCCCAAACACCCCCTCCCTCCTCCCCCTCTTACTCACTCACTCACCCCCCGCCACTCACCACCTCCCCACCCCACCTACCCGACGCACTCCCAAGGCACTACTCGCACGCGGCGTTTACGCGTCCCTCCAGATTCCATCCACTGCGTGCAGATGGCAGGAGGGGCGCCCTAGTGCGGAGGAATGAGGTTCTGACAAACTTTGAAAGTGCGCTTGCAAACCTCCAAAGCCAAGCACGTAAAGAAAGGATTGCGTCAAGTAAATGCCAAAAGTACTCGGATGGATACCAATGGAAACGAGAAGGAATATGAAAGAGTGATTCTCTACTTTTTTCATTTACCACACCCTCGTAAATGTTTATACGGCGAAACCTGTATTAAGCGACCGCCGACAATTCTGCTGAAAAATAGTCGTTAAGAGAGGTGGTCGTTCGACAGGGGATCAGTATCTAGAAGTATAATGCCAATGAACGTGCGGCTACTTTGAAAAAAAATTGGAGAAACTCTTACAAAGAAGGTTATGTTAAATCTATACTGATGTCGTTTATTTCCTCATAATTTAGTTGCTCCTGAAAAATTTCAATGCATATTAATTTAATGTGCACATACAGTGAAACCTGAATTAAGCGACCACCGACGGCTCCGCTGAAAAATGGTCTACGAGAGGGGTGGTCGCCTAATAGAAGTGCTCGGTAAAAGGGGTTTCATGGTACATGTTTGAACCCTTAATATTAATAATGTACTAAATAACAAAAGTGAAGATAATAAAAACAAGTTTTTATATTCAATTTTGCTTAGTGTATGAATAAAAATGAGAGATATGGAAAAGAAAATAATTGCTTTAAATTGAAAGTTGCCACATAGATGGTGTCCTTAATATAATAAATAATTGTATTGTAATCTCACATAAATATTACCCCCAAGGTGTGGAAACATTCCTGTTTCGGAACCCTAAACTAAACATACTTGACAAATTATTCAAAATTGTCTCTGTAGACAAATAATGGAAGGAATTAAAAGAGAGGAAGAGAGAATCCAAACTATATCGTCATATTTGATTTCCCCGTAAAATAAAATTAAGAACTCAAAAGAACCAACGCATACGCAACGAATCTCATTTCAAAATTCGGGGACAAATATAGAGACCGACTGCCTGATGAACTCTTTGAGTCTTTTCTTAAATCTATAAGATCTTTTTTGGGTGGATGTCATAAACACAGGACAAATTTAAATTATTAAGTGTAACTATTTGTATCATTTCCTATAAGTTGTAATTGTGCTATTTGAATCACAAAATCATTTCCACCCGACGGATGCCTTTTATCATTGCAACCTGTAAATAAAAAAAACGTAGGCTTGTTTACAGTCCTCACTTTTAAGGGTTCGTAAACGGCATGATTGGGAAAGGAATTCAGGATAAATGATAAAAAATAACCAACCATTAATCTTCTCCCGTCGTCTTTTAGTGAATTAAGCTATAGAGTTGTTTAATGTTAGTAAAACTTTATTCTCTGATTTGATTCCACTTTGGCGTGATTAATTTATTGTCTAAGAACAATGGTTTCATCTTATTTGCAATACTAAGAATTATGACTGTACAAATATCTTGGTATTACGTACCAATATATACTAATTCGCTCATTATCTATTTATTCTACATTAGTAGTAGTAAGAATATATCTTTTAGCTTCACTGTGTAATAAAACCGCTTTTTATTGAAATAAACTATATTTGTATTTAAAAAATCTTACCTGATAAATTTTTTCACAGTAAAGTAGAATAAATGAATTTCACATTCTTAATGAACACATTCTGTTTATAAACAGTGAGCAGCTGGATGACTCAGTGTTACGATTAAAAACTTGATTAGTATAGGTTTTTCATATCATTATTACTACGGCACAACATTTGCATTTACTATGAGCCATTTGGGAATACGGAGGAAAAAGCTAGTAATTAGCGAAGACCTTTTATGTTGAGTGAGATGCGCAGCAGCGAGGCATGGACTGAGACAAACTAAGTGGAATCAACAACAGATTTTTGAGAAGTTGTAGTAAATTAGAATGTGCTAAATCTGCTGGACAGAGCGAGAGACGAATCAAGAGGTACTGAGAAGAATGACGGAAGAACGTAGCCTATGGAGAATGGTATAAGGAATACAGGACGGATGTATAGGCCATCTACTGCGGCATGAGGGATCGGTGAGGATGATTTTGAAAGGGATGATTGAAGGCTAGAGATAGAGAGGAAGACCTAGACTGGAGTATTGGAAGCAGATAATGGAGGACATGGGATGTGGATGGTTTACAGAAAAGAAGGGTATGGAAGAGGATAGAGAGAGGTGGAGGGCTGTCGAAAAAACCAATCCAGATGGATTGATAGCTAAAGAAGAGGTGCAATATCAGCAGGTAAGGAGAAAATATCGGATAAAAGGAGCAAGGCAGGGCTTCCTGTCAGGTTGACACGTAGGATTTAATTAAAACCCCGTAATATATCTGTGAAACGGGAAAAAATAGTGGTTATACGCTGGGTTAAGAGTAAAATATAATTAGAAATTGATGTGATGAACGGATTACGCATTTTGAATTCGTCTACGGAGGTTTGCAACCTTGGGTACTTCAGTAGTCAACAATAAAGATTTTCTTACTCCGCTGCACTCTCTCATCGAAATCGACACAGCACATCTGCCTCCATACTTCTCTACCACGATGGCAGCTCCAATTTTCAAGCGCTAAGCGATATGGATAGATTTGGACGTGAAGATTTTTTTCTTACCATTAAAGGCAATCTTTAAGTATTCTACTACGTATCAATTTTGCACACCCTCCGTGAAGAGTTACTTTGTTTGAAACCTTTTCACATTTATTTTTTACCAATTCTCCGTCCAATATAAATCTTTAATCCTGATTTCCTCCTCTATTAGTGACTAAAACCTTACTTTTATGCCGATTCAGTCGAAAATTACATTGACCTAAAAGAATAAATTGCATTTCTCCGAGGATGTGAGTCCGCTCTTTTCCACTTTCAGCCAGAACTACAACTATGTCTCTTTTTGTCCATTTAGTTCATACGCTTACCACAAGGCGCCTCACGACACTCGTCCGGATTTTGCCAATGATCCATGCGGACATTTAGTTAGATACACGATGCGTTAGCTATTCTGATGTGGTTTGCTTTCGAAAAGCTTGCAGTCTCATTGATATTGCTGTTAACCCTCGAATACGCCGCGAGCATTTGGGACTCTGGTCATACAGATTTAACCAAAAAATTAATAAAATACCGATAAAAACCGCACGCTTCTTTAAAAACTGCTACGAGCGAACATATAGTGTCTCACAACTGTTGGAGGGACTACAGTGGGAGCCCCTAGTGACTCAGAGCATGCACGTTAGGCTTAGGTTGCTTGAGAAATTTAGAACTGGGGTGTTTCAGAGGGACACAGAAAAAATTTATCGTGACGTCTCAATATATCTCTAGGTATGATGAAAGTGATGAAATGAGAGATAAACGTAGCCGAACAGACAGGTGCAAAAAACTCGTTCTTTCCACGCACATTAAGCGACCACAATAAAAACTGACCTCCACTAAATACACTCCCATAATACATGTCACCAATTCACCTCCCAAAATCTTATCCTATACATCTTTACACGGCTGGTGTCCTAACACCCCCTGCCACACGCCCATGAGGCGGCTCACAGGGTAGTATGTAGATGTAGATCCTTCATGTCAATAAATGGGTACTAGACTACCTCGAAACCAATTAGCGAGCGATTATTTCGTCTTCCTTACAATGAAACTTCAATACCTTTAGGATACCAATTACTCTGTCTCTACCCAATCAGTTTTACTATTGGTTGAAAAAATATGATATTCATTTACTTTCGCTTGACTTTTGTTTGTTGTTAATGCAATGTCTACGAAGTAATAAAATGAAATCGGCAATCTGCTTGTCCTTTTCTCTCCTCATCTGGTTGATGTCTACGTCTGATTTAGTTTGGTAGATCTCGTCAACTATTCGTGTCTTTTTTTTAACCCGCAAAGTTGTTTATTTCATACGTTCATCTATCAGACAAAAAGAACAATATATAGAGTAACATATGATACAGGTAATAGGTAAATCAGACATTAATACATCTACTTATTACTCTGCAAACCACCACAAGGGTGTTTGGCAGGGAGTCACTTATCACCGACATGAACTACAGTGAAGAACTTTACTTTCACCATGAAGTACCGCACCATCGGAATACTAAAAATGCTACAGAAACTACTAAAATTATATATAATTTAACTATGAAAACCTGACACAATAGTCATGCAGAACACATGCAAAGCATGGTGTTAGCACGACTCGGCCAATTTAGAAACATGCATTCGGGTGCTTATGAACTAATCAGCTACACTACCTGTCAACTAACCTAATTCAAATTATTAACGCAGACATAATGGTCACTTATCGATCGCGGAAAAAATGACATCTCAAATCTTTCTGTTCTGCAATCTACTTCCGTAATTATATTCTCATGATCAGATCTACCGTAGTGTGTTTGAGTGCGTAAGATATTGAAAACTTCGTCTGAAAATAAGTCCTTTTTAAATTTACATAAAAGATTGCGTCAAATCTTCAATCGACGGTCTGAAGGCGATTCCCATCCAAGTTGTTGAAAGAGGTCAGTAACACTAAAAGTCCTCATGGAACTACTGCGCGAAGCATCGTTCGATTAAACGAGAAACGCTGTACGAGGGCGCAACGTGTCCAGAGTGAGATAAAATAGGCACCACTTTTCTCCTCAATGGAACAGAATCTTGGAGCAAAAGAGCGAATAAAGTGCCTCCTGGCGACGTGAACGGGGATAAGGAGTTAAAGAGAGGATAGACTGACGACTGGCGGCTTTTCAAGTAAAAAAAAGGAGGAGGAAGAGATGGAGCCCTTGTCCAAGGAGAACGGCAGAAGGAGACCAAGAGTGTGGTCACCGCGCCTCTTTCAGCGCCGACCCCGCTTCGTAAACGCGCGACCCCGACCCATCCAAAAGGGGTCCCCTTTTTCACAAAAGGTCGCATTGTACCCTAACTCGCGACCCTAATTGCCCCGGCAGTTAAATGCGGCAGTGAGGAAGCACAGGGTTGGAGGAGGGGAATAAATAAACAAAAATAAATAATGCCGAGGCTTAAAAAAAAATACATAAAAAGACGAACGGAGCACGGCGTCGGCGTAGAAGAGACGCCAGAGCGTTAATTAGAGGTTTTTCTCGCGAAAATGAAAAAAAGGATAAGCAAAAATAAAACACAGAATTGCATCGATCGAAGCTGCTGCGGGTAATGAGATCCATCGAATCCGTTGACCTCACGGGTGATGTGTGTAAGGTAAACGCTAGGGACTCTTCTTCTCAGGCTTTTTGATGGGGCTCACACACGAAAAAAAATGGCTGAAAAGAAATGCAAGACATTTTTCCGGGACTGCTGCATCGTAATTTGGCTCCTGTTTTCTTTTTGTTTTAATTCAGCCCTACCAAATGGCGAGAGATGCTCGTGGGGAAACATTAGTCAGGGATCAGGGCTGGTTTCGGTCGTCGCCGAGAACGAGAGAAGACGAGAGTTGAAGATTGTGTTCCAAAATGAAAACAGAGTATTCACTCCACTGCAACTCCCCAGATATGGCGGAAACGACTCCATATTATGTGATTGATTGCTCGATCTTTTTATGGCCGTTGAATTATAATATGAAAGATGGCGAAAAAGGGAGCGAAAAACAATACAATATGAAAAGCAAATTTAGTTTCTGTCCTTAAAATCTACTGTAAGTTATCTAATAACGAAATATTTCAGTCAATCTATAATAATTCATCAAAACAATCGAAATTGAGAGACTAAAAAGCTATGTAAAATTTTTCAGAGCCACAATGATAATAACAATTAAATTCATCCACAAAAAATGCAAGACTTTCAGTTCCGGGAAAAAGAAGCAATTACTTGTTTTTTTAGTTATAGGAAGTAATTTCTAGGGTATTTCTGAACGGTTTTTTTACCTTATTTTGCCTCTACGAAGAGAATTATAAGTAAACTTTGTTTTTTGTTGCTTCAATATGGTATTCGCTGTGTAACTTAGCTCTTTTAAGGTTAAAATTAATTATAAAATAAAAAATTCAATCGGCTATTTTTCAGGGGTGTTAAATTCCAGTAATGAACCGGGAGTATTTAGTAATTAATTGGCGATTTACACTCCTTTAATCGCGTTTTCTAGTTTGGATTGATACAGGGCATGCAGATACGCTGGAAAATGTAGTAAAATTTGGCTTTTAATTATATAACATATTTTTTTACTTGTTCTCGCCGAAACCTGAATCTGCATCTAACTCTGGTGGTCATTTCGGGGACCGCTGCCTTTTACATTCAAAAACGCGAGCGATAGATGAGACAGGATAATTACCTGTTCAGTGTCTTCATTTGCCTCCTTAATTTCTCTGCTAAAATCTTTCTTAGTCGGCTTGGTTTTTGCAATTTCTAATTTTTCTTATGACACATTAATGGCCCTCTTTTCTGTTGTGTTTTTCTTTTATAATAGCTACTGGAACAGTGCTAATGTTCGCTGATTTTTATTTTTTGTTGAAAACAACGATTATAGCCAATCAGAAGCATTACTGAGCCTTAATATTTAATTATTCATTTGAAATTCTTCGGATGAGAACCTTGAATTCAATAACATCCTATGCATCGCGCACGGGAAATGTAATGTATGGGTGGTGAAAATCTACCCTAATACATGATGGCTCTGGGGATAGCTTCCGCGTTGTATCATTATTATGACTCAACGGGGACAAGGGCCAATTACCGAAGGGCCTACAAGGAGGATAACACGAAGTAAAATGTAAATGCGGGAAGTCGTACGTAGACCAAACCTCCCGAGCGCAAAAGTGCCGCATCTCCGAATACTAAAGAGCCATCAAAAATAGACAACCGAACCGGACTGCCATCGCGGAGCGCACATGGAGCGGGCCATCATATCACATTAATTTGGAGGAGGCGAAAATTCTCGCGAAGGAGACACGGTGCTTCCCCAGAATAATAAGGGAAGCCATTGAAATACCCAAAACACCGAATAATGTCAATAGATAAGATGGTTACACGCTATCCACTAATTAGAAGCAGGTCTTCCAAAAACCACGGGAAAATACGGAAAGAAAGGCGAGAAAAAATCGCGCTCGACCCTCCTTCGCCAATCGCGGTAAGTCGCGGCGTAAGTCGCGGCCAAAATGCATCTTGAGCACTTCAGACCGGAAGGAGGGAGATGGAACGCTCGAGATACTGTAAAGTCATAAAAATGGCACAGCGCGGAAGCTATCCCGAAACCCGTCATGCATCAAGACCACTCCGCAGAAGCTTTCACTTCTACGAAAATCTACCCTGGTGGACTCTAAACCGCGATCATAATATAGCAGTCGAGGACTTTACCCCGCTGCCACTGGAACCGGCAGAGTCCTTTGAATATATTAATTTAAAAACTCGTAAGGGTAGGAAAAGATTTTATCGGTAAACTAAGCATTTGGCGAGCGAGAAATATTTGTGTTTATACCTCAATCCCCTGCTCTACAGACTGTTAACGCGGTTGGATCTCGAATCGTGAGTCGTTGAGTGCCCATTTTATTAACTTTTCAAGGAAGTCAGAAATAACTCTCGGATCACGCCTCACATTATGTACATATATATAAGGAGGAAATGGCCATACATGTTACGGTAAAAATGATGCAGGCCCAATTATATTTTGAAATTTTCGTCTTAAGTAAAGCATTGTTATGGTTTGTGTTTACGGCACATAATTCGAAATATATGCGAAAATACTGCAGACAAATATGGGTTTTTATTCAGCATGACACCTTGATGCTCAACAGGAGTCATTTTAAGAATACGAAAGGTATTTTTTCGCGTTTAGGAAGAACTTTGTACATATGTCATCGAATGATTTTGAATTACGAGTACGTATATGTCAAGAATCATAAGGCTACGTGTAAAAATAGCATTAAATTGCCAATAAACCAAGTCAGAAACATGCATTTTTTCGCTTTTATCTATTACATAACCAATGAGTTATTGTATGAAAACTTTCTCGCAAATATGTGCATAAATGAAAATCGCTCCAACCATTTTAAGACGTACGAGACCAGAGTTGCTTTACGGACAACTTTGATGAGAGCACAGCTTTGTGTTTTCCCTGATTTGTTATATTAAACCCCAACCGGTTTCGGCTTTTATGCCATTATCAGGTGCACAGTGCACTGTACACTTGATCGATATTGTAAATCATGAGAGATCATAATTTTGTTCTCATTTCAACAATGAAAATATTCCACAAATTGAGACCTTCTTCCAAATATTTGATGAGAAATTTGCAGAACCACTTAGGATGAGGCATTTCTACATTTTAAAAAGTATTCTACCGGTAAAGGTAGGTTTAGCTGTAAGTAAGAGAATCTCCTTCCGGCTGTCTAAACTTTCGGGGCTTACCTACCTCTAGAATATCCTTTTTCGCCTCAGAATATGATCTACCCTTCTTCATCCTGTCCATAAAACCTATCCTCTTTCTTCCTCTTCCCCGCTGGCCCAACGTCCTACCCTCTATTACACTCTTGAGCAACCCATCGCTCCTTGTTACATCCTTCAGCCATCTACCCTACCTATCCCGGATTTCATTCAGAAATATTCTTTCCTCGCCCACCATACCAAGCACTTCCTCGTTTGTCTTCCTCTCCATTCACCTCACCTTCTCCATCCTTCTTCTCGCCCACATCTCAAATGCCTGCAGCCTATTCTCGTCCTTCTTTCTCAGGGTCCACGTTTCTGCTCCATGTAACGCTACACTCCATATCAAGATCTTCACCAGTCTTTTCTTCACATCCCTACCCAGTGTCCCAGTCATCAGCTCCCTTCTATTACTGAACGCTTGCTTAGCTAACGCTATTCTCCTCCTTATGCCTTTGCTACTATGCCCATTTTCTCCTAGCGTACTGTCTAAATAATAATCGGTGGGCGGGGACTTCTGAGGAGAAGGGTCTTATAATTGACCATAATTGGTCCGAATAGACCACCCATTGGTCCGGTAGGACCCCGATCCAATGACGAACTCCGACAGACCGCATTACGTCCACCGTGAAAGGGAGTCGGCGGATACCCTATCCCAAGAATTTGGGTAATGGGCTTCGCTGGTTCTCAACAGATGTGCGGTAAGTTTTCGCGTAGGCGAGACTGGCGGCGACTCGTCCAACGCTGTTGGGGGAACCCAACAGCTACGAGGACTGGGGGGAGGCGGGGACCCATTGTTGTCCTTTTGACGTTAATCCGCCTCATGGTGTCGGCCTCGAAGTGGTTGTGCTTCGCTAACCTTTCCCTTTCCTTTACCCTTTTCCCACTGCTTCCCCTACTTGGTAATAAGCGAGAGCTTGAGGCCGAGAGGGAGGTTTTTAGTCCGCGGGGAGACCCGAAACATCCGTCTAAATAATGAAAATTCTCTTCTTTATTTTGTTCCCTTCAACATTTATGACCAGCCTTTCTTACTTTTTCAAAGACATTCTCATTACTTTTGTTTCATTGCGATTTATCTTCATTTCGATTTTCCATAATCCTTTCAATTGATTCAAGTGCCACCAATTCCTTGTGACAGGCCAGCCCGATCGGCGAGTGCAGCAGTAACGGTAGCGGCGCGGGTGGAAGCCGCCGGGAGTCGACCCACACGTTCCACGGCGGCCGGCTGCTGCACCCCAACTCGGCGCGGTTCCTGCGCCGCTCCAGCTCGGACCGCTCCCTGAACGCGGCCAGCAGTGGGGTGGGCGGCGACGATGACGTGGACGAAGACGATGACGTGGACGATGACGATGACGACGAGGAGGACGACGTGGACGAGGACCGGGAGGTCGGTGGGGGGGGCGGGGTCGGTGGGGGCGTCGTGGGGGACGAGGAGCGGGGGAGGGAGGGGGACGACGAGGGGGCGGGGGAGGGCGATGAGGAGGAGGAGGAGGAAGAGGAAGAGGAGGACCTGCTGACCGTCGAGGCGGCGACGGCTTGCGCCAGGGCGAGGTTCTCCGCTTGGTCCAAGCAGTTGGCCCAAGAGCGGAGCGCCAGGTACGCGGAGAAAAGGTGTCGCTCAGCTTCCTTAATTCTGACTGTTGTGGCCGCATGTCATCGTGTGTGTGTGTGTTTGCTTGTTTGTACATCCATGTCTCGTTTACTGAAGATTTAGCGAAATATCATTTAACTTAGAAATCAACCTATGTAAATGGAAAGCATAACTTAGTTATTCCACATAGATTTATTAACAGGACGACCTAGGTTTCGACGAAGCTCGTCATCACCTGATGATAGAGAGCTTCGTTGAAACCTCGGTCGTCATGTTAATAAATTTATGTGGAATAACTAAGTTATATTTTTCATTTACAAGGTTAAGCAAAATCCGCGAAGTCACGCGCGAGACAACGGAACTATCAATGTAGGTAGTCCCCAGGGTTAAAATTCGCCATGAAAAAATCATTTGATTTCACCGGGATTCGAACCCGGATCTTCCTATTGCCGGTCAGGTGTGTTAGCCAGTTGTCGTTTTAACGACAGTGTTGGGTTTATCCACCGCGACAGTAGCTTTGTAAGCACGACTTCGTCTCATGTGCTACAATGTAGACTTGAGGCCTGAACATCTAGTTTGCATAAACCCCCCTCGAAATTCGCCTTGAAGGAAGATGACTTGGTGTGTAACTGGCTAACACATTTGACCTGCAATTGGGAGATCCAGGTTCGAATCCCAGTCAAGTCAAATGATTTTTCATAGTGAATTTCAACCCTGGTGTATATGCATCCGCGCGAGTGACTTCGTACCACATCATTTGTGCATAAATGCAATGATTGGAAACAATGTAGTCCCATTTGAAAGAAAAATATCTCATCATTCCAAGGAAACCAAAACAATATCCCCTTCTTAAACTACTTTCCGAGATACTTACCAAGAAATACCAGGCATTTAACATAAAAAATGGTATGTGCTTACAGTCCAGAGAGACATTACTTAAAGAATGAGGAGTATCTAACACCTGGATTTCGTTTCATTGTAGAGGCTCAACTATGTGGAAGTTGAACTTGACCAATAGATGGATTGATAGACATTTATTGCTCATATTCCTTTAATACAGATAAAATACAGTTACCAAACTATATAAATTTTAAATTTTTCATGTGAGCTTTAGGTAGTTCTAAAGGTTTCCCTGTTTGGAGCTACCATCAAAAAACATTGGTGCATGAATGTGATGCAAAATATGTGACAATGCATTTAGTTTTTGAGAATAATTATTTAGTAACTGTAATAAGATTTATGAAAAACAAAAAGAAAACAAGTTTTTAAAAATGTTTTGTGCCGATAGCAATATCATGCATATAAATATTGTATATTGTCAATGGCGAATACAATATAATAACTTTTACGTCAAAAGTAGTTCCATTCTTTCTAAAGAAAGAGAAAAGTCATACCTTCACTTTTTGCAAGAAAATGCATATATTATTGAGATCCTTTACATCCTTTACATGAAAAAGTAACTTAGATTTATTTTACTGGTACAACAGGTATCCACACTGATGACACCGCTGTGTCGGAACATGTTGTGCCAGGAAAATAAATCTGTGGAAGGAAACAATGTTACTTTTTCATTAACGCCCTGGATTACGTAAAAAAATCATAGGGTGTAGTTTGTATGTTTCCTAAAATATTTAAAAAGTAAAGAATGTAGTCACCGCGGTAATTTTTTTAGAATCATTAAAATAACAAAAATTAAAACGGCGTACAACTCCACCATGTTTTAATGCTCTCTGCCGGTTTCGATGTCTATGGCGTCATATTCAAGACAAAGTTGTCTCTGTTAGCACATTTTTTTTGTCTTGAGTATGACGCTATGGACATCGAAACTGGTGGACCGCACTAAAACATAGTGGACCTTTACACAGTTTTTATTATGAGTTATTCCTTCTCGTTATTCCACAACGTAACACCTCAATCAATTGATTTGATTCACAAAAATACCTCCCGTTTTGGAAGACTTTTAAATATACCGCGTGAAATAAACGGACCAAATTATAGACTTACATATATGTATCTATTCAATGACTGAGGATTTCAGAAATAATAAAGTTTTAAATTGTCCTATAAATATTAACACACTTACTTCGTACTTTCTACAGCATTTGAAAGTTAAACGTAAAATTTGAAAATGGTCTCCATAGTGACTAGGGAATAATCTTGCTCAAACTACCTTAACGTAAGGATGCGGAACGTAAGAAGTGATGCGTTTCAACGACCAAACGCTGCGTCATACAAATATATGTACATGAGAGAGAATACCATTCAATATTCTGTACAATTCAGCGCAAGGCATTCATTCAAACTTCTGTGTGCACTATTCAAATTTTCGTGTCATGGCAGAATATCATTTTCCATCTAGCGCAAGGGGTTCCCTTCAATCCCTGAGTATGTGTAAAATTGGAATATATCATCCCAAATTTTACTCTATGTATTCGTTCCAAAGTCTGATTTTTCGCTAATTGAATTTTCGTGAAACTAGAGGTATATTTTTCCCGCTTATTGCCAGAGATTTTTTCCATCAGTTTGCAGTACCAGAATCTGCGTAAAATGAAGTAATATCATTCCGCGTTTAGCACTAGGTTTGCTTTTCAACGTCTATTTGCAGTAATCGTATTTTGAATATGCGAGAAAACATCATTCCTCTTTCAGCTTAAGGAATTGTGAGCCATGGACAACTTTAAAGTTTCCTTTTGTTAATTCGTTTCTACGTTTAGTTCTGAAAACTTGAATCGCTTCTTCCCTTAGGGTAAGTGGGTATGATTACTATTGTCAACGGCAACTTTACGCAAGTGACATTATCCATGTTAATCAGTAAAAATAACTTTTAGACTCCACTGGTCAGTTCACAGATCAATTTGTGGCACAATTCGGATATCGATGCCAGGCATCAATTATATAGTGATGGCAAGTGAATGAGGGAAGCCGAGTGGGACCGAGTTTTATTTCATGTATTTGTAAATCCAACCAGAATCTCATAGACATTAATTGCGAAATGATGGAGTGGCCATCCTTCAATACGTAGAATCACAAAAGTTATGACAAGGACTCAAAGGAGTAGTTTAATCTGCCATCAATCTCCTACTAGCTGATTCAACAACTTATACGCTAAAATGATAAATGCATTTCAGAACTTTTATGCTCTATATTTCTCCGAGAACAGAAAACGATGGCTACATTTGCTAGCTTTTGATGTAAACGCGTGTAATTCTTTTCTGTTAAATAAACATCCGAGTTGATCTAAACTCGCACATGTTTGGGGATATTTTCTTTTCGAATTTTGGCATCTTCTCCCGTTCCTCCCAGTCCTTTCATGAATATCATATCATCGGTCTCTCTTGTTCCTGTTCCCTTATGTATAATGGTATACGAGAGAGCGAGGGACATAACAACGCGTTCACGCAGCATCACTCAAGTATACTGCCATATGCCTATACGTATATATTTATAAATCAATGAATTTTTTCCAGCGATAAATATGGCTGCACTATTAAATAGACTTGGAAATTTACTGACCACGTTTTCAATGGTGCGGCCAGTGAACAATAGAAACATTTTATGAAACAAAAACAAAGTCATTACAGAAAAGGAAAAGTAATAAATACAAATAATTTCAGTTTTCTTTTCACATCTCATGCCGCTTCCCGCAGCATTTGTTAAACTTGTCATGATAGCTTTTACTATAATTATGACAAATGTTCACAAAAATACCTTTACAAACATTATTATAAACCAAAATGTTACATTGGTTATATTTGTTCATCTGCACCATTATTCTAAACTATTACGCAAAGTATTTCCATATTTTCTTTGAGCTAACCAATTTTTAATTGCCTTATGAAATGACTTAATGAAGCTACATTCTTTATTTCTATTGGTAATTTGTTAAAGAGCATCCGTCCTTAAAACAAAAATAGTTATTAATGATTGACTTATTAACCTTAGGATTCTTGAAATGTAACTTACTAATTATCAGTTGTTTATCATCGTATTTGCTGCAAAATCTGTGATATAATTTGGCAGATGTAAGCCATGAATAAGCGCTTATTAACTCAATATTTGAGATTAGGAAATTAATGAAACCATCGATTAATCTTCATTATTTTAAGTTTTTACTTCTGTCAACAGTCCCCTGACTGCCATCTATTTTTATTTTAATGTGATAATGTCGTTGCCATGTTTTGATCATATTGCTCTGCCGGCCAGGTTGATACCGCGCCGATGTGCTAAATATTGTTGTTTCATACTCTATGGAGATGTGAATCGTATTGGAATATAGTTATAGAAAAACCTCACAACCTTTGGCTTTATATGGGGATATTTTTTATAAGTTCACAATGTATAGCCACAGATATTAATAGCGCGCTCGGAGTCATTGTTTTTTATTCTAATCCTATTTATGTTAGTTCACTTATCACCGGTGAGGGCACTATGAGACTACGATATTTTGACTCGACTGAAATTAGTTTCTGCGCAACTGTATCATGTTTGGCTACTGCGGTATAACTTTATCCTAAATGCATCCATTTGATTTATTTTAACCACAATATCGATTTGTTCCAGCGAAGTTGCAACATTTTTCTTTGTGCTAAACGAGGCATGGCTGTGTCTGTGTTTGCATGCGGTGTTTTAAAATAAAAATGGTGACTGGTAATACGCCAAACCATCTTACTCCTTTCATATCATATTTGGGTTGCTTGAAATGTGAATTACCATTTCGTTGGTGTCAAAAATTCCAGGGACTTCATTGGTCTTTTCGTGGACAAGAGTCTCAGATTAAAATCTGGTGGAAGATTCTCTCATTTTTCATTCCTATTTATATATATATATATATATATATATATATATATATATATATATATATATATATATATATATATATATATATATATCCTTCCCATTCAATTTTTCTGCTATCAGATCATCTTAAGAAATATTATGGAGTCCAAGGAGGAGATTCCCTTTGAACATACATTTTAAAGAACCCTGTAAGCCATCTCAAGCGTGTATATCAGAGGGAGAGTTTTCACCGAGAAGCAATTCTTTGAATCCCAAAGAGGTTAATGAAACTGTAATAATTTTTGTGCCATAACACCCCTACGAACGTCTCTCAGGAGGTGAAACTTTACCATCATGCTCCACGCCATCTACTACCAATATCAAAGAAAAATTGAGCAATAACGTACCCTGTTACCTCATAAGTTCACTAGTGCATTAATAGTACATGAAGTACGCGAGACGCGCTGTAAGTTATTCGTAGAAAATGAACACAAAACTATTACAGATTCAATCAAATGCTTAGATACAGAACCTGAAGAAAAACTTAATTGTGAAGATTCAGTGGCAGCTATCTCTCATACCCTGCGGAAATAATTGCAATTAAAACCTTTCCGTTCAGAGGACACATCTCTATTTTTTCATCTTGGTCTAATCATGCGTTATATTTCGCCTTTCTTTAATAATCTATGAGTATGATAATGAGTATGGAACTTTCTGAAAATGCTATGTCTAAATTGTGACCTGCGGTCTCGTACATTGCGTTCATCGTTGTTGTTTCATTGACTTGCAAAACCAAGAAAATTATCGCAATGACCGTCTACATATGTAGCCGATCTTCGCTGAATACGTTCTGTCTCGGTATTTAAACAAGTTTTTTCATTTTTTAGGGATTCTAAATACTGGCAGCGCATTCCCAATAGGGTCTAACAAGTGTCTAAGTTCCTGGAATTTGCACGCTTGAGCTGAACATCCTTAAATGTCCTAGGTCATATTGCACGTACTGTCTGCCACTGGAAACCTCGTTTGCTTCTAGCAGATAGGAGCACGAGCACTTGGTACTCGGAATACCCTTTATCAAAGAAATAAACGCTATGCTTTTTTCGGACCAAGACAATCGCTGCTGCAGTAATATCTGTTACGTATCACACAAAACAATAGATGAAACTGATATTTTTATTAAGTTCCCTTGATGAGAATCATACATAATGCGTTACTTCACTGCTGTTATTGTAAGGGTAGATAAAAATTTAGACTGTATTATGCCAGAATATTTTTGTCAGATTTCAAGTCATGTTGAGCACATTTTTGTACTTTTCTTCATCAGTCTCGTATCGGAAACTCGTGACCTTTCGGTGTCTAGTGGTGTGGATCTAAATTTTCGAGGTTTCGAGGTTCCTGTCCCCATGGAACTCTCCCCTGGCTACTTCTCATCCTACTGCCCATATCTTAATCCCGCGTCACTAACGACTTTTTCCCCTACTTGCCTTTCAACCGCCCCACTGTCCCAGGGCCAACAACCCGGACATGCCGCCAGCCAGTCCCCTCCTGCTGCCCGTGTCCTTGGCGCACGCCATCCCAACGGCACGGCGTCGATCCTCTGCCTCCTCGTATGCCAGGAGGGCGTCCTCGGCGTCTTCGGCCCGCAGCGACGCCGCCCCTTGGCCCTGCTCCCCGCCACCATCGTCCTGCTCCTCCCGGGGCTCGCGACGAAGGGTTTCCCTCCTCATGGACGCCCTCGACCTGGAGTACTCCACCAGGGGAAGCGTGGGCGGCGTCCGGAGTTTCTCCGGCTCGTTCCAGAAGCTCACCTTCACGCAGTCGCTGGCCTTTCCGGGCCTGGCGGCCGTCCGCGGCCTCAGGGCCGGCCACGGCGACCCCCCTGGTCGGAGGAACCGGAGATCGTTCTCGTCCGTATCATCGTCTTCGACGGCCCGATCGGGACTGAACGCCTTCGCCAAAGTGGTCACCACGGTCGTGCTGGTGCTGATAAGTGTCCTCGTGTTCGGTGTGGTATACAAATACGTGAGAACGTGAGGTTTGCTGCTGTCCCCGCCTGGCGGTGTCGTGGTCAACGACTTAGCGGGGACGGAATCGTTCGACAAGTGACGAGCGCGGCGCACTGTTCCTCCCGTGTGAAAGATTTGCGGAGGAGGCTTCAAAGGTGGATTGTGTGCTTGAAGGTGCATGTGCGACATTTGCCAAGGAGCCCGTGAAGCACCAGAGAGAGAGAGAGAGAGACAGGAAAAAGACGAGGAGCGTAGTCTCGATAAGGAGGAAAGGATAATCTCTTTTGCACAAGATTTTCGGTGTCCGTTTTCGTTGTCCTTTTGATGTAATAATGTGATCAATTGCAAGAAAGAAAGGTTGAGAATCGTGTGATTGTGAGCGCGAGAAAGTGACGGAATGATTTTTATGTGTCGTAAAGTTGCCGATATTTAAAAAATCTTCCGAAGTCGGTTTTTTCCTCCGATGTTTTTCAATATTTTTTTCGTGCCTGATGCCTTGGCATGTTTCCTGCGTGAGTGTTACGACTTGAGCGTTTGAAGGTTGCCCATATATTACGTCGCACGCGAAGAATCTGGGCAATTGGGGCTTTAAGGTGTGACGTCGGGAGTGGAAGAAGACTTGATGCCGCAAGGAATTTTCCCGAATACCCTGAGGTTGACTGGACAAATTTTGAGAGGAAAAAATATCTTCCATTCATTAAGGCGAGGAGACCAGCCGACGGCTAGTCAATTCGTTAAAATAATTTGTATTGCAATTTGGTATAAAGAAAGTACAGAATATGGAGGGACCCGAATAACGAGAGATATCGCGATGTAGGATGAAAAACATTTCGAAGAAACTGATGAATGTTTAATGAAGACTAATTAATCAACAGGTAAGGGAAAAATATATGGGCAGCCTCGATGAGACTGAAGACAGCATCCGGGAAATATGCATCATTTTTCAACAGATCTTATTTCATCGGGCACGCTTGAAAGTTGAACGTAAAGTGTTTCTATGCGAAAAAAAGTCCTTCCCAGGATTATATAAGCATGATTCCTCAATTTACTCACGGATCAATGTTGAGCGAAATGTCAGTAGGAACTCTCGAACACTACGCTCTTCGATAACGTAGTTTGTGAAGAAGCAATGAAATACTGAGGTGATTGTATTAACCATTTAAGATGCAGAATCTTGTTGAAATCATGTCCCTGAGGGCATTTATACTGACGAATTCTTGAATTTTGTTTTGGTTGGATCCGAAAACCATTTAATTTTTTAATATTTTCCATTATCTACAACGTTTTTGCCAAAGTTCGTGATATCAGAAGGAAGATATTTTTGTCATAACTGTACGGAAGGCTATTTAACCTTTACTTTCATCCATAGACATTCATTTATCGTCCGCTTATGATGAACTGTATGGATTTCTTCGGAATATATACTACTTGCTGATGACAAATCTATTTTAATACCTCATAATTTTATTCAAATGTTTACACGATTTAAAAGTATCGAATTTATACCAAATATCTGTGAATTATGACATTATAAGTTCATTTTTTTCAAGTAGTTGGTTTGGAAATTATGCCATATCGCTGTGGCCTTTCTTCGATGTTCATAAAGTTACTTACCTACTTGAAATGGGTTGATATTGGTGAGCTAGAATCAAGTTAACCAGCGCACAACACAGAAAAATGTTTAAGTGTTTGATTTTACACGATAGTAGTAGAAAGTTGGCGATCCGATGATTAAAATTATTTGTTTTGCGATTTGGTCGATTGTTGTATAACGATGAAAATTTTGGACGGATTCCTTAATCACTTCTATACACGGCTTCCTCAATGAATCCCAGTGACTGGTGTCATTACACCGAAGTTTTTTATTGAAATGTTAAACTTAAGAAATTCTATGCCGTGATGATGTAACAGAGAATTTCAGCTTATGAAACATCACCCATATTGACAGAGTGAGTGTTAGACGCCCAAGTCTGGACCATTATGATACATGTAATAATCCAACGAAGTTAACTTAGAAGCAAATTACTGAATTTTATACAGTTTTGCAAGGCATAAAGTACATATTTCAGCACCGAACAATTTCGTGCGTGAGAAATATCCTGAACAGTAATAAAAAAATTATTTTTTTGGATACTTTGTGAATTATAATTTGACGATGAATGACGCAAAGGCGTCGTCGGGAAGCATAGTGTAATATCACGTATTTGAATTCGTTAAAAAATATTATACGCTTAATTTTTGGTGGAAAATATTACTTTCAACATATTGGTGGGGGAGGTGATCGTTGAAATTATCCTGGGTTCATCGTATATTATGTCTTACACATAATGCCTCTCCGATCATATTTCTTCAACTATACGGATCCCAAATATTTTCCAATCATCTTTTGAAATAGTTCAAGGGCGAAGTATTTTTTTGTGTCATTTCCGACGGAAAAAATGAGACAAATCTGAAATAAGTAAAGACCGTGAGCTAAAAGGATGGCTAATGGCATTATTTTGACCTCTTCCGCTGTAAAACTCGCCGAGTTTTTCAATGATGGCACGCAAAGAGCGAGTGCACCTAAAAATTTCTTGGTATTCTTTGAGCCTATCTGCTTAATATTCTTCTATGGGTATCTGATATAAAAATCGAAATAACCTTGTTTTCTTCTTATCAAAATTCATGAGATGTTATGGTTGTCAAACACTTGTTTGAAATTTGGTGACTTCTAAATTCAGTGAAACCGAGATAATGTAATCGATTGACAAATTATTTTTAAATTTTCTTGAATTTAATAATTAACTTAAAAGCCTATTGCCCACTCGTGAGTACCTACTTTCCATTAAATTTCCTGATGAGGGAGGATTTTGACCCGTCAAAATGCACATTTTCAGGAGCATGCTATAGGTCTAAAATTTTACGTGAGTTGTCTTTTCCCTAAAAATGTACGCCCTTTCACATTTCAACGATCACCCTGTTAACTGTGAGATAGATTTCGACAGATTTTTAGTTTAATTTAAAAACCAATTACTCGTCCATGCGACGAGTGTCTTATTTTCTTCCGTCACATTCTTGCTTGTTTAGTAAAATCTGTTGACTGAAACCCACCAAAAACAGCCGTACTGTGATCTGCGATTATTCCAGACTGATTAATGAAGTAATTCAACATGTCGTGGAAACTAGATGATTTCAGCATCCACGTTAGAGAACGATTAGGACACCAAATCCCCAGTGCCGCCAGAGAAAATTAAGTCGACACTAGCATCATTCTCGTGATGAAAATATGTTGATCTATGACATGCGAATATTATCTGTGGACCCGAAAGCCTTTCGTCGGTGTTAGCACGTAGCAGGATAATATTCAGCACTTCACTTTTCTTTTATTTTTTTATCAAAATCCCATGCGACTCGCAATTGATCAATACGAATAGGATGGGAATCGCTCGGTTGACACATTAAACATTTTGGAGAATGAAATATGGAGGCTTTTGAGATGGGGAAAATTATCAACGATGTGTATAGTTTCTAAAACTTTGTCTTTTCAGTTTGTGTTTAGGACAAAGTTCGAGATCAAATTTCAACAAAAACTAATTGAGAAGCTATATACGTACAAAATACCTATATAGGCATTTCAATTGGTCAATTCATTTGATTTTTTCTTCAACTTTTAATTATTTTTGGGAAATGCTTTACGAGTGGCCATCTACTTTGTTTGATGGTGAAACTTCCATAAAGTGTACTGCTGACTCCGTTTAGTACTGTGCAAGTTAAGTTCGTTCTTACATTTTTGAATCCTTTTATTTTTGATTTCACAGGTTTTTACAACCGTCAAGTATGCCGAATGCAAATATTTTACGGCTAAACAGAAAGTTTCATTTTTTATGAACTGAGTGGAGCTAATTGGAGTGATAGATGTATAATGTCGTTCCTCGTTTTGTTTCATGTCCTATCACGTGATCGTTGTCCTAAAAAACTAAAACCGTTCTGAATGTAAAAAATCGTGTCTCTTTTAGCATACTTCAATCAAATGTTCAATTGTGGAGTGCTTGTTTACTCAAGTTGAATGTTGAAAATCAAATGTTTGGGAGTGGTATGTCACGTCAAATTGTGTTTCTCGAGATTACTACGTTGATGCTAACACTTTTTCAGGGTTTAATGTTGTTATGGAAACGATTTCTTATGAGGATACATGGTTCATATTCTTATTGAGAGGACTACCTGTGACTGTTCATATCATATCAAAAATTGAGATGTTTATACGTCATGAATTTCTAATAATGTAATATAACTAATATCTTCTATGAATATATTATGCATAATTAGTGGGTAGCGAGTGGATCTTCACAGATTTAGTGCAATCCATGATCTTACCAATGTGATCGATTCTGTTATTCTAAAAATTTTCTCTCCTTATACTAAAACTAGAGAATTTTTCGAACTTATAGGGAGTAATGATACTATCCTCGATTCGTAGATGTGTCCTTAGACTATTGTTTTTGCGGCAACGCTCTGCGTGTTCCGCTGTTTTTCTCTTTGTGGTTGTTGGTCGTCTTTTTGATAAAAGAGTAATAAACGAGTGGATAAAAGGGGAGGCTTCCAGGGCCCCCCTTCCCACGTCGGGTCACGGGTCTTGCCCGGCCGCCTAACCTCACCTTCCATAACTGCGGCGGAGGCTGTTTCTTCAACTGTCTTTCGCGGACGCATCTGTTGCTTTCTAATTCCTCCATGGACTAAAAAATACAAAGGAAATGCCCAAGAATACTCCATGCACTGCCGGAGCAAATAGCAGATTGTCGATGGCGATTGTCGACTTGTCTGCAAATAGTCGATTGTCGATTGTCCTGAGTTTTGTCAGTGCTTATGAAAAGTGAAGTTTAGCTTGTTTCAGTTCACGTGTATTGATTACGACTAAATTTTTCCGACTATGTTAAAAGTTTTTTTCCCCATGTGAATTGAAAAAAGAACTTTTTTTAACTTCCGATAAGCAATATATGAGTCTTGGGGCTTAATATTTGATTTCTATGGGTTCGATTGCCGTTCAATGTTGACGTAATAATTATCCTATCGTGATCTATTTTGGTTTTTATGTATCTATCTGTTCTTGGATCTAATTTCAGGGTTTTTTTCTTCATATGATCAATCAGTTCCATCAGATCATAAACTAATTAGACCCTTCATCTTTTTTAGAGCTTACCACATAACCTAGATGAATTGATTTACTTTTAGGAAGAGATTAACATGTCAGCCTAACGCTTATGATGAAGAAGTTTTGACATATTTATTGTAGAATTTTCACTATTTATTGTATAAACGAAGATATATATATATATATATATATTACCTCTCGGTCAGTCATAAAAATTTAATTCTAAACAATTTTTATTGAATAAACAGGCTAAGATCAGGCTCATACAATATAAGCATGCAATATAAATTTCGCTGTAATTACTCAGGGTGCTTTTGAGCATCAAATATTATTTTTCACCGGAACATTTGTTTCCTGCAGACAAATCTTCTCACTTCATACTTCTTTCATTAGTTTTTACAGTACTGACTTTTATATCTTCCTCGTTCCCCGTTTCGAGGCATTATTTAAGTGAAAATAATGCATAATCTAACACAGTGTTTACAGGATTCCAGCTCCACTATGTTAGTTAAATAATCCAAATATTATGTCAATTAAAACCCGTATCTATTTGCAAATATTTTTAAAATATTTTACCTAACATCCAATCTGTTGATTCAGTCTAATACCTGCTCTTGGTTTAGTAATCTGATCAATTTTATTTTCCGTATATTCCATAATTAGAATATATGATATTTATGCGCAATATTCTTTTAAAAAAAGACTCAAGTTTTTCCGTCTACAATACAATGATGAAAATATCTGAAAAACGGATAATTTTTGGAATGCAATACGGTATAATCGCGGGATAATTTTTTCAGCATAAGTCACCGGATCATGATCAAAAGATAAAAGTGCCTGCAGGTGCGTCCGAGGAAGTCAGTCCGAAAGACAGTCACTCTAGCTGATAAGATCTTAAGTCTATTTTCGCAATTTATGAATGGAGGTGGTGACAAAGATGGCTAGCAACATATGAGAGCAATAGATGAATGGAAAATACTATCTCCGATTCCCTCTCGTAATTAAATTTCCACTGTGAATATTTCCAGTCTAATATTTCCGTTTCTCTGTATAGCATGGCTGCAGGGAGAGAAAGAAGCTGTCATTAAATATGGACATGTTTAACTTTCTACCAGTGCCTTCGTGTAGAGACGTCATGTTGTGTTTGGTTCACCTACTGCTAGTAACCCCCCGTGAAACTTCGTTGCTCCAAAACTTCTACGTTCTGAGGTTGACTCTGTCTCTTCATATTGTCATTTGCTTTCATTGGCTTCTTGCGCCATTGTATTGAATATTTCATGCAAACGTAGCTCCCAATCATGACCAGTAATTGAAGGAACAAGGCTCGTTTGTAAAGCGTCCAGTTTCATCATTGACTTTCCATGAAACATGTACTAGTCATTTCACCCTTTTCCACCTCTTGAACTTCTATTCTGACCTATTATTTCTCTGCTCTTCTCAAATTGAAAACAGTTTTGTAGTTACTGGCGAGAGTTTTCTTTTTCACCGTACCATAATGCTATAATGCCTGTGAGTTTAAAAATATCCACTACCTATTTATTTTTACTAGCTTCAATGCGCCGTATTTATCCCCACCGGATGTTTAACATATTAGAGGACAAAAAATGCGAGTCCAGCTTTTTAATTTATGGTTGTTGTTTTCACTGTTTGGGACCTGATGCCAATACGTTCTTCCGCGTATAACGTTCTTGTCAGGTAAGGGGCCGTTCAAGTATTACGTAAGGCGATTTATGCCATTTTTTACCCCAAGCCCCTCCCCCTATGTAAGACAGTGTAAGATTTTCCTAAACCCCCCCTCCTTCTCAGTCTTACGTAAGACGTTAGATATTTGAATCTACTCTTCGTTAAATGCTCGCTTTGGTTGAGCATGGAGGTAATGTAGCAAGCCAGTCAGGCGATAGATAGGAGTATTGGTGTAGCGGTGAGATTACGGAAAATACGCCATTACCGAGTGGATACTCTATGTCACTGCTAAATTTCATTCAAAAACGATGCAATGTTTCAAGATGGACAAAAATCTTACGTAAAAAAATTGGTTCCAGACCCCATCCCCCACCTACATAAGACAATGTATGATGATCCCAACCCCCAACTCCAAAAACATGTTACGAAATACTTGAATGGCCCCTAATCTATGGTCTGGCGTGATAATGGAAAACCCGTATTCGGGGTCAGTTTGAATTCTACGTGAAGACTCCGTCATTTTTCGAGAAACGTTTACCTGGCATTATGAAATCCGACCATGATCTGTTAATATATTTATTCATCTTTTCTCAAGACGAAGTGCAATTTTGCATAAGATTGCAGTGAATATTAGTCCGAGAGGTGGAAATAGTTGATTGATGGCTGGCTGCTTAAAAATTTACTAATTAAATTGAAAGCTATTATTATTATATAGTTATGAAGGTTCACTAAATTCCAACTGTCAGAAACTATCACTTTTGTGACTAATTCCCAATGCTTTTAAAGCTTGTTCGAATCGCACTTTTTTTAATTTAATTGCTTCGAGTGTTTATTCTACGCCCCTTGTATTGGATGAGGTGCACTTATGTTAACCTTGTGAGTATTTTTTATTATCGTAGCAATGTATTTCGTGTCATTATAACTATTTTACCGACTGATATAACCTCCAGACGGCTCATTGCGCATCCGCTATTATGGCTAATAAGTGAACCCTTAGCATTAACTTTATTATGTCAGGTAAATTGAGTCATGGCACCTTTTATGGAATCAACAAATGCAGTGAATATTTTATTTTTTAAACTCATATTGAACGAATGTTTTGACTCGTGGATTACGTAACTGCTGCTATACATCCTACGCGTCGTTTTTTCAACCGGCCATGAGCTAATCAGAGATTCTGGCAATAAATATTGAGTCAAAATACCTAATAATAATTAACGATAATACCTATTAATGTTTGTTTAGAAAAGTTAAAGGTATTCATCTTTTTCGTTACTCCGGGCGAGGTCGGCTGTAATCACATGCGTGATAACTTCTAATTATAGGATATATAATATGATATCCAATGGGGCAGTGGGTGAAGCCAACGCGGCGGTGGCCTTACTATGAAATACATTACTATTACTGTGTCCGTCATTCTTTCCTAACGAGTAAAAAGATCAACTTAAAAATTTTATAAATACAAACAGTGCTCTGAAATGAGTTTGTGATCAAACGCCGCACACACTAATTGAAAATCCCAAATACTTAATTCATTCATTATTTAATTTTCTCATTATAAATTGTGTGATTCTGTGTAACTTGGTGTATCCGTGCATTGTATTAAGAAAAAAAGAGCCAAATGAATACGCTTATTTTCTCTAAAACAATATAGTAAATTTCGACGTTTTTCTTGAGAAATCATTAGCTGTTTTGACGAAACAGATGAATTACATCGGTGTTATCTTCTCGTTTTTTTAAAGATGGAGTTTTCAAAAATTGAATAATATCCCTCCCTATAGATACATTAACATAGTTCAGTGAACTATTTCCAGTTTTATTTTCATAATTAATGTCTTTGGAATTATGAACAGTTTAATTATGGGATGATTTAGACTTATCAAACTTATCAGTCGATTTATGCTCACTCAGCACAGACATTATGGATCGTTTTCGAGTGTAAAATGACCAGTAAGACATCGCTAACAGTTGCGTGGATTCCGAATAGGTAAACTATTATACAACTTCAACGTGTCAATAATTTACGCATTACTACCCCCATCTCTTCCACTGAATTTCCTTTTAGTAGAGATACATCATACATAATTTTTAACTTCAACGTAGAATCGAAGTACCTGTGTCGACATCTAGCTTCAAATAATACCACTATTCAATTTCTTCACCCAAATAATAAGAAAATCAAAATGTATTGTACGATCGATCTCTCGATACATGTATTGTTGCCTATTCGTTCGATTGTTGCCTTCGAGGAGAATCCTTTTTTGTCAATTCTCCTCCAATTCCTCTTCTCCATTAAGATATCTTCAAGATTCCACGAATTGTCTTTCTCTTCGCTGTGAATGTGATGAGAGTGCATGACTACAGAGTGAACTGCTGAGCGGGATGTGCGTGTTGAAATGAGTTGCGTGTGAAGCTGTAAATGAGTGAATCTTCTCCTTCTGTGATTTTTTTAGCGTGGTTTTCCAAGAGAGATGCCACAATACTGACTGCTTAAAGATTATTTAAGAGAAAATTATATATACATATAAAAAGATGTTTACTGAAATAACAAGAAGTATATATAAAGATATATATATATATATATATTGTGTTGGGAGGCACAACCCTCCTTGTGTTCATGAGCACTTGAGATAATTTTTATACGCGTAATTCTTAAGATGTAATTGGAATAGTGTCCTGTTTTATTATGGATATGGTGTGTTTTTTGCCTGCGAGAGTTGTCCTTTACCAAACTCCATCCTCCTTCTCTTCCTACCGAGCATTGATGAGACATTCCCGTGGAACTGATGCCATTTGCTATCATTGAAAAATACTGATGTTTCTCGGCGGGCAACTGTTTTAAATCATTGTCGAGGCCGGTATAAAAGCTGAAACGATTCAAGCAGAGAGCGTTTTTCTTTTACAGAAATCTTACACAAGATGTTCTCTGGAAGCTTAATGTGGACGCCAGGATATATCTATTGTGCGAAATCCAAGCCGACTCAGGCTTTCTACGCGACAGCCATTATATTTCGCTACCACTATACTCTGTCATATCATATTCATAGTTTCTTCAACTCTTTTAGTTCCTCAGTTTTTTGTTCTGGATAGTCCTTCAGTGCTTTAAGTGGGCCCTTCCACGCACTACATGAGTTGTTTGTTCGTTTCAGCCGCCGGAAAACGGCGTATAGCGGTAACGAAAAAAGGCATTTGCCTGCATTGAGTGCGAACAGTTCAGGTAAGGAAGGCGTGAAAGGGACCGAAAATGGAATAGAAGATGTTCGCGGGCACATAGCACTAAAAGCTGCCAACATTACTGCATTGAACTTCAGAGGGTGGGAAAGGGTCGGAGGTGCGTTTATCGGCTGTATTTTCGATTCAAAAAGTGGTTGTGTCCAAATACGCTGATAGTATTCACAAGCGACCGGATAAGTCCATTTGGATTAAGAAACAAAGGTAGTTAGAAAGTCGACAGATTGAGAATTATTACGCTAAAAAAAAGATTTGCAATCCTAGTAACACAGCTGTCAATTTTTGAAGTTGCTTTCCTTCCATATGCGGAATTGAATCGCAGGCAATGGACCCTTTTACTGGGAAAGGCTTTCTACGCGACGGCCATTATGTTTCGCTGCCACTATACTTAGTCATATCGTATTCTTAGTTTCCTCAACTCTTTTAGTGCCTCAATTTTAGATCTTTAATGTTAGAGGAGCCAATCAATATGCAATAATTAATTGCTAGTTACCTACATTTGGACCCCGATTGAATCCGCCAGTATTAAACCTTATTTTCTAGTTTCACCTACCGCAAAATTCGGCAGATTGACGATAGTATAAAACACTAATGGCTCATTCTTTCCACAGCAAAAGCACTGGCTAGCTTAAACAAACCTGATCATTTCTATCACTCTAGCGTTTCAGGCATTAACTCATCTTCTGCTGTCGTTGGAAAAACACGCAGTTGATTACAAACAAAACTCAAATTTTCGTATATATATGATTTCTTTCGCAATTGTAGGAGTGATTCGATAGTAAATGACACTTTTCATTGTTTACTTAACAGAGGAGCATCATGTTCTTGCCGTTTGTCTGTTTTACTGTCGGTGTTCATCTCTCTGATTTTGACTCGTGATACCAGCCCTAATCATTTTTGGAAGCGTTAGGACGACGCTCTGTATCCATATATAGCTGTAGCGAATGTTAGTGGCCGTTGCATGTACGAAGCATAACGTTAAGGGGGAGAAAGTCAATGTGAAAGGGGTCGGCTTAGGAGCGGATGGGAGAGGTCAGAACATGTAATTCTCGATCCAAATAAAGCTAGATCAGGATATGCTAATTTTGTTCGCAATCCAATGGAAAGGCTCATCTAAGCAATCAAGTTAAGAGTCATGGAGGGTTAAAAAGTTAAACTGAAAATAGAGAGAACATTTAAAGTTTTTCTTCCACTGTAAAAATCTGAGCATGATTATTTCTATTTCAAAACACTCTCTAGCTTTTATGGAGAGTCGGCTCTGTGTACTTCATAACGGGGATCGGTTTGGTGTGTTGGCTAGAATACTGGCTAACCATACGGACGGCGAGGGTTCAAATTCCTGCAGAAGAGGATGATATTCAGAGATAACCTGAACCTTTCTTGAGTGCCTTGTAGAGGGCACGCCTAGTGCAGTACTCCGTGTGTCGGATTAGACGTTAAACCGTGGTCACTTTGGCGCCTTTCGTTAAGAGCTGGCTCATTCCCACGCAGGGTTTCTGTCCATCTTTCCTTACTTGTCCACAATGGCGCAAATGACCTTAACTGTCGGTTGCCTCCCCAAATATCCAATCTAATCGTTGTACTTCATGATTTAGATGACTTGAGATCAAGCCATTTTCCTCAGTTGGCTTCACATTGATTACTTTGCTCAGTTGAGACATTAGTATCAACAATTCATGCGAAAGGATCAACATGTCTCGCAAACTCTATCAACACCTTGCCCTTCCCTAATCCAGATATGCCATTTTTTCCTATCTCTCTCGCATTTCGTTTTTAATTTTCTAAAAAAAAGTACACAATGCGAGTATCTCCTCGAAATACACTTTTAGGTGTTCAGTGTATTATACACAATGTATTGATTGAAGTTTATTTTCCGTACCCTTTAAGTAATATGTGGAGGTCCAAAAATGAAAATATGTATCCGAAGAATGGCGTTGAAAGCAATGATATGCACTTCTCCTTTTTTTTCGACTCGGGAAGAAGTCAAATTCATCAATTCCCATCGGAGATAAATGCTAAAACATTTGCTTCCATTAAAATCGTTTCCTTTTGTTTCTGCGCTCTTCGATTGTCCATTCCGCGTGTTAAAATAAGTGTCGCCTATTCTCGTTCCAAAAGCTTTTTTCGGCAACCATGGAAGTCATCCTTTTTTGTATTGCTACGCTGAGAATCAGCTGTCATGTATTTTTGCAGTTAAGCATTCTGAAAATTTCAAAGTGTTTTTTCCGAAATTTGACGGCACTAATAACGCAATCATTGATATTACTGAAATAATAAAATCTATGGATTTGATACTATGAAGTGTACCCTATTGTTGTTGCCAATATTTTGTTATTTTAATTCACTGAATAAAATTTTCAGCCATATTTCACATTAACATTCCGTATGTTCGATGTTTTTCCCCAATTGCCTTAAACCTTTCTTATACCCAGGTTTGGATGATTGGAAAAAAAATGTCAGTGAATGAAGACTGCTGAGGAATCAAATCACCTTTACGGTATGTATCTCAAGTATTTAAGGTCTTACCTCTCTTCTAATTAAAAGCCTAACGTTGAATAATTTTTAAGTATATGGCTTAAGAGCTTATCCTCATTATTGCCTTTGAGTGAAAAAATTTCATTGCTGATATCTTTAAAAAAAACTCTTGTTTTATATATGACTCGGCACACAAGAGAATTTTTAATCATTACTGGAAATTCGTTCAATCACAACTTGCTGTCAACCTTAAAATTATGAGAATGATTGAATTTCTTCGGTTTATGGATCTCACTTTCTGAAAAGTATTTGCATCTTCACCATTACAGCAAGATAAGAGGATAGGGAAAGCTTTAGGGTGCTAAATCCATGCATAAATCAAGTTATTATTAAGATTTATTTTTGCCTTATATGTCCTGTGAAATTTATACTTTTTCTATCCTTAAGCAACGATGATTACTTCAAGCATTTTTCTTCAAGCACTTCAAGCACTCGCACTTCAAGGATTTTTGTTTTGGGGTGTCCGAAGGCTTCACCCAGATTTGAATCCGAGACCCTCTGATCAGTAGCAAAGCGCTCTACCCACTAGACCACCATGCTCCCAAACATTGAGAAACACATAAAATAATAACATTTATCATCAAGGATTGTTTTTCTTTATTTAACCATTATTTCTGCGGTAGAATCCCGAAAAACAGGAGAATTGCCTCTGTAAATTAGACAATTTGAGCCTGAAATGTTGAAACACGATTCGGCAGGGTCAAATATTGCGCAATTAAGCTGCAATTTTCTATGGCTTGTTTATTTATGAAATTGCACCAGAAAATGCATTTGCCCCCTCAACTTTCTAAAAAATTTTTTTTTGCCACCCTAATGGTGGGGACAGACGTCTGGAGGGGGTCAGGTGTCTGGAGGGGGAGGACAGGCGTCCGGAGGATGACTCCGACGGGGGCTAGTTACCGCAACCTCGCCACTCCGAAAAGGTGATCGCTTGCCCGGTCCCGCGTTCACAGTGGTGAATTTACTGTCAATAAAACAACATGTTTTATGGATTTTTCCACTTTTTTATTATTTATATTTATTTGATATCATTTGTAAAACGAGAAAAATATCGCTTTGGCTCTTGTATAAACCGCGATAATACAGCCTGAAAATTTTTAAAATTTAGCCTTGAAAACCTGGAATTATGCTTGAATTTTTTTATTGTGACTTTTGTGGACACCATATACTAGGGACTCAATTTCCCAGCGGTCTTAGGGCAGCACATGGTCCCTGTGAGTATTGCAACCCTGCGCAATGTAACTGTATTTTGGTTTGCATACATCCCAGGATGAAGACTGGGAAACTGCGTAGGGTTCCAGAGCTAAAGTTATAAATGCTAACTTTTCCTCGCGCGATTTCAGACCACAGCAGCAAAAAGCGAGGTATCCATCGTAATTAATTTTGAGGATAGTCCTGTTTTCTTTATTTATGTCTTCACTTTTTTATGTTTCCATGCCTACCTCAGATGATATCAAGTTTGTTTTTTGTCTCTGTAATTTTGTTATAATCTTTGCATATAAGATTAAGGCATAAAGACGAGTCATATTCGCTGGTTGGACTAGACTTTGTACTTTTGCTTTTGAACTTTATACTATGAATAACACCTCTCAGTACTTGTCATGTCCTGTATGACTTACTTTTCTGCATGTATTAGACGGAAAATTGAAAAATATAGGGAAAAGTCTCAAGAGTAAAGCTCAGGAAAAGAAAGAAGGCAGTGTAAAAGATGGAATACCAGGAGGTAAGGGAACTAACTAGTATTAGATAGGGAGGGATTGAGGGTTGCAGGTGACCAATCTTAGGATTGAGAGACCAGTAACGATGCTCTCTTATGGATATGAAATGGAAATTTCTATGCTCTAATTTCTTTGTTTTAAACTTGAGGAAGTCTGCTTTCATTGATTAGTTTTAAGTGCTGCTTTTTGTCCCTTCCCCATGTTCCTGCCAGACGATGGATCTGAATCCAGTATGATATCATCTGCTGCCCTAATTTCTGCCAGATAATGCTATTTTCTAGCTCATTAAGAGCCTTAATAATGGCATATCTGTATCTAAAATGTACATTTCTCCTCTGCAAAACACTTTGCTTCCAAGAAAAAGTCTAACAAAAGTGATGTCCCTATCAAAGATTTTATGGTGAAAATCGGAACATATGGTAAGAAGGAATGCTAGTAACTTTCAATGTCTTTTGAAAAAATCTGACCAGCATGCTACAAAGAGTTATAGCATTCTGAAAAACTTGAAAATAATACAAAACCAGAAGAGAAATACCCCTGCCTTTTCATTTTCCTCCTCTCTGACAAGACTCTGCAGGTGTCTATGCTGTTAAACAATGGGTATGAGTTATCTAAGACAACTCTGCTATGAACACAATCATAAATCAATAGCCCTCTATCACACACATTATCAGGAAGTCCAAATATAGCAATGGAAGATTTCTGATGCAGATTTTTATTGATACGATAACCATACCTTCTTTTACTAAATTTTGTGTCCTTGAGTTTTTAAGTTATAGGTTGGTGTATTTCTGAGGCATTTGAAGGCATAGGTTAGAATGTCAAAAAGAAAATAATAATTATCAGCCTTAACATTGTTTATTTAAACTAAGATAGTTTTAAATTTAATAGAATCACATTCCATTTTATACATGCTATCATTTTAGTAGTTAGGATGCCATATGTATGTTTAAAATTGGCCCCTTTTCCTACGGTGGTAAAGTATGGTAAAAACCAAATCCTATTCGGGAATTGTAATCTGATTCAATATTTTGGCTGAAATGATTCAAATTTTTCTCCCCCTTCTCATCGAAGAAATTGATAACATATCTCAAAACTACAATTGACAACTATTATCTGAGCCTAGGCATAAATTTACATTTTTATAAATATTTTCTCAATCACTTTGTATCACTACAATTAATCTTTATTGTCAATTAAGAACTTGTAAAAATAAATACCGAATTCAGTACAATCTGCTAGCGGCCAATACATTCTAATGAAAAAACATGGTAAATTGTATCCTCTTCACACACGAGAACTTTTTGGAATAGTTTCAACAAATTACACTGAGCTATTTCCTTGAGAAGAAAGCTATTGCTATGAAATACAAATCACATGTAGATAAGTACACTAAAAACATAGTTACCACTTCAAAATTTTGTGGGTCTTGGTTTTAACAGCATTGCTTATTCTTTGCATAACAAAACTTGAAAATCACGTTCATGTTTTCCAAAAAATTCTGTAGAAGATCACATGATTAAATGTTTTATGTTGTGACTAAAGGAGTAATAAATAAACCAAACACTTCTGAGCCCACTTAAGTACCATTTTAAGGCTACATTTGGTGGCTATTAGACCTAAAGAGGCCACTTTGTGGGCCATAAATAGGACTATTGAAAAGGTTCTTGGGTATTCAATGTCTTGGCGACCCCTTCGTGGATCATTCATGGAACAGCAAAACTTCAGCTGAGTTTTCCCTTCCTCCTGGAACTCCAGGCTATGATACATCAAAACCTGCTTGGCCAGCTGAGAGAAAGGGAAAATCGTATACTTTTAGTGGTGTAAGAGGAGAAAGTTACAGTATTTATGGTTTTAGAGCATAATAAACCATAAAAAATAAATATCACCCATTTGATCAAACCTGCGTGGTGGTTATCAATAATCATAATATTTTGACACCATATTTGTTTCTCAATTACTCCAGTAGGATGTGATATACATAAACAGATAATTACTTTTAGGAGCATTTAAAATGACCATTAGCACTGAGTGTACTCTCATGAAAATTTTTCCCAGGAATTCATGAAGTAAGCATTAAATAAAAATGACAGAATGTGCATAGTTCAAAGAAAAATATAACATCTATTTAAAGTTTCATGACCAAATAATATGGTAAGTTCAGAGAAGTCATTAGAATATTAAAGGGTCATCATCCAGACATCACACTAAAATTATGTACACAACTAATGAAGGAGTACGTGGTCGTAGCTAGAGTGAGATTGGGGAAACTGCCCCTCTCTCATTTTTCTGTTGAATAATTGCTGCAATGGGTTTACCAATAATTAGAAAAATATGAGCCAAAGCATTACCTTATTACGGCATTTTCCAATTTTAAAGACCACATTTTTCCACCAAAATGCATAGATATACTCAAAGAAAGAGTAGCAAGCACTGCATCAGAACAACTGACTTTATTTTATGAGAAGTAAGATATGTATTTAGCAAAAATAAGTAATTTCTTGGAAGTGATATATCTAATTTGTAAATATTTGTTGGGTATGATGTACAATGGTGAGTCTACCAATAGCATATGTTTATTTGGTAATTACATATGCCACATGACCCTTTTTATTCAATTTTTGTAATAATCTAGGCAGCCCAAGTCTACATTAACTCATGTAATTGAAACTCCATTGTACTTGTTCCTTATTCACCATATAGATGGAAGACCAATGGAAATGTGGCCGTTCACTCTTGGATCATCCAGGAAGATTCCAGCATTAGTGACTCTAAAATTTCATGGAATTAAATATTCCACAAAACTAACAGGGGTTAAACAAACCTCTTTTTCGGCACAAGAATCCATTCTCAGCCTCACACTGAAGCCCTTTGAACTCGATATTGTTTTGGTCGAGGCTGTCCACTATCGGCCTGATGCCTAGGCAGTTTTGGTGGAAAGATGACAGTGTCTTCTTCCACTGTGGATATCCATCAACTCCTGCTTTGGATGGGATCGCTACCTGGTTTTCTTCCCAAATCCAACGGATCCCATTGTAATGTCCACCGATCCAAAGTTCACAAGACTCTGGGAATGAGATTTCATCCATGCAACAGACATAAACATGTTAAGGGTAACCTGAAAATGTACCTTCCTAATCATGCATCAAGGAGGTTCCATCAATTATTTATGTCTAAACAATTTCCCAAATCCAATTATTTTTTTGTGTTGTTAAAAAGAATACTGACTTGTGAGAAGACGTAGCCTGGCCATTATAAAACAAAATGAAGGTACACAATATACATGCAGAAAAATCGAAACATACAAAAAGAAATATGGCTGCATATCTTGAGGATGAGACTTTCCTTATAATTTTATATGTAGTTAGCATAATTTTTTCGTTCATATAAAGCTGCAACTCTATTTTGTAGATAGAAATATTTTTTTTGGGTGGGGGCTATAGATTATCAGCACATGATACAGCAAGATGACTAGCCAAAGAGAAATCAGGAATCCTAGTGTAAGGAACCATCAATTGGAATAAAATGGCTCGTTGGAACATCATGTTTGTGTCAATTAGCCTCACTCCAAGAAGTGTTTATTGATGCAAATACTTTTTTTGTTTCCATTCTTTATCCTGGTATTGTTAATTTTGCCAATCCCATTAAAAATTAGTGCATCTTTAATTGCGGATGTGATTGAATCATTGGCCAAAGTAATATTTAGTTTTATTTTTGAAAGTACAATTTGAAAAATGTCATAAATCGGGTGTTAATCATCATTTACTGTGAGTATATTAATAAGTTATGAAAAAAATACAAAATAACAATAAATATTGACAACTGAAATGAATGTGCCTCAATACAACAAAAAAAGATGATGCCATGAAGCACCCGAAAAGTCTGTAATTCCGCAACATTTAGGTCCGAGCAGAAATTGATTAAAGATGCTCATTTGTAAAACAGAATCTGGGTAGTTTATCTGTGACAAAGCTAGGCAGATTTTTATGAATTGGAATAAAATTTTCATTAAACCAATAATGTTTGCACTTATAATTTTATGTATTCTTGAAGAATATAAGCCTCATCTGACAACTTAGGATGCTTAGCCTAAAAAGAAACATTTTATGAGAAGATTGCCATATGCTAATAATTTTAGCTCCAGTCATGCACATGGTAAAATTGATGATATTAGGGTTATTTGATTCAATTAATGGGTAGATGAAACATGAATTTTCAAACTTCACATTCATTTTGATCTTCGCAAATCCTTTTAGATTTTTGCAATGTGCTCTAAATCTTAGCAGTTATGAGAAATTAAGTTAAATTTTGAAAAGATTTTCTTTGAACCAGGACCGTTACATAAATGACAATGCTGGTATATAAATGAAACATGCAAATCCATATTTAAAATTCATATCAGAAATTTCAGGATATGTGTAACTGCTACCTGAGTTTTTGGCTGTGTTGTCAGATCATTTTCCCATAATCAATTGTAAAGCAAGCCCATATTAACGTTAAGTGTTAGTACAGTTGAGGTCTGATGAACATGATTCCTTGAAGAATCAAAAACATTCCCTCAACATGCTAGCATATTAATGTGGACTTAAGCACTCACCACACAAAACTTCCAGATTATTGTGCCACACAGCAGCAATGAAGTGTGTCAATTTGTTGGAATCTAGCACTGCAAGGTGGCTCCCTGGAGCTAATTCTGGGCACAGCTTTTTGGCCTCATTCCATGACACATTCCGGTCCATGAAGAAGGTGAATGATGCATCATCAATCACAAACGTGACTCCACCATTGACTGAGTCATCCTTAACTTCATCAAATGCATCAGATCCCCAATCTTCATCAAATATTGGAGCTGTAACAGGAAAAAGGATACAAATTACAAAAAAATGCTGCAACAGATTTGCTGTAGACATCTCAATAAAAGTAGTCTATTTCACCGTTAATCAAATCATTTGCATCATTTAAGCATGCAATTGTTTCAACAAATTTCCTAGGCTGGTATTATTTTCCTTGCGTATCTTTGATTTTATAGTCAGGCCAATGAAATAGAATCTCTCATTTTGTAAAGTTGCTCTATATTTGAATGTATGCACAACATATTAATATCAAAATAGGGGCTGCAGTTCAATAATTCTTCACAAAAATTTTATTATTAAGTTGGACAAAATTTCATGCTTTGTGAAGATGCTCTTGGATGCACCAATATTTGGATGATATCAATCCCTCTAAGAATTCATCTAGAGCTGAGAGATGGGATACAACTCTGCACTGAGTACTAATGCAATATTTTTTTGGGTGGTGAAGAGGAGAACAGAAGGTTATATTGACCCAGTTGAAAAAATATTATTATTATTAAATTGAGTTGTTATCTAAATGTTATTGTCAACATGAGATGGGATAAAAAGTCACTAAAATGAATCAAGTTTATTAAATTCTCTTTTATTTAGCATTTTCAGAATGTTAAACATTAGAATTCAGCATGTACAGTGAAACTTGATAATGCAACTCACCATCACGAGGCTCCACATCCGTTTCTTGTGAACCTTCTTCAGTCTGCACCTCAACTGGATTGTCATCATTGGTGGAAATATCAATTGCAGGAGGAGTATTTGGAAAAGTATTTCAGGACCATTTATTAGTATTTAGAAAAGTATTTTTTTAATTTAATTTTTATCTAAATTTTCTCATCAACAAACGATGTGACAAAAAGTCACTAAAATGGATCAAGTTCATTAAATTCTCTTTAATTCAGTGTTTTCATATGCTAAACATTAGAATTCAGCATGTACAGTGAAACTTAAAAAATGAAACTCACCATCACGAGGCTCCACATCTGTTTCCTCTGGAGCTTCTGCAGTCTGCACTTCAACAGGATTGTTATCATTGGTGGAAATATCAATCGCAGGAGGAGTATCTGGCAAAGTATTTCAGGGAAAAGCCATGAGACACACAATAATGAGAAGCTCTCCAATTTCACTACATATTATCATTTCCAGAGCTTTAGACTTAATAATTATGTATTCCTATGAATAAATGTTCTTTCAATGTAAATTCAGGAAGCTGCCTGGATTTCACCTATTTTAATTCATCGATGTTACTGTAATATGTATGAAAAGGATCTCCTATTTATTAACCCTTTTAGTGTGGCGGGCCGATATATTGGCTCATAGGCAAAATATTGTTTAACTTTTGCACACAAATATAATTACAATTATTTTTTGTACGAAGTATAAGCGTTTTTTTATCAATACCTAATTCAATGCATACGCAATAAGAAAAACTGCATATGGATATTTTAAACAATAACTTTATAATATTTATTTTCCTAGAGTGATACATTTCATTCTAGTTACCCTCCGCATTTCTCACTAGAACTGCTGGCAGGGGTCAGCACTAAGAGGGTTAAGTGCATATCTGTGGTTCATCTCTAATAAGAAATTCAGTTATTCCACAAACTAGCACACAAGTACGTTTGAGTGCCAACCTGATTGTCTTTATAGAGTTCTTATTTGTGGTTCAGAAATATGGCCATTAGAATTGAAATTTTACCTATTTCTAGCTTTAAAGTCCGAAGAACTGATTATACTCTGGCCATCACATTATGAAAATATCTATGCAGAAACCTATCAAAGTGTCTTCTTATCCAGTTTTAAAATAAAGTTACATAACAACTGAGCATTTTTAGTTGACACCAGTTCATGAGTTGCAGCAGTGGTTTATGTGCTATCTCCAGATTTGTCCAGTGAAAACACTTTATCAGACTCAGTGACTGAAAATAAAAGATAGTACAGATATTTAGCATGGCTAAACAGATATACCTCAGATTATGTCTTTTTGAGTTATGCTAATCCCACAGATTCATTGGTTCGTTTAGCTAATTCATAGATAAAATTGGTAAAGATGTTACAACATGGTGGAGTTAGGACTAAAATTACTTCACAATGTATATTGTTTTTACTAGAGGTTCTATTTTAAGTTTATTCATATGAAACCAAATACCGCTTGATAAAAAAGTCTTTATGCAACTGTTGTGTCCTAGTTCCCTTACTTTTATCAATGGTCGACAATTTTCTGATATGCATGCTATTAAATAAGCAAATTTGGATTAAATACAACTATTTACCCGTCCTAAAATTTTCAACACCCATGTACTTGTTCCTTTTGCTCTTTACATACAGATAGTAGCCTGATGGGAATGTGGCTGTTCACATCTTCTATCATCCAAGAAGCTTCCACCATTAGTGACTTTGACATTTCATGGAATTAAATGTTCCACAAAACTAACAGGTGTTAAACCAACCTCTTTTCCGGCACAGGAATCCATTCTCAGCCTCACACTGAAGCCCTCTGAACTGGATATTGCTTTGCTCAAGACTGTCCACTATTGGCCTGATGCTTAGGCAGTTTTGGTGGAAAGATGACAGTGTCTTCTTCCACTGTGGATATCCATCAACTCCTGCTTTGGATGGGATCGCTACCTGGTTTTCTTCCCAAATCCAACGGATCCCATTGTAATGTCCACCGATCCAAAGTTCACAAGACTCTGGAAATGAGATTTCATTCATACATAAGACATAAACATGTTAAGGTTAAGCTGAAAATGTACCTGCCCATGCAGCAAGGATCTATTTATGTCCAAACAATTACTCAAGTCCACTTTTTGTTTGCTTTGTTAAAAACATACTACTACCATAGATGTCAAACCATAGCCATTATAAAGCAAATATGTGTGAGATACACAATGCACATGCTGGTAAGCCAACAAATTTCATTTGGTGAACTATTTTTCCAAGTTAGGGGAGCTGATTTTAATGCCATTCCTAATGAAAACCACATTTGATTTTATTTATAGCAGTATTTTGCTATGTCCTCAAGCCATGAGATGTTAAGGTGCCTGAATTCTATTAATAATCATAATAATATTTATTTTGTCCAAAGACACAATACACAGTATGATAGATAATTGGCAGTGTATAGGACACATCAAATATGAAAAAAATAAATGAAGTAATACATAAGTATGAATACAAACTTAAACATTACAATATTAAAGCACAGAACTTATGAACTCAAGTATTAATTGATGTTAAAACAGTAACAACAATTGCACTATTCCTGAAGGTATTTTAATACGTACAACACGTTTCAGCTCACAAAATCTTAAAATTATCTTAAAATTCAGTTACAGCCTTAATTCTAAGCTCCGTGAAGAGACACTATACAGAACCAATGACAGAACCTTAAAGTCTGCTAATACGATTATGTCCAGGTAGATGATAAGTGTTGACAAACAGTTTGGCTGTGATCTTTGAAGTTAATGGAGGTGAAATGTAGAGTACAGATAATCACCAAAATACCTATCAATACACATATCACTTTCTGATGCAATGTAACTGATACTCAACCTCTCTCTCAGATTGACAAACCTGCAGGGTAATTCAAATAATTTAAGCTCCAGTTATTCACACTGAAAGTAAAAATAATGAGATTACCTAATTGCTGAACCGCGATGGTTATTTGAATACATTCATGGGTGGATGAAGAATGAAAATCCACACTTCACATTTCATTTTGATCTATAAAATCCTTTTAGAATTTTGCAATGTGCTCTTAATCTTAGCAGTTATGAGAAATTAAGTTAAAATTTAAAAATATTTTCTTTAAACCACGACCATTACATAAATGCCAATGCTGGTATATAAATGAAACATGCAAATACATATTTAAAATTCATATCAGAAATTTCAGGATATGTGCAACTCCTACCCGAGTTTTTGGCTGTGTTGGCAGTTCATTTTCCCATAATCAATTGTAAAGCAAGCCCATACTAACGTTAAGTATCAGTACAGTTGAGGTCTGATGAACACGATTCCTTGAAGAATAAAAAACATTCCCTCAACATGCTAGCATATTAATGTGGACTTAAGCACTCACCACACAAAACTTCCAGATTATTGTGCCACACAGCAGCAATGAAGTGTGTCAATTTGTTGGAATCTAGCACTGCAAGGTGGCTCCCTGGAGCTAATTCTGGGCACAGCTTTTTGGCCTCATTCCATGACACATTCCGGTCCATGAAGAAGGTGAATGATGCATCATCAATCACAAACGTGACTCCACCATTGACTGAGTCATCCTTAACTTCATCAAATGCATCAGATCCCCAATCTTCATCAAATATTGGAGCTATAACAGGAAAAAGGATAGAAATTACAAACATTAATTACAAAAAAATACTGCAACAGATTTGCTGTAGACATCTCAATAAAAGTAGTCTATTTCACCGTTAATCAAATCATTTGCATCATTTAAGCATGCACTTGTTTCAACAAATTTCCTAGGCTGGTATTATTTTCCTTAATTATCTTTGATTTTATAGTCAGGCCAATGAAATAGAATCTCTTGTTTGTAAGGTTGCTCTATATTTCAAGGTATGCACAATATATTAATATCAAACTAGGGGCTGCAGTTCAATAATTCTTCACAAAAATTTTATAATTAAGTTGGACAAAATGTCATGTTTTGTGAGGATGCTCTTGGAAGCAACAATATTTGGATGATATACTAAATCCCTCTAAGAATTCATCTAGAGCTGAGAGATGGGATACAACTCTACACTGAGTACTAATGCAATATTTTTTTGGGTGGTGAAGAGGAGAACAGAAGGTTATATTGACCCAGTCAAAAAAATATTAATATTATTAAATTGAGTTGTTATCTAAATGTTATTGTCGACATGAGATGGGATAAAAAGTCACTAAAATGAATCAAGTTTATTAAATTCTCTTTTACTTAGAATATTCAGAATGTTGAACATTAGAATTCAGCATGTACAGTGAAACTTGATAATGCCACTCACCATCACGAGGCTCCACATCTGTTTCCTGCAGATCTTCTTCAGTCTGCACCTCAACTGGATTGTTATCATTGGTGGAAATATCAATCGCAGGAGGAGTATCTGGAAAATTTATTTCAGGACCATTTATAGTATTTAGGAAAGTATTTTTTAAATTTAATTTTTATCTTAATTTTCTCATCACCAAACGATGTGACAAAAAGTCACTAAAATGAATCAAGTTCATTAAATTCTCTTTTATTTAGTGTTTTCAGATACTAAACATTAGAATTCAGCATGTACAGTGAAACTTAAAAAATGCAACTCACCATCACGAGGCTCCACATCTGTTTCCTCTGGAGCTTCTGCAGTCTGCACCTCAACAGGATTGTTATCATTGGTGGAAATATCAATCGCAGGAGGAATATCTGGCAAAGTATTTCAAGGAAAAGCCATGAGACACACAAGAATGAGAAGCCTTCCAAAATAACTCCCTTTTATCATTCATATTGACTTCATAAAAATGGGGAAATAGATTTCTTGTAAACATCTCAATAAAAGCAGTCTACGTCACCAAAAATCAAATTATTCGCATTATTTTTAGTTTGCACTTGTTGTATCAGATTTCTTTAGATAGTATTAGTCTCCTTGATTGTCTTATGTATAGTCAGGCCAAAGAAAAAGAATTTCTCATGTTGTAACATTGTTTAACAGTTGAATATTGGCACAATGTATTTATAGCCAAATGGGGACTGCAGTTTATTGAATCTTTCCAAAATTTGATTAAGTTGGACAAAATTTCTTGTTTTTTAGAACACTCTTGGACGAAAGAATATTTGCAATTAATGCATGAAATCCCTCTAAGAATTCATTTGGAGTTGAGTCATGGGCTACAATTCTACACTGAGTGCAAATGCAATATTTTTTGGGTAGTAGAGAGGAGACCAGGAAATTATTTCGATACTTGCGGAAAAAATATTGACATTATTTAAACTGAGTTATCTAAATTTTCTTGCTAACATGAGATGTGATGAAAAGTTATTCAAATGAATCAAGTTTCGAATTCTCTATTATTTAGAATTTTCAGAATATTAAACATTATGATTCAGCTTATTCAGTGAAACTTAAAAAGCAACTCACCATCACGGGGTTCCAAATGAGTTTCCTCCAGACTTTCTTCTGTCTCCTCCTCAAGTGGATTGTTATCATTGGTGGAGATATTAATCGCAGGAGGAATATCTGGCAAAGTATTTCAGGGAAAAGCTATGAAACACACAACAGTGAGTAGCTCTCCAATTTCACTCCCTATTATGGTTTAAATTAACTACGAAAAATACTGAAACAGATTTCCTGTAGACATCTTAATAAAAGCAGTGTACATAACCATTTATTGCATCATTTGCATTATTTAAGTATGCACTTGTAGCAACAGAATACCAAATCTGGGATTAGTTTCTGGGAAGGCTCACCCTTACTAAGTACTGCATTAAACAAGGTTGGCATTATTATGAAAATTACCAAGCCCCTTGCTATGATTGTACTAAGCCAAAATATTCAGCTTACTTAATTAAATATACAGTCCTAAAAATGTCTACCTACCATGAAAAAATGTGCCACAGGAGGAAATCTGGTCATCGCTAACAGCTGTAATAGGTTGCGATAGTTCAAATGGAAATTCCAAAATATCTTTGCTGCTGTTATATAATAATAATATACTTTATGGGTAAGAAAGCAGACCACCAGCCTCCTTGTGGGGTACCTGGTAATGGCTCTGCCAGCCAATGGTGGACATCTGCATGTGGGGCTAACCACATGCAGATTTATCCGGTTCCCAGGAAAAGTACCCGAAATGCCACCCACAACCGGGGATTCTCTTGGATGGGGGCCCTAGTGGAGTTGGGTGTGGCAAGGAAACGACCATAAAAAAGGGAGCTTGTATGGAGTGGACAGAATCCCTAAGGGGTGACCTCCTCGCATGCTGTGCTGCCAGTGAGCCCAATCACAGGGGGTATATGGCAAGGATGTACTCTTTGTGGAGTGAGATGCATCCTGAACATAACCACCTGTTGCAGCAGAATCTGCGTGACTATGCCAACCACCTGCGAAAAAAGGAAACTCCCCAACAACCGCATGCTCAGAGAAATAAACCACCGGCCAGACCACCCTCCCCGACACAAGCAGTCTCTCCACCGGCTGTTTTGACAGCCACTGCACTGTCGGTATGGCCAACAAGTAGGGAGTAAGTAGATTAGGCTGATTCTGAACTCTGAACACAGTTTTTAAATTAAATCACCTATGATGTAGGACAAGCCAGGCAGAGAGATATCCATCGTAGGATCTCTCTGCAGAGCAATGTCCTAACCAGGTTGATGGTTTTATGGATGAAATCCTTACGGAGACGGAGTCTGGAAGGTCAACTGCGTGGTCTATGCTGCTGCCAAAATAATGGCTCACTCCCAAATGCCCACATCTTGGGAGGACTAAGCGGTAAAACTGCTTAAATATCAAGATCAGTGAGAGACACACAGGAAGAACAAGGAAGACGTGCACCTCGTTGATGGGAGCGTCATTCGCCACCTCGAGGGCGATGACAGCTACGAATATCTCAGGATTCCCCAAAGCTGAATGCAGGAGGTTGCAGCAGTGAAGGAATGAGTCACCGCCAAGTACAGACAGACTCTCAGGAAAATCTGGAGTTCTGAGCTGTCTGGCAAGAACAAGGTTCTTGCTACGAACATGTTCATGGTTCCCACACTGCTGTACACCTTCAGATGCATGAAATGGAACATCAACAAGTTGCAGAACCTTGACAGGGGAACAAGGAAGATTATGACCATCTGTAGAAGTCTTCATCCAAAATCTTCTGTCGCCAGACTATCTCCCTCACAGTGTAGGTGGTAGAGGTCTGTTGAGCCTGAAGTGTCTCCACAACAGAGTTGTCCTTGGAAAAGCATGCCGAGTGCTCAAAAGCAGAGACCCCCTACTCAGTCTCGTAAGAGTACACTTAAGTGCTGGAGTAGGGGCGTTTCTCTTCCAGGTGGCCAAGAGGGCAGCGGACAAAATCGATATGGACTTTGACCCGACATCAGATGGTAGCAACGACGACAAGTCCATCTTGTCATTGAAGGCAGACATCCTTCAGCTCGATATTAAAAAGGCTGACAGAAAACCTTGCTCAAGGCACATACAGATAAGCCAATACATGGATATTTCTATCGAAACGTGGAGAAGCATGGGCTATTGAAGGAGCTGACGTTTGCCTTCCTCCGCTCCGCAAGTCTAAAGTCAGAGACTGAGGGTTTCATACTCGCATGCCAGGATGGTGTCATAAACACGCTTGTGTGCCACCGCATTATATTCAAGACGGAGATTGTGGACACGAGATGCAGGGCATGCCAAGCCCAGCCAGAGACTTTGAGCCACCTTCTCTCCGGCTGTAGCTATTATGCCAAGTCAGCGTACATTGCTAAGCACAATGCGGCCCTGTGAGTGTTATATTTTCATCTTCAACACCATTTTGGCATCAACGATGCTCCTGTGCTGCCGTATGCCCCTGGAGATATTGAGTCCATCATGGAGAATGATAAAAGCACCATCTGGTGGAATTACTCCTTTTCTACCACCAGGCAGTTGGAGGCGACCAAGCCTGATATTGTTCTCCTAGACCACCTCTCACACTCATTGTTTGTGATAGTTTTCAGCCCCAGCTGAAACAAACATGGATGTGAAAGAGGCAGAGAAACAGATGAAATATCAAGACCTGCTTCTTGAGCTTTGACAAATGTACCCAGGATACTCTGTTAAACTGGTTATCCTCATCATAGGTGTGCTCGGTGGAGTTAAGGGCTCACTGCTGGAGAGCATCAAGTGCAATCTGTCTTGCGTGGCACAGGCGGAGTCACTTGCAGCTCGCATGCAGAAGGCCGTAATACTTGGGTCCCTCCATCTACTCCGTATGCACAGCCCAACAGCAGCGTAGCCACCAATCCGATGGGCATCGGATGTGGCTACAATAACTGTCAAACCCTCCTTAAGTCCTCGGCCATTATGACGGCAATGAAACCCAATTCTTGCCGAGGACCCGGAGAAGAACGTTACCAAATTAACGAATTAAATAAACTTTATTATCTAGTACTTCCCCTTTTTTGACGTTGAAATGCTATCCATATGTCATAGTCATCACTCATTTATTATTCAAGCTAAGTATTTTCAAAGGAAGATACATAACTTCATGCAATTCATCCTAGATACGGCTCAATTGGGCTACTCAAGACTAAATACATATTTTTCAAAAATCAAACAAATTCTGCTCCTTCATGACGAAACATGTGCCTTAAAAGTATCCTTTGTATTCTAGCCATCCCAATTCCTGGAAGAGTCTGAAGAATCCTTTTTGTCAGATGAACCACAAAATCAGTATGAGGCATCATTAATTGATATTCCATCAAATATGCTTAGAAACATTTTACAAGTTTTCGTGCTCAAGATCACTTTAGGCTGATATTTCTGTATATTTCTTTTAATTTCAAAAACATGTATAATGAATCTATGGATCTTTTGAAAATTAAATGATCATGAGGCAATGGGTCATGTTCACAAACCAAAAGTTTTAGAGGTTGAGGGGTGATCCAGTTGATGTGACACTTGAAAGCATATATCAATGTAAATTTGTTGTTTAATTCAATTCTCTGAAATGATATCGCATCCATTGCTATTTATCTCTGTATAATCTAGTAATCAAGTGATGTTGATGGACTCATAATAATCCTAACTCTAAAATACCAATGCGTAGTCGAAATTCAGATCATATTTCACAACACTATCAATCTCTCAGGTTTGCCTGTTGCATAATTTTTTATCTACACTCAAAGTTTTTTTCTTTCTACTGAGACTGTTGTCAGGAGACTGAAGAATTAACTTATATTTGAGTTTTCTGCTTGCAACATGACTTAAGATTATAAAATTTGAAAGAGAAATATAAACACAATTTTTTAATGGTTGTTTGCAAACGTATTTATGGAAAGATATCTTTTCCAGACACTACTTTGGCGGTAACCATCTTCTCTATTAAATATTTAGGTGAATGCTTGGGTATTTGGACTGCTTCTCAAATCAAGTGCAGATTGTATTAAACAGGTCTGTTTCATTTAGGAGGATTTTTTGCCCTGCTCCCTCCATGAAATAATTGACAACGGCTGAAGTCTGCCACTGTCTTGCCTCAAGTGCTCTAGTATGCTCTTTGAGCCTTGTTTTTATCAGTTATTCTGTTTGTCTGACTTAACTGTAGCCACACAAACACTGTCTTGCCTCAAGTACTCTATCATGCTCTTTGAGCCTTGTTTTCATCGGCTATTTTGTTTTTCCTCCTTAACTAGAGCCACACAAACACTGAATCTCATATATCTCTTCCGTTTTCCCAGAAGAAAAATAGCATCTGTGTTTAATTCTAACTTCATCCTATACAGATAGTCTCCATGCCTCAATACCTTGATGATATATGGCATCTGGTGTGGGTGATGATGTTAAGCTGCAACAAAGCATAGAGTCCTTACTGCATCAGAAGAAGTTAGAATTAGAAAGGGAATGAAGCACTTCATATCAATTTTAAAAGGAAATGAATATTGAACTTCTTTGCAGGAAATCCTGAAAAAAGGTTGATGGTTGTATAAAATATTGCTTTGAAATCTTGCAAACCAAGATTTAACATTATTTCATTAAGATATCAGAATTGTTCATTCAAATAAAATTTTCTTATTCCTCAACCCTCGTATTGCGATGGGGCTTTTGCATCTTATGCAATACCCAGCAAGAGCTGCAGGCTCATTGATATTCCATAATAATTATTCAGGTAAAAATATTTGGTTTGTTTGTGCTCTGAATCTGTTCTGTAACTGCTCTTAATGACTGATATTTGGTCTGAATTTGAAACATCTTGAAACTTCTTTAAAATCCAGATCAGGTCGGTCCAGTCACAGATAATTTTTAGATAAGATATTTTTCTTTCAGAACAGTTACAGGCCAGTTTCAGAGTGGTTGCTTGCCGAATATTTTTACCTGGTTACTCTCAAATGACTTGGGTCCCAATGAGTATTCATCATTCTCAGTCAATATTGCACCTGAGGATGGTGATCAATCATTGAAACATGGGTCATTTGAGTGAAAACCTATTTCTGCAGTTCCGTGTAAAAGATCAAATAAACACTTTGGTGTGTACATACCATTGACAGGAGTGCCATTTGAGGGAATCAAGTCATCATTTCCAGTTGTGACTGGGGTAGCTGGTTCAGAGCGAGATCCTGGAACTTCTGCTCCATTAATTTGTTTTTGTAAATCCCTGACAATTTTTCTCCCTGCAAAAGTCAGAAGCAGTCCAAATCAATATTTACTTCAGTGACACACAGTCAATACGAGATAACTTAAATACATTCTGGAAACTTTTTCAGTGATATCAATGTAACTATACACATATTTGAAAAAATAGAAAAAAATTACTTTCCTCCTTGTACAGACACACTTATTTGAAAAAATAGGAAAAATTACTTTCCTCCTTGTACAAACATTTTAGGCTTTCAGTTCTCTGTAACAGTGTTATTGATATAGCAGGAAAAAATGCTTTCTCTTTGTCTAATGACATACAAAATTAATATAATCCTTCATTCATCAATACCAAATGAAATATAGTCAATTTGAAATCACACTGAATACTTGCAAACATACACCTATATACAATAATCATAAAGGCAAAATTGTACAATTTTTTCCAGTATTTTTCAGGATTAATTATTTTAAAACAATTTCTCCAACTGTAAAAGTAAAGAATCACAACACCTGGTTTCTTGTTCTTAGCCAAAATTTGTAAAAATTTAGGGTTATTCAAGATTCTGAGTCAAAATGCTTTATTGGCTAATTTGTTCTTATTTTATTTTGGGCCTTCTGTATAGAGACTTAATGGGATTGAACATGTTCACAGCCACTGCATTTAATTTTTTCCTCTACTTGAGGATAAGTCTGCAACTGATATTGACCATTCCCTTATGGAAATTTCAGATCAGGTCTGATCTGATCCAGATCAGGTCTGATCTGACCTGATATGAACCACATCAGGTCTGATGTGGACCAGATGAGGTCTGATCTGATCCAGATCAGGTCTGATCTGAACCACTTCAGGACTGATCTGGACCAGATGAGGCATCTGATCTGAGCCAGATCATGTCTGATCTGAACCACTTCAGGTCTGATATGAGGATCGGTCACCGGTCCATGAACTAAACAATCAGATATGTCCTGAGAATCAGAACAGGTAATTGATATAAATCTCAACTTCAGTTTGATCCAACTCAGCATATCAATTTATAATTAAAGAAAATAAGTGCCAATCTGACCTATAATGACACCTTTAATCCAAATTACGATATTAAATTCTAAATCGGAGCTATGGTTAGTAAATAAATTGTTTCACAGGTGATCTTCGGACAGTATAACTGTTCTAAGAAAGTCTATCAAAATATGTATAAGTATAGAATCATGTTATTTAGAAGTATTTTAGAAGATTAAGTATAGACCTGATGTGGTTTTCCAGATCAGACCTGATCTGGTTTTCCAGATCAGACCTGATCAGGATTTTAATCAGCTCATTTCCTGATCAAGAATTTTCAGATCAGACCTGATCTGAAATTTCCATAAGGGTTGATGAATGATATTTTCACCCTTGGAGCCCAATGGACATTGACAAGTCAAAAAACTCATTTATCTTACAAATTGGTGCCTGCCACTTAGCTCACCTTACTGAAAAACAGATTTTGTGAGCAATAAGTTTCGGTAAATTTATACCTTTATTCAAGAATATTGGCAATTTTAAGGTGGAAATCATAGAGAGCCAGATGTGTTGAAGGAGATGTCAGCATGGTACTCCACATGATCTAAATTTGACAGGGATAGCACTAACAATTTTGACAACCAACAGTTGCATTTTCCTGATTCACATATGTTTATTAATCACTGAACTAGTTGTGTCTCACCATTCTCAGCTGAAATCATTTGAGGTGTCTTAGAAAATCCTTCAATTAGTAAATCGTCCTCTGGCTGTTGATGTCCGACTGCTGCATCTGTGAAATTTTATGTTTATATTTTAGCTATGTACATCACATCTAAGCATTTCTATGTACATACATCCATTCACACTTTTGTGTCAGCAATAATAATGCATTTAAGAATGAGGGAGTAATAATATAGGACATCTGATGTAGTTGACGATGTGAAGCTGCATGGAAGCATAGATTCCTCTCTGTAACAGATTAAGTTTGTATTAAATAGGCAATGGAGCATCTCATATAAATTTTAAAAGGATATGAATACTCAACTTCTTTGCAGGTATTCCTGAAAATTGGTTCATAGAGGAAATAAATATGGCTTAGAAAGCTTGTAAACCAAGGATTTGCAACATTTCATAAAGATATCAAAATTGTTCATTCAAATAAAATTATCTGATTACTCAACCATCTTAGAGTGATGGGGCGATATATCACGACTTTTGCATCCTGGGCAATACACAGCAAGAGCTGCAAACTGATAGATATTCCATATAAATTACACACATAAAAATATTTGGCCTGTAAGTACTGTGAATCTGTTCTGTAACTGCTCTTAAAGACTGATATTACATCTGGATTCAAAACATCTTACAACTTCTTTAACATCCAGACCAGGTCAGTCCAGTTACAGACTGCTTCCAGATCAAATATAAAAACTTTCAGAGAAGTTACAGGCCAGTTTCAAAGCAGTTGGCTGCCGACTATTTTTACCTGGGTACTCTCACACAACCTGGTTCTCAAAGTTTAATCATCATACTCAGTCAATATTGCATTTGAGGATGATGATCCTTCATTGAAACCTGGGTCATTTGAGTGAAATATATCTGCGGTTATGTTTAAAAGATTTAATAAATACTTTGGTGAGTACATACCATTGAGTGGTGAGCTGGTTATGGGAATCTGGTCAGTAATTCCAGTTGTGAATGGGGGCAATGATTCAGAGGGAGATTCTGTAACTCCTGCTCCGATATTTTGTGCTTGTAAATCTTTGACATTTCTTTTTCTGCTTCTCCCTGCAAAAGCCAGAATCAGTCCAATTGAATTTTTACTTCAGTCTCATGTAATCAATGGTAGATAACTGAAATTCACTCTGGAAACTTTTTCAATGACAACATCAGTAACTGCACGCTGTTGCATAATGAACAATTTTACCTAGGTACTCTAACACAACCTGGTTCTTGAAGTTTAATCATCATCCTCAGTCAATATTACATTTGAGGATGATGATCCTTCATTGAAACCTGGGTCATTTGAGTGAAATATATCTGCGGTTATGTTTAAAAGATTTAATAAATACTTTGGTGAGTACATACCATTGAGTGGTGAGCTGGTTATGGGAATCTGGTCAGTAATTCCAGTTGTGAATGGGGGCAATGATTCAGAGGGAGATTCTGTAACTCCTGCTCCGATATTTTGTGCTTGTAAATCTTTGACATTTCTTTTTCTGCTTCTCCCTGCAAAAGCCAGAATCAGTCCAATTGAATTTTTACTTCAGTCTCATGTAATCAATGGTAGATAACTGAAATTCACTCTGGAAACTTTTTCAATGACAACATCAGTAACTGCACACTGTTGCATAATGACCAATTTTACCTGGGTACTCTAACACAACCTGGTTCTCAAATAATCATCATCCTCAGTCAATATTGCATTTGAGGATGATGATCCTTCATTGAAACCCAGGCCATTTGAGTGAAATATATCTGTGGTTATGTTTAAAAGACGTAAATGAATATTTTGGTGAGCACATACCAATGAGTGGTGAGCCAATTGAGGGAATCTGGCCAATGATTACAGTTGTGACTGGGGGCAATGGTTTAGAGGGAGATTCTCTAACTTCTGCTCCATTATTTTGTGCTTGTAAATCTTTGACATTTCTTTTTCTGCCTCTCCCTGCAAAAGCCAGAATCAGTCCGAATGAATGTATATTTCAGTCACATTATGTTATTAATGGTAGATTACTTAAATTCATTCTGGAAACCTTTTCATTGACAGCATGAGTAACTGCACCCTGTTGCACAGCGGACAATTTTACCTAGGTACTCTAACACAACCTGGTTCTCAAATAATCATCATCCTCCATCAATATTGCATTTAAGGATGATGATTCTTTATTGAAACCCGGGTCATTTGAGTGAAATATATCTGTGGTTATGTTTAGAAGACTTAAATGAATATTTTCATGTGCACATACCATTGAGTGGTGAGCCAATTGAGGGAATCTGGTCATCAATTCCAGTCGTGACTGGGGGCAATGATTCAGAGGGAAATTCTGTAACTTCTGCTCCATTATTTTGTGCTTGTAAATCTTTGGCACTTCTTTTTCTGATTCTCCCTGCAAAAGCCAGAATCAGTCCAAAAGAATGTTTACTTTATTCACATTATGTTATCAATTTTAGATTACTTAAATTCATTCTGGAAACTTTTTCATTTACAGCATCAGAAACTGTACACATATTTGAATAGTTCAGAATAATTATTCTCCTCCCTGTAGGAGAATGTGATGCTTTCAGTTCTCTGTAACAGTATTTATGATACAGCATGAAAAAATGCTGAACTCTCTTCATCTACAAACATGCATCGGTCATATAAGCCATCATTGATCGGTAATAAATCAAATATTTTCAACATAAAATCAAACTGACTACATGCAAACATATGCTCACAATATATTAAAATACATAATAATACAAACATTTTTCTCTGGATTTAATATTTTAATACAAATTTTTCGACCTTTTGAATTTAGGAATCAAAACACCCTGGGTTATTGTTCATTAGCCAGCAGTTTTACATATAAAGGATTGATCAAAATGCTGAGTCAAAATGCCAGCTCTGTTGCTATTTTATTTTTGGCATTTAATAGAGACTCAATGGGTTTTAATATGTTTACAGCCCCTGCATTTAATTTTTCCCTCTTGCTGGGGATAAGTCTGCAACTTATGTTCACCAACAGCAAAGTTATTTTTCTCCCATGTAGCTTAGTGGACATCAGCCACTCTTAAAACTTATTTTTTATATTAAGTGGTGCCTGCCACTGTGCTTAACCCATATATGCCCAGTGGGTCGTTTTTGACCCACGGGATAAAAAAAATCCTAGTCTCTCTAATTTGAAGTATATGTCTACATTGTTGTTATTTTCGTCTTACAGGGAAGCAAGTGATTCATTCCTGAAGTAATATTTCCAAGGATACATTTTCAAATCATTGTAATGTGGACATAAAAAATTACTACTCTTTACCGCGATTTTCGAATAACTTTGACGTACAATGTAACCAATATTTTCCAGCTCAATCAAAATGACACGACAAGCTACAATACTTTGTATACTCAATTTTATTATTCCGTATTCAATTACCAAATTTCATGTCTCCTGTGTCTGCCACGGGTCATGATATTGGTGTGGGTCGTTTTCGACCCACTGGGCAGATAAGGCTAGTTTGTTGGGCAAGTCCAGACGTGCTAGGTTGACCAGAATTCGAGCGTTCTCTCTGCTGAACTGCGCTAAGATTCTTTTGGAGTGCATTAGTCCAAATAAATTTTGGCATGGCAAGGTTAGTATATAATTTCCTAGAGGGAAACATATTTTTTTCGTGAGCTCATCAACTAATTTATATCTCTAATTTAGTTGCAAACAGCTGACTACAACAGAAATACTTCACGAGCTAGAAGAGTTGGATGAAAAAGGTGTAAGAGATGAAGTATATATTTACATAACTCCTCCAGAAGATGGAAACGAAACATGTGAGGATTCTGGGGACGATGAATGTAATGATCCTGATCGTCTTTGTGGCCGGCAGCTGCAAGCGGAAGGTGACTTCAACATTGACATTGAAGATGACCCTGGTGAAGTTGATGAGGAAATCAAATTCGTTGAAGAATCATCCCATTCTAAAAGGAGAAGGAAATCAACCAAAACCCAAAACATAAAATGGAGATGGGTGAGTTGTGATCTAACTACCCCTGTTTGTGATTCTTGGAGTACATGTTTCACACCTCTACTGATTTTATCCTCGTCCAGTCACCCATTAGAGTTTTTCGAACTTTTTATTGATGACAACATCATTACGAAACTTGTTGAGTTTACAAATCAATATGCAGCATCGAGGAATAGGTGTGTGCAGGTTTCGAAGGAAGATATTTATACATTTTTAGGCATATTGTTTTTGTCCGGATATAACTGGCTCCCAAGAAGAAGAATGAAATTGGGAAGAAAAGGAAGATGTCTACAATTCACTGGTGTCTAGAAGTATGAGAAGAAACAAGTTTGAAGATATATTTACGAACATCCATTGTGCAGATAATAGTACATTAGACATATCTGATCGTCTAGCAAAATTGCGTCCAGTCATTTGTGAACTGAACAAAAACTTTTGTAGATTTGCGCCTTTAGAAGAATCTATTTCTATCGATGAGGCTATGATTCCATACTTTGGAAGGCACGGATGCAAACAGTTTATTCGGGGAAAGCCAGTGAGATTCGGTTACAAGGCCTGGGTAGCTGCTCTCCGCCTAGGGTACTGCATCCAATTTGATATCTACCAAGGGAAAGTAAAGGAAAAAAGGGTTTCCACTTCATCAAGAGGGCTCGGTGAATCTGTGGTGATGGGGTTTGCTGAAATCCTAAAAAAAAATTATCCACTTCTGAATTTCTCCCTGTATTTTGATAATTTTTTCACTTCTGCGAATCTAATACGCGAACTAACAACATTTGGCTATGGTGGAACGGGAACCGCTAGAGTGAACCGAATTGATAACTGCCCCTTGCAGGATGTTAAAGTGTTTAAAAGAAATGAGAGAGGTAGATATGACTGTCGTGTATCCCGGGAGGACAATATCAGTGCAGTTAGGTGGATGGACAATAACGTCGTCACAATGCTATCTAATCAGTTTGGCGTCGAACCTCAGCAGATGGCAACGAGATATTCAGCATCCGTAAAAGGAAGAATTGAAATTCCACAACCCCACGTTATTGCCATGTACAATCGAAACATGGGTGGTGTAGACCAAATGGACAATAATATCTCTAATTACCGTATTGGTATTCGTGGGAAAAAGTGGTACACGCCCATATTTCTCTGGATGATGGATGTATGCATGAGTAATGCATGGTGTCTCAGCAGGACTTATGGTATGAAACTGGACAGTTTAGCATTCAGAAGAGAAATTGTAATATCAGTATTGAAGAAATATGGTATTCCACCACAACGAGCAGGACCAACGAGCAAGTTTTCACCTCCAGAGATAATCCGAACGAGTGGACCGCACCAAATCATTCTCACAAATCAGCCAACAAGAAGATGCGTTTTATGCCGTAATAAAACAGTAAAATCATGCCATAAATGTTGCATTCCTTTGCACGATAAGTGCTTTGAGGAGTACCATAAAAATATCTCTGACTGTTAAAACTTTGAAGGAAATAAACAATTATTTTATATGAATAGTATCTTAAAATATTTTATTTATTCAACTTATCCCAAAATAATGTAAGTTAAATAAAATTTCACTTAAAAAACAAAACACAACAAATTGGAAATCATAAAGCAGTTGCAACTCAATAACTCTGAAGAGCCCATTAGAAAACGATCCAATTGTGAATATCCTAAATGTGCTCACCAATGCCCAGTGGGTCGAAAACGACCCATGTCAAAATTTTTAAACAAATACTTCAGGATTTTTTTCAATATTTTTTCTGTTGTCCAGAGGAATGATAAGTTTGAAAAATGTAAATATAGTTAAATTTTCATGCAAAAAAATTAGTGGGCATAAATGGGTTAAGTTGCTGATTAACAGCAGTTATAATTTCTTCACTGCAGAGCTGTGCACCTAGTTTAATAGAGAAGCCATACAGAATTTTGGAAACCTTGAGAGAAGGCGACCCAGGTAAAAATATTTGGCCTATAACTGATTTGAGACTTGCATTTATTGTGAGGGATGGTGAGCAAGTTCTTGTAGAATGCCGTGGAGTAACATGCAATTTTTCTGATGTAAGCCATGTAAAAATGACTGAAAAGGCTTGGAAGGAGCCATAGTTCTTGGGAAGGGTAACTGGCCAATTATCCTGTAAATCTCCTCTCCCTGCAATATGGAGTAGTTCTTTTACAAATTCCTCAAGCAAGATTCCGATGCATAGTACTTTTGTTCTGAAGTGTGATTTCCTTTTTCTTCGGCATATTTTACTGCCTTAAGATTTTACCTTGCCATTAAATGCCATCTATTTTTGTGCCATTTCATTTTACAAACAACACAGAGCTATATCCCAACTTTTGCAGAGCAAATTCCAAAATTGTTCATGTAGCCTCCACAGAATATGTTTGTATGAAGCAAACAAGACCTGTTGAAAGGGTATTTTAGAGAGTGTTGCGTAAGGTGGTAGTTAGTTATGGTCTTGAATGGCTAGCAAGCAATCAACATACTCCCCCACTGACTCATGCAAACAACCACTGAAGGGATTCCTGGGAAGGGTAGAGAAATAAGCCACTTGTGTGATATGCCCCCAGTTTTCTACTGCAATTTGTGGGAAAAAAGTTGTCTACAGGTACATGAGTGAATGCCATAAATGGCTAGCATGTTGACAATTACTCCATTCACTCAGTCATGCCATTTGATGGGCCCCAGTGACTGTCAGGATCTCTGGGAGGGGCAGAGAGAAGGAATTCATGTGATGCTCACCATCTTTTTTCACTACACATTCTGGGAAACAAGTTGTGCATGGTACATATCAAGCGGAATCTGATACGAATCCTAATCTGTCCTTTCAGATACCCAAGGGTAATATTTTGAGAATCATTTGTTAATGTTAAAGTTCAAGTGAATATTATACCCCACAAATAATTGAATGTCTTATGTCCACCTCTATCAGGCATGAAACCGTTTGAGGAGTTTCATCCATAATGGGCATCAGCTGTATTAGGAGTATTTTATCACATGTGAAGTCTTTACAAAATAATAGATTTTGTTGCATTAAAAAGGCTGTCTTTGTGGTTATGAGTCCCAATTGCACAGGAAATAAATGGTGGGCAAATATTTGAGAAGCTTCCACCATCATTATACAAAGATAACTTCTCCGAGAGCATTGTTAATGTGCACCTGTGATGGCAATATGCTATATAATACTTGTGGTGTGAATATCTGACTAGCTTAATGGCATCTTATTTCCATCAACAAGTGATCAGCATTCTGTTTGAAAATGCTGCTTTATTTTTTGTACAAGGGTTCCTTTTTGGTGATAAATTGATTAAAGTTCTAAAATGTGTTTCAATTGTGAAAATTATCCCTGGTTTTGTTGTTTTTATTATTTTATTTAATAAGATTTAATTGCATTCAATGTCTCAAATTGTTCTCTATTCATCCCAAGTTTAATTTAAGTAAAAATGTAAATTTGAATGTGTTGGCATCCGCTGTATAAAATATGAAACAACAAAATAATGGTGTCTAGTGGAGCCTTAATGGCTATACGTTATATTGTCACATACCTACATCATATTTTTACATTACAACAAAATACTATCGCCTCGTGCCAACAGAGGGTTTTTTGTCAGTTCCTTCCATCGATGTGCGTAATAACAATTTTACATTACAGCAAGTTATGGAACAACAAGATTCTACCTTATGTCCTGATTCTCACCACAGATCAGGAGAAAATTTTGGTATCTTTCAGAGGCTGATGAAAATTTCAGTCCTGTCAATGTTGAACATAACAAAAAAAGACAAGCATTATGCTCAGCAGTGTGCTATCTGAGTTATGTTGTGTGCTGTGCAAAAAACACAATGTTTGATAAGATATTTTTGGTTGGTTGTGACTCAAATCTCAAAGCTTTGTTTCATTTCATTTGTTTCACAAAGTCTTTCAAAAATTAAGAGAGAATTTATGGCTCGTTGAGATAACATATAATAAAAAAAGGCAAGCATAAAGCTCTGCAGTGTGACAATATGCTTGCTGCAGACCACAAAGTGATGAATCGTTATGAGGATTATGTGCTCATGTAACATGTGCTCAATTTCAAAGTGATATGTTATCAAAACATGACAAACTATCACCTAACCTCCAATTACGCATATGCTGCCCACATAGCACAAAATATCTACAAAATATCTATAAAATATCTAATACGTCTTTTGCTAATATCTAGAAAACATCTTGTAATAACTTGTAGACATCTTCTAGACATATTGTAGATATCTGAATGTCCGCTTTTCCTATATCTACAAGATATCTTGAGAAGATATTTTCTAAACATTCATATTCAAATTGGACCCACTGGGAAAATTCAGGATAAATGACTTAAGGCCTGGTTACACGATACATTAACCCGTATGTGTTCATGTACAAGTTCATGAACGAACATATATAACAGTAGAAGTAATAGTTGCTAGTAGCAACATGTAGTTTATACAGAGTTGCAAAATTATCAAAAATACATATTAATAAACAATTTAAATATCTCCGGTTATTTTAAAAATTAAAAAACTTTTAAAAATGAATCTATAATTTTAAACCTTTACCTTCATTTTAATATCTATTAAAACAAAGCAGCTGCCCTATGGCCATCGATAGAGGTGCTTAAACATTTATCCTTTAACCCGTTATTTTGTTCAAACTATTCAACTTTGATATCCAGAATTTTGGGATCTCATAGCTATTATGTAGGTCTATTATTTTTTATTGTTTCAAGATGCTGAGGTTTAAACCTGCTGAATAATTAAATAATGAAAAATGAGCGATTTCTTTGTTTAAATCGACCTTCTGGGTTAACTAATAGTTGGATTTTGATCAGGTTACTACCAATTCGTAGAATTTTTTATCTTCTACAACTTTTGTTGGAAAAGTTATTGCCTTAACTTCGTACTTTTCATTGTATCATTTAAAAAACGACTTTTCTTAACTTTAAATCGCTTTTATAAACATTTGCCAGAAGACTTTCCCTTGCTTTTTTGGTGCACATGTTGTCAATGACTTCATCTATCCATCCACCAAAAAGCATAGCAGTTACTTTTTTTTTAGATTCCGGTGTTTTTTGGATAATTGCATTAGACATATAATAAGAGTCGTCGCTCAAAATAGACATATTCTAGACATCTAGTAAATAATTAAAATATCCAAGACATTGAAGACATGCTGTAGATATCTAGTAGATATTTTGTGCTATGTGGGTGTACTCAGTTTCCACTCAAATGATCAACTCTTTTAAAGTAAAACCACCCTGTGACAAGAGGTGATTATTCGGTTGCAAGCTTCTGAGTCATAGAATTTACCAATGAGCAAACCGTGTTTAGAAAATCACTTGGAATGCTTCCATCAAATTTTAAGCCCATCAACTTGATGAGATATGATTAAATCCTCCTATCATGATCACATCATATAAAGTAGTACACATTGATGTAGCATGTCAATTAGGAATTTATTACATACTTTCTTCACTCCTCTTAATCAAACTGCACCAGACATCAGCATGCATTTGAAGTATGAGGAAAATTTTAGTTCATACCGATGTGGACAGGCTGACTTTCCCTAAATTTCATTAAATCTGAGGGAAGAAATGGAAATGGTCATAACTCACGACACCAATTTTCTCAAGTTGGCAACTTAAAGTTAATTCAAATAGTTTCTGCTCCAAATGTGGCCCAAAAACAAATAACCTCAATTTGACCTTGTCAGTTTTTACATCATTACAAATATTATTGTCCTGTAACCTTTAACCAGTTAAGTGCATTTCTTGTCACACTATCAGTGACAAGAAATGTGGAAAAGAACAAGAACAATAACAAAGACAAGAAAATTGTGGTCTGAGAAACCACAATTTATTAAATATAAATAAAATGTCATGATATTTTGATTGTATAGTTTGATCTTTATGCCTTTCAGTTCTATGCCTCAATTCATATTTAATTTTCTAAATCACCAACACTAACCATTTTTTCAGGGTAAATTATTATTTGAAACAGAGTAAAAAAATTGAAAGAAGAAACACTACATCTACATAACATCCTGTGAGCCGCCGCATGGGCGTTGTGACAGGAGGTGTTGGGTCACCAGCCATGTAAAGAAGTAAGATTTTGAGAGATGAAATGGTGACATGTATTATAGGAGTGTATTTAGTGGAGCTCAGTCTTTATTGTGGCCCCTTATTGTGTGAGGAAAGAATGAGTTTCTGTACCTATATGTTCGGCAGTGTATCTCTCTTATTTTGTTGCATCTGTCAGACCTAGAGATGTAGGAAAGAGTCATGATAATATTCTCTGTTGCTCTGAGAAACATCAGTTCTGAATTTCTCAAGCAACATAAGTCTTTTGTGTAGCCTCCGAGTCTCTAGGGGCTCCCACCTTAATCCCTCTAATAGTTGTGAGACATTATATTTATGCTTGTAGCAGTTTTTAATGAAGCACGCTGCTTTCCTTTGTATTTTATTAACTTTTTTGGTTAAATCTTTATGACCAGGGTCCCAAATGCTCATGGCGTATTTGAGGTGTGGCCTAACTTAAGCGAAGTAGCATCTCTCTTTGACTTTTTCATCTGAGGACCTTCCTATTATACGTTTAACAAAACCTAGTTTTTTTAATGCTGTGCCACATATGTTTTGTATGTGTAGTCCCCACAATATATTAGAAGTTAAAGTAATTCCAAGAACATTTTACTGTACCTGAAGATTTTATGTTTACTCCACCCACAGTATAGGTATGGCATTTTTCGAGGACTTTCACAGGAAGTAAACTGAGGTGTATTTGCTGATATTTAATTCTAACCCACACTCCTGGCTCCACAAATGAATGCTGTTAAGGTCCAATGACAGAGCTTCGAAGTCTGTGTCTTCGCTTATTTCACAGTAGATAACTGTATCGTCTGCAAATAATCTTATTTTATTGCTAACTCTAGAACCTAGGTCATTAATATATATAGGTAATGAATAACTATTTCTTATGAGAGTCATAACTCATAAATATTTTTCTAGAGTTGAAAATAAGGTCTTAAAAATTTAAGTACCTAGTAATGTTCAATAATAATATATGATTGAAAATATTTCATTTAGTTATTTTTTGATGAAACCTGCAATTGATCAAAATTATGATTTTTATAAGAAAAATCCCTCCCACCTCCATATCAGCACTGTCTTTACAGTTTTTTGTGCATTCTAAGCTCACAGGGTTTTTGCATTTGAAACACGAGAAAGAAAATTTTTGCTTTTTGTGAAGGGCACAGTCTACATGAAGTCCCCTTCTCTAGCTTATCAACCTCATACCTGCCTATTTCAACGGTAGGTAGAGAATCTGTCTGATACTTATTCTTACCTGTCTTGGAAGTCAAGGATTGGACATTCTCCTTCTCAAGTGGGGACTTACTAGCTCTGCAGCTACCAATTTTATAAAATCAATCCTTGCCATATCTCTTTTGTCTTTCACAGACTGCCAAAGCACAAACGAGTTGACAAAGGAAATATCTAACAGTATGAAAAACACTGCCATTGACCACCTCCTTGTCCTTCAGCTGGTGAGTAGCTACAACACATTTTATTCAATGTATCTACACCACCATTGATCACGTTATGAAATACTATCATTTCTGGATTCCCTGACCTGATGTCGTTGATTTCCCTGTGTTGCATTCAGGAAACCAAACAAAGAGCCCTATTTCTCTTTGGAGCATGGGAAACTAGAGTCTTGTTAGCCAAGAATCCATACAATGAAGAGCCCAATATATGCCCTTTAGATGGCCCGAACTCACTAGTTACTTCCATTTTATTTTTTCTAATTGTGCCAATGTATGACATGTCCTTTCCCTTTCAACTTTTCTACCAGCTCAATAGATGTGAACCAATTATCCGCTGTGATGTTTCTATGGGACCCCATGATTGAATCAGAGAGAGGAAGAACTGATTGAGTTGGCTTCAATTACTTTTGGTCTTCCTCAGACAAACCTAACCCATCAGTACGTTTTCCAACATATAAATACACATTATACAGATAACTGTTTTTAGCGTCAGTCAAACACATCATTTTCAAACCGTACGTGGTTGGCTTATTGGGGATATACATTTTAAAATGGCAACGATCCCTGAAGGCATTTAATATTTCATCAATGCAAGTTGTGGTACTCAATGAAAAGCAGCGCAGGGAGTTCTTTATTAGACAACACAATAAATCAGAAATTGGAGCAACCGGGTCAGTTTTGTATCAGGCCATTCTTTCTGCATGATTGTCAAAACAGAGACTTGTGAGAAGAGCAGAGAATGTTCTGCCATCCATGCTTTGGCATTTCCTGAAATTCCCCTCCACACATGCCTTGCGTGTGTCCCTGTGTCAGATGACCGCCAGGTAGGAGGACGTTGAGCACGAATGGGGTCGCTGATATCACACAAGCACAGACAATGAACAGGGGCTAGTGGGAGTCGCCCGGGTTTTCCAAACCACAAGCAAAACTCCGAACTGAAGGGTTTTTCAAGTTATTGTGGTATAAAACTAGCCGACAAAGATAGTACATATATAAAAATAGTTGAAAAATGTAATTATCACAAACCTGGACGTAACAGCACTTACAGTGCAATGTTTTACTCCAGGTTTTTCCCAGGCACTTTTCCATTTCTTCCAGCTGTAAAATTCATTGTTTTGATGCACATATTCCATAGACTAAATCAGAGGTCAATTACTAAAAGAAGAGCACAAATGAATAGCACAAGCGAGGTGTGGGCACATGCTATTCTGGGATTCTAAGTCATTCTCCCAGTATAAGTGAAGTGCAGGCACAACGATACAAAAACATAGGCAATAAACTGCGATTTTATTATAATTGCTAACAAAATCTCTAACATTTTTCACATACATAGATATAGGCGCGTGAAATTTCCAAAAAAGCAGGATTTTTTTTATTTTGCGAGGGTCATCAACATCCTCTCGAATAATCATTCTGTCTTACCAAACGTATTTTCCAATAATCTATAAATAAATTATGCGCATTGCATGACTATCAAATGGTACATACAAGGAGTATTGATTCTTATACTTGTGCAATAGCATAAGTTTGTATATTTAACCTCTTTTTGAATCAAATCCACCAACATAGCAACTAGTGATTTTCCAGTTAAGTGACATGAGGTCTCACAGTCTGCTTATCAAACTCAAATGCCATTTTACAGAAATACAGAATATACTTATCAAATTTTGAGAATGCTACATCCTTATTACACAAAAATATGAAGGTAACAAGAATTACAGACATTTTTAAAATAACTGTTTGAAAATATTCATCATTTAAAAATTGCAGCAGTCTGTCAGACCGAACATCGCTGGTTAAGGGTTAAGTGTGTGCACAACTTGTCTTTCATGAAATTTCACAGTAGGTATACTCAAATTAGCGAAGTGGGTGTAAGGTGCCCAATTTTTTATTCTATAAAATTAAACTAATTATATACTACATGTTTTTTAGATTAAAATAATTTACTTGCCATTAGTAAGTAGGTCACTAAAAGGATTCTCTGGATCATCCCCAAATGGCCAAATGTTGTAATCTTCTATGCTCTCATCAGATAGGCTGTCATCTGAACTGTAGTCCATGGCTGGCAAAATAAAATTCATGAAAAGTCCTCATAACTTTTGATCAGTAAAAATTTTATTTGGTAAAAGATAATTTTAATCTTATTTTTTAGCCCTTTTTCCTATCTGTTCAGTTGAGGTCAAATATTGTATCTGCAAGTTTTCTCACTATCAACATGTAAACAAACCAAGATCATAACTGGTGAATTATCAACTTTATATTGTATAAGGACAAAGTATTTGAAGTGAAATACATCCATTACTTGTATATGTACTGTAAATGCTAAATCATTTTATTTGACATTGCATGCAGTTTCAAAGTTGTTCTCCTTCTTAATTGATCTGGGAAAGTATTTGACACAAAAAGAATTTCATTTCAAATTATATGCAGTTTCAAAATTGTTTTCTTCTTTAAAAAAATCTGAATCATTAAAGTCAGTCTTCAAATATGCCTACTTACTTTCGAGTGGAAGCTCCACATGAAGGATTCCTGCATTGTCCTTTGGCACCTCTGAAATATTGAATAGTAACACAAGTTCTTATTTTCTTGAATCTCTCTCCAAAATTTGCACCATAAATCTATTTAAATCATATGGTATGCCCTAAGTGGAACCATGTTTCTTTTTAGTAGGTATTCAAAGTTCCAAGAGTTGCAAAACTTGATATCATTTGTTTTCGAAAAGCATGATATCAAATAGAAAGAGAAAATGGGATGGGTTGTCCCTCAACAAGTTCCTATGGGTCACCTGAGTCTAGTAGTACTGGTGCCTATTCAATCATACTACAGTTACCATCAGAAACCTCATACTCCAGGTGCCTCCAGGTTTCGTATGTCTATAACATCCTCATTTAGAGCTGGGTAAATTACCATGGTAAGTTACATTAATTGTGGTAAATTACCATTATTTTCCAGCAATGTATAATTTTCTGTAATTAGTAACTATTAGAGGATTTGATAGGAAAGCCAACAGCAATAGCAAGGGGTAAATTGCATTTAAACCATTACTATTGTTATGCTTCTGCATTAGAAATAAAGAACATTAAAAAACAAACACAGTAGCCCACATGCAATTCAATTTTCTTTTGCTTGGTATGAGAAACTTTCGTTCAAACCATTAAAAACAATAGCCACATGTATTCCATAGACCACAAATATTACATTAGTAAAAATATTCCACATATGAGTTGTTCATGCCTTCATTTTTAAGATTGTATTAAATGTATAAAGACTTGTAACAATTGTCTTTCGGTGTTACCTTTCTATTCTATCTCGAACCTACTTCTTCGCGACCTATCAGTTCTTATTCACCCCTTTCACTCCACTTTCACAGCTTACCTTGTTCATTTGCCTGGCTAGTCAGTGGTAGAGATGGAAAGTGCTATAATCCTTCTTTTAAAAACAATTTATTAACATAAAACACACCAAAATATCACTGTAATACAAAGTAATACACACATACAATCACAGCCCTCGGATGATCCCAGGTGGTGTCAAGGAATCAACCAAAGCTTAATTCAAGTCGAGAGAGAGTGAAGAAAATGTCAGCCTCTGCTTATCACGGAATAATTTAGCACCATCAGGCTCGCAATGGGAACCTGAGAAAAAGTATCAGGTTTTGACAGGGGTGGGATGAAGAGCAAGCTAAGGTATGAAGATGAAGACGTTGACTGAATCGGAAGCGGCATTTTCGCTAGTGTTGTAGGAGAGTCCCAATAATGATGGGATGCGCAGGATAGCGACCAGCGACACAGCACGACTTTCCTATTTATTCTTCCCAATTTTTGCATTAAATGCCCAAAACCACTGCTGAAAATTTGTGACATCATCCATGTTGTGGTATTGGACTTGTGGTTGCCCTTAGCGGCCAATGTTTTCCAGAAGAAAAATTATGAAATAGAGCTGTCTCGTCTGCATTGTACTCATCTTAAACAGGTGAAAATGATTAGTATATATGCTCCAAAAGAATATTTTTTAAAGAGGAAATTTAAATCCAGTGCTTAACCATATTTCTCCCTTTGGCTCATAAGGTGCGAGTATTGAATTCAGAATGGGCATCCAATTCTCCACTGCTTCAGCATTCACATCGAGTACTTTCGCCACAAATATGGTGAAGATAAATTCTTCTTCTTCTTTTAAATTGATAAACAGTCATCATCAGTAGTGATAAAATCTCTATGTTCGTCCGTTGTGCAAAGTCTTCAGCTTCTGCTTTTAGAATTGTGCTGCTGATGTGATCTCCAATATTTTTTTCAGGGCGAACCATTCAAATAACACTGATTCTAACGGAACATTTCCTGCCGGTCGCAGTTTCTCACTACTCCCTGTGGCATTTCCAAGTTTAAAGGCACCAGTAATTTTGTCTTTGTTTTCTATAATTATAAACAGAATGGACAAAGTTAAACCATGTTGTCAGCCAATTTCCGTTTTATTGGCATTTTTTCTGTCATATTCCCGAATGGTTTTGAATTTCTTGGCCAAATCCATTGACTTTCTTTTCTTTTCCATTGTAACACTCGTTATAAGAAGCAGCGAACTTCAGGAAGTAGATCAGGATCAACCTTTCCTAAATAACTGTTGTGAAGCACTTGTGGCGACATTTCCCACTGGAATGTCTTGCAGTAAAACCCCTTTTCTTTACAATCCTCCTCGTACTACTCCCCACTCTACTACTTATTTCGTTCGAATACCTGTGAGTCGTGATAACATAATGTGCGAGCCCATACAAAAAAACACTTAGGAGTTCTTCCGTTCAAGTTTGTTTTTCCATTCCGAGTGAAAGGAAGGTTATCACGAATTATCAAAACTTTGTATACCTGTCCCGGTCTCATGCCTGGGGGAAAAAAAATGACCCCTGCAGGTTATGCATCCCAGACGACAAACACGGTGAAATGTATTCGTTATGGCGGTCCGTCAGAAATGGCCACTCGTAATATCAAAAAAACTCGAATATATTTAACATGAGACCAACAATGACCAAATAAATGTTCGCTATAATGGCCATCTCGCTAAAAGCCCTTGTAATAATGGCCTTCTACTGTTTTTCATTCCACATTGGTCCGATCGGTCCGATGGTAGGGTAAACCAGCATTTTACTGGCCATGGGATAGGTTTCCATGTGACAAAAAATATTGATACACTGCTATCTTTAAAAAATGCAGTTGTGTGAAATTTACAGTAGAAAAATCACTCACCTGGGCGTTAGGCCCGGTCTTCAAGGAGGAGAATTAGGAGAGGGGAAGTATTAGAAGGGAGAATAGTAATAAATGGAGTTTTTCTGCACTCCATTCCAGCAGAAACCAGTCCAGGTGAATGATTTTTCCACTGTGAATTTCACACAATTGTGTGAGCACTAGAAAGTGACTCCGTTAAAGTTACTGGGCAGTTAGTTACACAGTTCTTTGAAAATTAAAATGCATTTAATTAAAAAAATTTAAAAATGCTGTCCATTTGTAAATAAGAGTTCTACATCTACATACATATTACCCTTCGAGCCACCACATGGGCATGTGGGAGAAGGTTAAGGACACCAGCTGCGTGAAGATGTTAGGGATAAGGTTTTGGGAGGTGAAATAGTGATATGTATTATAGGAGTGTATTTTGTGGAGCTCAGTTTTTATTGTGGTTGCTTATTGTGCACGAAAAGAATGAGTTTTTGTACCTATCTGGTTGGCAGAGTATCTCTCTTATTTTATCGCTTCTGTCAGACCTAGAGATGTTGTGAGGCATCATGATAATATTCTCTGTGTCGCTCTGAAAAATATCAGTTCTGAATTTCTCAAGCAACCTAAGCCCAGCATTCAGCCTCCGAGTCTCTAGGGGCTCCCAGCTTAATCCCTTAAAAAATTGTGAGAGGCTCTTTGTACTCTCGCAGCAGTTTTTAATGAAGCGCACTGCTTTCCTTTGTAATTTATTTATTTTTTAATAAATCTTTCTGACCAGGGTCCCAAATGCTCACAGCGTATTTGAGGTGAGGCCTAACCAGAGCGAAGTAGCATCTCTCTTTTACTTTTTCATCGGAGGAACTTCCTATTATATGCTTAACATAACCTATTTTCTTTGATGCTGTGCTGCATATGTTTTGTACATGTGTTGTCAACGATATATCAGAATAATAAAGAGTTAAAATACTTAAGAAATGTGTAATAAATTATGCGTGTAAAATATCATGGAAATTTCAACTTTGAAATTCGCCCTCTGTCACACAGATCATAAAGTGAATCCATCGTAAAGTGAACCCATCACAAAGTGGGGGTCTACTGTATTGATTTTTAAAAAAATAACTGAGACAGAGGTGAATACTACTGAAAATTACGGTAATTTTCCGGAGCTACAGTAAGCAAATTACCATGGTCATTTTCACGTGAATGCACATTGGTTGATCTCTACCCTCAATGTTTTTTTCTTGCCATGCAAGACTGCTAACATGTAAACATGTTATTTTTATATGTACCATGCACCCTCATGGATGACATTCACAGCATGCCCAGTAGAAGTATTTGATAGGGTAATGGATATTAATCTTTCATGGTGTGAGACATTAAAAATCTAGCGAAGTGCTGACAGTGTAAATTTTTTTAACTATCCATAGATAATCCATAAAACTAAAACTACTGAGTTGGAATATCAGCAGTAGAGATAATTCATTTACTGTTTAAAGTAAAATGGACCAGGATACACATGAACATTAATTTGAGCAATTGAAACTGGGCTTAAAATATCTTCTGCATGTTTTCCTTCTATGACTTATGGTTAAAAAGGTGATCCTTACCATCAAATGGCACATCCCAGCCTAGTAATTGCCCATCCGAATCTTTCCATATAGTATCAGTGAGCATTGCTGTGAAGGGAGAAAAGTAGATAAAAGGTTACATTTAGTGGTGCATATAATGGTCCTAGTAAGGAAATTTTAATTTCACTGATTCACATTAAAGATTAGGTTCTGTAGGTGCCTAGAGATATATCAGTCTTTAAGGAAAGTTCTCTTGTTTAAACATCTTCCAATGAAAAAGAAGTGCTACATGATTCATACTTTCCCTGACTGCTTGAACTTTAAGGAATATATTCCCATGAAAGAGCTTTGAACATCAATCTATGTGATAGACCTTTTTGTCCAATTATTTATTTCATCTAGAGATGGGTAAATTACCGTTATTTTCATTTGAGGTAAATTACTATGGTAAAATACAGTAATTATCTGGTAACTTTTTCATTTTCAACAATGAATAGCTAATAGGGGATTTAAGAGGAAATCCTATAGCAATAGCAAGAGGTTAAAGGCATTTAAACCATGTATATTGTTACATTATTGTGTTAAGAATAATAGCATTGATAAACAAACATGGCAGCCCACACGCAATTTGGCTTTCTTTTGTATGGCATGAAAATTTTTTGTTGAAACCAGTAAAACAATAACCCCGCAAATATTCCACAAGCAAAACTAATCCACAAACAAGTTGTCATGGCTTAATTTATAATTACATTTTTATGAAATATAGGTAGGCAGCTAAAAATATATTTGGAATATATCGGTATGAAAAATATCTGAGAAGAAAGGGAAAATTACTGAAAATTATGGTTATTTTCAAGGGCTGAGGTAAATTATAAAAAAATACCTCGATATTTTACGAAAGTTACCTCGGTTATTTTCAAAACGGCAGTAATCTCTAATTTTATCTCATGTTGAAGTACTGAGCTACCCAACATGATTCATTTAGGCTTAAAAATGAATATACCCTTTACATATGCTGACATCTTGTGTACTTAAAAAATTGTGTCAACGCTAAATCTTTATGACATTGATTCAGGAAAATCAGTGTTTTATATGCCAGCAATTTTTCAAAACAGAGAAAATGCCAAAAGTCAATAAACACATCATTTAGAGAGGTAGCCTACCCCCTAAATTACTAAAATTGCCTTTCATTTATGAGAGCCTAAATTTTTGACAAATTTAATACATAATAAGACAAAAGAATTACAAAAATATTTAAATTAATTGCTGAAGCTTTCAAAAATTAGTGGCCAGCTTTCTGAGAGTGAAAGGGGAAAAAGCATTGGAGCAAAAGTGCTAAAAATCATAAATTATTTTCCCAGCTACTTGAGAGTCATCGGAAAGATAAAAATGAGTATAATTTTCTTATTTCTTCATCAGTAAAAGTTCATTTTTGGCATAGTGAAACATATGTTTTTTTAAATTTAAAGGGTTGAAATGATTTTATAATGATATGGGCTTCAAATGTGTTAATTATTCCTTAAAAGGCGAACTTTAAGGTTAAAGAATAATTTCATGGTGTTTTTATAAATAGAAAAAAGTATTCATAAATGTAATAAAGAAACATTAGGTCAAAACACCAGTAAGAAATATCATATAGAAAGAGTTAAAATTGCATGAAGCCTAGAAATATTATTCTAAGCTGAATGAAGCCCTGGAATTTAAAAAAAATATTGCAAATTGTTAACAGTTCATATGATTTCAAGCCATGAAAAATTTGCAATATAAATAATTCAGTACATTACATCAAACCACTAATGCCACTTACCTGCACGAGTTACAGTATTGGAAAGTTTTTGCAATGATTCATCACTAGGCTGATCACCTCCAAGAAATGGGTCAACCTCGACATCTATCAAAGTATGAGAAGGAAAATTTTACTTCTAACCAGTTAATCATTGATGTAGCAATGTAGGGAAGGACATAGGGATGAGTTTAGCCAAACAGAGAACTGTAGTAATTTTCTAATAACACAGTTTTAATGAAATGCCAGGATGATTGGGTCCAAAAATTTCACATTTAAGTCCTTAATTTATTCTCAATTATGCAAATAAACCCTTGATCTAAGAAATTTTTCAGGATGCTAGAGACAAGAGCTACCACATCCCTCCTCCCTCCCCCATTACTCGCAAAAAAATTACATTCCTTGTCAATCTCCCAGAGCTTTACTTAAGTATTGCTGAAGTTAGAGTAGATTGGAACATGTATGAAATGATTCTGTCCTGGCAAACGTTGCATACAAAATCTTTTTGGGCTTCACATGTCATGCTGAGCCCAGACACATAAAATCACAGCAAAATTTCATAAGATAGTGAAAACCTAGGAAATGTTGCCCATACTGATGTAGTATTAGTGTAACCCATGAGGAGTTAACATTCAGATCAGAACCCAAGAACACAAGGATGATGATGAATGGAATTATGTGTAAGCAAAAATTTAAAAGTAGTTAGTTAGCCTTATTGAGAATACAAGTCAGGTAGGCACCCAAAAGTCAAGTCTAAATAATTTGAGACTAAAGAATTCATTGATTCAAGCTGTCTGCTAAAAAAGGCAAGCTTTTTACCACATGGTGATTAAAAACATAAACTATACTTCATCATTTCCTGAAATAAATCAATACAACAGCAATACTCAGGTATGTAAGCATTGAAGTTCTTTTCTTTTCTCAAAAGAACATCAGCATACATCATCTACAAGGTAATTCTGAGTTCCTCTGCTTCTATGCAAGGTCTGATATGAAGTGAAAGATGGTGTACTTTTGATATAGGTTTCAATGGGCGTTAGTGGGAGGATTGATCTCCTCATTTCCGGGTGGTCTATTGCATCATTCAATCTTGGGGACTATTTTTTGCAAATCATCCTGCAGGATTCTTCTGGTGTGGACCTGAGAAAACCTATATGATAGCTAGCAAAATATAGTCTACAAGATGAAATGATGCAATGAAGATCCATGACACCAGATGATCAACCCTCCAGACAATAATTTGCTTTGCTACTAAGCAAACTAAGAGCGCCAAAGTGGAAGGAAATAGTCGAAAAGCAAACATTTCTAATTTTGATTTCCCAGCATTCCAATTGATCAATAATGTAATTATCATACCATCTGATTGTAGTTTTCAAAACTGAAATAGAGATTGTATTGCTAAAACATTTTTACCCTGAGTTGAGGTAATTGAGATTCTTCCAGCAATTCTTGCTGGTAAGTATGTGAGGATGGGGAGTATTAAAGTAAGGGGGTGAGAGGATGATGAGGGAGTGGAAGAGAGAAGACTTTGGCTGGTGAGTAGAGGAGGGTCGTTAGCAAACAAACAGGTCCCACGGAACGGGTCTGGATTGAACAGAATGACTGACCGAGAACAAGGGCCAACTTTCAGGGAATGGCCATGAAAGGAATGAAGGACCAAAAGGAATAGCCAACTTCAGTCAGTCCTTTCGGTCCATCAATCCTATCAGTCTGTTATTACTTTAGCTCCTTCACTCGTAGCTTCAAGAGATAGGATGTACTTCATAACACCCCAAAAATTCATCTGCTGATGCTATCGGTGTAATTAGTAGTACTATTTTTCTTCATATAAGTGAAACCTTTTCACAAAACCATGTTAAAAGTTGGCAATATTACCTTCTTTTCTCTTATTTCATCTAAGACTCTTAAACGCCATCATTACAGTATAACAAGTATTTCTACGTTTTTTTACATTCTCCAAATGCCAAAAACTTATGGATTTGAAAAATGAATGACCACTGATAACAGTGAATGCGAGAAAAGGTATGTCACCCAAAAAGGGCCGGTCCAGAGTGAACGAGTTCCCAAAATGAATGGGTTTGCCCATCTCTACTGGTCAGTTCTCCTCAAGGAATGGACTTATTATTATTTTTTTTTAACTAAGCAGTAAGGTCATGGAGGTGGCAGGTGTAGGAAGGAGAATCATTTATTGCTGAAAACCTTCAGATATGTAAGCATCTTTATCAAGTATGGAAACACTAGATGCCTTATTTACTTTAGTGATGATTATCTCTTCATTTTTTGATACGTATTTTAAGATGAGTGCTTATAGAGGGGAGAGATTTCTAGGTGGGTTTAATGATTGGAGGAATGACTGGTAAGATAGTGTAGTGAGGAAGAGTTCAATAAAGATTTCAATAGAATGGTTAGAAAGAAGTGCTTTTGGTTTCCATTTTAATAATGAGAGGAATTAGGAGAATGGATTGGCTGGGTATATTAGGCTGGGTTTTTTAGAACCAACCATAATGCTGGTTTTGGCAGAATTTCAAGGTATCTATAAGAATATTTGCTGACTTTTGGAGTAGGGAAGAGAGTCCTTTACTGAGCACCATAAGTTCGATTGCAAGGAGAGAGTTAAAAGAAACTACGTAAAATATATTTGGTCTGTAACTGTTCTGAAAATGGTCTGTAACTTCTCTGAAACTGGTCTGTAACTGCCCTGAAAGACTAATTTCATATCTGGAAGTTGTCTGTTACAGGACTGAACTAGTCTGGATTTGAAAAAAGTTTCAAGATGTTTCAAATCCTTACCAGAAATAGATTACTTCCAAATCAGATATTAGTCTTACAGTGCAGTCTCAGACCAAATACCTGGGAAGGCTTATAATCTTATAGCCAGTGCTATTAGTACTAGCAAAGCCAATAGTTTTGTCTATCAGTTGCTTTAATGACTGTTTAAAAAATCCAAAAGTTTGTGAAATAAGTGTGATTCATCTATTTTTTGTGTGTATGTCAGCTCTTTCCCTGTCTTTACCTTGTGCTCCCCACGAAATGGCTGTCTCCAATGTCAGAGATGGCTATTGGTTGTTCGATTGCATTGAGAGTTAAAGGAAACTAAGGTAAAAATATTTGGTCCATAACTGCTCTGAAAGACTAATATCTGATCCGCGAGTGGTCTGTGACAGGACTGAACTGGATTTGGTCAGGACTGGTCTGGATTTGAAAGAGGTTTCAAATCCAGACCAGAAACAGACCACTTCCAGATTAGGTCTTTCAGAGCAGTTTTGGACTAGTTTCAGAGAATTTATAGACCAAATATTTTTGCCTGGGATGGCTTATCATCTAGTTGCCAGTGCTATTAGTGTCAACAAAGCAAATAGTTTTGTCTAGCATTGCCTTCATGACAGATTGAAGGATCCAAAAGTTTGTGAAGTAAGTGTGTTTCATCTCTTTTTTGGGTGCCTGTCAGCTCTTTCCCCGTCTATATCTTGTGCTCACTGCCAAATGACTGCCTCCCATGTGAGATGTGGCTATTGGTTGTTCTGTGGACCAGGTCTAGCCTATGCAGTTCAAATGCTTTTGTCACCCATAAGTAGGGAATCTGACAAATTCTTAAATTGAAGTTAGCAGCAGATTTGCTGCTGCTACATCTACATCTACATAATACCCCGCGAGCCGCTGCATGGGCGTTTGGCAGGGGGTGTCAGGTCACCAGGTGCGTAAAGTGTAAGTTTTTTGGAGATGACATGGTGACATGTATTATAGGAGAGTATTTAGTGCAGCTCAGTTTATATTGTGGTCGCTTATTATGCACGGAAAGAATGAGTTTTTGTATCTATCTGTTCGGCAATGTATCTCTATTATTTTATCACAACTGTCAGACCTAGAGATGTAGTGAGGATTTATGATAATATTCTTTATGTTGCTCTGAAAAATATCAGTTCTGCTAGTGGCAGGTTATGCTGTGAGCATGGTCGGTTTGATCATGACACAATTATGATTGATGGAAAGACAATTTATGTTCCATTCATGTTGTACACCAAGAAGGATAATTTTTTCCTAATTCCCAACCACTTTCCTAAGTAGTGATGCTGCGTATGAAAACATGCATAAAGTTTATTCCAATTGGAAGAAAAGTTATGTAATTTATGACTCTGAAATTGATAGTAAGAAATTTGAAAGACTTAGAGTGATAAAAGACCCTTGAGTACGGCTAGATTCATCATTGAATTTCAAAATATATATAGACACTATAACGGATGAAGCTATTCTTGGTTTCATATTTTGGAACTTCCGGGATTTTCAGACTTGGAGGTTTCACAACCCTTATGCGGACATTAAAGATATAGCCATCTTGTCCAAGAACATTTTACTTAGTATTTGGGCAATCCTGGGATTCCCAATTTCCCTCACATGCCTTGCCAGCATGCTTATCTATGGCAGGAACCATCATGTATCATTCAGGCTCTCAAATAAAGACAGAGTTAGACATCAAGACCCCTAAGAGACAAACCTAAATGATGGCTATAGCTACGTTGTCCGTGACAGGGCTAAATCACAATGTATACCTCCCCATGTCAAAAGTAATGAAGAATATTGCTGTAATAAATGGCTCCCCATGATGTAAATGACTTACATGCTGTTGAAAATATTTAATGCAAGTTTTATGACATGTTTCAAATAGCTGCAAATTCCAAGAGACCTTTTTACCTACCATGGGTTTTAAGGTGAATGAAATATGTTCACTCCATAGACCTTATATCATCATTAAACTACTTCCTCTGTATTCAGTACCAGAATTTGCCATATTTGTCTCATATCTACATCTAATTACTACCCTGCAAGCCACCGCATGGGGGTGCAGCAGGGGGTGTTAGATTAGCAGCCATGTAAAGATGTAAGGCAACATAAATCATGATAGGAGTAATCATGTGATTTACTTACCCATTAGTAGAATGTAAAGAAATGCAAACATCCATGCAAATGATATTAATTTTTCTAAATCACTATATTCCTTTAATAAATCCATTTTTGAAAGTTTATTGGGTCCCTGTTCTGAATTATGTTAATTTCTATGGCTTAACTATGGAAAACCCTATCCCTTATTTTCAATTTTTATCGATTTTTATGTGCTTATTTTTTATCTCTATAAAGAGCTATTTTGAGTAGTTAGTTCTAGTGATTTTAAAATTTGCAAAATACTATTATAGAGTTTTTAGAATGCAAAGAAAAGAAAGTATCAATGTGATACTGATTTTTCTAAAATTCTTTATTTCATCTAAAACATAATATTTGAAAGTTCATTTAATTTTTATTCCTTAATTTATTGTTTTCTATTCTGTTCAGTACCAGTATCAAACATGTAATCAGGTTTTTACCCGTTAAAAATATAAATAACATAAAAAAGCTGGGCAAGCCTGTTTAACCTACCTGCTTGACAGAGGAAAGTTTGCTCATCAGCACACTCGTGCTCATCAAAAAGAACTGTGCAAGTACCACAGTGTGAGTAAGGACTTAGAAGGCGGATGCAGTTGTTTTGATGAGCCGTTGGTACAAGATCCCATGGCGGATATTTACCCACTTGTTTTATGAGGGGTATTGTCTCATTAGTTTTGCGCCAATGCCATCTTGTTCCATCATCTATCCCATCAATCCACATGCCATCTAGAAGAAAAATATATCACCATGAGTGCATGCCTTAATTGAGCTTTCAAAAGCATAGGATGATATGGCATAAGATAATGCATTGTTTTAGTCTCTGGTATTTCTCCTCATTAGATACATAAAAGACAGTAATTTCCCTGATCGACCAATTGAGCTGCAGTAATTGCTTCTGAACTCCAATCTACAACCTAAAATTGATATTCATTAGACTGATAAAAATTATGTGACAGTTCAACACATTACTGATGATCATTTCATTTGTGCATTAACATGTAAAATACTTGGGGATTTGCTGGAAAACTTATGTGCTAATTGTGTTATTCCCATTAAAATAAGAGATGTTATGGTAGTGAAAATTAATTCATAATTTAAACCAGTGGAATCTTTGGCCAAGATGCTGAGAAAAAGTTTTGCGATTTGGTAGCTGAGGACAGAGTGCAATACTTGGGGATGGGATTTGTCCTTATAGAATATTGCATTTGAACTTAGTGTTGATTATTTCGGGAAATTCTCTCTTCTCATTTCTGAGCCAAATGCACAACAGATTCATAAAGGAATTCATCTTTCTTGCATCATGTTCAAACTTGTTTGCTGAATCTATGGAGAGGTAGGTATTTTGACATTTCAGTAGTTATTCCATGAGAAATAAATTGACCAAGAAAGGGAGACATAATTTTTCAGCCTGTCAATATCAGTCATTGGCCAAAATATCTATTTAATATTCACATTGTGGCACATTCTGAAGGATATGTCCTCAGAATTTAAGTGCAGTATAATTCACAAAAATACAGTAAACTTGTTTATAATAATCACACATGTGATGAAATCCCACCTATTATGAAGTGAGTTCTTGGTCGCCAAGACTTTCCTGTGGTGGCAGGAGTTAAATAGCCTGCATTAAGGGTGGTGATGATATGAAATCCTGGCTACAGCACACTATTCCTTGGTCTCTTGACCTATTTTTCCTCATTCAGAACAAAATTATCATCAGCTTTGCCAGCTGACCACCCCCTCCTGCTACCTAAGTTGTCCTTACCATTGACCATCACCTGAGCCTCCCCCAGAGAGACTACATGCAGTACTGCTGCTGCCTGCCCAATCCTGCTCTTCAGGCATTTGGAGTTATAGTACTGCCTAATACTTCTTGAACATATTATAATTATTTTAAAATACACAGACTCATTTTGCTATTATCATTGTAATTAGTAGTATAATCTATCTGGCAAAAATTAATGAAAAGCACACGGAAATGAGTAAACTGAAATTGTAATGAACCTACACTAAAAAATTCTGCACTGTAAAAAATGTAACTTGTCAGACATTACCATCTCATTCATTAATTTAATCTATACTTAAAAAAAAAGAGCCGATGGTTGATTGGCATAGCGCATCGTCTGGGGCTGCATAAGCAGCATTTTCAAGGCAGTGAATCATTCTCATCTCTTCTTCACCCACGTTCATCTGGCATTGCTGGATTACATATATTGCTGAAAAGTTTCCAGTGCCTCTATCCCCCTCCTGCTAGTCACCGACGTTTGTTCCTCATTACAATCATTTTCGCAACTCAATGAATGGACTTCCAGACATCTCTACCTTAACTTGGTGCTTTGGTATAGTACATGGAAATGATTTTATACTCTAAGAGCACCTTGGTTTAGCAGGATTCCTAATGACAGGGGGATGTAATTTCTCCAATTCCTCTGCATTGCATCACAGGAGAATCACATCATATCACAGCAACTCTATTTGCTATGATTACCTCCATTGCATGACTTTGTACAAAACACTATGCTTTTATCTAGAATTAGATTTTAAAAGCCCCACTTCATCTCAACTGAATGTGACTATGGGCGGATATCCAGGGCATTTCATGGGATGAATTTCATTAACCCTCATGTCAATGGATATTTGCAAAATTTATTTTCTCTTCCTAAACCTATCAGTGGTATCCACTGGTAGCTGTAAGCCCTTGAATGTGCAACCAACTTGGTATTGTCTCCACTTCCACACAAAATAAGACAAAATGATCTCCACAGCGATGTGAAAAACCTGTCTATGAACAATTGATTCAATGGTGAATGATATTAGACCCTTTTCTGGGTGTTGTGATGTGCAAGATGTCTTGAACAAAGGTCTCTTTCTGAAACAAACTACTTGATTAGTCCTTTCTAATTTTTGTGGAATAAAAGTGTACAGGGGTATAACAGAAAGGAGAGCTGTAATAGGATGGAGATTCATTATTCCTGGGCTAATAAGCTTATGAAGTAGGGGTGTGTATGGTGGGTCACTATGGCAACTTCCTCACTCAACCGTCAGGATAATGAAGATCCTGAGACATTTTGGGGGCTAGAAATGGTGCTTGGGACAGTCCTCATTGCTTTCTGGAGTTGCAGGTTCTTTGAAGGGAGTGAAGAGGACAGTTTTCCTTTAATTCACTGGGAATCCTCTGCAGCAGTCCTTCAGAAAGTGGCTGCCAACCCAATGTTGCAGCCTAATCCCTTCTGCATGCAGGGGCAGTTGTGTATCCGGTGGGGGCGCAGGGGGGACAAATTCCCCCCCCCCTGCCCTCTGTGTTCTAGCGCCCCTAAGTCTGTGAATGTTTCCACTCTAAAGATCTCATTCGACCTAAAGTCCTCAGTCGGAGCTACATTATTCAGAGGAAGAAAGGGATGAGAGGGAAGCGTCCCAACCTTCTAGCTGCTAGGTACCAACAAAGTAAGCAAACACTACCAACTGCCACGTGTCACAGCAGATTGACTAACAATGATCACGATTGCACCGATTTCGTGCCGGTCATGAGTTCGGCAGCGTGGCGCGGCGCCCACGTCTAGTTTGAACTGGCTTTGTGCATTGGTAAGTTAGAAATGTCAACATTGAGTCACTCAGTCTGGCTACCGTGTGCGTGACGTAGTGTAGGTACCTACCCTGAACACTCTCTCTTCTCTCGCCGCCCTGCCACAACAACAGGGTTAACCATGATGACTGTCAGAGTTTAGTCGAGAGTTTGCGTCTCGCGTGGTGTGTGCACATTTGACTTTTTCAGTGTTATATTTATGTAATGTCTGGACCAGGTAAAAAAGTGGCGCTCAAGGGCGCAAAGCTAAAGCAGATTTAGATAAACGAAACATTGCTAAGACGTGTGCAAATTTAACATCAGCATTACCTGATATCAATTCGATCGCTAGGTCATCACAAAATTCTGTACCTGATAATTAGCAACTAGTTGAGTCTTCATTGGTATCATCTGCAACAACAACTTTGTCTCCCAATTCAAATGTAAACTACTGTGTCAACAAACCATAAGTATCAGTTTCATGTATAATGTACATACATGATAAGTTTTTGTTGAAAGTTAAATACACTTCTTGAGGCCGCATCGCTACGGGTTGTCTGTACAGTGTCTACGTACACAGACAATTCTGCAAATTGTATTGCTTTAAACTCAGCACATTAACAATTATTATTATTGGGTTATTTCCATTACTATATGAATGACACAGTCAACTCAGAGCATCCAGTTTCGCCGATGGCGTCAGGGTCAGGCCTTTGCAGGAATAACTCTGCAATCGTAATCTGCAATAATGACTACAACACCAGTGGGGGAGGACTTCAGCAGGCGTTTGCGAAAACCTTGGGCTATCCGAAGAGAAGTGTTGTGATTTTAATCTGCCGCCATAATATGTCTCCTTTTGAGAGTTTTGTTTTTAGTTGCTCTTTTGTTTTTTGTTTGTACTTCCGGTTTTAAGCATGTAGTGTGTCATAGAGTGAGTCGTGAATAAAGCCATGTGAGCACAATGTGGTCCGTGTATCCATTATTAGAAATTAAATCCGTGGTAATAAGTGAAATAATCCCAACAAGAAGGGATACGATTTACCAGACAGAGATGAAAGTAGACTCTTGTCTGACAGTAATAATTCTATTGAAAATATCAATGTTGATTACCCATCAGGCCCATTTCTGTTTCGTAACATTTCGATTGTCCAGTCTTAAGTTTGAATTTTGTTAGAAATAGGTCCGTGTCAACCTGGGCTTAGTGACTCTTTTGACTACAATGACAGGCTAAGGCGATTCTACAAGGAATGGTATAAAAAGAAACTTCCATTGGTTGAAGAAGTCAATAGATACTGGTTGGTTTATTCGCCCAGGGGTAATATCATGTTATGTTTCTCATGTTGGCTGTTTGAAGATAAACAAGTCAGGCAAAATGATAACTGATCAGATCCAAACATGGGTGTCTAGAATTTTAAGTAAGGGACAGAGAAAATAAAATGGCATGAAGAAACCCAAGGCCATCGCCAATCAGAAAACATATTTTTAATTACAAGGTAAAGATTCAAAAAACATTGTACAATTGAGGTTAAGCTTAATCATGCTCAAAATGAAACGATTTAAAAAAACCAGAGAAATACTGAAACGATTAATTGATATTATTATGTATCTCTCGAAACAAGGTCTACCTTTACGTGGCCATCGAGAATTTGGTTTACGACAAAACGTCAAGAGTAACGAGGGAAATTTTTTAGAGATTGTGAGAGTTTTTGCAAAATACTATACAACAATGGCTAAAAATCTTGAGAGCTCAAAACAATGAAACTTACTTACGCCCATCTATACAAAATGACATCATTCAAGCGTTGGCTAATAAGTCATTACAGATTATTGTTGGCGAGATATGAGTCGGCACCCCCTGAAACTTTTCTGCCCCCCCCTAGACCCAAAACCTGACTACGCCACTGGCAGGGGGTGATTGGTTAGGTTCTTTTCTAAGGATGATGAGTGAAATTATAAGTTGCTGTACATCACAGTGTCAATCTCTCATTGTACAGATTACATGCCTGCTCTACTGTTGCCTCTCTGTCCAAATCTCTAACCACACAATCCACTGGCCAACGAATCAACATTAAATCTCCTCTTTCTTGTGTGATCTGCCATGCTTACATCCCTTGTGAGGTGTAGTCTAGTTGGGAATGGGAGGTGGGGTTGATGAGCAAAATAAAATGGCTCTTGTCACCACATTGACTGGATAAACTCTATCACCATTATCATCCGGAATTCCCTGTCCTCAGGCCCATTTTTCTCAACAAAAATCCCTTCCACGAGTTTAAACACCTCACTCACATACTCGCTCATATCCTCTCAACTCAGCTGAAAAAAGCCCAATTAGTGGTTCTACTTGGAGTCAGTCACATCTTCTCATACCAATGGTAATGGGCCTTGACCATTACATCATATGTGCTCAACTCTTTTGATGATTGAAGCAGAATTTGATATCAACGCCATAAAATTTTATGACACATACTTTGAATACTTATAGTATGAAACAGAGTGGTATTGCATAGTACTGTGTATATGTAATCCAGTTTCTATGTTGGCAGTCTGTAATTTATTTGTGATGGCACCACTGTTGTGGTTTTGGTCTATGTTTATGTATGTTCCTCCTCTCTGTTGTTTTTTTAGTAATAAAAACTCAGCCGTACTTCAGGTCCACGCTTAAGTATGCAACATGTCGTGTCTTTATTTCACTGATCGAAAAACCTCATCATCACGACTCTAAAGTAAGTAAACATAATAACACATTTCTTTCATAGATGCTGAGAAACTCATTACAGTTTACCCCAAAAAATATCTCAGTAAACAATTATTTGACACATCAGTCATATTATTGGGCATCTGAAGGCTTCAGGGTAAGGTGATTGGCATCTGTAATAATGAGTTCAAGGCATTCCTAAATAAATAATCTATTAGGTACTATAAAAGAAGAATCTTATAGAGAAATTGTACGTAAAACTAGTTTTTGGAAAGAGATCAGTTTAATTTTGAATCACTAATATGTGTGAAATTTCATTCCCTGCTGTAATGAAAAATGTCATTTGCTGGTGATTAATAAACCATTAAAAATCACATGGATATAAATGTCCATCAAAAAAAGAGCAACTCCAAAGAACTCTGGCACTCTAAGTAAAAACAGGAAATTTGGACAATTTTGTTTTATTTTGTGATCAATGGGATCAAAAAATGAGAGCCAACATTACCACACTGATGCTCACTCACCAAGTTCTATGTCAGGATATTCATAGTGCACTTGGGTGATGAACTTCACTTTATCCAAGGTGTCAAGAACTGCAAGGTGTGCATCAGGATGTAATAACGCACACATGTGATTTGCATCAAACCAAGATTTTGACATCTCAGAGTGAAAGATGTAATTTTTTCCTTCAAATTCGAATGATATACCAGATATCACATCTTCCCCCTCAACACGTTCTCCAACCGTAATGTTCCAGTACTCATCAGAGTCATTCAATGTTTCATTGTCGCCAATATAATCCACGGATCCAGTGCCTGTGGAAAGAGAATCGTCCTCGTTTCCTTCTTCATCAGGAACTATATGAAAGAAACATGAAATTATTGTCAATTTTAATTGTAGAATTGGCAGAAAATAAAGAAAAAAGGTACACATAACACAAAGATCAGAGGAGAGTAGATCAAGAAAACAAATTGCCTCCAGGCCATGGTAAGCTCAAGGGCCTGCCTCTAACCCACAGCTACAAATCTTACTGTTCATAGCACTAATGAGGCTTTCTTATAAGCATATTAATCTTTGACAATTAAGATTCTATCATTTTTTATTTAATTTTCAAGCCATAAAATACATTTATAACAGTCTCCTCGCAAAACAATCACTACATTTACCAATCGACCTCAGATCGATTTGCCCTGTTCAGCTTGGTATGGTAAACGCAATGGGCTAGTGGGTTCGATATGAGAAGCGGACTAATTGTGCCCGCTTTCTCTGCCAGTCTGTGATTTCAAACCGTTGTGAACTGATTCAAATCGATATTTCAATCGATTTTGCACTGGTAAACCAGACGATCCAAGTCAGCTGGCTTACAATGTTCAGAGCGGTCCTAGTTCATATAAATCTGAGTTTCATTGGTAAACGTAGTAAATAATTCAAGGAGAAATGATTGGGTAGAATTACCAAGAATGATCAAGGGTGGAACACATGAGGCAATTCATTAAGGATGTTAAAGAGGTGACATATGTGTGAGTAAAATTGTTATCTGTAACTATTAAAATATATTTTTAACCAATGGTTTGTTCTGGTTAGGCATTAATATGGAGCCCCTACTCAGGAGTTAATCCAGGAGGCTCCCTAAGTTGCCAGGGTCTATAAACTACACCGGAGGTCTGAAATATGTATAACCAAGGGCAGAGAAAGTACCTGGTTAACATCTAGTATCATTTGGACACATAAACGCAAGCTTCCTTCCTCAAAGAATGTATTGCATCGTAGCCATCAGTATTACTGGCTCACACATGTAGTCACATACGATGATGATATTTTAACAAGAGTAAGTGGTTCTCGTTCTTAATTTATATAGTCAGCGTTCAATTCACATCCTTGTGATTTTAAATACAAACTTGCCTTAGGAAAGATTTTGTATTATCCCCTGAAAATAACACCCACCAAGCCAGCCAGGGTCTACCAATAAATTGTGTTCAAAGAACAAAAGTTGATACATATTATTTCACTCTGTGAGATGCATTCATAATGCCACAAAGTTAGTATGCCGTTGAAGATTTATAAAAGTTGGATTTTCTGTAAATATTTCCTTAGCTGAAAATATTATCTTCACTTATGGCCTATATTCACATCTCAGAAATCAATATCAAGGAGATGTGCCACTGGGTATCACATATAATAAAAGAGGAGAGTAGGTAGCATCTTGAAGTACAAGTTCAAAGCTTGTTTTCTTTTGTGTAATGTGAATCGCCCAACTTGTCTAACACACAAATCATTCATAAATTTTGTGAATTATGACGTTTAATTTTGGCGCACCACACACATTCCCCCAAATGCCAGGCGCAGGCCAAAAGCAGTGATATGCAGTCAGACCAGAAACCAGGAGAGTGATATGTAGAGGAACATGCTACCATGCAGCACACTTATCAAGATATAACTACTGGTTAGTATTATTAATGCAACAAATAAATAGCACTTCATGGTACTAAATCATGCAAGAGTATATCATGCCAGAGATTGCATGCGAGGTTAGTAGCTAATAACCACATTAAGATATTTCTTCTTCTTCTATGTGGAATCTGTCTTCTGACAGGTTTCAACTGGATGCCCTCCATTGCAGTCGGTCCTGAGCATCTTTTTTCATTTGCCTAGGATATTTAGCACTTCTGAAAAAACCAATTTAGTATCCTAGAACTACTCTAACACAACTATTATGGTTCTTTATTGTGCGTGGAAAAAATGGCATCTTAAATCTATTGGTTCTGCAGTCTATTTGCTTAATCTTATTTTATTCCTGTGATCGTTCCTACCACAATAGTTTGGCTCTAGCAAAATATTTTGAATGTCTGGCAAAAAATAGTTACATTAAACTTTCGTAAAAGATTTAACCTATATTTCTTCCTTCGATTGGATACAGGTTCCCACCCTAATTCTCTCAACACTTTTGTAACACTACTATGTTTATCATAACAATTTTGAACAGATCTAGTTGTCCTCTGCTGTATTTGATCTATATTTGAAACTAGTCCTACTTCGTAAGGGTCCCATATACTAGCGGTGTACTCCAAGTGAGGTCTCACGAGAGAAAAATAACATCACTCCTTTACCTTCTTGTCACACTTTCCTAGTATTCTTTTAATAAATCCTAATTTACGACTTGTCTGTCCACAAATTTCTCGTATATGCTTCCCCCTGACATGTCCTGAGTAAGGGTCACACCTAAATGAATTGGTAACTAACCTAACACCACACGAAGAACTTAACAGACTCTACATTTATTAGTTTGGCTTGAGTAATTGTGTACGTCTCGTTGGTTAAGCTACTCTTCCTCCAAAAATTCATGACTAAAGACTTATCAAAATTTAATTTTAACTGCCAAGTGTCGCCCCATCCGCTTATAGCTTCTAGGTCTTTCTTCAACGCAATTCTATCAGACTCTGAGTTAATATCCCTGGACAATACAGCGTTGTCTGCGAAAAGACGAATTTTACTCATAATGATGGTGGTGATATCACTAATATACAAAAGGAATAATAAGGGACCAATGACACTTCCCTGGGGTATGCCGGATGTGACTTTAACTGTATCTGAAATAACGCCATCTAGAACCAGCCTCTGTTCACTGGTATTTAAGAAATCTTCAATCCAGCATATAATATCGTGATGTATTCCATAGGCTTTTAGCTAAATGATTAACTTTGAATGCAGAACTTTATCGAAAGCTTTTTTGAAATCTAATTATATCGCATGTACCTGGGTGAGCCTTTCTCCTTAGGAAAGAATGTCGTGCAGAAAAAGGGCTAGCTGGGTTTCACAGGACCTGCCTTTTTGGAATCCATGTTGGTTTTGAATTAACAAGTTCTGAATATCTAAATACCTCATAATTGTGCTGACAATTATATGTTCTATTACTTTGCATGAGATGGCATTTGTACACAGCAATATTCGCCTCCTTAGACAGGCACTCATTTCTTGACATGCTCCACATGATACCTACAACTTTCCTTTCAGCATTCGCAAGTCTCTTTATCTCCTCATCTATCCATCCATCTTTCTTAAAAATCTTACCTAAGTACACAAAATCTTCCACTAGTTCAATTACTTCACCATTTGCCCTCATCATACAATTATTCTCCCCATTCTCCGTATCAAAAACTACTACTTTAGGCTTGTATGCATTTACCCTTAATTCCATTTTCTCTGTTGTTCTCACATTCACAAAAATTATCTAGGAGCTTCTGTAATCCCTGTTGGCTCTCTCAGATCTAAATAGCATCATCCACATTAAGTAGAACTCACACATTTACATTTCCAATTAAAACACCTTCGTTTTCCCTATATGCATCTCTAACATATTTCTCCATAAATAAATAAAACAGCAATGGTGACATTACGGATCCTTGCTTTACGCCCAGTTTTATTATAAACCAATCACTCAGAACCCTGTTAACTTTCACACTTGACTTACTATTATCATGCATCGCCATCATAACATTCAATAACTGCCCATTCACTCCATAGTCCTTCAAAACCTTCCACAACTTCTTTCTATTTATCCTGTCATGTGCCTACTCTAAATATTATGATCCTGATATTCTGACTATACCCTGATATTGCTCTCATCCCACACGATCTCTCCACTTTTGTTCTTTACTGCATTCATTCCCCTGCCTTCACCAATCTTAGCCCTTTTTACCCGCTTCCAAAACAGCTTTTTATTGCCTTAAAAATCACTCTGCATGTTGCTAGCTTCATTCGCACGCATTCTTTCCTTGCTCTCTTTCTCAACAATTTTGCATTCATTCTTTTTCTTTCAGTAAATGTCACATGCCTAAGTGTGCTCTTCCTCAGATTTGGCAGCAATCCTATTCTTGTATGCCTATTTCTTTTCCCTGACTGCAATTTTCACTTCTTTATTCCACCAAGCATCACCTTTCATTCTTCCTACCACTCCTTTCCACATACACTTTCAGCACATTCTACAATTACTCCTTTTAAACACTCCCATGCATCATTCACATTCTTGTTTCTGATATACTCATCCTATTCTCTCTGCTTCAAGGATAGAGCATCCTCAGGCATGCAACCATATTGCATTCTTACCTCACTGTCTAGCAACCTCTCCACTTTTACTGTTAACTGCTTACCTGCAACATTCTTCCTTGGCACCCACTTTCTGCCCAGATTCACTTTGGAGAGTACCAAATAATGGTCTGTTCCACATTCAGCACCCCTCATCACTCGCGTGTCCCACACTAACTCTCTCAATCTCTCATCATACACAATAAAATCAATCATACTTTTACAATCACCCCTTTGCCAAGTATACATATGTATTCTCTTATGCTTAAACCATGTATTCGACACAAACAATCCTTTTTCCAAGCACACACTCACCAAATTTTCACCATTATCATTCACTCGGGGGTCACCAAAAGGTCCAACCACTCTCTCAGATGCATCCCGCCTCACACCAACCCACCCATTCATGTCACCTAGTAAAATTATTCTCTCACCAGGATCACATTCATTTAAAACCTCTCTCAGTTTTTCCCAAAACCCATCTTTCACACTCTCACTCTCTCCATCTACTGGTGCATAGCATGCCACAATCACAACTCTCCTAATACCTACTTTCATGCGAACCCAGAGCAGTCTAGGGGATACTAACTCGTACTTCCTTACTAGCAACTTAGCTCTCATTAAGAATGAGTCCTACACCTTGACTGCCGTGTACATTATCTTTAACTCCTGACCACAATGCCAGACTACCGCCATCTAATGTAACAGCATCCCGCCCTTTACGCTTAGTTTCGCATACACACAAAACATCCATTCGTCTCACTTTCATTTCATTCAACAACTCATGCTCCTTTCCATATACTCCTCTCACATTCCAAGTACCGATAGTCCAGTTCGTATCACTAAGTCCGTATCTTGATGGGCCAACCTTATTTAGCTTCCGCCACCCATCATGGCTTCAGCCGTCCAAAGCTACTTTTTAACTCATAAGTTGTCATAGAGTGTAAGTTGTCATAGAGTATGCAAGGTTACCAGCCTTTGCAGTACCTGCACCACGTACAGCTTTCCCTGCTAACGGTTACGATGCTCTACCTGTCAGTTTTGGCACATTTTTGCCAGTGAGCCACAAGAGAAACCAAAGCATAGTAATACCCTAGGCCCGCTTTCACTATTCTACTCAAGCTAGGATCCCTTCTGAAGGGACTACCTTGAGAGCCAGCATACCATTGCCCGCGTCCCACCACTAGGGGGTATATGCAGTGACCCGGTGGTACACACCGGGCCATGCTAAGGAGAATGGGGAGAATAAATGTATGATGAGGGAGAATGGTGAAGTAATTGAACTAGTGGATGATTTTTTGTACTTAGGTAAGATGTTTAAGAAAGACGGACGGATAGATGAGGAGATTAAGAGACGTGCAGATGCTGGAAGGAAAGTGGCTGGTAGCATGTGGAGTATATCAAGAAATGAGTGCCTTTCGAAGGAAATGAAAATTGTCGTGAACAAAAGTGTTCTTCTCCCCACTTTGCTGTATGGTACCTACTGAAACATGGGTATGTCAGGATAGACATAAGAGTAGACTAAACGTCGTGGGTATGAGTTATCTGAGGAGTGTTTGCAGCATAAGTTGGATGGATATGGTCTGGAATGAGTGGGTGATAAATGAAAGTGGGTTAGATATCTAGCATTTGCTCCAGTAATGGATATATATGAAAAGAGTGTGCTTCGTTGGTTTGGCCATGTTGAGAGAATGGGTGAGAGTTGAATAACGAAACAGGTATATAAGAGTGAAATGAATTGTGCGAGAGGTAGAGGTAGGCTGAGAAAGTTGTGGTTGAGTGTAATTGAGGAAATTCTTAGGAGAAGTAATATTAGGAGCCTTAAAAACAGGAGGGCATATATAAAGCAGTGTATGGTGGTAAATGAGGCAAAAGAGGTTTGCAAGGATAGGTCAGTATGGAGGAAATTATTGAAGAGGAGTTAGGTGTACAAATATGTATTTGAGTGAAACTTTGTGACTGTTCCTACCCCGAAAGGGAATGGTGTGATTGGTATGTATGTATGTTATATTTTCGTAGCACCATGTGGAATCGCAAACAGTCGAGCGCATTGGTTAGCTACGACTATTGTGAGGCCAAGAAGCCATCTTTCGTGTCGCCCATTAATTTCTCATCCTATACCTGGAAATCGGACGAGGAGAAGATGTCGCATTGTGTAACGAGGCAAAATACGTAAGAAAAATAAAACGGGTGAATCGTAAGTTCATAAAACGTATATGTGAGATTGTGGAACTCAGTTGAAATTCACAATGTTTAGTTCTTTATCGAGTTCAAGGGAACCGGGGAACGATTGGCGGAAACAAGTAAGATTCGGATTCAATTTTAGCACGTCTTTATTCCTTCAATCCACAACACCAACTGACTTACATTAATCATCTAGCCCCCTCCCTCCTCTCGCATTCCCCTCTCCCAAACTCCCGTCGGTCGCAATCGTACCCCCGCTCACCCGAGAACGGCAACGACGAACTACACAGGAACAAATGTATCGGGATTCAGCGGGAGCGTCGTGGCAACAATTGTTTTTTATGTTCAAGGGGAATGTTCATTAAGTGTTCATTTTATGTGTTTTATGACAGAAAGAACAGTAAAAGAACATAATTTCGTTTGAGGAAAATTATTTTCTTTTCGTGCTCTTTTTATGTTCTTTTATGTTCAAGGGGAATGTTCACGTAGTATTCTTTTTATGTGTTTTGTGACAGAAAGAACATAATTTCATTTGAGGACAATTGTGTTCTTTTTGTGTTCTTTTTATGTTCTTTCTGTCACAAAACACATTCAAAGAACATTAAAATGAACACTCGCGAAACATTAAAAGAACATTATATGAACACTAAATGAACACTCATTTTTTCTGTTAGGGAACTTACGTACGTAACTTGCGAGCGGAAGGATGGGGACTCGCAACATATAATTTAAAATCAGATGATCACGTGGTAATTGCACAGAGTGAGAAGTATTTTTACAGGGAATGGTGGATACAATCGTGAGAGTCAGAAAACATTTTGGAATGAAAATAAACATCAGGAAAACTAAAGTAATGAAGGCATGAGAAGAGGAAAGTTCTAAAGGTGACCACTGATTGAAGAAGGCTAGGACAAATAGCATCCTTTAGATACGTCGGAAGAGTTATAACATGGAATGGAAGTTGAACGGAGGAAATAAGAATTATAATATCTCAGGGAAAGGCAGCCTAGCTAGAACTTTCAGCCAAATCAATCAACGAAGGCTTAAGGAAAACATTTCAAAATATTTTATTCGGAGCGCAGTAGGTACTTTATGGGGCAGAAACATGGACAGTCAAGAGGGAGGAGGGGAAATAATACGGATTTGAAACGTGGCTATGGAGAAGAATGGAAAGGATTAAATGTGGTGATTGTGTTAAATGAGGAAGCGCTGGCACGGATGAATGAGGCAAGGAACATTTAGAGATCAATTAGGAACAGGATGTGAAAACATTTGTGTGGAGCGTAGCACTCTATGGGTGGGAAACATAGACCATTGGAAAAGCTGACCATAAAAGACTAGGAGCCTCCGAAACCTGGAGCTGGAGGAGGATGCTGAAGATAAAATGGACGGAAAAAATAAGGAATGAGTAAAGAGGGAAGGACCATACGGAACACGATAGAGAAGAGAAGAACAAGATGGACTGGACTCACCCTGAGACACAGTGAGTCAGTGTAGAACATGATTGAAGGCAAAATAGAGGGAAAAGTCACCAGAGGATGACCCAGGAATAAGTTCATAGACCAAATAAAGAGGTAAGTACATAGGAAGAGATATCAGGATGTGAGGGAACTGGCATTAAAAAGGGAAGGGTGGTTTTTCAGAGCGACATAGAGAATATTATCATGACTCATCACTACATCTCTAGGTCTGACAGATGCGATAAAATAAGATAGATTCACTGCCGAACAGATAGGTACAAGAACTCGTTCTTTCCGCGAACAATAAGTGACCGCAATAAAAGTTGAGCTCCACTAAATATACCCCTATTATACACGTCACCATTTCATTTCCAAAAAACTTACACCCTTACACGGCTGGTGACCTAACACCCCCTGCCACACGCCCATGCGGCGGCTCGCATGGTGTTATGTAGATGTAAATGAATTGCAGTCAACCAACCTTAGGATTGAACAACCAATGAATGAGTGAAGATAGAGGAAGGTGAACTGGATTGGAAATGTCCTGAGGAAAGATTGCGTCTTGAAAATAATTAATATTACAAGGAAAGACGAGTGAAAGAGAGGAAGAGGAAGAAATAATATGTTGGCGGGCGTAAAGAATGGCAGGACGAGCTGAGGGAGGCAGCACTGGACTGAGCAACATGGAGGGAGCCGTTCAGTTGAAACCTGACTGAGGAAAGGTTCGCCTTAGGAGAAGAATTTGAGTGATTGGAAGACTCGTGAAGAATCCACCGGGACAAAAATCAAGAAATCTCTGGCTTACCCGTTTTGCAGATGCCAACCCCGATGAGGAACAAGAGAAGCACCGCGAAGTGAATCCGAACGAAGACCATCGCGGACTACCCAGAAGCTTAAAACCTCCGGTGACAAAGTCCTTACACTGAATGGGAACATCATGAGGAAGCAATCGCACTTACATAGGAAATCATTATCCTGCCCTGCGATGATCAATCCTAAACTTTATTCCTACCGACGTATCTTTTGTTTTGTTTTGCCACGTTCATCGGAACGTGTGACATTTGACTACTGTATGCCCGAACAACCTTGGCGGTTTGTTGCCAAAACTACGGAACTATCTCTACTTTGTATGCTCAGTCATTGCTGACGTAATAAACAACTTGCGTGTTCAAAAGTGATGAATTGATTTTTTCACGACAACAAATCTCAAGGAAAATGACGAATTTTCGAGAACATTTAACCTCACAACGGACGCTGTTTTTATAATCAATAAGAAAATAGCAATAAATCGTACCGGATGGTGACGAATAGTTCATGGGGAGAAAAATAAAGGCAGCGAAATTCAAAGGAAGTAGCAACACGCACGTGGTGTTTAAAGGTTTTCATTTAACTGAAGACAGACTTAACGGAAATAACAAGCAAAAATATTTTAGTAATGATGGAATAATCCGAGAATTATCACGTCTCCTATTGTCCTTGTTTTTGGTTACAGAGATTACCGCGTAAACCATACGTATGCGTACCTATTACCAAAACGTTGGAGCCACATATTCTTAACCCCTACTTAACGCATAGCTCATTAACTTACTGGCTAGAACAATAATTGTTTAAATTATTTAACTGATATTATGGGGAAATTGTCGACAAACGTTGCTATGCTAATACTTACACTTCTTCCAAGAGTTCTCCTTACAGTGAATCTGGGAAAGTCTCTATCTGCTCTGTCGGTCCGCCATTAGAGGTGGGTCACTGACAGCTGTCGTTCTTTGCTACATAGATGATTGGTAGGTAGGTATTGACAGGTGTGGGTGAAAACATTGAAGGAATGAAGAAATGGTTGAATGAAACCTGTCGTCGCCCTTAGCTTGTTCTTAAAGTGGTTGAAACGGTAATCGCGGGTCATTGATTGCACTTTTAAATAATTTTTCTAGTATGTCGGAAAGAAATTCTTGGGCCACATTTCATATAAGCGCATATATTTATGGCTGGAACTCATAGTGCACGCAGAAATGGAAATTATATATTTAAATTTCATTCAAGATTTATACTTTAAATTTTTTCCTTACTTAAACCATGTTTTTACTAGAGTTTTCGGCATGGTGTTCGAAATTTAGGCTAAATTATATTGAAACATGTTTGTTTGGACAAATTGGTCTCGTCGTTACATCTTTATATTGTAGGGAACATTTTTAAGAATGATATATTAGTATTTTTTTGCGTTAAGAAGCAAATATTTGCACATCTACTCCAAAATACAAGCTATCAGGCTACGTGTTAAATAAGCCTTAAATGCCCAAACTCGAAGTAGGTGTGATTCTATTTTTGTCTATTTTATTTATAGATATCACTAATAAGAACACGCATGAAAAGTGTAACGCAGTCTGAGCACAGCACAAAAATTACTGCAGCCACTTTAACGAAATGTGTCTTACGGTCACCGGTTTATTACCTCCGTAGTGTAGATAATAAACCGGAAGGATAGCCGGTATGTTAATGCGCGTCTTTTCCTTCATTTCCCCAGTTATTGGTGGCCATTTCACTGTGACGCAGCGATCCTGTCCGTCCTGGTGGCGCGGCAGACAACCTAACCATTTAATTTGCATATTACTTGGAGTTATTCTTGTATTCGTGACCATAAGGGGCCATTTAAGTATTACGTAAGACGTTTTGGGGGGTGGGTCACATTACATTGTCTCATGCAAGGGAGGGGAATGGGGTCTAGAACCAATTTACATAAGATTTTTGTCCATCTTGAAACATTGTATCGTTTCCGAATGAATTTATCTGTGAAATTGAGCATCCGCTCGTTAATGGCGTATTTTCCGTTACCTGACCGCCACACCAATGCTCGTATTCTGTCGCCTGACTGGCTAGTTACTCCTCCGTGCTCAACCAAAGCGAGCATTTAACGAAGAGTAGATTCAAATATCTAACGTCTTACGTAAGACTGAGAGGGAGGGGTGGGCGTTGGAAAAATCTTACATTGTCTTACATAGGTGGAGTGGGTGTGGTGAAAAATGGCATAAATCATCTTACGTAATCCTTAAACGACCCCTAATTCCGGCGGGCAATGGTGTCAGACCTCCCAACATATTTAATGGTCGCCTTATTGCTGCTTCCTGAAAGTTGAAATTGTGGAGGCGACCAACAGTGGATGGACGGTTATAGGTCACAGGATAACACAAAGTATCCCCCTATTGCCCCAGTTTTTCAAATTTGATGTCTGGTAAATAACAGGAGAGGCATGGAAAGCGCTACATCTATATATATATATATAAACGAATGTATGTCTGTCTGTCCTGTATGCATTACTACACTGTTCATCCGATCGCCAAGAAAATTTAAGAAGTTGTTGAGTACACTCTTGCAAAGGTTTAGGTATAAAAATATTTTAAATATCGCCCCCCCCTCCCCCCCCCCCCCCCAAGGCCCTCTTAATCTTTCGAATACTTTTCGCGCAAAAACGCCCGACGGGTAAGCTAATAATCCTAACCTAATTTTTCAAATACTATTAAATTTAAAAATACCATCGTTATTTTAACCAATGAGAGAGGTTCTTATTTTAACCAATAGAAATTGAGAAACGATACAAGTCATAAGAAGTCACTACAATTTTGTCCATATTTTGGTTATATTGTAAAATATAGTGTTTAATTGTTAGTGAAAGTGTTAAATTTATTTTTGTGTAAAATCTATATATATAAAAACGAAAGTATGTCCGTCTGTCCTGTATGCATTACTACACTGTTCATCCGATCGCCAAGAAAATTTAAGAAGTTGTTGAGTACACTCTTGCGAAGGTTTAGGTATAAAAAGTTTTTAAATATCGCCCCCCCCCCCCCTGAAGCCTGGAACGTTTGCTATTCGAAAGATTCTTGGATACAGGGCCGGCCCGAGGTGTGTGCGAAGAGGGCGTGTGCACAAGGCACCGCGGTTTTATAGGCCCCACGCGATGACCCCGACGGATAACAAAATTTTTTTGTGCCCAAAAAATTGTGTTCGATTGTTATTTTTTTTATTTTTTGCCCTTCACTTTTCAATTTTAGGACGTTTAACACAATTTTTGTTCGATCCCGTTTTTTTTTTGCTCTTCACTTTTCAATTTCAGAGTTTAATTTAGAGTTTTAATTTAGATTCACTTTCAAATCCACAGATGAAAAAGGCTCATGATGTGTCATTAGAAAAGTAGTCTTAATACCATTGGCAGGATTGGATTGGATATTTGTGGAGGTGACTGACATTTAAGGTCATTTGCGCCATATGGGAACAGGCAAGGGAGGAACCCTGCTTCACCATTAGCCTGCTCTTAGCGAGAGGCGCCACAGTTTAACGTCTAATCCGACAGATTTGGAAATGCCCTCCAAAAGGCACTGAAGTAGGTATCGGGTGTCCTCAGAAAAATATCCTACCCTGCAGGGATTTGAGCCCTATAGTATGGGAAAGAACAAACACCCGAAAAAACGGAAGAGTGCCCTGGGTGCAACTCTCCGTCATAATGACCGAATTTGACTGGCTCGGGAAAAATTTTTAGTGAAATGGCTTCTTGATATGTATAATTAAGTGACTAATCGGGTAAATTCCACTTCGTCAAATACCCTAAAAATAAGATATGGTGAGTAGACATTTATTTAATGAGTAAAACTACGAATATTCCGTTAGATATTTAATGTGACACAATACATTGGACCGATTTGCCGTTTTCATTTGAATTATTTGGATAACATTCATTGCCGTTTGGTTTCCATTAATTTACCTTTTAGATGTCAATTCAGTAGACTTTTTATTTTCATTTTAAAACAAATTCGTTCGAAAGTAAAGTTAGAAGGATCCTGTAGGATTTGTTACCACTAATTAAAAGAAGCTGCTCAGTCGCTGCCTTTAAATGTCCGATTAATTAAATGCGCAGCGTAACATTTTTAACTGTGCTAGCATTCGACGTCCAGTAATTGTCTTGAAAATATGTTAGCTATTGGATCGCTTTGAAGCTGAACATGGCCACAGGAACGCAAAGCAGGGTATTAAATAGAATGATGTGTTTTCTCGGTGAATCTTTGTTCGCGATAGTACTTTTATTTATTTTCCCATTCATTTCATATCAGTCTGAGCCGCAGCGAAGCGTGGTCGGATTTAGCTAGTGTAGTAATAAAAGTGAGTGGGCAACGTACAAAGGGGGTTCTGCTTGCAAAGGACTTGTCGTTATTTTGTCAAAGATGTTGAGAATTAAAATCTGTGCGTAAAATACGGGATGAAGATTAATCTAAGGAAAACTAAAGTAATCCGGTTCCCTGGGACAAAGAGGGCAAGGTTTATCATAAGAATAGGAGGGCGCAAGCTGGAGCAACGAGAACTAAATAATTCTTCGGGCAGCCTGAAGGAGGAAAATCGGCATAGCAGCAATGATATTTGAATGAGAGAAAATCAGCGACAGCAAAGGACGCATGAAAGGAAAATGGCTAAAATGAAATCAAGGGGGCGGTTGAGTAATTGAACTGTAGTGGGGGACGCAATTGACTGGATGAGAGAGCAATACTCAAGGATGGGGAGTGCACAATGCACATCCAAGAAACGAAGATTTCAGGGCAAACGGATCGGTAATTTCATTGAGTCAGTATAAAATTCCCAAAAAAGACAGCCTATTTTGAAATTGCAGTAATATGCTCAATAAAAAGTGACTGAAGGATCTTGATCTACAATTTTTGGAATTTAAAATATATTATTAAAAAAGAAACGTGAATCTAAAAATGTATAAAGACATTATATAGTAATAAAAAACTATACGAAGATTTGATTTCATATTTTAAGATCCGAAAAACATAGTTTCCCTGGTCCACACAAATAATAGTTGCCTGGAGCCTCACAAAACGTAGTTGCCCGGAGCTCCGCTAGCCCTACGAGCAACCCTGCAAAGGTAATATATCCAATCCATCAGCGTAATCGAGTGTGAATAAATGAATCACACGTGTGACATGAATAAAACCGCAATAATCCTTGCTTTGCTTCTTAACGCGAAAAAATGCTATTATATATTCTTAAAATTGTTCCTAGCAATATGAAGATGTCACGAAGGGACCAATTTTTCGAAACAAACATTTTTCTGAATAATTTCGCCTAAATTTCGAACAATACGCCGAAAAATCGAGTCATAACATACTTAACGTAAGGAAAAAACTTAAGTACTAATCTTGTATAATTTACATTGCTGCATGCACGACGAGCTCAAACCGCAAATAGATGCATTTAAATGAATTGTGGCCTAAGAATTTATTTTTGAATTACTAGAAAATTATTGAAAGGTGCAATCAATGACCCACGATTACCGTTACAGCCACTTCAAGACTAATGCCGACTAATGCCAGCTAATGCCGACGACAGTTTTCACTCAACCATTTCTTCAGTCCTTCATTGACCTAATCCTCACCTATTTACCTACCAGTCATCTATGTTGCAAAGAACGTCAGCTGTCAGTGGCCTCCCTAGAGTGACGCATTGACAGAACAGATTGAGGCCTTCCCTCATTCACTGTAAAGGAGAACTCTGGAAAGAGGTTTATCGGCTTGGAATGATGGCCAATTTGCCGTAGTTTCCCATTCCGATAGGGCCTGCATCGAATCCTTGAGTCAGGGCAGCGATTTGAAAATGAGTCGAGGAAAAATGGTTCAGAGTTCCATTGAGTTGTGATTTTTGCTGGTAGTGGAAGTACGCGCGAGTTTCCGGGTGATAGGAGGATGCTATTTTAATCCCGCCCTGTTTTTCTAAATGTAAGGGAGAAGGGACAAAGTAATTTGACTGAAGTTATATGTACAAATATTTTCATAGCGAATTTCAACCCTGGTGTATATGCACCCGTGCGAGTGACTTCGTACCATATCATTTGTTGCATGCAATGTTTGGAAATTTGTCAATTTCGTCGTTTTAACAACGACATTGTTGGGTTTATCCACCGCGACAGTGGCTTTGTAAGCACGACTTCGTCTCGTGTGCTACAATGTAGACTTGAGGCCTGAACATCTAGTTCGCTTAAACTCCCCCTCGAAATTCCCTTTGAAGGAATATGGCTTGGTGGTGTAACTGGCTAAAGCCGCGTTTACACCGGAGTTTCAAACAAAATGTTTCAAACTTTTGTTTGAAACAATCGTTTGAAACAGTTGTTTCTTACAAAAGTTTGAAATTTTTGTTTCATGGTTTTTATTTCCATGTTTCATGAAAATGTTTGAAACACTTTCGACCTTGATCACTACTCGCCTATGTACGTTCTGGTTCTTGGGGCCAGTCCTTCTCGGGATGTCTTGTGCAGAGGATGTTGTTCTAGCCGCGGCGGCGTGTGTCATCTTATCAAAGCAGCGTAGACCAAGACGTTACTGGGTGAGACCGTCTCTGCAATCCAGAGCTACGTACAGTGGGAATGACCTGTTGGACGATTTAAATAGAGACTATATCGACCCTCTATCAGGTGAATTGCGGACGGACGGAAGCTTCAAAAACTTTATAAGAATGTCCAGTGAGGATTTTGAATACATAATTTTAATGATTGGTCAGAAAATTTCTAAAATGGATACAAATTACCGAAAGGCTATTTCTGTAACAGAAAAACTAGCTGTAACGTGAGTGGTAGTGGAGGTGGAAGCGCGGAGGGGTAGCGGGGGAAATGTTTCTGTTTCATGTTTCAACGGCACATAGTTACCGAAACAAGCGTTTCAAACAAAAGTTTGCGACACCCTTTGATCTTTACCGACTTCAGGTGGAAACAAAAATTTCTGTTGCAAACACTGAAAAACTGTTTGCAATAGCGAAATGTTTCGTCTACTAATGCGCGCTTTTTGAGATGTTTGCAATTGTTGTTTGAAACACGTGTTTCAAACTCCGGTGTAAACGCGGCTTAACACACCTGACCGGCATTTGGGAGATCCGGGTTCGAATCCCGGTCAAGTCGAACGATTTTTTCATAGCGAATTTCAACCCTGGTGCAACATTATCTCTTCAAGTAAATGTAAAATAAAAGAAATCAAAACGCCAAGTAACTCCGTCAACAAAATTATCCTTTTGTCAATTTCCCTCATCCTGTTCCTATCCATTTTCATGGTCGCTCATAGTCCTAACGCTACCTTCCCCAGGCATAGGTTGCAATTGGTCGGATGAATGGGACTTAGAAATTTCTCGTTCATGTTGACTTCTTCCTGCACATTTTTCAATGCGATATTGGCATCGGGGTATGGGGTACCTTCCGCTCTTTATTGTCAAATTTCGGTCAGTCTTTCACTATCTCTCACCCCCATCGTGGAATAGAAACCACGTCAAATTTTCAAAAATAATATGGGCCCGAGGCCATAGACATGAGTGAGTGTGCCAAGAGATGGTCCTGCGAGCAACCCAAGAGAGTGACGAAAGACAACCTGAGCATATGCAAAGGCATTCGTTCATTCTAGATGCGCGCGAAGTTCGTTGCTCGACACTAGTCCAGCCGCGCGATGACCTGGCGATGAGAGATTGGCTCGTGTTTATGACGAGGTATTTGCGATGTGTAGTAAGAGTGTTTTTCCCTGTTTTAGAAGTTTCCTGTGTACGTGCTCAGATTAGTTTGTGCATGGTGAATGACTGCATTATGCATATCGATGTCAGCAAAGTATCCGTGTGAAGCCTCGATCCACTTACAAAAAAACGGAGCGGTCCTTTAATTCAACAAAAGCCTTACGCAGTTTCCTGCCCCCTATATTGCCTAAATTAAATGTTCGTGTGCAACCGTCTGTGCGGTACGAAGTGCCTTCTAAGTTAAATGTGTTCGTGTAATGTTCCCTGTGCGCCCAAAAGTTACGAATGATGTGTATTATCCCAAGGGGTCTGGCAACATCGAGTGTCCCAGGGCTTCTTGCGCGCCACGTTAGGCTACATAATTTCCTGCAAGCTACATCAAGGGTGTGTTGCAGTGTAGCCCGGAGTGATTTAAAATCAGCAAATAACGGATAGCACATCCTATAAACTTCAGGTATGTATGTATTCCTAACAGTGTTTACTATGCCCACTGGGATATCTTGTTTTATCTAGCCCTATTGTTGTTGGTCAGGATGATGCTAGTAATCGAAAGAAGTCATATAATTTTAAAAAGTATTACATTTTATCCTAGAACTAGCTAGAAAAAAAGTTTGATGAGAAGATTCCGGAACTATCCGGGTGTTCACCAAGTTGTTTGCTTCCGATAACAACACTTTCGCCCTTCCCATTGATCTATTATGCCCCGTAGGGAACGCGAGAAAATATATTGTCAGCAGAAACAATCAACGTGGTGAATATTCGAAAAAACTCTGTCTGAAAGCCGCAGAAACATACGATAGAAAAAAAGAGGGTAAATGATTTGGTGGATAATTGTTTCCCTCAGTATTTGCCAAACGTGTTATCAAACTTAGGGGAAGAATGAATTCTCGTACCTTTCTTTGTCCTGTAATATCAATCATGATGTTCTTCTTCTGAGGATTACTGTGTCCCTCACTTCAAATTATAACCATATAAATGTGCGTGATAAGGTGATTATTTCACTGACTGGCTTTTTGGTATTTCTCACCAATTTTCTGAGTTCAACAGATGTAGCGAGGGAGTATAATAAAAGCCTCATGCCCTAACTCGAGTGATATAAAGTATTCTGCTAATCAAAACTCAGCATAAAACATCAAAGGTTCTAGCATGTTCAAATTCTAGTAGATATTCCACAGTCATTCTAGTAGATATTCCACAGTCATTCTAGTAGATATTCCACAATTTCTAATCGATCGATTTTATTTCCGCGCGCGTCTTCCGTCTTCATAATTGAAATGTAAATGTGATAAACATATAGTGAAAAGGTCTGGTTTCGCTGGGGCGTCCAGCGGCCGCGTCTGACTGTCGCGTTCGGTCGTCGCGGTTGAACGACGCGGTAGGGTGGTTTCATTCGGGCGTCCACGTCCCTCGGCAGCGGCCGGCCGACACTGTTGTTTTGAGCGCGAAATGCATTTGAGTACCCGTTTGCATTACTTGGGGTGACTTAGTGCATAGCGGAAATGGACCACAATGTACTCTTGTTACTTCTGCTTGAAGACAAAGAAGAAGACGTCGAATTATTAAAAGTAGCCTTAAAAGAACGAGCTGGAAAGGAGCAATTATATAAAACCCGAAGAGAGGAGGGTTGCTATAATATACTCTCGAATGGACATTTGAAGAACAACGAAGAAAAGTGGAGACAGTTTTTCAGATTAAACCAGTCGCAGTTCCAATTTGTATTAGATCTGGTACAGGATGATTTGAAGAAATGTGGAACAAATGCTGTGAAGCGTCCAATATTCCCGGAGGAAAAGTGCATGCATGGAGGTGTTTGGAATAAAAAAACATTTCACCAATTTTGTTTTTAGAAGATTACTTTTTAATTTTTATTGCAAATGTAAATCTTTCATTCGTATTACAATTAGTTTGTTACATTTACTAAATTATTTAAAATTATATTCTGTAGTTGAATATGTTAAGTTATTGCTTTCACTCTCGGATAATGAATGAATATTTGAAATGGATGATGAGGGGATAAAAGTGATGGGTGAATACAAGGAATTTTTAGGTGCTGAAAATGGTGAGGGACTTGGTAGGCAGGTCGAGGTGGGTAGGCAGTTGAGAAGTGAGTAGTGATAAGTAGGTGGAGTGTCGTTTATGGTGCAGGTAGTTGATGAAAATTGGAGCTCTGTGATCGAGGATAGGATGCCAATTTGTGCCTTTGCGATTGATTTTGGAGAGAGTATTTTCATTTTTAAAGCCATGCTTTTCATAAAATGATCAACCTCATCATCTTTTTGTCTCTTTCTAATATCCTGAATGATTTCCATTCTCTCCCTTGCTCTCTCCTCAAAACTTTAGGCAAGTCTTGATACAATGCTACCCGACTTGCTCGATTGTGTAGACTTATGAGCAGTATCGGAGTCCGGAGTTTGTGCTCTTGAGACATCAGACCCTTTTCTCTTTTTTGCAATACCTCTGTGAATAATTACGGAGGTTCTTCGACCCACCGACTCTATGTCGATGCTTTCTTCCAGATCTCCTTGTGAATGTTCGGATTCTGAATTATTTTCTCCAGAATCTATCTCAATAACATTACTCTGCGTTCTAAAATAAAGAACTGTATTAATAAATTTTATACAAATTATAAGATGCCATCCATATTAAATATAGAAAAACTCTCCGTTTTTCCTTGCCTCCTTTCCTGTTTCACCAAGTCTAAACATGACAAATGTTGATACAGTGGCTGGATACAATAGATGGTAAACACGTCAGAATATTCTGCCTTAAGCCAGCGGATATTTGTTGTTTAACTACAAGGAATACTTTTCTATTGTGCTGCTTACCATGGTTGACGCTAATTGTAAGTTTGTTGCCATAGATGTTGGATCATACGGAAAAGAAGGGGAGTGGAATATTAACTAAGTCTGAAATGGGGAAACAAGTTCTATCTGGAAAATTTTTTCCGCCCGACGAGAGACTTCCCGTGTGTCATAAGCTTTTGCCCAATGTTATCGTTGGAGATGAAGCCTTTAGATTACACAAACACATAATGAAACCGTATAACAAAGTAACATCTCGGGCGGATAGAGCCAAGATTGTCTTCAATTACAGGTTAACTCGTACTCGCAGAGTAACAGAAAATGCATTTGGGCTACTGAGTCAAGTTTTTCGTGTGTTTTATACACCAATATCGGTTACACCTGAATAATGTGAAAAATTGATAATTACAGCAAGTTGTTTGCATAATTTATTGAGGGATGGCTATTTAGAGAAGCATCAACGGCCACAATATGAGTACGACTCAAATGTAGATCCACCAGCGAACATGGTCTCTTTGGGAAGAACAGGGGGCTGGAGCAGAAGGTTTAGAAGTGACAGACATTTAATGAAGTTTTTCAATGAAGAGGGAGCTTTAAATTGGTAGGACTAGCGTGTTTTTCGACTTTTTTTCGAGCAGCGACTGATACATTTCCTATGTATAGAGAAATCAATGTAGTGTGTGAAAATGATGTAACCTCATCAATAAATAATAAAGAAAAAATTTTCCCATCATTCTTTCCTAATTTTAATTAGGTCCAGGTGTTTTCCTTTATTTGGTAGTCCTTATAATCTTTATCCTCGTGGTTACACAGAGAAGTGTATTTCCTCATTTCTTCTATTAGGCGCTCATCGTCTTTGCCAGGAAATTGCGTAGCCATCGCTCAAATCAAAAAGGAAAATGCACAAAACTGAACGGCCACGGCTGCCCGAAGCGACGTCCGCGTCTCGACTGCTTCAGGAGCAGTCGAGACGCGGACGTCGGCGGCCAGCCGTTGAACGCGACGGCCGAGCCGTCTCGACGAAACCACTACATTGCAAGTACATACAATGAGTCAGTGGCGGGCAGCAGCAGCAGTCGGACGCGGCCGCTGGACGCCCCAGCGAAACCAGACCTAAATTTGCTATCTCAAAGTTTCTAACACAAAAATCCTTATTTAATGCTCAAAAAGTGGCTAAAGAAAGATGATTTAATCTCTTTCCCTTCATACATCTACATCTACGTCATACCCTGCAATCCACTCAAAGGGTGTGAGGCATGGGGTGCTTCCACACCAGGCATGCATGAATTATACGTCAGAACACCGAAACTTCATTGAAACCAGCGTACCACACATGCAACGCGCCAATTAAAGATCTACTAACCAAGAAACATTCCATCGTCAATCGTTCCAACATGCAAGGGATACAAAGACTACTGCTGCAGATTCAAATCATGCAGAAATGGGAACGTCAATATTTACATCATGCATAAGAAAGAACGTAAATAAAAGATCTACAGTCTAGCTAATGTCACTATTTGCACTGTTCATGACGACGATCACAGCTGTTATGGTCCCGAATGGTTCGCGCAAAAAATAACATTTTATACCTATCGGTTCTACAATCTATCTCTCCAATTTTATTGGCGCGATCTAATCTGCCGAAATGCGAGGGGGTTAATAGTATGTTTTCTACGTCGTCAGAAAATTGCTGTCCTGAAATTAAGCTAAGATGTAAAGCCTATAATTTAATCGACGCTCTGATAGCGATTCCCATCCCAATTCTTCTAACAATCTAGACACACTAGTACACTTATCATAGCATCGTTTCACAAACCTAGCTCCTCTTCGCTGCAGGCAATCTAATCCCGATATCAACCCCGCTGCATAAGGATCCCATAAACTGGCAGCATGTTCCAGATGAGGCCAAACGATTGAAAAATAACAACGTTCTTTCACTTTCTCATCACATTTTCAGAGTACTTATACCGGGTGATACAAGTTATTTCATGGAGTAATACTAGTCTTTTCCATACTAATAGGTTGAAAAAAGTCGCACAGGCTTGTAATGTCATTGTTTTCCTTTGAACATTGGCCTATAGTTATCCTCACGTTCCCGTGCATAAATTATTCAAAAATGTAATTACACGAGTCCAACAACGAAGAAATATTTTCTCATTGCTTGCGTTCAAATGAAAGATGCACCGATGTTAGTGGAAATTGTGCAGGCAAAAAAATGAAATTTACGATGTTTTATACTATTGAAAGCATAGCACAATCATTAACACTATCTTTCATTAAATATTTCGCTTATTTGAGCATCTTTGGGGAATATTCCAAATTTTACTTAGTAAGGTTTTCTCTTCCATATATCCCTGAAGATATTTTATGAGTCAATTTATACTTACACTGAAAAGCTACCGGTACATTCCTAAAGCTATATTTTTACGCCATCTTGGCTAAAAATCTGCTTAGCACTTCAATTTCCCTCATAAAATACTTGTAAAACGCATGACTGTGGTCTTTAATTAATTGGTATTTTGTAAACGACTGCTTTGGAATAAAAAGCTCAAGATTTACAGCGAAAATCTGTTCCTGATTGTTGAATTCAGTTCCATTCCATTCCAAAAAGCCTTAATATCCGTAAAATATTTGTTGTTTGAAAAAACACCATTATCACGATTAAGTGATAATATTGAGAAGTACCAAGCGTGGTGTATTTAGTAAGCCCACGAAAAGTGCTGGCTGTGATCTTCTAATGACAAGTTTCGAAAAACTTATCGTTTATTTCTAGTCGCACACCACTATGAGGAATCATTGTCTTAAGTAAAATATTTCAGCATTTTGAAACGCATTTACATTATTGTAGCAAGCCCCTTAGCGTCATTATATAAAAAACCGTATTAAATGTGTTAGTGATCGCATTCTTGAACGATGAACTTGATAGGAAACTATAATGCACAAAATAATTAGATTATTTGAAAACAAATAATGAAAGAGATGACATTAACTTATATCAGCTTCTGTACTTCGTGGCGGAAGTGTTGATATTTAATCTGAGGCCAATTTTCGAGAACTTGACCTCCCAATACATTTTTTGCTAGCCAGAGCAAATATATTAACTTTTGAACGGTTATCATTAATTTTATATTTTTCACAAGTGTATTCACACTAGTAGAGGTTACTTATTTACCTATTTTATATGCCTTTAATAACGCACTTGTTTCGTATTTTATACGATTCAGTCCTCACTTGATCAGCGTTCGAGTCCCAATATTGTGCACTCCTTTTCAACCGCGCGATTCGTTTTTCGATTCAAATCCTCAAAAACGGTGAAGATGGTTTTAAAGTTTATTTTGATCTTACAGTCGAAATTTCTTTCCCATGAATACTGTTCAGATTTATGAGGGATCCTGAGAATATGGTAGCCTCCGTTAGTTCTATTTAGGTGTTAGTTTTATTTAGGCCCTGCCACAAGCCAATGCGGCGGCTCGCAGAGTAGTATGTAGATGTAGATGAGATCTCACCTGCATGTCCCACAGTATCTTTCAAGTGTCCTTGATATCCTAAAATCCATGACACCCACAATACAACCCACTGCCTCCACTATCCTGTTCTCCTCTATCTTCGCCTGCCCTGTGTGAAAATTCTGCTCCCTCTGCTGCTCTTCCGCCCCCCTCTTCCAACAGATCTTCGTCAACATACTGCATCTCTACCACAATTCTCAGGATTTTCGGGTTTTATTTGCTTTCCCGAATTAATATTATCATATGACGTGCAAATCTCTTGATGCATTTCTTAAATGAAAATTTACGCTCTTATAAGGGATATTTCGTATTCTAATGGTCAATTCTTTCAAGAATGCGTAGGATATGGTGCGTCATAGTCCGATTTGTGACCGAACGTCAGAGCAAGTTTCTCACTCTTGTAACATTCGTCGGATATTGGTAGATTCTTCCTTATAAATTGGGAAAAGTGGATTTTGAAATGCCTGAAATTATTTTTTTTTTCTTTTTTCTAGGTTGGTACTACATTTCGCTAAACTCAACAAACTACAGAACTTGGCAAGCAGTAAGTTGAGCGGAGTGGCCCCCTTTAGTGATCTCACGAATGTGTGAAATACGCTGTGAAATTATTCTCCTGCATTGGGATTCAAGCACAGACCCTTCGATGGTGTCGGGATAAGGTGATCGGAGCGATTTTCGTTTATGTACAGGTTTGCGTGAAACTTTGCATACGCCTACTCATGAGTAATATCTACCTTGAGGTAAAGGAGAAAAAAATTGCATGTTACCCAATTGGTTAATGGGCAATTTTGCCATTTTAACGCGTAGCGGCATTGCTCTAATCTTATATTTTTAAAGAAGTCGATGACATATGAGCAGATTTTCACATAAACGCGTAAATATTAATTCCATATTATTGTAATGGTTCCTAATAAATACCAAGGTATCGTGCCGAATAAAAGACTCATATTCAATACAATCTTCACTTAAGTTCTGAACGTACGATACACCGTAAGATATAATAATACGTAGTTTTCTCCGATTTGGTTAATTAAAACCATCCACCATATATCTTCTCCTCAGTTTTTATAATCAGCGTGAAGTCGCCTTTAGCCGAATGGCAAGCGCTTGTCATCGCCAAATCCGCCGTCCTTATAAATTAGCCGCGTCTGAAATGCAACACCAGCAATACGCGGACTGATATATTGTCTTTTGAAATCCGTATTGGGTACAGTTAATAAAAGGGGAACATTCGTCAAATTATCAATTAATATGTATCAATGACTGCTCATCGATATCGCTCTTAGCCTGCCGACATATACATCAACAAAATATCGAAGGGTGTGTGGCACGGGACGATTCCGCATCAAGCATGCGGCACCCGTCCAAGTTCAAACCAGAACCTCGCGGGTTCCCCCGGCCGCCAGTTGCAGGCCCAAAGCAGTCAGGACTGTATTGCGCGGTCAGACCAGAAAACAGGAGTGTGCTACGTAGACGAACATACTACCATGCAACACTAGTAATGACAGAACCAATGGTTAGTATTTTTAATGAAATTGATAAATAGCCCTACAAGGAACCTAACCATGGAAAAAGCTAAATCATGCGAGAAATTTTATGCTGTGTGATTTTTATTTATGATGGTAAGATATTAAGCACATGAACAAAATCTACTTCACCATGTGAGGGTTGAAGTTAAATAGAGCTGATATATCGCCACTATATGGTCCCTTATTGTACGTGCAAAAATATGACATTCTAAATATATCAGTTCTACAGTCTATTTCCTTAATATTATGCCAGTGATGGTTTTTATCATAATATTTTGGCTCTAGCAAAGTATGTTGAACGTCCGGCAAATAAGGTCAACATCAAGCTTTCTTAAAAGACTTCATTTATATTATTTCCCGGCGATCAGATAGCGTTTCCCACCTTTGATTCCTTCGATGATTCCGTGACACTGCGAAGTTTATGGTAACTATTTTTACAAACCTTGCTGCTCTCCGCTGTATTCTATCTATATCCAAGCTATATACATATGTAGATAAATTTATATATTCGAGCTATATTTTGTGGGCTATGCTATCTGTCCTACTGCACTGAAACGGCTGCGTTCTATTATCATTTTACTGAGTCGTTCCTCAAGCACAAGTGGTTAGACCTTACGCGCGTCTAAGCCACTATCTACTAAGCGCAGTTGGAGGTTAAAATATATGTTTGTATTGTTTAAACTCGTCTGTCATTGACGTCATCGTTGCGTCACATACGCCATCGCCCCGAGCGCATCTAACGGTCCACAGTATATCGCTACTAAGAAAACGGAGGAAGTAATCAAGTGGGACGACTCGTCTACCGATTCAACTCTTCGTCTGGAAACGTTACCTACACTTCCCCTTCTTAGATCAACCTCCCCCCAGGCTAAAGAACAATGGCTCTTTCCCTTCTCGCTCGGCTTCGGCGTGCTGGCCGACACACTGTCGTGGTTCTGGACTCCTAAGCCAGACGTACGCGGGTGAACAGTGGAATGAAAGTGTCCGATCGTGCTCAGCCGTTCCATTTCTTCAGGCCGGTGAATGTCTCCTGATATGTAGCTCGTAAAATTTACTGGGTATCTCATACTAGTTACCATATGAGTGGATGGAAAGACCCAAGCCAGAGATAGGAAAGGAGGTGTTGGTCGGATGAAATTTATCGTTACGCTGAAGTCCGAGGCGAAGAAAGTGGTCAAAGGCCGTTCTTCGCCAGTTCGCCGCTTCACGGGTGGGCAGAGCCAGGAGTTTCGATCAGTGACGTGAGCAGTGAGAAAGACAGCCCGAACATATTTGGTGAGTGGAAAATGATTATTTTTTTTAACTATTCGAAGAATGTGCAATGTTAAAGACATTGGTCAATACACGTCGCATTTATTGTCTCCACAACGTATTCTATTCACATCCGGCCTTAGTGTTTTCCCCGATTTTTGTTCTTACACAGATACGTCGTTTAGGTGTCGTCATCGTTGAAATCCTCCTAGTTTTCATTTCCCAGAACGATTAATTTTGTTGATCTGATAACCCGCTGACGTAGCTTGAGTTACCACTTGTTTCTGTTTATTATGGCGATGCGTAAAGGAAACCTTTCTTGACATGATTCTCTTTCTTCTACCTTTAATATAAAATATCAAGTAATGTTCTTGACTATTCATAGTATGATGCTATTCGTTTCTCGTCCTTAGTGAGAATTTTTTTAATCAGTGGGCCTACTATGGCATATACGACGCAACGAATACGTCAATGACAGACGACTTTAAACAATATCTATATGTCGTTTTAACTCCGACTTGACTTAAACGCAAAAACTGTTTAAATCGTTTCATAGTAATGTAACCTGCCTTAATAAGAATTCGTTCATACTATACTTACTCAAGTCAAACGTACAAAAATTATCTGTCGCTTCCTCATACTCCCTCTAGGCAAAACATTTTACCTCCTTAGTGAAACAAAAACATTAAACAGAAACAACTTCATCATTCAACGGTCGTTCAATCCTGAGATTGGTTGGCTGCAGCCCTTCGCCCTTCTCTATCTAATGCTAGGTCTCTCACTACTTGATAGCTCTTCCTATGTACTTTCCTCATTATTTAGTCCAGTACCTTATCGTGGGTCTTCCTCTGGGAACTTTTGCCCCCAAATTTGCCGTCAATTATATTCTTCTTAAACACACAGTGCCTAGGGTGTGTCCTCTCCATCTGCTTCTTATTTTCTGTATAGTGCTCCATATAGTCCTTTCCGCTTCCACTCTTCTGCATACTTCACCTTTTATTATTTTGTCCTTCCATTTTATCTTCAGCATTCTATCCTCCTGCACTAAGTTTGGAAGGCTTCTATTCTGCTTTTCTGATGGTCCATTCCTCCGATCCATAGAGTGCCACGCTCCGCAGGAAGGTTTTCACATATTGTTTACTAGTACGTAGTTTTACTAGTTTTTAGTCGTCCTATCTCCATAGAACAGAGCAGTTGCCTTTTAACCATGAACGCTTTTTTAGCTTGGGTTATTCTTCGCTTGATGTCCATTGGACTTCTTTCGTCTCTCGTGATGGTAGTTCCGAGATTGGTGAAGGAAATCGCTTGCTCTAATTTATCTCCTCTGTGTGACTTCTGCATTCAGCTTCTCACTTCCGCATACTAGGATTTTAGTCTTCGTCTTATTTATTTTCAAGTTGTTTTCTCGGAGAACTTGGTCCACTGCCTTTAGTGATCTTTGTAGATGATCCCGATTTCCTGATATGGGTGCAGCATAGTCTGCGAAGCAGAGATATTTTTCTTTCTCCTTTAATCTTAACTCCGTGCAGTCTAATTTCTTGTGCTTCTCCTATTGCCTCCTCAAAGAGCATGTTGAATTGTGCCGGTGAGAGGTTGCATCCTCGTCTTACTCTTTTGTTATTTTTTGTTTCTATTTGTCTTCCATCTCTCATTCGCATTATGACGACTCGCTTTTCTCTTAGTTGGTAATCCTGCGTCTTTGTAATCTACTCCTCGTTTTTCCTGCAGCATCTGCAGCGAACATCTTGTTCCACTCAACATTATCGAAGGGCTTCTCCAATTCCGCGAATGCAACGCACAATGGCTTGTATACACGTATTGTTTTCTACACCATTACCCTCAGACAAAGTATAGCCTCCCCGGTTCTTCTGTTCTTTCCAAATCAAAATTTGTTTCCTAACGGGATGTTTTAAATTTTCCATTTCATCCTTTGGCTTGTTATTCGTGTATTTTGATTTATGTGGCACTAGACTCAAGGTTCAGTGCTCGTCACATCTGCCGTTGTCTTCTTCGGTATCGCAACCATTGCTTTTCTTTGAAAGTCCTCTGTAAGTCAATGTCATAACTGAAATTACCAAGCTCAAGCTTCAGTAATGAGTCTTAGAGTCTACAGATAGTACAGTACCATGAATATTCATTATAATATTATGTTATTAAACCGTTATTAAACCGTTATTACTAGTTCAATAAAGATAAAACCAACTCAACATGATATCTTGACACGTAAGATTAATAAATAACTACCATTTTGAGCTCATCCTACAAGAAATGCAGCGAAATAAATGATTTTATCAAATGTTTGATTTTCCCGAAAACTCGTCTTCACTTGGGATCTTTTAAGGTAATTTACGAAATTAAAATACGTTTCATCATATATTCAATGACTTGCATTTTCCCGAAAACGTAGTACCGACTTTTGGGTGAGAAATATTGCAAGGTACACCCTCGAAATATATCGTAAGCATCAAAATAAAAGTTATGTTAGGTCTTGATTACGTCCAGCATAGTTTTGGACTTGTTACAAGTCTTCTGTTTGGCTTATTTGAGTAACACATTCGTCTTGAGACGTAGAAGTGTGAATTGTAACTTCTAGACTTGCTGTTTGGAGAAATAGGTCCCAGATCACCACCAATCCACTAAGAGTAATTATACAGCTAGTGAAGAATTTATTACTGTTGATATTTCTGTCAAGACTAACACTCCCGATAGACTTGCACCGCTAACATTTGGAAATTTGCGAGGTAACAATAATTACAACAGCACCGTTTACTGATAACTGGCGAACTGCCAAGCTTTACTGACGCCTCCACTAAGAGGCACTAAACCACATACATCAGGTACCGGTATGTCTCACACGGCAGCACATACCAGGGTACGAAGGGATACATGGATACCAACGTAAATATTGAATTTTGCACACAAAACCAATGTAATATTAACACCTATCCTCGTAATTCAATAAAAGAAACACACTTTTATTAAAAAAAAAACAAAAATTGCACCAATACACTCACAAAGGTCAATAAATCCATTAACATTATTCTTCAAGAATACCCATCCTGCGAGCAAGTTCCTTAGGGCCAGATAGAGGCTTTGTAAAAATTTCAGCAATGTTCTCACGTGATTTCACGTATTCAAAGATGACATCACCGTTTTGCACTATTTCCCTCACAAAATGAAATATCACATTAATGTGCTCGCTTCTGTCAGATGTAGCACTAGACTCACAAATGCAATTAGCACCAGTATTGTCCGCAAAAATCTTACATGGTTTGGGCACAAACCTCTTTTGTCCCAAATCCCATAACAGTTCCCTCAGCCACACAAACTCGGTGACGCATTCGAACAGGCCACATACTCAGCATGGGTGGACGATGTAGCCACACAACGCTATTTCTTACTGCGCCAACAAACAGCAGCCCCAGCCAAGATGAAAACATATCCAGATATGGATTTTGCATCAGCCCTATTGTTAGCCCAATCAGCATCGGAGAATATCTTTAACGGTTCCCCTGTTTTCCTAAAAGTCAGCTTGTAGCCCTTAGTAGACTTCAAATATTGAAAAATGTGCTTAACATTTTCCCAGTCTGATACCGTGGGACTCTCACAAAATTGGCGTATCAAACCCACTGCATTTGCAATTTCAGCCCTAGTAGTCCCTCCCACCTATAATAGACTTCCCACAGCCTTTCTATAGGTGTTTGAGCAGAATTCTCCAGGTTTGTTTTTGTCTTTGTTCATATATCCTACTTCTAAAGGAGCACAAAAACCCTTGAAAGTTGACATCGAGAATTCTCTTAACACTTCCTCTACATATGGCTCTTGACTGACTATTAACTGGTCACCACTTGGTCTATCAATCAATCAAGATGAAAACATATCCAGATATGGATTTTGCATCAGCCCTATTGTTAGCCCAATCAGCATCGGAGAATATCTTTAACGGTTCCCCTGTTTTCCTAAAAGTCAGCTTGTAGCCCTTAGTAGACTTCAAATATTGAAAAATGTGCTTAACATTTTCCCAGTCTGATACCGTGGGACTCTCACAAAATTGGCGTATCAAACCCACTGCATTTGCAATTTCAGCCCTAGTAGTCCCTCCCACCTATAATAGACTTCCCACAGCCTTTCTATAGGTGTTTGAGCAGAATTCTCCAGGTTTGTTTTTGTCTTTGTTCATATATCCTACTTCTAAAGGAGCACAAAAACCCTTGAAAGTTGACATCGAGAATTCTCTTAACACTTCCTCTACATATGGCTCTTGACTGACTATTAACTGGTCACCACTTGGTCTATCAATGCTCATGCACAAGAAGTTGGACATCCTTCCCAGATCCCTTACATCCCATAGCTCAGCAAGCTCTCCTTTGGCAGAGGCAATACAATGTCCTTTCCCCAACAACAGAATATCATCTGCATAAACAGCAAGAATTATCTCAGTTTTCATATACACACATGGGTCTTTTACACACTGTTTAAAACCTAAATTAATTAATGCATTATGGAGATGTAGGTTCCAATTCCTCCCTGTCTGTTTTAGCCCATTGATGCTCTTTTTAAGCAACCAAACATATGATCCCTCATCCTTAGTGCTAAAGCCAGGGGCTTGCTCCATATGAATAGGAGTGTCTAGTTCACTATTTAGATATGCCCCAACAACATCAAGGTGATATACTTTCCATTCATTTTCAGTTGCTTGAGCAAATAGGACCCTCAAAGTTTTCCTTTGCACAACAGGACTGAATTTCTGATGATAATCTACCCCAAAGACTTGCCTGAAACCTTGTGCTACAAGTCTAGCCTTGTAGAGTACTATTTTTCCTCCCATTTCCTAGATGGCAAACACCCACTTCCTGCCGATCACATTTAAACCCTTCGGCCTGCGCACCACCTCCCATTTACCTTGACCTTCCATCACACTCAGCTCCTTTAGCATTGCAGCCCTCCATTCAGTGGCTTGGGGTCCACTGAGTGCCTCCCTCACATCTTTTGGCACCTTGGCATCCACAGTCTCACCGATCACCAGCTCAGTCAGGTGGCAGCATGGTAGGTTGCATACTTCCTTGGGTGTCCTATTCCTTCCAGACCTCCTTGGTTGGGCTGGTATCTCCACTAGGTCCTCTGGTAGGTCCCGCTGGATACAGCTGCCACACAGCTACTGGCAGCACCTCTCCTGGATCTGGAAAGACCCATGCCGCTCCCAGCATGGGCTCCTGGACAGCTCCTGTGATGTCCTCCTCTCCTGGGTCTCGTGGCTTACCTTCCACTGCAAACGTTATGAACCCCTCTCCTTCAGCGGACAACCGTGGTTGAGGCTCATAAGGGCCTCTATCGAACTTGCAGGGGAGGATGTGCTCTCGAAAAATAACATCTCGGCTGATGACCACCTTCTTTACATTTAGATCCCACAGGCGGTATCCCTTCACTCCATCTGGGTATCCCAACAGTAAGCATTCCTCCGCTCTAGCGGCAAGCTTGCTCTCCTGCTGGGTTCTCGGTACCCGGAAGCAAGCTATGCATTCCATTTCCCCCTCCTTTCCGTCATGGACAGTCAGCTCCTCCAATATACTTGATCTCCTCATGGCCTCCTTGCTTGGATGACCAAGCCTTTCATGCCACCTAGCGAAGGTCACCAAATTAGTTATTCTAATCTCCTTATTTGCTAAAAGATCATGCTCCTCCTTAATTTCATTTATCGTTACACCGTTCAAAGTGGTAACTTAATACAGCCTTGAGGCTCTATGGGCTTGAAACACCATCTTCTCCCCCTGATACACTTTCGTAACCCCTTGATAAGAGACAAACTTCAACCCTTTCTCCTCTATCTGTCCTTGAGAAAGGGGGTTGTCTTCCAACTCCAGAACGTATAACACTCGCGAAAAGGTAATATCCTTTCCGCCGCACTCTTCAGATTAATGGAGGGTTACTCTGCCTATACCTTCAATTCTCAAGGGTGCTCCATCTCCGACTCTCACGGTAGCTATACTCCTTTGAAAGTCCTTGAAGAGATCTTTCCGAGGGGACATATGATCAGAAGCAGCGCAATCAAGCGTCCACACCCCTTCATTTTTAGGCACATTCCTCCTAGTGCATAACATTACATGCTTCCTTGACGCAATTGATGCGGTGGCCTCCATCTCTTGGATGGTAGCTCTTTCTGCTTCTCTCTTCTTCGGCAACACAGCCGCAATTTTTACCCTCCTGACCACATGCATAGCAGAATTACCTTCAATGCCGCCGTGACATCATCTGGCGGGGCCTTGGCTTCTCTCCAATGTCGCCACTTCTCTGAAATACTTCTTCCACGCCACTGCCCGGTGAATTCCTTATCAGGGTCGATTGACTCGGCATATTTCGCGTCGTTTTGAGTGCTAGGGGTCTAATTTGGCGGAGTTTCTCTTGTTGCTCTTCCTCTTCCACTAGGAACTGTTTAACAATCGTTAATTCCGTATTCTGAGTTTGAGCTGTAAGGGTCTTAATGGTGATTTCGTACCTATCCTGAGGAAGTCCCATTAGGCATATTGCAGCCAACTGCCTGTCGTTGAAGCCCATACCGTTCTTAGCAAGGAATCTGTTCATATTACCTATGCTGTTGCAGTACTCCTGTACACTCATATCCTCCGTTTTTTCCAGACTAGCCAATCCCTGTAAGTTCATCGTAGTACCATCCAACGAATTCTCATTACAGACTTTGTCCAAAATTTCCCATGCTTCTTTCGCCTTCTCTCAGTCCATATGTCATTTATCAGTTCGTCACTCACACTCCACATTATGAGGGCCAACGCCACGAGAGTACATTTTGCCCGTTTTCTTACTTCCGTTTGCGACAACGGGGCACCGGCAGTATCTTCGTAACCAACTATGGCTTCCCAACAGTTCTTTAACAGCATATCCGACTTTACTATAGCTTTCCATCCGTTATAGTTCTTTCTCGTGAGTTTCGGAATTGTGAAGGTCCTTTCTTCATAACTCACCGATGACTCCGCCATCTTGCTTGGCTGAGCTTGCACGTTCGACAGCGTTGTTGTTGTCCCCAGGCAGCGACAGTTGGAATTTTGCACTTCACAAACCTCACGCACCGAAGCAATATCCTGGGCCATAACCTGTTGATATTTCTGTCAAGACTAACACTCCCGATAGACATGCACCTCTAACATTCGGAAATTTGCGAGGTAACAATAATTACAACTGCACCGTTTACTGATAACTGGCGAACTGCCAAGCTTTACTGACGCCTCCACTAAGATGCACTAAACCACATACATCAGGTACCGGTATGTCTCACACGGGAGCACATACCAGGGTACGAAGGGATACATGGATACCAACGTAAATATTGAATTATGCACACAAAACCAATGTAATAATAACAATAACCACAATAAAGATATATATATATATATATATATATATAATAATGATATCACTACTGTCATTACGAGCAAAATTCGCCTTTTCGTCGACGACGAAGTATTGTACAGGGATATGAACACACAGTCTGATAGAATTGCGTTAAAGAAAGACCTAGATTCTATAAACAATGGTGCAATACTTGGCAGTTACAATTAAATTTAAAATGTGCGTTTTGATTAAGTTTTTGAAAAAGACAATCTCACGCAACGAAAGAAACTTAAGTAATTAGGCCGTACTATCAAATGCGGAGTTGGCTATGTACAGTGGCGGAAGAAAATAACGCAAAATTTTTCGCACCCCAGAATGCGGCATTCTTGGGAACTTCTAGGAGCAGCATATACATACAAAGACTGGCAACACTGAGGAAGACATCGTCTACCGGAAATATTTGAAATCCGCAATGGAACTCACATTTGCCGGAGGCTAGAACTTACTCATTTATCGCCTCTTTTTCGAGATTTCCTCTCATATTATTCGTGCATTCAGTCGCGGTTTATCGCTGTGTATATTTAAGCATGTTTCTTACGTCAAATAATGTCGTTGTTAATGAAAGACTGTTTATGGCAAATATTCATTATCCCACACAACTTGGAATATGTTTTGAAATCTTCATCTGCTATCCCCAAGAGATATTCATTATGGTCGAATTTTCGAGGATGTTTTTGAATGACGCGTCCTGTGTCTCTTTCACCGAAATAATATAAAACGAAATTTATTCACTCCAAGTGTTGATGCAAAAAATATTTTATTAAAATAGACATAGTCTACGAGATGTAATTTTTCACGATTTTCAATATGTAGATTGATGAAGTTTCGATTTCAAAACCTATATCTATTAAATATTCGTTCACGGCCCAATATAAATCCATCCTAAGTTTGTCAGAATGGGATTAATCTATGAAAATATACGTAAAAATATGATTTCGTGAATGAAAAATTAATGTGTTCGTATTGATTCCGAATAATCTAGATATATTTTTCCGACGTTTCTTTCATGTTATCACAGGAAGTTTGCTGACGAGCCGTTTACTGTGAAGCTATATCTAGTAAATGCTGAATATACGAATAAACATTCAAAAAATTTAACTCAAATTAAATGTAGTTATGGATAATCAACTCTTTTACGTCTGCCTGCATAATGTGTTCGTATATGTATTAGCTATAAATTTGCCGCACATATAAAATTAACAAAAAAGCCTTTTAAAAGACTTCAGTTTGAAGTAAAATGTCATGAATGAAATAAATTAATAGGTAAAGGTTAATTTTGCGGCTGTCAGACGTATTTAGCCAGCATAAGAGTGGTCCGTGTTCGATTTTCAATTAACGCAGATGACTTTTTATTTGAATGTTCACATATTGGTGGTATGAATCAAAATAATACGTAGTTGTAATGACTGGCTAATGATATGAAATTTTATAAATACAAAAGAGAAAATTTTCCATGTAACAATAATTTTGATTGACCATAAATTTAATTCAAAACTCAAAAATGTCTCGACCAGGGGTGGGATTACGGTTCTTTCCTTCTCATGGTCGTTATCGTCATCCATACAGCAAGCCGCATTGGTAGGGCAATGCTCAAAGTCCTGGGAGCGCATTTCACTGCTATGAAGCACCTGATCTTTCTTGATGACGATCGCGTTTTCGAAATCATGAGCGCAATTGAACAATAGCATTATGAAGAACCATGATCGCAATTCAGGTTTGTTACCCAGTTACAACTACCGAGCTTTCATATTTCAAGGTGAAATTCAGATGGAGTTCCGTATCCTTTCGGTCCATCTATTTGCGTCCGTATGAGTTACTGTGATCTGAGTCACTTTTATAAGGTGTGATGATATTGTCTGAGAACATTTAATGGAACGATACGGAAAGGAAAAAGTATATCACTCTCTCTGACAAACAAACAGAAAGCAGGAGTTCTCAGATTTCATCTCATCAGTCCAGATCATTCCAATCAAACGCCATTAGTTCCCATCGTGCAAGGGATTTGAGGCCACATGACAGTCTTTGTTAAAGCAACAAGTAATCTTGTGAGAATATTGAGAATTCCAAAAGGTTTCCTCGTGTCGAAACGAAGCTTCGCCAATACTACTCTAGTCAACCTGGGAATGTATGAAGGGCGAATGATATTAATTTGGGACGAAGTTGTCTTTAATAAGACATTATTTTCCCCTTATGTTGCGGGCGATACCTTTTCTGCCAAAGATCATATTTCGGACGCCAGTCGTCTAACCCACCGGAAAAAGTGGTATTTGACTTCTTTCAGCCCCTCGAAAGTATTCGACGGGTGCCTCCGAACTTTTCGAAGTGCGATGAGTCTTTTCTCTCTGGCGCAGCAAAAACCTCTGTGTCATTCACAACAATCTACCCCGACCACTACCACACGGAACTTCGCGAAGGTTTACCGATGACTACTTCATTGAGACGAGCGTCGATAGACGGACAAGCAGAGCAGACAGAGCAAGCAGAGATGTTTTTCAAAGTTTTAGCGGCCTCTCCCTGAATTTTCGGAGGAAAAAGGATCTTATTAGCCATTAAGTATGCCTCACCTTTCTCCCTGGTGGAGGAATTGGGTATTAGATTTGTTAAAGGCAAATATTTCTGTAGAAAAATTAACCGAATTGATGTTGCGCCTTCGACTTTCACCTGAACTTTTATTTGGTGTTTAAATGTGAAAAATCCTATTTCTCACGACCATTGAACGGAAGTCATCAAATTGTCCGCTATAGTGAGAACTATGTTTATTCAAATGTTAATCAATATTCATTTTTCGTCCGCAATTAGGAATATTTGCGAGTTACCATACGTCTAAATTCTGGATGGTTCAAAACAAATTATTAAACACAGATGGAGCGGGCTGCACGGAGCCCAGATCTCAAATCCACAGGAAGTATTTGGGCATTCATTATCAGGAAAATGCGAGAAACATACGTTTTTTACTCCCTCAAACGAAACGACCTCAAATTTAGATGCAATGTGAAACATGGTGGAGGAAGAATGGAAAATGGACCCAGTAAGATGATGTCAAAATTTGGGCAACTCCATGTCTCAGAGACTTGGTCAGGAAATCGAGAATGGAGGGGGATGGATTGATTATTAGGCTAATAAACATCCTCATTCTTTATATAAATACCAGCTCCATTCTCAAAGATAAATTAATGTAGTCATGTGCACACATGACTCAGGTTGAGAGACTAACGAATACATACTAACCTTTTACACATGTCAGGACTTGACTTACAGGCAGGAGGCAGAAATCATGTGGGGCCGAGAACCCGAGAATAGAAAGTAAACATTTCATTTGACGATTAAGGAGACCGGTCTTCCACAAATCCCTGCGAAGTTTTGGCAACAATAAAATCACATCACATAGGATAATTATAAGGGCACGAGAAGAGGCCACGCCAATTGAACCCCAGACTCGTGGCCGCAGACGAACGCTGTCCCTCTAGGCTACTGAACTGAAACGTTTTCTTTAAAAACTGGGCCAAATAAGATGTCCTAGACTTTTGAAAGTAATTTTCAGAAAGCTAATAGTATTACGTAAGGAGGATTGAAGTGTTTGGACTACCTGAATGCACGAGGGCGGAATTTAGTACTTTTTTTTATTTTTATTTTATTTTTTTTAATTTTAGGTACTTTTCACAAAGGAAATGGTTCCAGGCTTGACTTTGTGGAAGTAATTCATAGTAAATAAAATAAAACTTTGTATACTCCACTCTAGGTTATCATCACGACCCGGGTTTTGACACTTCGTGTCATCTTCAGGTGATCTTCATACCTGAGGATGACTCGAAGTGGCGAAACCCAGATCGTGTTAATAAACCTATAGTGGAGTATACAAAGTTTTATTTAATTTACTTAACGTAGGGTAATAAGATATCGGAAAAAAGAAAAATTTCTCCCTTCTGTTCTACCAGATATCCCATATTTTAACTTAAAATTCACTGGATAATATGTCAAAAAGTTAATAGTAATGTATGATATTTTTCGGAAGTAGTTTGAGGCCTATTAAACAACGGTCATCGACAGCTATTTCCTACGCGCGGAAAAACTTTTTATTATAAGTGGATTTGATCGGGAGAATATGTGTTTTGTGTCCCAAGTAATAATTCTTTCATCGTAACTTTTCTTAAGTTTCAAACGAGAACAATATATTTTTTTAAGGGTTTAAGGCTCTAAAATAAATGTGGTAAGTATCTTTACATAATTGACTGTTACTTCGTACCCTCGACTGGCTACGGGACGAAGCAAGCTCATCGCGTTTATAACTCCACGACGGTCTCGCGAACTTGAACATTATTTGTATTTCTATTTATATGACGCGTAAAATCGTAATCCATTCATAGAGAGTTCGAATATTCCCGGTTTCCATTGGCTGAATCAGTGTTGCCAAATTGTTGAAGGAAAAGCGATTTCAATTAGTTCCCGCGTACACCGCATTCAGACGCCAATGAGCTTTGCGTTAATTTTTTCCGCCACTGTACTTAGGTGTGACCATTACTCATGACCTGTCCTGGGGGAATCACGAAATATTTTAGATTTAGAATTTAAAGAATCAAGAAATTCTTTAAATACGAAAATGTGACGAGAAAGTAAAGGAGCGATGTTATTTGTTTCTCGTGAGACCTCACTTGGACTACGCCGCTAGTATATGGGACCCTCATAGAGTAGGTCTAGTTTCAGATATAGATCGAATACAGCGGAAAGAAATGTTTCTCGGGTGTTTCACCGGGTAAGCTGGTCCATTAAGTCCCGACATTTCGGGACTTAAGGACCTGCTTACAGGGCTTCTGACTAGGAGTAGACAGGTATGGACAGGAACAGGGGTTCAGAAACTCTGTCCCTGCTCAGGTAAAAATTTCTCTTTTGCAACTGATTTTAAACATATTTGAAACTCATTGTACGGGGTTTTTCTCATTTGCATCTGATTTTAAACTCATTTGTACTGATAAAAGATCGTAGGCTTTCACGGCGAAAAATATTAGTAAAGTCTTCTCGGGTTTGGCTCCGGGTAAGGCTATTAAAGGCCAACGTTTCGACGAGAAACTCTCTCATCGTCATCAGGGCTAAGACTGATTTCCTATCCCTGATGAAGATGAGGGAGTTTCTCTTCGAAACGTTGGCCTTTAATAGCCTTACCCGGAGCCAAACCCGAAAAGACTTAACCAATCATTTGTACTGATTTTCATCCTCATTTTTCTTGATGCACCCTTATGGAACTGATTTTCATTCACTTTTTCATCCCATTTTCAAATTGTTATTCAACTCAGTTTTACTTGGACTAATGTGCAACTTATGTTCACATTAAATATCTCTTCTGCAACTGATTTTCACATCAATTGTCCCTTTTGCAACAGATTTAAAATATTTTCCTCCTCTGCAAATGATTTTCTTTAGTTTCAATTTTGCACAAACTGCCAATCAGTCTTGGGTAGGAACATCTCAAAATCAACTTGTTTTTTACTAGTTTCCGACTGATTCCAATACAATTTACTCCATCTTAATCGGAAACGGACGTAAGGACGGAAAAAAGAGTCTTATAAGGACTTGTGATTGTTGAGCCTTTGTGACTTCTCTCTCATCACTATAAGATTCTACTCTAAAATCGCTAGAACTTAGTCGTCCACTGGTAAAATACGTACAGCAAAAGCCGCGGCGAATGTAGAAACCAAATATTATAAGTAAAATATAAAAACCTAGACGAATGTTTGCAATATTTTTGCCGAAAACACTCGATTTCTAGATATGGCAACACTGTACATAAAGAACGCGTGTTTTAACAATCACCTACTGGCAAAATATTTAAATGTAAGCAATTTGAAAGACAAAAAAATCAAATACAAAGGTAAAGGTTAATACTCCATAGCATAGTTTTCTCGACTGACGACAACCAAAATATTCTTAGATTTTTGTCGTCACAGATGGCAACACTGTGCATTATGATTTCCGGATGGGGCCAGTTGAAACATCCGGTTGTTTGGAGTAACATCGACGTCAGCCATATCAATTACACACCTACTTTTATCTCTAATACTAGCGAGTTAGTAAACAATTTTTCCTGAAATGGAGGATCATGATAATTCGCGCGATTCTTTCGTATCAGATTTATCTGAATCATCATCCAATCCTTCGCGGTGGCTTAAACCAGGGCAGTAAGAGTTCCTGGTTTTCTATTTTTCCATGGTGACAGGACCACGTAGCTCATGGAACATGTTTTCCAATTTATAACAGGGATACCATTAAAAAGTAAAGATTACAACATAGATTGGGGCGGCAGCAAACACCACTAAGTGCGACTGGGGATGGCTGGATTATATCTAGTTTTCACTCTTTTTGAACTTTTATTTCTCATTTTTTCTCCATTAAATCTGATTTTCAACTATTTTTGAATTCATTTTCAACTTTTTGATTTCATTTTTACTCTTTTTCAACTCAATTGAATCTCATTTTCCCTCTATTAAATCTGATTTAAACTATTTTTGAACTCATATTCACTCATTTTAATATCCCTTGAAACTATTTTTCAACTCATTTTCAACGATGTTAGAAACTCATTTTCGACTGATTTAAACTGATTTTCCCGTGTTTCAAATTGCAAAGGAGTTGCAATGGAATTCCAAATGAGTGGAGAAAATGAGATGAAAATTAGATTTAAAACTGCTTCAAAATAGATATTTTTACCTAAGTGCCCATGCATGTCTACCCCTAGTCAGAACCCCTACCCCAGTCCATGCATTTCGGGACAGGAGTTAAGAACCCCTGAAGATGGAGAACAAGTCGTGCTCTGAAATGTCGGGACTTCTAGACCTGCTTACCTGGTGGAACACCCGAGAAACATTTATCCAGCAGATACGCTGGGAAAACATAAGATCCTTCAAAGGGAGAGGCAAGAATTTTGGAAAAGTGTTGCGATGAGCATAATAGTGTTATTGAATTGTTCATGGATTTAGGATGGAAACCTCTTGTTAAGATCACGGATATTCACCAGGGATAGGCAGGGAAAAATAGCAGCTGATATTTAATATGCAGCACATGGCGATTTAACACGTACCGGAAGACGGTAACCTTTATTTACCACAGTCAGTTGTTACTCCAAAAAAATGACTTACAAAAAGATGAAAACCAATGCGCAGGATAAAATTACATTTAAATGTCTTCAACACACCCCCTCCCCGCGATCACTTAATACCCGTTTTTTTTAGCGAGATCACTAAAAAGAATCCCACCTCAGAGCTTTTTAAAAACATCGGCCAGCATTTCACGAGATGATGTTGCTGATCCTAGGACTCCGTGAATGATAGATCTGGTGGTGGTGGCGTTCTCAAGTACAACATACCTACTCCCTTCTATGATTTTGCGTGTCCTATTAATCAAGATTTTGATATTCAACTCTCAATGTTTTCATTGGGTATCGTGATCTAAGAAAAAGAAGTTGTTATATTTCCACACAATTTATTCTCACCAACCGACTTTGGTTTTGATTATACTTATGTCATTATAGAGGAAAAAAGTATTGTTGAAACCTAGGTCAGAGTGTTAGAATGAAAATTAAGTGGAAATATGACGAAGTTTTCTTAAGATCACGGTATCTATTACCAATTACGACAAGAGATTGTCTTATTCATTAAACTTCACCCATGGGCAGCCATTATGGTATCTTATCGATCTCGAAAAAAAGACTACTTAAACATTTGTGTTATGCAGCCTATTTCTCTACTTTTATTCTCACGGTCCGATCTACCGTAGTATATTGAAGTTCGTAAGATATAAATAACTTCGTTGGAAAATAAATTGGCTTTGAATGCTAATAAAAGATTGAGTCTAATTTTCAATCGACTGTCTGTAAGCGATTCCCATCCCAGTTGTCGCAAGAAGTCAGAAACACTAATGAGACTATCATAACGGCCTTTCACGTGCCTATCTTGCTGATCTTCTCTTTACGCGTTCTCTGTTTTTAAGCCTACCTCATGAGGATCCCAAGTACTGGCGGCGTACTACGACTTAGCTACTATAACCAATTGAAGCCCAAATTAAAATCCATTGAACTTTTCCACTGAAAGATGTTATTTTTTGGGAAATATTTTGACTTTCCATGCCTACAAAAATATTGTTCTATATTAATCGTTAATTTTTAAGCCCAAAACGTTTATGTAGTAGGTTTCAAACTCTTTACGCTCAAGAACGGCGGTCGCTCCCGACATGACCTATGTGGTTCGGGCTGCCTGATTGAAAAGAACAAAAGATTACGCAAACGAACTCATTAATTCCATTTTTTACTCTTTTAAAGTATTATGTGCATGAAACAGTAGCCAAAATTTTAAGGTAGTCATCCACGTTACAGAAGCCAGGTTTTATTTTTTTTTCAAATTTTCCTAGGCCGGGCTTTTACCTGTCCCAGTATTGTCGACTTTTTGGTGATGAATTTCCAGGGAAAATTAGCCGGTATTTAGATGACTTTATCGGTGTTGCATGGCTTAAATAACGCTGAAGCTTTGTATATTTCCAAACAGCTATCCATTACATTGAGCACGATAAGCACGAATGCCAGTTTAGCTGCGGAAATACCTACCCTCGGTAACATTCACATCACTTAGTTCCCAACAATCTAATCTAAGTTCGTGGTTCCCAACAATCGTGGACTCTCAAAGATTAAGGCAGTGAGTTGGAAAGACGAGAAACAAGAGACAAAGTGGCTGTATGGGTTAAAAGTACGTCAACATACTGAAGCCTTACATTTGAAATAACAACCATATTGTTTAACCCTGTCTCTCCTAAATTTCCTACAGATAGCACGGCGGAATGGACGAATTAGAGGATATTAATAAAAAATACCAATAAATAGAAAAAAAGAAAACTAAATTACATATGGCACATTCAAATGGGTCATTCCACCACAATTCGACCAGGTGATTGCCCTCGGGGTAACCGATTTCGACCAAATTTGGCAAATCGTCTTCATTTGATTACAAAATGAAAACCCCAAAGCCATTTTGTAATCCATGCAACGGTTTACGAGATATTGCAATGTTGTAAAACAAGAATTTTACAAAAGCGTCGTCGCATTTGACGGCATATCTCCGGAAAAAAGGAAGATAAAAATGCATGCAATGACTTATTTTAAAGGTATTAAATTGAGAAAGATAATTAATGGATTATTACATAAAATTTAAACAATTAAATAAAGTTTATAACAAATTCAAATGTTCAAATCGATTTTTGACGATGTAGCTATGCCTTCGATTTTCCTCATTTTTTATATGTTGTAGATACAACCCTCCTCTACAAGTTAAAAAAATTTGGTAGGGGTAATATTTCATTTAAGAAAGAAAAAAATTTTTTAGTGAAGGCGTAACGCCGGTCTCCCGCCGCGGCGGCGTCCGGCTCTCGCGCCGAACGTTCAGTAGTCGGTTCTCCAGATCTCATCAGCGCGCTTCCTTTTCCATCTTCTTTTCACCAATTTTAAGTGTATACCGACCCTTTGATTCCCTTTACCCATGTCATTCGCTATTTGCTTCCCACTGAAGTGACCGTCGCTTTAGAATCTAGGATTAGCGACAACATGCTTAACAGCGGGAGCGACCATGGGCCCACCAGCGTCCGTGCTCGGAGAACAATAGACAAACCTCGCCCCGTCTTAGACCTCCAATGCTACTTTCCTCTCTTCCCCTGTCTCATTCTCCTCACATACCCTTTATTTTGTTCCTCCTAGTCTGTCACTCGGGCACTTTCTTTGAAATGTTGCATAGAAATGCCATTCAGCATTACCGTCGATATCTTCTTAGTGATGCAACTGCTTCATCATGTTGTAGCGGTTCTTATATTGAGCCACAGCACCGTCGGAATAGTAAGTTATTCTACTTAAATAATGTACTCTTCTTCGATGAAAAGTTATCAGTTTCGCTTGAAAGGTATAGAATGCACTCGCGTTATGTTCCATACAGTCTGAAATAATAACCAAATTGAAAGGTGCGACTTTATCGCAGGTATTTCTGCTGTAACACGCAAATGGATGTACTGTTTTATGTAGCATTAGTATTTTTCGCGCATCTGACTGAATATTGTTGGGGTCTGGGATAAATCACCTTTTAATTTCTCAAGTGCTTGATTAATACATCGCCAATAAATATTACGCTTCGAATCCCGCCATAGTTGCATTTTCAAAATCTCATTTTTTCCGGATTTTCGTATTTTCCGTGTAATGAGAACCGCGGGTTAAAATAAAAATTTTTTCCTAACGATCTCTAATTTTTCTGGAATAAAGCTTTTGATCGATATATCCGGAGAAAAATAATTTTACTAAATAATAGTTTGGGAATAAATAATCGGTGTCATATTTTTAGACTTGTCCATGAATACATTCATGGCGATAATAATTAGACGGAAAATCTCCAGAAAAAAACAGCAAAGTACCTAATTCCAAGTGACTCGGGTGGGATTTGAATTGGCTCTCGCGCCCCGAACTCGGTTTAGCGTCAGGGGAATAAACCCCCGCCGCCAACGTCGTCCGCAACCAAGTTTGGTGTAAAACCTGGGGGTCTATTCTGAATATCCTCGAAATTTCCGAGTCTCGACAGTGACGAAATTTTGACGTCAAAGCCGCGTAAAATTCAAAGGGGAGCATTCGAAAGTTGAGATTTTTCGAGGAATTCGACGTCACATCCACGGATTTTCCGAGGCTCGACCGCGTAGATTCCTTACTGAATAAGGCCCCTGGACACTCCATCTCTTCTCGTGCGCATACTTGTTCGTAGCCCAGGCCAAGGTTTGGAAGGGGGAGACAGGGAAGAGGGCGGGGAAGTGGCGGGAGGGGACTCGATGGGGGATGGGTGAGTAGATGCGATGGAATTATGACGCAAATCATACTCACCCCTAACTCTAATTTATATTCATCGACTCATGTAACTATTCTTTGAAATGAATTTTGGCACCGAAATCAAAGTGGCTAGGCATTTGAGCTACTATAAATTATTATTTGTAGATAAAATATATTAACTTCATATCTATTTACGCCGCTCTTTTTTTCGATTTCAGCTACTCTACTTATTACATAGATTTTCAATTCACTCCAGGTATTTGTACTGCAATTATGTTTCAAGATTACTTCATATTTTATTAATTCGATTTCCAATCCTTGCTAGGTATTGGCTCTGCTACATATTACTCCAGAGTGCTCCATTTTATTAAATCGATTGTATATTTACTCTACTTTTTTAACTACCATCATATCTGAAGTAATAACAGTCGTCCAAGAAATATTCTACGTAAAACTTGCAAAGTTTTTCTTATTCCTGAACATTATCGAAAAGTTTTACAAAGTTATTGAAATATCAGTATTTAGGTTCGCCCCCACAACAATCTGAGTTTATTTCCTAGGCATTATGCCATTCCTTCACCAGTAGGACAAAATATTTTGTTTCAGGTTCGCGTTCGGGTTCGGTGAGTTGGGTGTTGATGTGAACCTGTTTAGACTTGTCCGAATTAAGCACGACGCCGCGACAGTACAGGCTCTTGAAATCACTAGCGTCAGGGAAATGGAGAGGGAGAAAACGATTAGGTGAATTAGTTTTTTCCCTCTCTTCTTTCTTCCTCCTCTCTTCTCCCTTGAGAAGAGCTACTGCGTCCTCATTCGCTCCTCCCATTCGCTCTCCTTCTTTCCTTCCCTGAAAAGAGTGAGTGCGTCCTCAATATTGCTGTGGAACTCCTCCCATTCGCTCTTCTTTTCGTCGACGCCTTCTTCCTCTTCTTGGTAGCGGCTTGGGGTTGAAGGTACTCTTTTGCCTTCCTTTTCTCGCCCGCCACTTCCTTCGGGGAAGACTGCTGCTGCACGAGAACCTTTCCACTCGATGACTGTATGTTGATTGACTGAAAACTTGTATTTCACACTCAATTCCCGCGCACAAAAGCCGCAAACATCCGGTTTCCGTTTGATCACAATTTCCACAGAAAAAAAAACCCACTTCCGCTCTCAATCTTTTTACCTAAAGTTTATTTCAACATCTTGAGGAATTAGAATTTCGAACAGTTTATCTAGTTCGCTCGTTAATGATAAAAGTCTTTCTAAAATATCAATTGCGGCGGGAGATTTCTTCTTTTTCCGGTTAATCTTCTTCCTCCATGGGTTGTTCGCGGGAGACTCCACGATCAACTGAGTTTATTCGCACGTTCTCTTTGTTTTTTGCGGTGTTCAGTTTCCGCCAACGAACATCAAACTTGTGATTTCGGATGACATTGTCGTTTCTTTCTAACTCCGGAGCCAAAAAATTTCGTAAACAATTTGACGACTATGCAATCGTTCACGTGAGGGTGTGTGAAGATTTGTACGAATTGGTCGAGGGTACGTCCGGTGGGTTTGAAGAAAGCGTACAGGCATCAATATTCTCCGCACAAATCCGATTAGAAATTTTAAAGCCGAATAGAATTCGTATTCAAGGACTCAAATTTAGAAAGAAAGCCGAGTATACCTGACACAAAAGGTTCGATTGCGTAAGAATCGAAATATTCCACACGTCGCGAGTCGATGACATGCGCAGTAACCCAATGTGTTCCGGGACTGTCGGATTTGTCGATATTAATTATGTAAATACCAGGTTTGACATTATCAACGGGCAGAGCATCGATGGCGAAAACACCACGAAAAGGGTCACGCGTGTCTGGATGACGTATGAGGACTCGCTTTATCTCGTGAGTTTGCATCTCTCTCTCCCTCTCACTCACTTATGACGAAAGTAAAGTAATCTCCCTAGTTTTATTAATCAAAATATCTTAATTATATTCCGCATAGATGAGAACGGTTACTGCATTTTCTAGAGGCTTCTTAAAATTTCCTAGCAGGCGTAAATTTCCCGTGCGAGTGGGTGATATATGGATTCTCGTGTCCCGAACCGTCGCGAGTCAGATTCCATGCCATGACGAAGTAGCCGTGTTCAAACATTTCCTTGGTTATTTGGTTTCCACCATCACCGTGATGCAGTCTCACTGCAGCTGGGAGTGAGTCTCGGTACAATTGGCGGTATGCTTGCGTGCAAAACTTTTTGGAACTGGTATCAAAATCAGTCTCGTATCCTCCGCAAGGATATTCTTAATCATCTACGAAGACTGAGCAGTAATACATTCTATAATGATGAAACTTGAAGGGATTTTTATCCCTTTTACCGAGAAAAGAATTGCTCTCTGTCATGACGGCGATGAGCAAATTTGGAATCCTGCCTAATATCAAGTTATCACTGTTGAACATGTTGCTATTTGCGGGAATCGTAAATGTATTAATTTCCACTCGGTTGTACGGCATCTCTATCGGTGTTCCTCCGGACAAAAGTTTTGCGTGAGCCAGCAGAAGGGAAGGGTCAAGTTCGTAATGCGTCGCATAGTATCGCTTCTTCAATTTTCAAAATGGCATCACCATTCTCTTTTTCCATCAAAAACAATGCGGGCTTGGTGAATGATAACTGTATATAGACGTCAACATCATTGATAAACAGCCTCGGCTGATGCAGTACGTCCGCGTGCAGTTTCCCTTCCAATTCCAGCAAGGAACTATTTTCCACCCACTTCTTCCTTTTAACAAAACCTGCGTTGTTGTGTCAATCCTGTCCATGTCACGTCCTTCATCGAGCGATCACCCATCGCAAATCATATGCGTGCGAGCAGCGTCTTCCCCATAATTTAACAATTTTTCCAAATAACTTCGGTAACCATAATATTCCGAGGTTGTCACTCTTTTTCCATTAAAGCTCACGTTACAATTTTCAAACATAGAATGCAAGGTGTTGTTTACGATCCCCGGTTGATTGGCGTCCACACTCGCATAAGCCGTACGTTTAACAACAACAACCTCAAATTAACATTGAGACAGATATCGTTCAGATCGAGATATCTATCTCCATTTCCCTTGATTGAAAATTTCAATTCAGAGTACGTGTCGTTTGCAGTTATTGGTTTGTATGCTACAGTTCTGTATCCAAGAATGCTAGTTTGGACGGGTGTGTTTGAACAGGTCCAAACACGAAGGAATGACCTGATTTATTTTTGCAGTCGTCCGATCTCCACCAGTAATCCAGAAAGACTTGCTATTTCCTCATTTTATCACATATTTATGAGAATATGTCTCTCCTACCACCACCTTTTTGCCCACCCTTCTTCTTTGTTTTCTTACGTTTCTTTTTCGCAGTTTTGAGTTTCTTTTTTGCAGGTTTGATTCTCTTTTTTCTTTCTCCTTTGTTCACCTTCCGTTTTCTTTTGACCCTTCTCCTCTTTGAGATACTAGCAGGAGGCTGAGCATCCATCAATTGCATCGTCGGAACCGTGGGGCGAGGTCTCTTTGCCATGCGCAAGCCTGCCCCTGCCATTATTTCCAATTTTCCTTCCGCTCTCCGCTTTAGATTACGTCCCGCATCGCCAAAACGCGATTGTAATATTTCCTTTCCCGATTTTGTGCCGATATCGGAGAGAGCTCCCACCCCCGCTTTCAGAGCTTCCTCTCCAACTGCCCGCAGTCCAGAAGAAAAAAAAGGTTTCACGTATCGCCACAGTCCAATGAAAAATGATCCCAAACCGTTTCCCCTTTGCCTGAAGTGGCTCACACGATGTAAGGGTCCAACGTCCCCGCCTCTCTGACTCGTAATGTAGTACCTCAGATACCGATCCACATCATTCGACATCTTGATGCATACTAATTACCATAAGATGATATTACTTCATTTTAAAGTGTAACATCGCCGCTGGATCGAATCCATCGATGAATGGAAATGGTTTACCCATTTTATCTGTGAGCAATATCTCAATACTATCAAATTCCTTTCGTTCGATAGGCAAATAATATGGCATATCATTCATGTTTTCACTAACTTTATTAATTTCAACAAGATATTCTGATAGTCTATCTATAGGCATACTGTTGCGCACTGTGTCTATCAAATGTTTAAGCGAGTCAAATTTCTTATCCAATTTCAAGACATGATCCGGGAGGACTTTAACCGACACCTATTCGACCGGAGATTCATATGCTTCCGGTGAAAAAAATTCCACCAAGCCCACCGTCCACTCGCCATTCTCCAGTGAAATTCGATTAGGTAACTTTGTGGGAAAGTGAGCGATTGTATTGTCTGGGAAATAATTACCCGAACTATCGCTGAGAAGCGTGATGTGAAAATCGTTATTCATCCTGGAGTCTTTTCCCAGTTGTTGCCGGCACCCAACTGTTGAAATCGCCACCGTAGTCTCTCCATTTAACTAAATACTCGAGCTTCTTACCCTTTCCCTTACATTTGGGTATTTTTTCAATCTGAAATTCTGTGCTTTCGGACAACCAAATTCGTACCAACTCTTCCCTATAGAATGTTCTTTTTATTTCCTCTCCGTTTAAATCTTCCAATTGGTACGTTGGAACTCTCAAACCTTGCGATATAGATTTAATCCTGAATATTTCCGTGGAATAGTTGGGTGGGTAACCTTTTGCGAATGGATTCCTATCTTTGCTGATTCGGACATGATCACCCACCGCAAACACCGTACCCTGCTCTCGCCTTTTCTTTCTTCCTTGTGCATGCTTCTGCGCCACCGCAAAAGCATTTGAAATGTTCACATTAGAGGGGGGCATTCTGATACTAGAATGCACACGATTGTTATAACCTTGGAGCAGTTTTGGAAGTACTCGCACGTAATTGAACGTATTGTACTTGGTGAAATATTTATACATTTTACTTTTCAGTGTCCTGTTGAATCTCTTCACGACGGATGCTTTGACAACTGGCTGGTTTGTAGTATAAAATTTTATTCCTTGTTTCTCGAGAAATTTCTTAAATTTTCCATTTTCAAACTCCGTCCCCTTGTCACTCTGAACTTTCAATGGTCTTCTCTCCTTGAGAATAGTACGAACGGCCTCGATGACATCTGTAGCTTTCTTATTCTTCAAAGGAGCGGCCCAGGCATATTTCAAAAATATGTCGACGACCGTTAAGAGATACTGATAACCATCATCATATTTCTTCAAATTTCTAATGTCGTTAAGATCACATTGCCAGGTTTCATCGATGTAAGACACGTCATAATAATTCCGAGAAATTCTTTTAATGTTTGGCTTGTGCAAGGTGTATGCATCTTGGGAATCCAGCCATTTCTGAACGTCAGCTTTTGAGAATTTTCTTCCCGAGGCCTCCCACAATGCGTCTCTTGTCGAAAAACTGGCTGGATGGGATGGGTCGTAGTAAATTTTACTCAAGGATGCGAAGTCCAATCCAGAATTTTTCGTTTCCGCCTGTTGGTTGGTGGCGTGTACGGCACCTTTCTCTTTCGTATTCGGCTTCCTCGTCTCGGTTGCGGAGGTGGTGGTGGTAGAACTTCTTCTTCCTCCACCGCGTCGCTGACGTACTCTTCGTCTTCTTTTATCTTCACGTCCGCCAATGTTTCTCCTTGAAGTTGTCGTTCGAGATCGTCCAGTAGATTTTCCATGTTTTATTCCTTTCTCTTGTCTTTCTTCCCATTTCTTTTCAATCTTTGCATCAGTATATAATAACTCCTTTCCTACTTATGCTAAATTACCTGTTGATGCTGACTCACTAGAAAGACTACCTGCATCGAGTATCGGTACAGAAATGGGTTGTTTATTGTCGGAAACGTCTAAATATGAGCTCAATATTCGTTGATAAAGATGCTATTATTGAGAATCTGTAAGGTCTTTCCGGTCTAGAATTTCTTTTATTTTCTTGTTTAACGCTAAGCTTTGGTTTATTCGATCCCTTTCCCCTAGAATATCGTGAATGTCCGAGTCGGGTTTTACCGCGTTTTCCAGATTATTTTCCTTTCTTTAGGACTGGAAGACGCTAAAATGCTGTCAAAATTAACTCGTGGAAAAATATTGTACTCCTCGCCAGCGGAAACTGTATCTAAATATGAATCCAATATTTTTCGGTAATGATGCCATATCTGCGAGTCTAACAAATCTTTCCGTTCTAACATACCCTGCATTTCTTTCTCTAATTTGGACATTTCCTCTTTGATACTCTGCCTCTTTTCATAAGTGGCAGGGTCCACCAGCAAGAATTTCTGAAAACTCGTTATTTTTTAATCAAACTAGCTATCCCACTACCGATTAAGGGGAGTACGGTTCCAAGAAGAGCTGATAAAAATCCTTCTTGTTGGCTGAGCACCTTCCGTTTCCTTTTCAGAGGAGCCTTAAAATAACCTAACTCTCTGATTGCCTCCTTGTATCTGAACAATTTTTTCTCACCCTCAGGCTTATCGTCAGATTCCCGTTCAATACATTTCGGCAACATTCGCTCAAAGTCTTTATGATATCTGAACTCGCAGACTTGATGATAGACCTTTTTTTAGGTGTTGCCTTCTTTATCCGTTTTAAGATGTTAATATTTCGTTTTAATCCATCCAATATCTTTTTATTCATCCTATCTTCTTCCAACGCCTTTTCTCCTTCGTGGACGTTAAACGACTTATCTTCTTCAACGATTGTTAACGGTAGAAGATGTCTAATTGATTCCGCTAAGTTTGGTGGGACGAAAACTTCAGTGATTTCTTTGGGGAAAATGCGAATTCTGTATCGCACGAAATCGTTCGTTTCCTGCGCAAAGTCAAGCACGAAGTAAGCAAATGGGTCCCTTATCACCTCCCCATATACCTTGGTGAACTCCGCTGGATCTTCAGGATAAACTTGACAAGCAAAATATTTGAATTGCGAGCGATCTCGCAGATTTCTAAAGCAAAATATATACTTTGCATTCGACGATATTGTTCGTGAAAAACGGGATTGATAAAAAACATTTTGACTAATCAAAATGACTGATATATTCGAATGATGTGAATCTTAAGTAAAAAGCTCACTAACTCTGTTGTCACTGGAGCAGTCATGCGTCAAATCATCGATTATGTAAAGAGTCTGAACCTTTTCCGGATTCGAAAAGCTTTCAGTAAGTTCCCATATCAATTCGACGTTTGGAATGTCCTTTATATCTGGAGTGCTTCCACTACTGCAGCACCAAACAATTGTTTCTATCTTACCATTCACAAGAGATTCTAAATTTCTAAGAAACTTCAAAACGAATTCTGTTTTTCCACTGCTCGAAGGCCCTGCAATTATACTGTTGAAAGGATGTATTAACTTTATCATCGTTGACTCCGAGAGCGAAAGGACATAAATGGACTCATTTCTCTTTCAACTCAACCTGTTATTATTTCTCCAGCATATCCTCCATGCGAACAACGAGTCCCTTCAAGTCGTCTGTAATGCAGATAACGCTGAGGGATGTTTTGTGGGACAAGGAATCCCGAATAACCCGAGATTATTTTTACCCGCCCTGACGAGTGTGTTATTGAATTCACTGTACTCATACACATTGTCTCCGCGAAAGAAATACAAGATGCCATTTGTATATCTGAATACTGAAGTTATGGCTGAGTGAATTTGTGGATACGTTTTAGTGTAACGAAATTGACTTTTCGCTATAAATAGCAATTCGTCCATTTCTATATAAAATCTCTACTACGATATTTTAATGTCCAGCCTGAATACGTGTTAACTGCCGCTTGTACTTCAGCATTTCGTGGAAACCCAACGGTCGAAGCTTGTCGGGGATAATCCTTCACTAACTGCAAGCTCGGATATTGCACCATGTAAATCGTTTAGTTGATGAATATCACAATATCTCCACTTGGTCTGCGGTAAATTGCGGTAGGTTCAACATCTGGAAGGAATGGATGCCAATTCGTAATGAGTTGGGGGCCAACGATAACTGTTTTTTTCCGTATTTTTCATATCCACGTACCAATACGACTTTATATGAAACAAATACCGCAGGTCATTGAGTATGAGAAACTTTTCTACTTTCAATTTACACAACTCGAGAGGCTGAACATTTTCGATCAACTCCTCCTCCTCCACCCCCTCCTACCTCTCTTCCATTTTTGTTTTCTCCACTTTTACAGGCTGACCATAACGATGTTGTACTGCTTGAATATCATCTACTTGCAAAGAGATACCATTTTGTAATTCATCGTATAGAGGGAACATGACAGCGTTCTTATCATTGGAATGTGAGATGCCTAGCGTGTGCCCGATTTCGTGGATGAGCGTCGCAAGAAGGCTGTATTGTAATTTTGGAAAGGGCACTCTGTATAACCCCAAGTACCATTTCTCATCCTGATCAACGTGAATTTCTAACATCTCACCATTTGCCATTGGGTATTCTGCATGGAATAATATACCACCTTTATCGTCAAAGGGATAAGGACAGAAACCCGGCAAAAGACGCATATTTTTATGAGTATTTATGATAATAATGTCAGGCGTCGAAGAGTCATGCTCAAATTTCAAATTAGCCACTCCAGCCCATTTATCAAATGCTTTCCTCGCCAATTCTATGTAAGTGTGGCTCACCAAGGCGTAATGCCATTTAATCACGTCTTTATTCCATTTTTATGGAGATAATGTGAATGCGGGATCATCAGCGACACCACAATGAGGTTTGTTGACGAATTTCACTGTCTGTTCGTCTATCTCTCCGTCCCCCTGCTGATATTGTAATACTCTTGGAAAATTCTAAGTGACTCGGCAAAGACTTTCGACTTCACACTATCTAGTCCATTTTCACTTACATCATAGTAACCGTATTGTCGCAGATAATCGGCTATGCAATACGTGCGGTTGTTGTCAGTGCTGTCAGCTATGTTAAGCCCTAACTCGGTGAGAAGCAAAACTAAAAGTATGACCCCCCATGATGCAATCGATAAGACGCGAATCACGATGTGGCATTCCTAGCACACTCGGAATAAAACTGATCGTCTTCTTGTATCGTCAGCCTATTTATGCACTTCGGTTTAACTTCATACTCTGATGTAACCCAATGACTTCCACCAGCTCGCTTTCCCTCCAGCCGACGGCTGCGACGTCTAGGCATGTGAGCGATCGCAACTTCTTTCTCCATCCTTTTATCCCAAATTTCCCAAAATTCTTTCCAATCTTTCGGATACATATGGCCTTGAGATTTCAAGCGAAGGCTTATCTTACGTCTTATCACTTTTTCATTGGCAGAATAATTTGACATCTTTTTCAATTCCTTCTTTTTGTTCTCCTCCATCTCGCACGCAAGATTGCCCCTTTGTTTCGTCATTACTTCTTTCCTCGTGCACTCACTCTGCTAGCCAGATGTAGACTGCGCGCTCGCAAGAATTACTCGCTATCGGAGGGTGTGATCCACCCGCCGGAAAAAGCCTTGTCCCAGGTTCGTTTCAATATGTTGATTTTATAGTGCCCCCACGCAAGTGTTTATTCCATCCTCACAAATGTATCTTTTATCGTCATCGACACTCAAAGCAAGTGTGTTTATATCGACTGTGCGAAGCTGATGTCTTTGAGATCGTATTATAGACAACCTTCTAAGCGATGGAACATATCACGTAGGCAGTTAACGCAATCCTCAAATTTTATCGTTCTATCGATCACTACCTTTTTTACCTCTTTCGCACGTTTCCCTTCGGCTTTACCTTGTACTCGGTATGCATACAACTAAACCAACGAAATGCGTCATCACAGCACCTTCGCACTCATCTTTCATCTTGCCAATAACTTTTGCATTCAACGGTGAGTAACATGGGTGTTCTTTGGGATAATTGGAAGTGTCGTAAGAACTAATATCGGTGGATATGTCATCGTAAAAAATCTCGCGTTTGAATCTCTAAGATGAAGCTATTCTTATCCATATACAATAAATGCAAATCGTTGCCATATTTCGCCTTGAGCATATCGTTAAAATATTCATACATGAGTACTTTCGAAATATCTTATACTGCTTGTCCGATATACATCGGCTTGTTCATTTTGATGGTACTTTTTCTTTTGTGCACAGCCGCAAGGTTTTCTGCGAAAATCGTTTGGTCTAGAAACAGGGAGCTGGATATTAGTTTATGCAATCGTTTTTCATTGTTTACAAGTTCAAGGTCAATTCTGTTCCTGATCTGTTCGATCGTTTTCCCGAAAATTGCGTTATTTGAAGGCTTGAACAGGTGCGTGCGATATCAAAGTCGCCAATTTCCGCCTCTGTGAATTGCTCTCAATATACTACTTCCTCCAGGGTGATTGATCAAATTCTATGACTCGGTGAATTTTTTTTCAATGTAAGGCCTGCTGTCAATGCTTGTTTGAGAGCTCTGTAGTGAATTACATATCGCTCTTTATCGGCTAATGTCGTCAGCAACTTCTTATGCTTTCCATTCGGTGGAGTAGCATTCTCGGAGCAAAATGGAAAGTCAGAGTGTGAGTCGAGCAATGTCTTCGGATATTCGAGATCCACTTCTAAAACGTACCCCTTGGGCGAGTCGTCTGCTTTCGCCATTACGTCAACGGTGTCAATCCATCTAAATCCAGACTTCGGAAGAGGCTGAGATAGACCCCAGCCGAACATATTGTTGGCTTGTATGTATGCTAACAAGGAGACATCGCGTAATAGTAACTGAGGACGAAGACAAGACAAATTTTATCTTAAAGTGGAGTAAAAATTCCGGAAATTGGTAATGTCTTTCCGCCCCATGTTCCCGGGTTCGTAAGAAAATTACTAATAAACATTTTCGTCCCAACCAAATACTTAAGATTTCGCGCATCTCGTCACAAGGCGAAATAGCCGAGGTGGTTAAGGCTCTCGGGCCTTCTGTGCCGGGATGTAGCGGGACGACGCGGGTTCGAGGCTCAATCCTGCCTTCATTCTTTTCGCTCGAAATTACTTCGGAAACCACGAAAGATGGCAGATTCCGAACGTAAAAATATTTTCTGGAATTTTTACTGCCCACAGTGTCGTAGACAATTGTGGAGTTTCTATCATTTTCTCGGTAATAAAAAACTTTAATCCCTTTTTTTTGTTTTTCCTGCTCTGTACTCACTCCACAGAACAACTTCTTAAAATTACAAAAAAATCATGAACCTTTTTTGTGAACTCCACTAGGACTGCAAATCAACTGCCCAGGAACAGGATTTTTAAGGATTATAAAGAAAATACTCATTTCCTCTCTAACTTTTTTATTTATTTTTTTGCATTTTTTGTAAATTTTCAAACTCATTTTTATGTCTTCTCTGTGCTTTTGAACTGGAGTTTCTGAAAGGAAAAAAGAAATATTGAAAGTTAATATATCAAAAAATAACATGATAAAGAAATTTGAATATAGAAATGTGTACATGCCTTCACTTTTTACATCTCATCTCTAATCTTGTCCCCGTCCACTTCAATATGAAACCGTTGAGTGGGTTGCACTGGAAATTGTAGAGAGCTATCTCTTTCGGCCCACTGAAGACATCGAGGAATCTTTTTGGAAGACAAGCCTTCCCTAATATCCTCTCCGTCGACCGAATTAGTGCGACCAACACAGGTCCATATTTTCCCTCGACTCGCTACAAATGTACTATTAGGTATGGATAATTCTTACTCAGCTCCTCCTCCTTTAAGAAGGGCGGGGTGTCTGCGTTGACGATGTCTAATTTTGTTGATAATGCTTCCATCTGAAAAAAGACAAATTGGATCAATTCACCCGAAAATATGGTTAAAAGAGTAAATCGTATATGAACAGAAAAAACACATCTAACCGTTTCGAAAGTTGAATGAGTTCTGGCGTGGGCAACGCCCGTAATTCCGCGAGTGGCCGGAAAAGAAGGGTGAGGTGACCGGATACTTCCTGACCGTACTTAGATGAAACTCACTCAAGATGCGCCTTTTAAGAAGCCGTGTCACTTTACATTGGAAAATTATTTTTCCCTAGCATATGAATATTATAATTTCCTTCGTGTATACAACAAAGTATTTTAAACAAAGCTTTGTGAAGAGGATACACACTACGCCAAGAGACTTAGTTGCTGCTCTCATTTTTTTAAAAAAGCACTTAAAGAATTCTCCGCGAGAATGAAATCGTTCGCAGAATTTTCCGCGAGGATGAATATATTATAACTCGCAGTTAAAACATAATGTCACCTAGAAAATGCACTGCGAAGGGAAACTTCAGTTTTTTCTCTCTCGACACAAGCTGAGAGAAAGAGAATTTTGGCGTGGAGGAATTCTTTAATCTTAATGCGCACAGTATGTCAAGAATCTTAAAAAAAAACCGCACAGCTTTTTAAAAGAATGTGTACACAGCTATGTTTAAAGTGAATTTTAAAGAGATAGTCATGTCTCCATCGTGTGCTTGCATTGAATATTATTAAATTATTAAAGAAGTAAATGTCGCTCTCGTCGACAAGTTTTTCCGCTCGTTCCCCTCCTTCCCCTCCATCTTCTCTGTAAGTGAGCGCGCGGAAGAACTTCGCCGAGCCACATTGTCACAATGAACAGCAAACGAGTTAGATACTCTCCGCTGTCACTAAAAACTTTAACCATTATCGTCGTCAATATAATATCGAGAGGGAAAAGGATAGTACACTATCGAATGGTAGATATAGCTGGACGCATGGATGGTCGCTACCGATTAAAGAATATTACAAACTATTGAATATACCGAGGACATTAGTAAAAGATTTGTAGGTGCATAGACCTCTAAACTGGTTGTTGCAACGTCGCCCCAACTACTGACTACCGAATCATGTTTCACCGCAACTTGAAATAACCCCTTTAAAAGATTTGACCAGAGCAAAGTTCACCTCTCTTTCTCTTTTATCCAAGGACCATCCTATTGTACCCTTGATATAATCCTTGTTTCTTTTATACGGTGCAGAATATGTTTGTTTTTTTTCCTATTCTGGCATAGGAAAAGGTTTTTGGAGGCGAGATGGTGACGTGTATTATGGAAGTATTGAATGGAGCTCAGTTTTTATTGTGGTCGCTTATTGTGCGCGGAAAGAATGAGTTTTTGTACCTATCTGTTCGGCAGTGTATCTCTTATTTTATCGCTTCTGTCAGACCTAGAGATATAGTGAGGCGTCATGATAATATTCTCTGTGTCGCCCTGAAACACACCTGTTTTAATTTTCCCAAGCAACCTAAGCCTACCGTATAGCCTCCGAGTCTCTAGGGGCTCCCACCTTAATCCCTCTAAAATTGTGAGACACTATATGTTCCTATGCTCATGGCAGTTTTTGACGGAGCACGCTGCTTGACTTTGTATTTTATAAGTTTTTTTGGTTAAATCTTTATGATCAGGATCCCAAATGCTCGCAGCGTATTCGAGGTGTAGCCTAACCAGACCGAAGTAGAATCTCTCTTTTACTTTTTCATCCGAGGACCTTCCCATTATATACCAAACAAAACGTAGTTTCTTTAATGCCGTGCCGTATATGTTTTGTATGTGTGTTCCCCACGATATGTCAGAAGTTAAGTTAATTCCAAGATATTTCACTGTACCTGAAGATTTTATGTTTACTCCACCCACAGTATAGGTATGGCATTTTTGCGATGACTTTCGCAGGAAGTAAACTGTGGTGCATTTGCTGATATGTAATTCCAACCCCCACTCCTGGCACTGCGAATGAACGTTGTTAAGGTCTGGTGACAGAAATTCAATGTCCACGTCTTCGCTTATTTCACGGTAGATAACTGTATCGTCTGCAAATAATCTTAATTTACTGCTTAATCAAGAACTTTTGCCATTTATATAAATAATTACGAAGTGACTCGTAAAGTTATTGAGGCCGTAACTATTAAGCTTCGAAACCCACCAGGGTAAATATTCACCATCTCATTTCTCTCGGTGATAATCGTTTGATTATAACCGCGGATTATGCTGACGTGTTAAAAGACACGTATAAATATATAAAAAAACTGATTTATCATGAGGATATTCATTATTTTGTCTGGGATAAAACTTTAGAGCTCTATCTCTAGGAAAAAAATAATTAATGAATGTCGTTAGAATAAGTTGTCGGTTTAATATTTTGAGACTCGTCCATAAGTTGTCAATGCAATGGGGAATTGAATGATAAATTCATAGACTTTCAGCTAAAAAAGAAGAGGGAACCGAAGTGTAACGTTCGATACACATAGAAAAAGAATGCCTTTCTAGTCTCGTCATAGTAACTGTCTAGGATTCGAGAAAATGTGAGATGTTTCCCATTAACAATGTTTCCCAATGTTGGAATTCGATACAAATTGGACACAAAAATAATGCAATGAGCTCATATACGCCGTACTAGCAAGTATTTGTGAGTATAAGGCATATTTCAACAAAAAATGTTTCAAAAGCGAAGTTAATACGTGCTGCTCGACGCGATTCTTTCGGGTAAAGTTTTACATAGTCGAAATCATTCTCGTATTGTGAAAACCGATTTCAAATCGTGCAAAATATTGAATTGAGGTCTACGTAGCATTAGTATTTTTCGCGCATTTGTCTGAATATTGTTGGGATCTGGGATAAATCACCTTTTAATTTCTCAAGTTCTTGCTTACTACATCGCCAATAAATATTACGCGCCGAATCCCATCCTAGTTTGTTTTCACCACCTCATTTTTTTCGGACTTTCCGTGAAATGAGAACCACTGGTAAAAAGAGACTGATTTTTTTGAAACGATCTCTAATTTTTCTGGGATAAAGCTGTGAATCGATATCTCTATAAAAAATAATTTAAATAAATAATGTTATGGGAATAAATTATGGGCGTCATATTTTTAGACTTGCCCGAGAATAAATAATGAAAAAAATTATTAAGTACCTCATTCCAGGTGACTCGGGTGGGATTTGAAGTGGCCCTCTCGTCCCGAACTCAGTTTAGCGGCAGGGGAATAAACCCCCGCCGCCAACGTCGTTCGCAGCTTTAGTCGGTGAAATACCTGGACGCTTCCATCTATTCTCGTGTGCGTATGGATGAAGGGTGACAGGGAAGCGGGCGGGGAAGGGGCGGGAGGGGGGTCGAATGGGCCAGGGTTTTGAGCTGGTGCGATGGCATTATGAAAAGATAAATGCTCATCCCTAGCTATGCTCATATTACTCGACTGTCTCACCAAGGCTTTAAAATGAATTTTGACCCTGCAATAAAAGTGACTAGGTATTTGAGATACAATAATTTCTAAATTCTAGGTTACTTAAATCAACTACATTTTACTCTTTGAAGGTATGTTTGCAGCTTTTTTTTTCAATTTCTGCTACGCAACTTACAGCATCGATTTTCAATTCACTCTAGGTATTCGCAATGCTATAATTTAATAAGAATACAATCATCGGCCGTTCAATCCTAAAATTAGTTGACAGCAGTCCTTCACCCTTCCATATTTAATGCCAGCTCTCTTACCTCCTGGTATCTATCCCTAAGAATTATCTTCTTCATTTGTTCCATGAGCTTATACCTGGGTCTTCCTCTGGGGGCTTTTCCCTCCATGTTACCTTCAGTTACATGATTACAATGTATTTAATTAATTCGATGTTCAATTCTTGATATGTTGGTTCTGTTATTACTTCAGAATGCTCTGTATTTTATTCCATCGATTATATATATAAAGTCATAGTTTTTAACTGCCTTGATAACTGAAATACTATTAATTGTTTCATTCGCACACTAAAAGAATTCGTAATAAAATTAAGTGACGCGTATGAATCCTTCATATAAATCATTTCATAATACGATTGGTACTTCACTCGCTTCGAGAATAATTCCGAGGATTGCGCTTTCGTGATTTGTTTGGTCTGATCCATCAAAATCATGCAGGGTTAGAATTGAGATTAAGAATTGAATAACTGCGGTCATATCATAACAAATACCGCGATAAATGCCCATCTGACATTTGTTCCTCTATCATTTTAAAATTAATGCGACCTACTTTTTGCATCGATTTTCAGTTCTTCCTTATTATATTTATACGCATATCGATTTAAATTGGTGCTAATTTTCCTGCTACCATTTATTATTGATTAATTTTTCTGATTTAGACTTTTATTTCTCGGCTAAATTTAGGTATTTACTTCATAGATGTTTTACATTCCGTGTAAACTTGTGAGTTACTCTCTCCCACTTGACTTCCAGCTAGTCGGAAGTCTAAAATATAAAGTTTGTATGCATGTACTTATTCGCTTTTTCAGCTATCTAAGAACCTTATCTTTGAATGAGGTAGTTGGACGTAATTAGAATAACGCAATCACTTGTTAGAGTCAAATGTGGCTATTTCACTTCTAATTTTCATGGGGATGGCGTCATATACAAAAAAATGTTTATTTCTACAAATCGTTTTTCGGGTCCATCTGCCAAATTCACGATAGGAACTAAGATTTAGGTTCCGAGTTGGAGGACCCAAAATATGTAAAAGGCTTCACAATGTCTTAGAATTGGCTTTCATTTGATTTTTCCGTCGTTTATCTCTTGGGCGTAGTTGGGGAAGGAGGGGAAGGCTAGACATCATTCTGTCTGCATTATTATGTCGTTGTATTGTGTAACATTTTGACTTCACCATAGTTGTTACGAGCAAAATCCTCTTCTTCGCAGAGTACGAACTATTGGACAGGGATATTAACCTCGAGGACAACAGAAATGCGCTAGAAAAAGACCTAGATCCAGAGCTAAAAACCTATATACGCCTATTTTCAATGAAGTACCAAGTATTCCCGGCCGACGGAGGTGAAGATCCATGTTACCGCCATAATGCTCTTCACCCTCCATTCAACATCAGGCCGATTTCAATGTAATAAAGAGTTGGCTATCATGGCGCAACGTTCAACAACTCCTCCTCCAAATAAAATATCCCCGAAGATGATGAAAAGCTTTCTGTCGGTCCTCAATCGCCCTCTGACGACCGTATTAAATGATTTAATCATTTTAAGATACCCCACGGTATGGAAGAGAGTGATTATCCTACCCCTGCCGAAGGTTCCCTCTCCTTCGGAACTCCCACATTGCTGACTAATTGCTTTAGCTAATGCCCTTGGTAAAATATTCGACCGAATCATTCAATAACAGCTTACGGCCCACAAGTAATAACCTAAAAACAGGCTTCCAATCAGGCTTTGGGCCAAGCTGTAATACGCAAATGGCCATACTGGTAACAATGAAAAGACTATAGTAAATTTCCACACTGTTAAGTACCGACCATGGTTTCGACACTTTATGACATTCTCAAGGACCTTGAGAATGACCTCATGTACTTATTAAACAGTGTGGAAATTTATTATCGTCTTTTCATTCGTACCAGTATGGATATTGAATATTTCCACCAAGTTACGCCTGAAACTCTTTCATATGGCTCCGGCAGGGATCCTTGACCATCTGCGGAAAGCAGTGGACAGAAGACGATCAGCGTTACATCTACATACTACCCTGCGAGCCGCCGCATGGGCGTGTGGAAGGGGGTATTAGGTCAATAACCGAGTAAAGATATAAGTGATTAAGTTTTTGGAGGCGAAATGGTGACGTGCATTATGGGAGTGTGTTTAGAGGAGCTCAATTTTTATTGTGGTCGCTTATTGTGCGAGGAAAGAACGAGTTTTTGTACCTATCTGTTCGGCAGCGTATATCTTACTTTATCGCTTCTTTCAGACCTAGAGATGTACTGAGGCGTCATGATAATATTCTTTGTGTCGCTCCGAAACACGCCAGTTATGAATTTCTCGAGCAAACTAAGCCTGGCGTGTAGCCTCTGAGTCTCTAGGGGCTCCCAGCTTTATCCCTCTCGAAGGTGTGAGACACTATATGTTCGCTTGTAGCATTTTTTTATCGAAACGGGCTGCTTTTCTTTGTTTTTTATTTATTTGTTTGGTTAACTCTTTATAACCAGGCTCCCCAATTCTCGCAGCGTATTCGAGGTGCGGCCAAACCAGAGCGAAGTAGTGCCTCTCTTTTACTTTTTCATCCGAGGACCTTCCTATTATACGCTTAGCAAAGCATAGTTTCTTTAATACTGTGTCGCATATTTTTTTTCGCTTTAGTGATAACATGTGATTTGGCAAGAGCCTATTACTCTGTTCTACATCACTGCCTCCTCTCCGATATTCGGAGAATAAATGTTGACCCTAATACGATAGCGTGGGTTGAGGATTACATACATTCCCTCCAGGGAACCCCGCGGGTGAGGGAGGGTCCTCGGCAAAGCTGACGATCCCATTACGCCGGAGTGGGATTTGATGAAATATGATCGACAGTGTCATAGAATAGATCTGCAACTGTATGTTATTAAAAAAAGAGAAACTGTTAGTATTTATGTATTCCTCTACTACATGAACTCGCCGTCATACAAGAGTCATGCCGAAAGTGATACTACTAGTATTACTATTAGTAGTCCTATATACTAAGAATCAAAATATTATTACTTAAGTACTTACATCAGTGTTACGTTGCTGACAGAGAAACGAGCATTAGAGATTAAATCAATTAACTATACCATATACAGAATAACCTAGTTCAACGTCTCATTTGAATCAATTATGGTTCATTATCGATCGCGGGAAAAATGACATTTTAAACCTGACGGTTCTGCTAACATTTTACCCAATTTTATTCTCATGGCCTATTCTATCATAGATGTGAACGCCGGATTTGGTGACATATTATTGACGTCGTCAGAAAAAAAGATCGGCATCATTGCTTGTGCATTTCTCAAAATAGCCGTTTGATAGCGGTAAATGTATTCCATTGCATTGATATGCTTAGCTCTCGAGTGAACAGCCACGAACCCATGAAGTGACGCGTAGGGATACATTTAGAGGATATGGAGGGTCTAAAGGGTTTTTTACGCGAGGCACTTCATTGCACACTTTGATGCGACGAATTTACATGTACGCTAGCACGTATTTATTCGAGGGGCAATTTCCCCATCTTTTGTTTACTAATTCCCGTATGCATTCTTGCAATTCATCCTTTTACGCGACGCAATTTCCAATGCACATCAAAAGAAACATCAAATAGTGCAATTAGGAAGGTTTCCCAAAAAGTAATTCCCAATAGTTTTTTCTCAAAAACAATTTATTCCACAGAAATGAAAGGGTCACATATGAAAGAATGTTTTCCCTCCTCTGTCCACTTTTCAAAGTAGTAGTGAGGTAAAGTACCTACTTAATGGCAAATTTTTTAAATGTAATGGACAAAGAGGAGAAATTACGAAGCAATTTACATTCTTTCACGTCATTTGTTTGTTCCAGACTGGTGATCGCGAGCCTAATGTTGCACTTTGTCCTCTGCAGAGTTGACAAAAGTGGTGTAAGAGTCCTCCGGTGTAAGATACGGTAGCGTCGTGATAACCTGATAAGGCTTAGATATCAATGGAAATGCGTCTCTCGATATCCGTTTCAACGCTCTGACTTCTGTTATTAGGGAGTGAACAAAAGTGGGTAATTACGTTTTGGTCAACCCTTGGAAGTGCCTCGCGTAATACGGCCTTTGCAATTAGCTCGGGAGAAGGGGAGTCGGGTGAGGTTAGGTAGCGCTGCGATACAAATAATTGAATAGGGAGATCTCTTGAGTCCGCTGGATGAGTTCTCCGGTCGAGAAGGGGCGAGTGCCGACAAGGGCCTTCGCCAAGCTCCGGCGAAGACTGAGCCGCCTCTGGTGGGAGGCGGGCGGAGCGGAAAGTTAAACGAGGATAGAAACGCACCCGTTTCGGGAAGGGAAGGAGGTTAACTTACCAAATGACAAAAGTCACGACCGAAGACGAATATCTCAACAAGGACAGTGAGGCAGCGGTTCGCTCGAGCAACTGAGTCATTCTCTACACGTCACAGTACTCACTTAAGCCTCAGGCCAGGGCGTGCCGATTCCGATTTAGTCCCGCTCGCCCCACAGCCCGGTTGTCATGGAATTCCACGCAAGCCGTGCATTCAACTGCTGAACTAATGTCATAGGCGAGAGCGGGCTCGCAAAGCTGCACGGGTGTGACGGGAGACCGTGAGGCTGGTCACTCCCAACCCGATTCAGGTGGACTTAGAAGAGCTTCCAACATTAATATTCGTAGTCAATGCTTTGGGTTTCATTACCGTCGTTTTTGCTTTCTAAGTAACATGCATTTATTTCGTCGCAGACTATCTTCCTTTGCGATCGGTAAAGCGGGTTCGTGATGCCTATGTTTGAGGTATACACCAACGTCCTATGGGAAAAAGAAGACGTTCTAGAGTGATCACTGAACGTAGTCACATTTCGCAATAAAGTTGACATGAGGTTTATCATCTTCAACTGATATTCTGCCTACTGGCATGTCCCAAACACCAAAGCGGTCTCCAATTCGTCCTGTCCCTGGCCTCTTTCTTGGTTTCCTTGCAACTTCTATTTATCATCTCTTCATCTGTCATTTTCAGCCTTCTTCTTCCTCTCCTCTTTTCTCCCTCCTCTGTTCCCTCGACTGCTTTATTTAAAATCCCCTTCCTCTTAAAATACATCCGATCCAGTTTTCCTTTCTCTTCTGCATTGTTTTCAGTACTGTTTTTTCTTCCCTGACTCTTCCCAGCACCTCCACATTTCTTACTCTATCCACGCATTTCACTCTCTAGCCTCCTCCAATCCCACATCTCAAAAGCAGAAATCCTATCCTTCTCTCTCCTTCCCACAAGGTCCACGTTTCGCATCCGTACAACAAAACACTCCACGCATAATGTTGCACCAGTCTCTTTCGCAGGAGGTTAGTGCAGGTAAAATTTAATTTAATAAGGTTATTTTTTTAGGTCAAAGTTTCTAAATTCCATTTCCTCCTCCAAGGAAGGAATTCGCACAATAAAGACGTAGAAATCCATGAGTTGGCCACATCAAATATTTTTTACAATGCCATAAGGGACTTGGGGTGGTTTGTACGAAATATCATTTCACCCAGAATTCAATGAATGTGGTCTCACATCAAAGAAAAAAAATCTCACCCTTCCAAAGATACAAAAATTACATCCCCTTACCAAACCACTTTTCGAGATTTTTGACGAAAAATAGCATCCTTTTTACATTGGAAATGGTACGTATATGCACTCCAGAGAAACCGTTTTTTAAATGAGGAATTTCTAATAAATACATCTCATAAAAAATTAACATTGTGTATACAAAGTATGCAGGCCAGCCACAAATACGGAAGTGAAAATATGTTGAAATCACCATGGGAAATAATAGGCCTGGACCAAGAATCGAACCACGGACCTTTGTAATGGAATGTTGGGACAAGAATGTTAGGAGGGCTAGGATGCTAGAAAATATTAAAATGGAAATAGATAGAGGGAAGTTAGATGCCTTGAGACTGTGCAATGTGGGAACTATTGGAGTGACACATAGTTACAAGGTAATCTATAGCGATGGAGATGAGAGTCAACGTGGGGTAGCTATGGTATTGGCAAAATTGGAGATGAGAGTAGGAAACATTGAACAGGGTTAGAGACAAGATAATAGGGGTAGAAATAAAAGCACACCTGACAAATTTCGTATTAGTCCAGGGGTACATCAGAGTCCTGCAACCCAGGCCCGACACTGATTTCCAACTCTGTCCCACAATTTCCGACTGTCCAAGTGATGATTCAGAACTGGTGAGTTTAAGAACGATGCAGAGAATATTAACATGACGCCTCACTTCATCGCTAGGTCTGACAGATGTGATAAAATAAGAGAGAGACATTGGAGAACAGGTACAAAAACTTGTTCTCTCCGTGCAAAATAAGCGACCACAAAAACTGAGCTCTGCATAATACACGTCACCATTTCACCTCCCAGAACCTTAAATCTTTACACTGTTGGTGACCTAACACCCCCTTCGACACGCCCATACAGCGACTCATGCAGGGTAGTATGTAGATGATTGGCCTGACCTGATGGAAGGTATGTCTGACAGAGCCTGCTACAACTTGGCCTGGCAGCACGAATAGGGAAGGGCTTCAGCCAGATTCAACTCCCATGCAGGCCATTGAGCCGGGGAAAGCAGGGAGTATACAACTGCCACTATCAGGGCTTATCTTAGGGACTCATCATTGACTATGCCTCCACATTATAGCCCAGTAACAGCATTAGCAATGGGTTCCTTAATAGGATTCCCAGACAGTAAGTTTTAACCCCTCAAGCGTGGAGGACCTTTAATTATATCCCATCCCACAGGCCGAAGGAGTTTTAAATGAATTCGCCTTTTTGATGTCCTATCATTCAATAATTTATAACTTTCAAGATATTTTATCATTATTGTTGAAACTTTTTGTGAACCAGCATAAATATTACGTTATTACCCTCTAATTATTAAAAACATTTTTGGTGAATATTTATTTTTTATTGTTCTCTGAATAAAACTGATAATTTTCAGTGTTCTAAGTATAACAATTTTTTTGTTGAATATAAAGTAATCTTTAATATTTAAAATGCATTTTTTAAATAATTATATGCTAAAATTTTGTAATAAGGTATTAAGGATGTCATAATCATGAGGATACTTTCGATATGATAACCCATCTCGTTAACATGAAAATTCAATACTTTGTCCATTTCTTCTGCTCTGAGATATTATTATCCAATAATTTCATGTAGAAACTCACTTTTTTTGGTTAAAACGTTTATATGGAAATATTTAAATATGACTTTACCTTAGTAATTCTGCTTCGTGTGATAAGGCTCGACGCAATCCAAGCACAAATCCACCCCACATGGTACATACTGCACATCTCTTTTGGGGCTTTGCTTTCCCAGTTGCCGGAATTCTCTTCAGGAAATGCCTCTCAGTGAGTCGTGACCAGGGCTGGATTTAGACTTGATAAGGCCCTAAGCTATTTGAGATATGGGGCCCTTTATGAGTCCAGATATTCTATGCCAGTGCCAATTATGATTTTCGGATACCTAGAGGGTTAAATTGAATTACAATTAAGAAGTATATTGATAATGAAATGATAAATCTTTAACTTAAAATCATTTTTATTCATAACAAACTTAAAAATGCAAACTCTGGTAAAAAGAAACAAAAGTTCTTTTAAAAGGCACAATTTACACAGGCTTATTATCTAATCTCTTGAAACATGTTATTAGGATTAAGGAATTATTTAACACTAAAATATTGTCTTTCTTGCCTTTGCTACAGCAATGTCACTTATGACATCATCAAATGATACACTGCGTAGTTTGTCTCTTTCTATGCACATGAGACTGAGGTGTATTTAAGTATATGTATATGACAACTGCTCTCTCGGACAATTTTTTTGGGGGCCCTAAGCTATAGCATGAGTAGCTTATACGTATATCCTGCACTGGTCGTGGCACTAAATTGTCTAAAGTGACGGCCTGGTACACATTGTCCGTAAGCAGCTGCATATTTAAAAAATATTCCCTCGACCAGCTGCACACGAAATGATAAGTGGTCCAATATTTTATTCGTATTTTCCCTGTGTATGACATATGAATTTAGGACTGCTGTATTCAATAGTCTCCCAAGTAACTTCATATACCACTTATTGTGGCATTTCCTTTCGATAAGGTATGTATTCAATAACTGGTCCTTGAGATCCATGCCACCTATAAATCTGTTATAGTCGAACACACAAATAGGCTTCTGGGTTTCTTTAATTCCTTTGCATATTTCATTTCATCACTGTGGAATGTGGAGATCACAGAGACAATTTTTTGTCATACCATTTGAAAACAACAACATAGTGTTGTCCATAAGTTTCGTCCCTCTGAAGTTTCTTGTCTTTCACGTATTTTAGGACATCCTTTCTGTTCAACCTCAACGTTCCAACAGAATCAGTTTTGTATCTACTTTTCAGTAGTAAGGCAAGAGTAGGAGAGTTATAAAAATTGTCCATCCAAATATGGCATCCTTGACTTAGCAGCGGTTCTATCAGGTGTAGAACTATTGATGTTGCCTTGTTAGCGTTGTCTGGAGTGATTTTCGAGGGAAATATAGTATCTTTACCGGTGTACACCAGAAAGGACCATAGGTAGCCGGTATATGCATCACATAGGTCTTGATTCCCAACTTTGATGCCTTCAGAGGAATATATTGCTTGAAGGATGGCCTGCCCTTCCATATTGTCAACGATTCATCTATTGAAATGTTGTGATTTGGTAAAAAATGTGTCTGAAATTTTTCAATCAGATGCACAATTACGAAAAATATTTTTTTCTTAGCTTCGGAGAACTCCATTGATCTTTCTCGTCATTGTTGTGGAAATGAAGAAATTTACAAATTATCTCGAATCGGTCCCATGAAATCACATCTCCAAAACCTGGAGTCGATATAACTCTCTTTGTTGAAAAATTAGCATGAAGTGTTGGCTTCTACACAATTCCCATGAGCATGAATATTCCCAGTGTTATGTATAGTTCTTCTACTGTGACAGGTTTCCAAGCAGTCATTCTTGATTTCCTTGAAAGTGAGGACTCACCGGATGAAATCTGTTGCTCAGCATCAAGAATTGTTTCTAGATCAATGTTCTGAATGAATTCTTCATAAAAAAATAAGTGAAAAATATCTAGGGCATTGGAATGATTTTTTGCTTTGCCTTGAGGTCCGAAACCACCAACAAATATTTCCCTATTACCTGAATAATCACTCATACTCTCCCACACAAAGCTTTCTATTTCATCAGTATCCTCAACTTCATCGTAAATAGGCATGCATCAATTTCAGAGCGATCATTGATGTAATTTTCTCCATCACTTTCCTAACTTACACTGTCATCAGAATCACTTGCAAGCAATATTTCAGTTATTTCATCGTCACTTGGAATGGGTACTCTTTTTCTGCTTGCTGAAGCCATTACAGGGAACTTATTTATAAAAATAACCACAGGAACAAAGCACACGGGAGAAAAATGACGTCACACAACATGATATGACACTGCGCACCAGGAAAGGTTCCAGAGGACTAACGCTTGGTTTCTAGACTCCTTCGAGTGGCGATTAAATACCTCGAAGGGGCCCAGTTTATGCTGTTTTGAAGGACTCTTCTGAAGGAAGGATCTTCAATGATTATTATGAAAGATGGAGCAAAGAAATGCACAGCTAAGTACGTGGCCCTTTCGCTTAGGACTGACGAGAGGAAGCAATCATTCCGAGGGCTGAGTTGATATAGCACAAGGAACGAGAAGGGAGGGAAGTAATCGAGAAGATATTCCATCTCATGCTGAATGAGCTGAACCCACTAGACGTCTCAGCAGCATAAAAGGCAGCTGTTTTCAAGATGAGAAAAGTAAGAAGAAACATGAGGATTTTGAACTCCATATTCATTAACTAGTGAATTTAGAAGGAATTTAAATCACAACATTAAAAAAAACCTGAAGACTTTAAAATATTATGAACGCTATATTGTATAGATAAAACATACGTTGACAAAATAGAGTAAATTGGTGAATTTAAAGTGCTATTTCTGACTGAGAAAAATTATTAGCTTCAGACATACAGGGAGCATACTGGGTACACATGACAGCGGCATACTGTGATTTAATCATGCGTACTGGTACGCAGGACGGTGTTGAGGGGTTTAAAAAGAGCAACAATGTGGCTATCGTGTATCTTAATCACAAATACAATATATACCTAACAATATAGGAATAGGAATGCATAACACTTACAAATAAAGTGCATAATAATAATTACTTCTAAAGAAACCAAAATAATACCTATTTCAAATGAGTAGTTCCATTGAAGTGCAACTTAAAAGAAAACTCCTGATCTGACTAATGAGAATGGAGTTTAATGAAGGACAAACAATATTGAGAGCCCAATAGGTTTCAAACAATATTCAGCACACATTTTCCAAGAGATGGATAAAGAGACAAAATTGATAGCTAGGCAAATTATATGGCTTCCAAGGAATGAATAGGAAACATACACAAATCATTGAAACCCATAGGAAAGAGGAAGACCACGAACATGTTGGTTTGAGGACTTTATAAAAAAAAGGGTACTGCGATGGAGGCCGAGAGAAAAGGAATACTGTAAAAATAGAAAAAATTTGTATCTCTCTTATTCTATTGAATAATCTCAATATCTCCTAAATAAAAAAGATAGATTTAAAAAAGAGAGTAGGCGCAAAGGAAACCTCATTTCATAAGGATAAATATGCAGAAGCACAAAAAGTTACCGATGTAAAACAATGACTATGAAAAAATTAAAAATAGTGAATAATAGAATATGTTTACCATTACTATCATTTCAACCAACGACGTGATATTATCACCATTGTAAAAAATGTTAAATAGAAATTATGGGGTATCTACATATACTATTTGTCCTTTCATTTAACACCATTCTCATTACAATTCGTAACTCAAATCAAGAGTTTTCAGTAAAATTTCACTTAAATGGAACTACTCTCTTGAGATAAATTTCTGGTTTCCCTAATAGCATTAATTATATTTTACATTATTTGTATTTGTCATGCATTCCTGTAGCCAAGGCAAGAAAGTCATAAACTGTTAGGGTGCATAAGAATTTTGCCATTAAGACATATGAGTCCCATTGTTGTTCTTTTTTAAAGCTGTGTAGATATGAGGGGGAACATACTAAAGGATTTTGAAATGTAGCTCATTAATTTGGAAGTCAGAGTTATAGACCCAAATAATATTTCCCTTCCTTTTAAGTTCCCTCTAGCTCAGTTCACCTGAGCCATGATGCAAACTTAAAAGTCTCACTTAAAGCAAAAAACAGCTGTATACTTGATGATGATACATAAAGTCTAAAATAGGCTGGAACTGTCACCAGAATGAGAGAAACTTTGGTTTTATATAGTAGCAGTCTTAGTTGCTACCAATAGTGTAGTTAGACAATAGATTTAAAAATGTGAAGGCAACATATAATGACGCACCCACACAGATGTGCACATTGGTCATGGATATATGGAGAAAAGTTCTCTCCTCTAGTTGTCAGCCAAGATATTGGGTAATTAAGAAAATAGAAATGTCACTTTTTCAAAAATTTATGTTAACAACTGGCACCCCCATCTTTGGTGGACTGGTTATACACAAATACCCATAGAAGCAGTTCATTTTTAACAATTATATAGGAAAATGGAAAAACATTGGCTTCCCAAAGTACCTTCTTAACTACAGGTCAGTGTAAAATGTTTGAAAGAAACCACTTTGTAAGAAGATTATACACCATAAACAAGAGTTGGCACTAAAAATGAATTAACAATGTAGGTATTCCTCCCATATTTAACTCTAGAGGAAAATACTAATTATACAAACACTGTAGGTTATTAAACTAACCATAAAAATGTTCTGAACAAAAATGTAATAAATGAGACTCAACTTGATAATACAAAGTATAGATAGAAAGTTGGTAATCAACATGTATTAAAAGACTCCACAGACCCTTTTGATTTCCCAGAATCTTAAATCTCTCTCACTGACCATGTCCACTCATCCAAGGGCACATAAACAGCATTTCAAAAATTTTCATCTTTAACCCGCCTCACAAACTTTGTAGCTAACCCAGGAATAAATTACCATCGATGAAACATCAATCAACAAACACTATTGTCCTGCTCTTGAAATGTCACTGACAGTAATGAACTTATCTTCCTTTGCCCATTAAAACACTGAAAGGACATAAACTGTAAGATCCTTAGTTCCAAAGCTAGAGACCCATAGATGCACAGTAAAACCCCTAAATTGCACCGCCAAATTAAGAGGGGGCACACACTAATGCTTCCTCAAGAAACTCGTAAAGATCTTATGACACTCAAAAATATTTGCCACAGTCAAAGAGAGAACGAGCCAACATTGTAATATAATGAAAAAAATAATGCAGTGCATTCCACAGTTTTATAAAAAGGAACCATCCAATATTTCCACTGTTAACTTTCATTTACAAGTCCTTGAAAAAAGGAATTGAGTCATTTTTACGGACGTAGAAGGATGAGCACAACATCAGTTGAAATTTTAGTTGGCCAAACAGTTATTTCATTATGTAGAGTTTTCAGTGGAGGAAACCTAAGTCAGGGCAATGTATTGCAGTTGAAGTATGTGGGTTGATTTAGTAGCACTAGTGTTGGAGTCAAAACATTTGATTCCATCATGCTGAGCGTTTTCAATGCTTAGTGGCTTGCAAGGCAAAGGGTTTACTGTGAACATCGAGGCCACCAATATTTTGAGCACCATTACCCTGTGACAACTCTTCCATGGATGGAGTCCAGTTGAAATGGATCTATGTGAAAATAAGCCTCTTCTCATGGTAATAGAATTCACATGTCGACCGACCATCTTGCCCCCCCACTCCCCTTCCCCCACCCTGCCCCCCCACCTCCTCCCCCACCCCCAGACTCATCCCCCTCCGTCCTCAGCTGCGTTTCCTCCTCCTCCTCATCGTCCTCCCACTCCACCACCAAGTCCGCCTCCTCTTCAACGTCGTCTTCATCATCATAGAGGGCAAACTCCCCATCGGATGAGTACTCATCAGTGTAGTCATTGTTGTTGATGTCATCCAGGCCAAACATGAAAACTCCCTCCCCTCCCACCGCTGCCTCCTCCCCTTCCTCCAGACCAGAATCTTCAAGAACCGAGTCCTCGCGCAAGGGCAGTTTACTCTCATCCTCCTCACAACCATGTCCGCCAGCCTCCATTGCTGTTTTGACTACCACTTCTTAGACACGTCCACGTAGTCACCGTCGGCAATGTTGTAGCCCTTGATGGGAGGGGTGCGTACTGGGCCAGTCGCCTCAAATGGGACGAGACTTTGATCAATCTGTAGGAGAGGGAAAATTTTAGGTATCAAGACAAACCAGAAAGATTATCACAAGGGAAAACCCCATAAGAAAACCAAGGAACAAGCACTTACACATATATTAATTTTAGTTCTACACACATTTCAATGGAAACAAAAAAAAATTCTAGAGCTAGAACACATGGAATCCTTAACTTTGAAGTTGCAAGTTATTGGATGGTAGAAGTTTAACTGATTGGTAATAGATACTAGCTCGACCCAAGTAAGGATTCACAATAAAAAAAACAACCATTGCATTCAAAGAAAATATGATTTCCAAAAAAGAAATGGTAGATGAAAGCATTTCCATGGAGATTAGCACTGATTAACTCATAGGCATGAACAATTGAAAAGCTAGAACAGAAAAGAATGGAGGCTCTAGTACAATAGTGCTGAAAGTGGATATTGAAGATAAAATAGATGATAGAATAAAGTATGAGAAAGGCACAGAAGAACAGATGAGAAGAAAACCATAAGGAAAATCAACCGGAGGACAAGGTCCTAATGGGTAGGCAATACTTAGAGACAATAAGTATGCAACACAAGAGAAGGGAAAGCTATACCATGATCAATGAGAGACATATGAGTAGGACAGCTAATAGAGGACACGATAAGATAATTAATGTGCATATGTACATATTTTACTGGTCAAAAGCATTCAGAAAATTGAGAGACATACATGCAATACACATGGATCAAGATCCATGTTAATATTACAATGAGGAAAAGGAGGTGTACTTTTTCCAAACCCCTATAAGAAGAGATTCCTTTCTTGAAGGATGACACCACATCTACAAAGGTGTAATATACTATGTATCATTCAGAATTCTAGTATGTTTCAAACTTCAGCAGTTTCTTCAATTGCAATGAATTTAAAAATGAAAGTAACCCAATCAAAATAAGACACAATTTACTTTATAATAGCTCTTTTAGTTATGTAGAAAGGTGGTTCAGAGAGCTTTGTCAAATCAGCCTCCGGCCCAGCCAGGTTTTCCGAACAATTAAAACACCGAATTGAAACAGGCAAAGTTAAACAGGTGTAAATTCCGAAAAAAATCAAAGTAATTAATGAAAGTGGCAAGCGATACAAAACACACCATAAATTGGGAACTCCTTAGACATGGAATAATTACATCAGATAGGCATATGTACGTCAATGGCAACTCATGTCAAAATACACACCTTGATTGCTTCTAAATAAAGCCTCTCAGATACACTTCTCAGTTCGTCCAATGCCTTTTGCTGTGAAAAGACGACACGATCGATCATCTGAATGTCAGCAAGTTTCTGATCGCGTTTGTATTTGGTCCACTCTTTAAAAAGTAATGCTCTTCTTTCTTCCTCTTCCGGAGATATAGGTGGCAAATTTCGGGTGCGTAACCTAATAATAAAGAAGAAATAAAAATATAAACACATGCCTTGCATACCCTAAAATTCTTGAATTGGTCCATAGAAATCAAACTTACTGTCTTTCGTCAATAAGTTTCAGCGGAGTTTCCACCTCTTCGATGGGCTTTAACTGCCTAGCATTTCTCTCCAACCTCCGGATTTGCTTCTCCAACCTTTTCTTCTTTCGCTCTTCCCGCTGTTTTAATACTTGCGGGTCAAGTCTTTTTTTCTTCTTCAAAGGCTCAGCACTGAAAACCAATTACAAAGTTAATAACGGGGCATGAGGCAAACATGAGAAGACGCAATATCTACAAACTGTATTCAGTAGACTTACTAAAGACACGCAGTTGATCGGAAGAGGAGTGGATTTGTATTAAGCGATATATTCCTGATAGAGTTAACGCTAAAAGACAGAGAAGACGACAAAACTGGCACCCTGAAAGAGCAAAGGCAACATTTTGGTACGTGTCTGCATAAACTATTTCTTTGGGTCATGAACGAAAACAACGCACCTTGATAATGCAGCAGACAATAACCCGAGGCCTGTCATCATTCATAAAAGATGCTGAAGAGACAAGCTTCCTATTTCCAAGATGATATTTACTGTTCTCGCAGATTAGCCTGCCTCATTCCATTCTCCATATCCGTCGATATCCATACTTCATTTGTTTTCTTCGGAAGTTGTACTGACATCTGTAGGGTGATTATTCAAGAAATGGGGCGGGAAGCAAAGCAGGCGGAAATTACTGCCTTGTGTCATTGTTTTGATGATGAATGAGATCAAGAGTAGCTTGTTATTGCTTTCCAAAGAAATAAGGAACTTGTGCAATGTAGATATACGATCTGAGCATATACGTCTTGCGAAATTCAACCAAACTGGAGAGAATAATGTACTAATATTTTACTTGTACCTGTTCGTATTACTCAAAATCAAGGTTATGTTTAAAATTGCGTTTTTGTCGTTGCATAGGTGGAAATATTGTGGCAAGTTTTATGCTCGTTTTGTCATCAGTCATCTGGAGATTTTCCTCGACAATGTAAATACGACCACACCTGTCAGATGTCGCAATGGGAATTGAGTTATGAATTTAACTCTTAATTTCCTTTCAATAGATGGAGACGTGATGTTAGTGAAGTGCTGCCTGGCTTCGTTGGGATACAAGAGAATCGATTTTTATAAACTTCCTTCAAATAAAAAGGTTGGAAGTCGAGAACTTTTGATAGCCCTAGCATGGCTCATAGCAAAGGAAGACGTCCTGGACGCTTCAATCCGTAAGAAAATGTTAGATTTTAATAGGAAAATATGTGTGTGCCAAACCAGTCATAAGGTAATGCCCTAGTACTTTGTTGTTGTATTATGCTTTGAAAGGAATACATCTTTCGGGTTTTTTGTTGTTACTCATGTTTACACTCTTGCGGTTGCATGTACCTGCTTCAGCTCAAAGAGGAGTCTCAGAACTGGGACAAGGATTTCTCACTTCATGATAGCCTCAATTATACCTTACTACTTTGTACAAAATTGAAAAATTGTGTGAGGAACTCGTATAATTATGGAGAGGAGTTAATCAAATTGACTGACAAAGTAAGTACGTTTGAATTTTTAATTTTATGTTGTAAAGAGATGAAATGATCTATACTCTTCCGAATTATTTCACCACATCATCATTTTGTTCAGATTGAATGTGGAATTACCAACCCTCTATAACATTTATTGCATTGATTTCTATTTTCAATGCCTGTTATGATTGCTTGACGGTTTTGTTCGAACTGCTAGCTGAATATTTAAGTTAATACCACATACGGCTTTGGCTTTCATCACTAAAGGTGTGACTTGCACTAGTGATGATGTGGAATTGTTAACCGCTTGGATTCTTTCGATGGTGGTCACTTTATCTGGTACAACGTAATGTAGTTTTAATACTAGCCCTAGATATCTGTTCAACCTTCTTGAGGCTCTTCAAGGATTACTCTCGATCAATTACAGACGTATATGTTCAAATGACCTCACCCAATTATTCTTTACAACTATGATTGACCCAAAGCTTATTATTGTTTGCATTCAATGGAGATGAAACAGCTGAACAACCAGTTTTTCCACATCGTAACAACATGGAAGACAATTTAGAAGCCAAGTTGCTTCATTTGCACAGTAACCTCCATCATGATTTTTATAATGGAGATGGTGTAATTGTTTCTAAGGACTGGTTTTCTAGAGGGTGGTTACGACTTTAGACTGGAGCCATGGTTATTTTGATCGATCCATTCTAGTTTAATTCATGATGTAACTAAACCAAAACCAGTCATTGGGCAATATGCTTAATAAAAGATTTTCTCAAAAGGAAAAGGTAGAAACAAGAGCTAATGCATTTAGCAAAAGGTGGAAGTGAAAGGAATTTTTAAGCTTGGTATGCGCAATGATTTGCTTATACCTACAAGAAAATGCAAAAAAGTGATGAGTGAATGATCAACTTATTTGCCTCAAAATTAGGGGATCAGCTATTGCATGATATAATGCCACATGCAGAACAATGACCAGTTCAGTTGTGCTGTAGTGTTGTCGTGGTTGTGTTGGATTGAAATTGACCTATCGCTGCTTTCCAAAGCGTTTTAGGTATCCCAGACTGGAAAGATACCTTTGAAATATTTTTAATTTGTGCAGTGAAGTCAGTGTACCAACTCCATATTTGACACAAAGTGTTTGTTAAACCCTGAACAATTTCTCCCTCAAACCATAACAAACGTTTAAGTCTCTTTCAAGAGGAATTAAATGAGATTTATTAATGTTTATGTTCCACGGGATGGCCGTATCAGCTAAATGTACAAGACGTTCCACTTTTCAATTCAGTCTACTGCTGACTAGATACGTCATGTTTGAAGGATTTGCTTTTCATTTAGAGTATGAGGTAAACTTATTGCTTATCCTCATACTTCAGTCTTGAGCCAAAGGTCAACAAAAGAACCATTTCTTTGTTACAAAAAGTAGAACGTTTTGCATAGTTTTTTATTCATTCCCCCTTGAAAGATTTGCTTGGAAGTTTTCCTTCTTTGTATGCATATGGCTGATTGCACCACCAGCCCTAAGTCTCATCGTTGTTTTACATGAGGCACTTAATTGCACAGTTTTATGCTGGGAAATTTGAGAGGGCTGCATACAATTTGGTCAGTTGCTATTTTTTTGTCTTGTTCATGCATTCTTGCCATCATTCAAACAAGTCCTCGCTAGAAATGACGAATAATATACACAGCACATTCACCAGTACATTAGGGTGTGCGATAAGGTTTCTTATGTAAAATTGCTATCATACTTGATGAGAAATTTCTGCATCCAGATTAGTTAGTATGATAATAACCTTGCCTCAGAAATTGTTAACGTAAATAGTCAGTGAATGCCTTGTTCTGTATGGTCCCACTCATGTTGTGGGGCACCTCAGCAGTTGTTTCATGGTGGATGGTAACCATTTGTGTTGTAGTGTATAATGTTGTATTATCACTGTTTTCAGGAATGATGATCTATAATTTGGTGAATTTTTGAGGTCACTGATGCCACGGTGAAATAAGAGAACTTAATTTTATCAACTGCTTTCACCATTAATAAGTATGTATATGTATTAATATTCTCTCCATCTAGGTTCACCAAGCAACACAAAACATCAGTGGAGTTCCTCATTTGTCTGTGGATGAGACAAGCATCCTTCTTTGTGAAGAAGTTGAGCCTTCCATTCATAAGGCAGCTCTGGAGTTAAGAAGCATATTGAATACTCATTTAAAGTGGAATGCCTGCAGCAGCATTTTTTGGAAATGGATGGTAAGAAATCATCCCTTAATCTATTTACCTGCTGTTAAATGCGTAAGCGTATTAGCTGACACCCAGATGTCCTATTGCTTCCCATAATTGCTTTCAAGGGATTGTGGTGGTTTTTATGTTCCAGTTTTCTTGTCTTCAGAATTACTTTTACCATTCCAGTAAATGTTTTAGTTACAGTCCAGTTTGGGCCACCCATTCTTCCCTGTGCTGTTAACAGTATTGCAGCTCCCACTACCCGATAATAACAGTTATATTTATAATAACGGTTATATTTTGTTTCCCAATGACAACTCAAAGAATAACGTGCAGCGCCACATACCCACTGGTTCAGATCCATCTGAAATCTCAGACTGGTAGAGAAAGCGGACCGAGTTGGCCGACTTCTCAGATCGATCCCACAAGCCCATTGTGTGTACCGTACTGAGCTGATCTGGTCAGATTGAGTGGTAAACATAGTGACTATAGTTTCGGACCTTGGTGGAATTCCTTGGAATCAGGGATAGAAGAATTAACACTACAATTCCACATGGTAATAGATTTATTGGCATGACTGGTTTCGCTGCAGAGCAGCATTGTCAGTCATCATACTTGATGATGATGCTCTGCAGCGAAACTGGCCTTGTCAACAAATTTATTACCATGTGGAATTGCAGTATTAATTCTTCTTTAGGGATAGTAGAATTAACACTGCAATCCCACATGTAAGTAGATTCATAATGAAAAGATAAAAATTGGTTAATTCCACACTAATTTATTAAAACCGACCCAGGTTTCAGCAACTGAGTGCCATTTTCAAGGTGACATTGTGACAAGGTGATTTTCAAGGGGACTTTGAAAATGGCACTCAGTTGCTGAAATTTAATTAAAAATTAATAAATTTAATTAAGTTAATAAATTAGTGTGGAATTAACCAAGTTTTATCTCTTCATTATGAACATTAAAAACGTCCACAAAGTAACACCTGAAACAGTTTCGTTGATAGTAGATTTATTGTAATGACTGGTTTTGCTGCAGAGCAGCATCAGCAGTCATCACTTCCGATGATGCTGCTCTGCAGCAAAACTGGTCTTGTCCATAAGTCTATTACCATGTGAAATTGCAGTGTTAATTCTTCTATCCTTGAACATAGTGACAGTTCGTGAAACCAGGTATATGTTTTTGATCAAATTGTACAGAAGTAAAGGAGTAGCAAGAGCACAAATGAAAAAACGACTTCGTTTTCTTCCACTGATTTATTTCTTTGGTACAACATGTTTCGACACATAGAGGTCATTTTCAAGTACTTGAAAATGACCTCTATGTGTCGAAACATGTTGTACCAAAGAAATAAATCAGTGGAAGAAAACGAAGTCGTTTTTTCATTTGTGAATATCAACTTCCACATAGTTGAGCCTGATACCATTGAACGTATAGAGTAGCAAGAGTATTTTCTCTCTCTTTGGGAGTTTCATTAACTCCTCTGATGTTAAGACATCTATCCTAATCTTCTTTCAAACTTGATCTTTATCTACTTTTACCTTTGGAAGAGGGACTCATTTTAAAGTTACATTATGATTTTGAATTATAACATGCCCTTGAGTGAAAATGTTTAGAAAAATACATGAGTTTCTGGAAAAATTATCTCAATTTTTCCAGAAACTCATGTATAATTTTATACCAAAAACTGTCCGGTGCATAGTCACCAAGAGAACAATTTAAAATAAAATTCCTGGTTGTTCATACATTTTTTATCACACTCGGAGAAGAAGTCTTTGCTGTAACCAAGCTGGATCCATGCTCTAGTATCTTGACTAGAACTGCACTAAGGACTGCTTAAAGTGAAAATATACACTACAATTACCAGTGAACCATTTGCTATGAAACAGTTGGCACCCAGTTCCATCAATAATGCTCATGAATTAGTTGATTAAGCTGTTATAGTAAGAATATAAAACCGTAACTTAGTGATTCCACATTGTTTTATGTGGATACGACCCAGTTTTCAATTGCATGCCTATATCAAATGCCTTCTTGAAATCTTCAAAGCAAGCAAAAGATGCATGGGGAAGAAATGTAGGGGGAGGGTTAGCCATACATTATCAGTACCATAGGACCTTAGACTTCTCGTCGGTCAAGAGAGAGGGTGGGTGAAGTTATGGGGTTTATCCCATTAGGAACATCAGTAGAGTTAGCAGGGTTAGGATGGGGGAGATGGAGATTAACACAAAGTTGATGATAATATTCTCCTTAGAATGTTCAAGATATTAAATTTCAAGTTTCCATTAAGTGTCTAATCTTTACCCATCAATTATAAGGTGATTTACATTAATAATGGAAAAACTAAATACCATTCCTTGGTCATTAGAGAAAGTTGTGCTATGCCTGTAAAATGAGGAAAAATGCATATTTTGTATAAAAATTAAAATTAGCCAAGAAGTTTGTTCATAGCATTAATTAATTAATGGTATGCTTGGTGGCTCATGTGAAAGTTTTCCTACATGATCAGTGTATTAATGTACTGATTTCATGCCGGTGACGATTCACTTCTTTGATGTAGACCTGTGATTCCAGTCTCACATGTATCTGTCAAGATTATGATCATTGTCACAGTGACAAAGTGCACTTAAGCTCTTCTCAAAGTTCTTACGCCAAGAAAGCATTGGATCCCAACTATGTATAACAGTGAGTACATGTTACCCTAAGCTGCAATGTATGGTTCATATAAAGATTCCAAATGAGACATCTGTTCTTCCTGTCACCCCTAATTCCTTCAGCTCTTCCATTAATGTCTCCCAGTCCACCATATCAAATGCCATCTTGAAATCTTCAAAGCAAGCAAAAACATCTGCCCATATTCTAGATTATGATATGGAGGAATAATAGATAGTAAAAGTTAAAGTTTTAGGTGACAGCTTGTGGAAATGAATGGTAGATAACATATACAAAAAGGAAGGAAACTGCATAATTTTCACTCTTGAAGCTACTTCACCTAGCCAGGCTCTAGCAACTTTGACCATTATCAAGAAGCCTCCCTTGATAATGGCAATAGCTGCTGAAATCTAGGTCAGTAAAATAACAAGTGTGGAAGTTCACATAGTATCATTTTTGTGATAACATTAGTATAATACATTATGGCATATATTGTAAAATCATTATTTATGCATGCTTGCCTAATAACTTGGTTAGTGTTGAAGTCAGTCAGGTGTGGATACTTGGTGAACTGCTGAAGTACATAATAATAATAATAACTTGTCTTTATTGAGCGAATTTACGACTGTACAGTCCTCTCTTACAATTATCTCATTTGACGATCACAACCGTCCATGTCCTGGGCAGTGAATAATCTACTCAGGCAGGTTTCAAACTGGTGACCCTCAGGTTAGCAGGCGAGGACTTATCCCTGCCGTCACTGGGGCAGACAAATAAAGGAGAATGGTGGTGAATATTTAAAGTTGCAGAGGGCATGTTCTCTGTTTATCTTAATACTTGATGTGGCAGCTGTTGAGATGCTGTTATTTAGATCAGCTGATCTTCACCTTTTTCAAGTTGTGCACTTGTAGGTAGCCTTTTTCCTTCATAAGATGTCAGTCAGTCAGAACTTCTTTTAGTAAAGGAATATAATTACCATGCTTCAGCCATAATTTAGCTTTTTTTGGCATATTCCTAAGCCATGCCATCAAGGCCCAGTTTTATGATGAGTAGTTAACAGCAAAATACATAGCCTTTGAATTAATGTGATATAAAGCGGGAGTTCTGATTTTGTATGTAATATGAGATTCTGTTAATTGATGCTCTATCAATGGGAGAATGAATATACTACTATGCGTTGCAAAATTCCGTCAGCCGAGTTTGAAGACTAATATCTCAAATACGGCTCAATCGATTTTTAAATGAAGTACATCAAATCAAAGCTTGTTTATTCCTGCGCTTATTGATGGTAGACGAAAATTTTTATCATTTGTATTGATTTCAGTTTGTGCTTAAAAACAGGATTTTAGTGCGTTTTTCTGGGTACTGGACAGATGCATCGCATTTATGGCTTCATTATAACAACGCAGATCAAGATAACAAAACTTCCTTTTCAAAAAGTGTTGCAAAGATCTTTCTAAACAATCATACCATGCTGTTGCTCAGTCAGAGGGTTGCCTGTAAGGCACGCGAGGAATTGCCTATAACCTCAATCTTCTTGCGGCCCCTTCTGCGACGGTGTGCTTCCCGTTGCATCATTGGGGATGTTTTCCTGATTCCTAGATGCTATTTTCTTCACAGCTTAAAGGGTTATGCTAGGGCACTCAGAAACATTATGATGTGTGGGATATCTCTTGTGTAGGCAATTCCTTGTGTGCCATTTGGGCAACCCTCTGACTCGGCAACAGCATGTGCCTCTCCCTTTCTCTTCCGGGCATGCTTCTGGCAGTTTAGCGTGCTCTTTTTCCAAAATAAATATTAATCGATATTGATTAATCAACGAATTCCTTTAAGATTTTATAAGTGGACTCATGATGATGAACTCGACCGCTTGAAGAAGGTTCAAACAACGGTTTTCAGGGATACGTGGAATGGAAATTAACGCAGTCTTGCAATTTCATCAATAACTAAAATACTAATAAACAAACTTCGTATGATTGTTTAAAAATATCTTTGCTACAGTTTTTGAAAAAGAAGTTTCGATATCTTGATCTGCGTTGTTATTATGAAGCCGTAAATGCGATTCATCCGTCCGGTACCGGGAAAAATGCGCTAAAATTCTGTTTTTAATGGTAAAAATTTTCGTCTACCATCAATAAATGCAGATATAAACAAGCTTTGATTTGATGTACTTCATTTAAAAATTGATTGAGATATTCGGTAAGAAAATCTTTGAGATATTAGTCTTCAAACTCAGGTGACGGAATTTTGCAAGGGATAGTAATTTCAGTTCTCATATTAAAAAAGTAGTTGAGGAAAAAAAACCAGGCATAAGTGAAGGGTGTGGGTGCCCCAGGATAATAACCACTGGTTTAGAAAATGATATGTAGGTGGAAATGAATGTGTAAATTCAAAACATGGGACTTGATAATTGTAAAAGTAGTTTTTGTTTCAACAAGGATTAAAATGTGGCATGGGCGTTTTAGTGTTTGTTTTAGAGAAAATGGTATCTTTTGTTTTAGGATACAGTGCTTGAAAATGCTGAGACGGATTCCTCTGCACAGATTGGGGATGATGTGGAGCCAGTAACTGAATTGATCCGTGTACTCCTTACATCTTTCAACTCGAAAATAAGGAGTGAGGAAGAAGCCAAAAGTCCTGCTTCTTCTGATTTGGGAAGCTTCCCTCGTTTTGTGTTTCAGTCTTCCAGAGACCAGAATAACCATTCTGACTTGAGTGTCCTGCAAAGATGTGTTGAATCAAAGTTAGCTTTGCATAAGGAAGCAGCAAAAAAGTTGGAAATGGAGCTATATACAGTTTTAAAAAATATTGCGGAGACTAAGTTAGGACCAGTATTATATGTTATACCTCAGATGTACACAAAATAGTTCAACCATCTCTGTAATCATGGAAATGATGAACATCTAATGCTTCGACTTTTCTGAGGACAATAAAATTCACCAATCATGTTTAAAAACATTCCTTTTTAATCTCAGGACTATCTGACAATGTTCGAACCAATTGAGATTTCAATCATTAGACAACTTACAATAAATATCACTTCACAATACCTAACATTATCACAGACTATATTCACAAGGGCTTGTTAAGTATTTTTGCTTTCTACAGAAATTCCATTTTGAAAGAAGATCAATATTGTTAGCGAAACATTTTTACATAAGCTCAAAAATATACCAGAATCTTCAAGTTTGGCCAGGCCTGGAGTCAAATGAATTTACATGTACATCAGAAAGAGAAAACACCAGAGAAGCTCATATTATGATTACATATTCCACCCTAGTTTTCCTAATTAAAATGTCTCTTAATATTTTCTAAGTCATAAACTTTTCCAGCACTTTGTACAAAGCACGATTGAATGTTTCGGTTTAAAAAGTGATGCAAAACTAAGTTCAATCCTTTGCTCTTAAGGCAATACACAGTTAATCCTACAACAACAAAAAAGCATATAAAACAGCAGCTTCAATTTCACTAAAAGATGAGCACTATGTAAAATAGATAAATTTTCAACTGCAGGGCTTAGCATGAGAATGCAGTAATTTGAGTCAAGTTGTAAAGCTTTTAAGATTGTTTTTTAGCTGAAAATATATGAGCCCTACAGATAAAAAGGCTCTTAAGATGGAAATACAACGCTTGTAAGTCTTTCCTTGAGCCATTTAGATAGAGTTAGTATTTATAGTACACTGCATTCAGGAAGGAGGAAAAATATGTACACAAAAATTAATTACTGTAACCTACCTAATCTAAATGAATCAACCTTTGCTAAATCAGCATTTTTCGGTGATCTCCCAAAATGATAATGATATGGGACACACTCCATGATAAAATGGACAAGTAGCCTTGACAAGAAAGACCACGTGTTTGAGATACTAAAAAAATCATTCAAGTATGTGACAATCGGATGGTAGCACACAATTCAACACCCAATTCATCATATCTACAGCATGTTCAGATGGGTTGTTGAGATGGGAAGCACTCCTTATCCATCAGGAGAAGTGCATACAGAAGTAGACCAGTGGGAAAGGGAAACAGTTTCCACCAAAACTCCACATCCCCACACCAATACAACTTCCCTAACAATCAATTAGTAACACTGCATCACATACTCCCTATTCAATGGTTGCCTCAAGCCCCACCATAATCGATTGCATGACCCATTTATGGTGAGGAGGGACAGGCCCATTCCTCAACTAGGCAAGAGGCAAAACAACAGATGACGGGCCACAAAACAAGAGCAGGTATCCACACGCAAAAACAGGCAGGTGGGTCAATGGAATCCCAGGAATTCGATGAGTCGATCATTCCAGTGCATGAGCCAGTTGTAGAGGGCAGGGGGCTTTGAAGCCTGGGACCCTCCTCCAGACCCACTCCCATCGGCTCCTGGCATATACTCCTCCCCTCGGATGCAGAAGTACGACCGTATCGGACCGCGGCACATGGGACAGCGATCCAGCTTGGCAAAGCATGAAGCACAGACGCACGTGTGCCGGCAAGGCAGCAGAGCCCTCGAGAGGGGGAAATATTGGCACACAACGCACAGCTGCTCAACAACAGCATGGACTGGTGATGATGGACTAGACCATGATGAGTTGCTGTTTGAGATGGGCTGAGGGGCAACGGAGAGAGTTGATTCACTGCCAGGGGGTACAGTCATAGCCTCACACTCTGCTGACACTTTTGCCGCCTGTTCATCATCATATGTAAGGGGATTGCCTGTGGCCAGGTACAGTTGCTGGAATACAAACAAACAGAGATTAGGACATCAGTAATGGGTGAAATTATCACCTGTACTGTTTAGTTGCATTCTGTAGTGTTGCATCCTGCAGTAAGTTAAAGGAGGAACCTTCATTTTTGGCATACTGGATAACCTACATTGATTATAAGATGCATTATAAAGTAAAATTTCTGCTATTGAATGGCATAAAAATATTATTTGATCATCTGTCATTAAGCAAATATATATTGGCTTAAAAATTATGAATTACTATGCCTAAATGCACTGTCTTCATGGCCGGACGAATATTTTTTCTAGCCTAGGTTATCTATAATAAAACACATGTATTCAGGTTTGAATAATCTGCTGTTTACCTTGTTTACAAAAAATCTTAGTAAGCTACTTCAAAATTAGGCATTTAATACATTTTACTAAAAATGTTTTAAGCCAGAAGATGATTTTACCCTTCCCTTAGTGTACATTAAAAATTATATGAAATTCTACAGAAAAGCAATACAGGCTTGAGTCAGTAAAATCACCATCTTTCATAACGAGGTGTAACACTTTGTCATATAAAATTTTACCCAAAGGAATATTTGCATGAAATTTAAAAAATATACAAATCACTACCAAGCCTTATACTAGTCATTACAAACAATTTGTATGTATCTTAAGCAAAGGTGCAGGTTCTTCCTAAACATGAACGAATACATAATTTCCCTCAATGTTCCTCTTATTTAATTTTACAACAGGAAATGCCCAAGTGCGGGCATTTATAGCCCCTCTGCATAATTCATACTACATGCCATAAAACAGGTTTGTTTAAAGGGCCCTTCCATGTTGGGATGAAAATTTACATTCATCTCCAAAAATCAAAATTGCTAGACTTTTTAAACTTAGGTAAATTACTGTGACTACAACTTTTATCACATCAGAGAGGACATCCAATCTCCATGTTGAACATTAATGAATATTTAAAAATCTAAGAGACTGTCATGCAGACATGTCTCTACTAATTAAACTTGTTACGCTGTTATGTTGTGCATGGTACTGTCTTTTCCTTGTCCTACATGACTGCTTTATCAAAATTTCATGATGGTTTACAATTTATCGACTATTTCAACAATTATTTGGAATTCCAGGTAGACGTCCAACTTTTCAGGCTCGTTGGATTGTCCCCTTGACCCTTCCTTGCTCACCTTGAGGCATGAGAGTTGCCCATTGGCTTGCTTGAGATACTGCGCAAGAATACTCGTGGGAAGAGTGCAGACTGAGTCCTTGATGTGCACCACATTGATCAAAGCCACCTAAAAGCAAAGAATTCAACAGATTTGTAACATTTTCAAAGCATACCTAAAAAGTAATTTGACTTTAGTGGACGGAATTCAATTGCTTACAGTTTCATCAGGGTGCAGGTCCAATGTGGGTTGGTCATTTCTGACGAGGAAGATAACAAGAGGATAGCATAGTCTGGGAGGTGTCCCAAGATCAAGATCTGATGGACGAGGAAGGAATAAAGTAAACAGCTCATCGCCATGGGGTTGCTTACTGTAAACTTAAGTCAAGGAACATGGTATATCTCATTGCAGCTATCTCATTTAGTCACATAATTAGGGGATTATAACCTTTCAAATGTCCTGTGTCAATTTTTCCTAATCATTACTCACTTTGACTAATATCAGAGGAGCTAATAACTATGCATTACATAACAATTACACATACAAACAGAAAGCATCACTTGTGGACTAACTTGAGCTCCAAGATGAAGAATAAAAACCTTATTAAATAACTCATTAAAATGTCTTTTGGCCATAAAGATGAGGCATTTGAAACTTAGTATTGTTATATATATAGATGGAATAATTAATCAATGATTGGAGACAATCGTTGATTATTTTAGTAGAGTATTCATAGGCAGTAAACAATTTCCAATACAAGAATTATAAATTATTTAGGCTAATCAGTAATTGGTGTATTAAAGATTGTTTGATTATATAAGGGTGGTATGAGAAGTTAGAGCAGCAACACCTCAAGTGGGTAGCAATCCACATTTATTTCAGTCGAAAATATATGTTTGATAGTTGTAAATCAAATAAGGATAATGACAACTTGAGAGCAACGTAATTACGATACATATGACTAAATATTTCTATTTGGTTTTCTTATTTCTTTTTAACATAATTGAGGCTTTACTAGAGGAGAATCAAGAGTCATATAGTACTTTGGCAAGAGTTGATTATTCATTTTGTTATCTGTTTAGAGGGAAGTTAAGCTTCTTCACTTCCTGGCAAAAAAACATCGACAGAAACAAAAACGATTCCCACCCAATTTGTTAATCAATGATGACGAAAATTTAACATGAAACTCGGTGTTATGTTTACCTAATATTTTTGAGAGTATCAAGATTAAGATTGTCAAAATGACTTTTCAAGTTTACCTTAAACATATATTCATTGAAACTTAAGTAATTGCATGAAATACCGACTAAAGACATATTAACTAATAAACTGTTTGATCAAAGACTAACTGCCATACAAATCGAGGAAAATCAATAAAAATAGACCGACGACTGTTTTATAAGATGGGACAAAGCTGGGTCTATGACATTAGAGAAAGCAACAAAGGATACAGGAAGACGGCGCCCTTCTGCTGGTGGTGTCCGTGAAGTAAGAGGCCCTGTTGGACGGCAGAGCGCATGGCACTCCAGGGACGCCACAGGAACAGGTGGAGCTCCCGTATCGAGACTCCCCAATACGCCTGAAGCGTGTACGGCACCTGACTCGACACTGTACACTGGAGATCTGCGAGAGAGCAAAGGAAGACACGTTATGACATATTCACAGGCTCGAGTGACCAGTGTTTATATCTTTGAGGAGGGATTCAACAGCAATACCCACACAGCATGCATGAGTACATTAACATTCATCACTTTGGAGAAAGCAACAAGATCACTCACACGAAATCTGATTAAGTACACAGCATGTTTAGATATCTACTTTGTTACTAGTGCTTCCACGGTTTTCACTGTAATTCAGAATTGTGAAGGTTTTTCCTGCGGGAAGGACCCGAACAAATCAGAATACCACTACTACTCTATAATCACCACAGAAATTTCCTCATACACATACTTTAAAAAAATATGCATGCTCCCTACTACGAATCCGTGTTCCAATAATTTACGAGAGTAACGAAAGCCAAAAAGTATTTCTCCTGATATGCTCAACAATTCTTATCTTTTTTCTTTTTCTTCAAAAGTCAAAGGTCTTCGAAGAGTCCGCCCATGGGTATATCACGCGGGCAGGCAAAAGGCTCATGGATGACGTAATCCCGGAACAGGAAATCGAGTCCGCCAGTCTTCACAGCATTTCACGTCCCACGCTTCTTTTTTTGCCAACGTTTTCGTTAATGCAAAATGTTCTCCGAGGCACGAAATAACCGGCCACGGTATTGTCTCAACCTCCTCTTTTAAATAGTTTTCGTTTGCAATTTCGACGAAGCATTTTATGATTTCCTTTTCGCATGTAACCGACTATGGGCACCTACGACAATTTCAACGTAAAAAACCAATTGAAAGGAAATATACTTCATTTCAACGAACTCCGTATGATCATCACGAACATCGTCGTTCATCGCCAAATTTAGTAATACTGAGATCAACGTTTAGGTTATGAATGTAGACTTCGTAAAATATTTGATGACGCTATGACGTTACATGCCGAAAACAAAGGTAGTACCATTCCTGTACCATACCTGCTTATAGCATGAAAAGTCAATTATAATCTAAAGTATCCTCAACTTGTCATCGGTTTGTGACTTCATAGCGCAGTAGTTATTTAAAATGTTGAAGACTTCAACAACGTTAAGTCAGAAATATCGCTATTAAGAGGTGAAAGACGATAAGGTCCGTGATCAACATATCGAATCATTAAGATGATGCATATTTTCTTTCATATGGCTCCTCGTTCATTGGAAGTGCGTCAGGATAATCTAAGTGAAGGCTAAATTCAGAGGGCATGTGGTATCTGAGAAATGATTGCTGTTAAGGCATAAGGTAGGGGCGGATTAAAGTCGGATTTTGAGGGTTTTTCGTTTGCTACTTTCTGGGGGGGAAGGGAGTACATTATCGCCAACATTTTTCCCATTACACCAGATTTTACGGGGGATGGGGAGGGGACTGACTCTTCTCTCAATCCTCCACTAATATATGGTTAGAAATGTAAGGGTGATACATGAATGGATGTTCCGGTAATAAACACACATAAAAGGATCGTGGGTTTGGCCACGTCAAGTGAATGAATATAACTATTAAGTAAATTTATGATAATTAGAGTGAGTGGCGTAAGAGGAAGGGGCAGCGCGTGAAAGCAATGATCCGGTGTCTCTCTTTAGAGAAGCAATATGAGGTTCGTTAAGCACATGAGGACTGGAATGCTTGAACATATTACATTAAAATTAAATTCATAAGTAACAAAATACACATTGAGCACTGTTTTTTAGACCGAATATTTGAGAACTTAGATATATTTCTATCATGGCTCCAACTTCTCGAAGAGAGGATATAAAATTTGAAGTGATCATTTCACTTCCTTGAAATCTCCGGAAGGGCGGGATGAAAAAAGTGAGAGTCGATTACTAGATATGCGTATACTTAAGACCGAGCGATATTGCACCTTCACGCTTTTTTCGTCGAGATCCACCACCCGTGGTGCTGGCGACAGTGAGAGTGGAAAATTCCCAATTCGGCGAAAACACACGAGAGTCGGAATTTTTGGCGGCGTGGTATTTTATCGAAGGCTTCGGGTGGATATCTTAATTTCCCCATCGCTTCCGCATATCATCCGCGAGGTCGAATCGAATAGCTCCGCAGACGACGTGAAGCCAGTGCTAATCGCTGCTGTACTCTCTCTTCGAATGTCTTCCTGGATGCGAGGACCGCCAATTTTGCCGATGGGGAATTTCGGCTTCGATGACACTTGATTACGGGGATCTGCACGAAACGATACGAGCACTTCTTTGCATCGCTCACATCACGCGAAAACGCGGAAAGCAGCAGCTTGAGATGCATTGGAGAAAGTGTTACTCAAGGCATTAGATAAGGCCCACCAGATTTGTGGAAATCGTTGGAGAAAGTAGATGCTAGGGTGTCAGTGAAGACTACAGAATGAGGGAACATTCCTATTGTCACAGAGCCATCACAATTAGCTGACTATTTTTTACCCTTTTGTGTCAGGTTTGCCGAACCCCGCACATATATCCAAAGTCATCTATATCCATCCATCCAACTCCCATTGTACCCCATTCGGTATGGTAAAATACATACATGCATACCAATGACGCCGTTCCCTTCCGGGGTATGCACAGTCACGAAGTTTCATTCATAGATACATATTTGTACACCTAACATTGCTTCAATAATTTCCTCCATACTGACCTATCCTTGCAAACCTCTTTTGCCTCATTTACCCTCATACACTGCTTCATACACGCCCTCCTGTTTTTAAAACTCCTAATATTCCTCCTAAGAATTTCCTCAACCACATTCAACCACAACTTTCTCGGCCTACCTCTAGCACCATTCATTTCACTCTCATATATCTGTTTCGTTATTCAACTCTCATCCATTCTCTCAGCATGGCCAAACCAAAGAAACACACTCCTTTCATGTATTGTGTATGGTAAAATATTATGCATAAAAAAATGAAAAAAAAGTTACAAAAAGAGAAATATGTGATGGAAAGACTTGATGTGGTGGAAAGAATTCATCATAAAGAATGCGAGTAAGACAATTTTCCTCTTAGATAAATTTTATCCGACATTGGTTTCGATGTACTACATCATCATCAGGCACAATCAACGAAATATCGAAACCAATGTCGAATAAAATTTATCTAAGGAAAATTACCTTACTCGCATTCTTTATGATGAAACAAGTTAAATGTTTTTTCCTACAACCAGCATAATGTAAAGGTATCCTGTCGAAACCCGGGTCGTGAATAAAAACTTTACTAGTGAAATTCTCAAAGTTTGTTCTCTTTCCATCTTAAAGGTATCCATTTCTCGTGCAGTAATGTTTCCGATTGTGCGATAGAACTGCATCGCGTCACGTAAAGACCCTGATCAAACAATACGATTAGTTAAAAAAATATATTAACAGCAAATAAATTTGCCGGAGAGGGATTTATTATTAAACTGGAAGTAAATATTTACTGGTATCAATAAATGTCTTTATCTGTAAGAGATTACTTAGTCGTTAGACTAGTGGAAATCCTAATAAATAATAAGAGAAATAACTATGTTGATACGTTTTATAGATCGATGTGAACGCAAAGAGATGCCCCGAAAGTTGCGTTACCCATGGAGACATAGCCACTTCCACGTATAAAACCGCCCGAACAATTAGGAGAACCCAATATTAATAATTAAAGAATTTGTCCGGATAGGAAAAGGCGTCCAGAAAATCCAGCTGTGTGTTCGAGGGCTGTTTGGAAACCTTCACATGCCACAGGCTGTTTTAGTTAACCTCTTCTAATGCGTGTAGCATGTGGTATTGGGACTCCAGCCATCAGAAGCTTTCCATTCAAAGATTTTAAAGTTAGTGCAGGTTGTAAAACCTCAGCGCAAAAGAATAAATGGATCAAAATGCGCACACAAAACGTAAATAGCCTGTAGGCGGCGTTCTGTAGATTCTGCTTACAGTTAGCAACTAAGTTCTAAATGTACATTTGAAAACGAGATATTAATACTCTAGAGTAATAATACGCTTTTCTTTATTCATGTTTGCTGATTTTACAGATGTGAACACAAAACAACAATCGTAGATGAATCGTATATCGTAGATCGTTTTTAGCGTACATTAACAATGCTCCCGATCTATTTATTGTGCAGCAAAGTGAACAGAATACACGAGAGATCAGAAAGATTCATCTAAAGGTGCATTCTCCAATAAAGAAAGCGTTCCACGAGAAAGTAAAAAGCTCTGAATGTAACTACAAATATGCTTAATCAGCTATGGTTCGGTTATGATATAAAATGGTGATGGAAAACGGAGTATAAAAACAAGATGGGAAGTATGCGAGGACTTCATTGAAACATACCCATAGAGCAAGCATTATTATGGCAGTGAAGCTCGGACAGTAACAGAAGCAGAAAAAAGAATGCTGAAAGCAATAGAAATGTTGGGGCACCTCGATCGGAAAGGTTCCATCACGTGACAGGGACATAAAGCTTTCGAGAATTACGGGGGGAGGGCTAGCACAGCTCCTGTTGTTACGATCTCTATTCAAAACACCTACAACGGTCTTTTGGATTTGGTTTTCATTTAATCTCGTATGTGAGTGAATCAAGGAATAAGGCCTGAAAACTTCCTTGACCCTATGCTGGGATTGCATCACAATCGTGTTGGATTGAAATTGCGAGGTTTCTCTGAGTGCTTAAATATCGGAAGCCATAACTCTACAACTTTCCTTCCATTTTCAAGCCAGTAAGTAGCAAAATCACCAATTTTTCCTTTTTATATTTTGATAGATGTGGAAGAATATGGCAGTGAAGCGTCTGAGGAAATTGCCCTTTGATGATGTAATACCCTTCTCGAAGTGTTATATGGTAGTAAGTGACTTTATAGTGGCATTACGTAAGTTATTCCGTTTTCATACAACTGCGCGAAATTCACAGTAGAAAAATCATTCGCTTAGACTGGGAATCGAACCCTGAACCCTCAATTTCGCCCCGTCTGCTCTAACAAATTAAGCTACGCAGGCGTCAAAATGGAAGAGGCGAAGGAGCGGGAGAGGTCACTGTGGAGAAAGGCGCGAAATCGAGGGATCTGGGTTCGATTTCCAGTCCAGGTGAATGCCTTTTCCACTGCGAATTTCACACATTTGTGTGATCACTAGCGGGTGACTCCGTTATAGTTACTGCGCGGCTAGTTACCTGGATCTTTTGAAAACTATTCAGTTTTCTTATTTAAAAAAATAAGCCAGTATACCCACAAAATACCAACCGAGGGGAGTTTTCAAAATTAAATTTCTCGTATGCCCAGTACACAAGACTCCATTCACAATCGTTCGTGTGCGCTGACGTTTTTCAACGCCTTGAATGGACAGCACCCAACGAAGGGTTAGGATGGCTGTCTTTTTTCTTCTCCAAGCGCATCTCGAGTTTCGACGCTGGGATTTCCCGCGCGCGCCATTCGACCCAGGTGACAAGCAGCGTGATAACAACAGCGTCGCATAGGGACCGCGTGCTTCGGTGACAATGGAACACACGCGTGTCTCGGCGGTTGCAGAGCGACAAGGATACTTTGTCCCAGTTCATTGGGGATGGAACTCTTCCCACCGTTCATGGTCGAACGAACACGACCGGCTCGAGGTCGAATCATGCGTGTGCGCACATATACGCTTTCTTTGTACTCCTTTTCCACCACTGGAACATAAAAAAATACGTCTGGACGCCGTTAAGTATTTTTGAACCCGTCGTACGAGTTCGTTATGCTCTATATTCCATTTGTTTATTTTCAACATTTAACATGGGTGTCAATGGTTCATACAGGCACCACTGCAATAATGAAAACAGCGACGGGAATTTACACTCGTGTACATGTAGATTATAAAGATCAAACAAGCTTTGAACTGTATCTATACAGATGTATCTCATTCTAACGGAAAGTAACAATACCTACACGTTCAACTATTTTCATTATAATTCACAGTCAATAAATATTTTACATAATTTAAAATTGACGATTATTATTATTTTGCACTGATTCAACAACATCTTTGTATGATATATTTGAAGGACATGAACTTACTAAGAAACCTAAGAAGTAATCCGGGTTCAAACCCAGCTCTTATCTGTGTTGCTGTCGTAGAACAACAAGAAAAAAGGAGATTACATACTTTCCTATAGTATTTTGTCGTTTTAATTAAACTGAATTTCCATTAATTCTCACAAATACATTTAAATCTTGGCTCAAAGCAGTAAATTTTGAACAAGCATGCGTGAGAAAGTACAGACTTACAAGCGTTTTCATACATATACTTAAGAACTACTGGGTAAAGCAATCACATAAACATAATATGAACACTGATACGTTGTTTTCACATCTATGATTCTACTTTGATGAAGACAATAGCTCAATGGATCATGGAACTGGGCCTGAACGGTTTCTTCAACAGTGAGGTACGTCGACTAAGTCATGATATAAACAAGTACTACAATATGGGCGCCATATTTGTTAACCTCGTGTGGTAATAGAAAAACAATTCTATTCCACCGCTCTGCTTCTATACGGTTTCATTTCTTTACAAAGTCATTTTAAGCAAAATCATTAAGCTTCTCAAAGTTTATTTCAACATATTTCATACCCGTATTAGTCACCTAGGCCATAAAACACCGATTCTGGTTAGTTACTGCGAGTTTACTACAATATCACAGATCATAGAAAGTAAAAGGAAAAAAAAACGCTTATCCGACAACGACTTACGAGCAAATAACAGAGGACTCATTACCTATACTCTATCTACGACACACAGCTAATAGATAATTAGTAAAGTTAGACTGCACTTAAGACATACGTAAATGAAATTTTTCACTTCCCTCTTAATCTTGCTGTACAAATATCTAAACGTAACAACTTAAAACCTTTTATATTATTGCCTTTGATGCTAACGATTTTTCTCATCCATCAATATGGGTCTCGAAAACCTCAGGAAGCAGTCGGAAGAAACACCTTTGGTTATATTAGATTACATTTTTAAGCATTCGCCTCCATCCGCGACCCTCAAACTTCTCCTCGTATTGATACTTCCTTTGATAATACGTCTCTAAAAATTTGTATTTGTATCTATTCCACATTCCTGTTCGCCACTGCTACCGTAAAGCTGACTTTTTCACCCACTCCCTCCAGCACTCTTTCAGTATTTCCACACTTATTTCTGTATTGATGTGAGCTAGATTATCTATTTCCCTTTGTTTTAAACACACAAAGCTTGAGCTTTTCTGAATTAAAAACCCTATTCGTTGGATGAACGGACGAGTAAGAAATAGGGTTTTTAATTCAGAAATTGTGTTTTTTTCCATTCCTAGCGATTGAAGCGACGAATTTGTTTTTCGATAAATCTTTTCTTAACACATGGCCGTCAAATCCTTAATTAGACGAAGGTAATCAAACATAGAAATAAACGGTAATGCACCGAAGTTTCTTCTAAGGTTTCTCCTGCAAAGCTATTTAGTTTTTACAATTAAATTTCTTTTGCAGCCTTTGTATCTTCACTCAGCTTCATGGAATCCAAATTAAACAACTTTCTTACCTTCATCTCAATGTAAAATTTTACACGATTGTATTATATTTTGTTTAAAGAAGGATTAAGCGATTTTATGGAAATAGAACGAGGTGTGCTCCTAAAAAATATCATGAAACCAAATTTGTCTGTGAAATTAGAAACATTGGGTCATTAAATTATCAACATCGACATCTAAATGCACGAACCACCAAGTATACCTCCAGAGCGTGTGATACCGGGCGATTCCACACTAGGTAATAAGAATAATCGTCCCAGTTCAATGCCAATGCCTCGTAAGCTCCCTTGAGGCCTAATTCAGTAAGGATTCGACACGATTGGACCACAGAAAAGGCCATTGATGCGGTGTAAAGGTCCCCGACAACTCTCAAATGACCCTAATAAAATTTTCAAGGCTATGACGTCAAAATTTCCTCACTGTCGAGAGTCGGAAAGGCTGAAGCCTTTTCGGCCGATATTTTTTCCCCTTCGTCAATGAGAGATTCCCGCACTAATGCACTAACGCACTCAACAATTTAGACACATTGATGCGAATATATTAACGATTTTGGCATTTTTACGTGTGATTTCGCAAATTTTCCTCTCGAGCAGCCACAAGTATTTCATGCCGCGCGGTTTAAGTGCGTCTAAGATAGTAGCAAAACTGCGAATATACTGATTCGACTCCGAAAAAAAGTGAAAAATAAACATTTTAAAAACGATCGTATGATTTAAACGAAGGCCACAAATATGGACCTTTTGCTCACGTAAAAAACATACTATTAACCCCTTCGTACTACGGCAGATTAGATCGCGCCAATAAAATTAGAGAGCTAGATTGTAGAACCGATAGGTATAAAATGTCATTTTTTCCGCGTACCATTCGGGACCATAACAGCTGTGATCGTCGTCATGAATAGTTCGAGTATTGACAATAGGCAGGCAGTTAATCTTTCTCATTATATTCTCCTCTTTCTTATTTATGCATGATGTAAATAATGATGTTCTTATTTATGCATGATATTTTGAATCTGTAGTAGTAGTCTTTGTATCCCTTGCATGTTAGAACGATTGGAGATAGAATGTTTCTTGGGTATTAGATTTGTAATTGGCGCTTTGCATGTGTGGTACGCGGGTTTTTAATGTAATGTCGGTGTTCTACCATATCATTCATGCATGCCTGGTGCGAAAGCACCCCCTGCCACACACCCTTTAGGTGGCTTGCAGGGTATGACGTAGATGTAGATGTAGATGTAGATGTAGATGTAATTCCCTTCTACACATTTTAATGGACGCGTTTGTAAATTAGTTGCATTCCTATCAACTACGCCATTATCTCTCTCTTATAGGACGTGCGACTAAGTAGGAGGTATAGTAACAACGCTGACCAATCTGAAATTTCGAGGAGAAGAAGAAGAACGAGGTGAGAGGAATTATATCGAAAGAGAAGAGTAGGCGAGGAAGAATGGCCGGGCGGAGAGGTGAAGAGGCGAGCGGGGAAAACTACGGCGGTCTGTTTCGGGCTGCAACTTTCACTTTTCGTTTTCCCTCCCTCCCTCTTTCGAGAGGGGAAATTAAGGAGGAGAGGGGAGGTAAGAGGTTACTGCCCTACTACACTCATATAACCACGTTTATATATATAGATATATATGTATGTGTGAACAGATATATTTCCCCCTCCACTCCTCCAAATCCACTTCCCCTCTTTCGTGACGCACGCGCGATGGCTGTTGGGGTGCGGGGTGTGGGGGGGGGGAGGTATAGAGGGGTATAGCCACCAGTCTACCCGGAGAGCGGGCGTGACGACCCCCCATCAACCCACTCCCCACCTCCCCCGTGCATTTTATTCCATTCCTTCGGTCATAAGAGAATTCTCTTGAAGCGTGGTGCCGTGTTACGTAACGCCCTCAACTGTGTGCTCTTGCCAACTCTCCATGCATCGAGCGGGGAGAGAGGTGGGGAAGACACGGGCGCGCGGGCACTGCCCCGGCAATAGCGGTCGGTTGACTCAATGGCGGGGATTCGGGGAAACGAAGAATACACGAGACTTACGGTTAACACAGTGTCAGCGAGTTTGCATTTCCCATCGAATTCTATGACGAACCATTGCGTCATAGAATTTGACGAACTCGGTCTCATTTCAAAGAAAAATATCTCACAATTGCAAAAATATAAAAAAATCCGCCACGCACCGCACTCCTCGAGCAAAAAGAGAAGTATCAGGGAATGTCTCTCGGGTATTCACCCAGGTAATTGGCTTCATTTGGGCCGACGTTTTGAAGGACGACTTGTACTACATCCTCAGGGCTACTCACTATCCTTCATTCATTATCCTTTAATCCTCCTCATTGACTTTTATTCATTATCCTTCTCGAGATATTTGCCAACTCAATCTAACTGGAGCACGATGAAGTACAATTCACCAGCAAAGCAATCAATGAAGAACAATACAATTCACCAGTAAAGTTTATCTTTTAAAGAGTTTAAAGACCTTTTATTATTAGAGAAGTATCAGGCTTGATGTGATGGAAAGAATTTATACTAATGACCAAGAGTGAAGGCAATTTTCCACTTAGATCATCATCAGGCTGGTGGCATGATGATGATGGTGAAGACTTGTTGATGATGTTGTACATCGAAACCCCATCGAACAAAAATTTATCTAAGTGGAAAATTGCCTTCACTCTCATTCATTATCCTTCTCAAGATACTTGCCAACTAAAACGAGCCATTTTACGCCGTAAATGGTACGGGTTTGCACTTAAGAGAGACTTAATTTTAAAAAATTAGCAATTTATAACACCTTCATCTTGTCGAAAATTCAACAGTCGTCACGTTACATAATTTTCCAATTATTTTTAAAAATAAACCAATTACTCAACTAAGAAATTTTAATAGAATCGCAGCACCATCCGATGCGAAGACTTTTTCCCCTCATAAGGCATGACGAAATGAGTCCAACTAAAGACTGATCCATGCATATTTGGCTATTTTCGGAGAGTACATCCATACAAAACAATCTTTTTGCGCCAATAACTTAAAAATGTTCAGTTCACGTTTCCCACAGCTGCCGAAATAAAAAAATTCTAAATTGGTCTATGCATATGGTCTGTATATTATGACAAGGGACAAATTTTCGATTAAACTAACTTCTAGCATATGTTTACCAAAGAAGTGGAAAAAATTGTTCCGCAGGAATTTATGTCGCCGACCGGCGAAACTCACCAGTCGGTTGCATCACCTCTACAGTGACGTTAATACCGTTGAAATTGATCAGTGAAATACATTTGTGAGGTTATAAAGAACAAAGTTTACACTTTATGCCATAATGGTTAACATGACTTACTTCCTAAAAGTTACGCCTGATTCAATAATGTGTTTAAAGCTGTTTGAAGGAGTTTTTTTTAATAAAATAGAGCTGGTAAATAACAAGTACCGGTTTTATGATCTATGATTAAGCATTCCTTTGGCAAGAGATCCAGTGTCGTTTCGATCTTTCATCGACAACGCATAGGAGTAATTAATAAGGTAGTAATTAACTAAGGACCGGTTTAATAATCCCTGACTGAGTATTCTCTTGGCATGTGAACCGATGTTACTTCGTTATCTCATTAACAACGCCCACGTCAAACAACCGACTCCGAGCTTATCTACAAAAACCACACTCTCAGCTGACATCAGAGTAGAAGTAAAGCTACGTCATTTTGCGGGTGAAAGTAAACCACACAAATAAACGGTTCTAAATGCAGATGTTTGAGGCTGTAAATTTACTGGTTTTTATCACAAATTACGCTGAAAAGCCTTAAGAAAAGGCTTTCCTACGCGGTAAACAACATTACGATACATTTACTTTCAGACTATTTCAAAAAACGTACAAATTAAACCTTCGATACAATGTTGACGCTATCCATGCATAAGATTATCCTAATTTTTATCATTAATGTTTCTCTGTGAGATACAGCTGTTCCATATCCTAAGGAAACGTACTTCTTTCATGGAAAATGTCTCAAAATGCCAATACCAGTTCAAAAGAGACTGATATTTTAATATCACTCGAAAGATGATATATGCTTATTTATAAGGATATCATTTGCTCGAATTCAACATTTTCCCACAGTAACGAGCTTTTAAAGAGTTTGAAATTGACACTGGTCATTTATGGTACCCGCAATTATGAAAAAAATTAAGAGAACAAGAGTTTTTTTTAATGATTTTTAGGTCTATCCTTGGCAGAGGGCAGTAATAATAATCCTTTCTTAAAGTTAAACCGACGACGGAGTTATAGGCAATGCTGGCGGAAAGAAAGCTGATAGAGGCGATTAGCAACCAGAATTGAAGGACAGAGTAGGCAATTAGGACTAATGAGATGTTGAAGGTCGCCGAAGGAGGCTCGACTTTCGCCAATCGGGAAATAATGGGGGGTGAGATTAGCATTCTTGACGGAAGATGGAAAGTATTCCAGGGCTGAAGAATGATAGTTTGAGAGAACAAGTTTTGAGAGTGAAGGGGGGCGTTCTAAAAGTAGTTACTTTTTAGTCGATAAAACCAACAGAAATTAGCGTCGTGCCTATGAATACCGTTGTCTGCATTTATAATCATCATGATCAGCAGTGACCACATCTTGCAGTAGTACTCCATTTAATTTTCTCTAGCCAGCTTTCAGCTTCCTTCATTCACGTTTTCAAATAGACCCCTCTTGATTAATGTGATGAATTCCACTAAGTATTTATTTCCATTTATTTCTATTTCCAACATTGTTTTCAAGAGGATACTGCATCAAAAGGTGATCAATAAGTTAAATTTTGTCTTTTCCCCATCTTAGAATTGTCATCAAGCATTCTTTCTCCCTAGCTCTTCGCTAGACCATACATCTGATACTTCATGCATCTGATCTTCATCATTCTCCTATAAAACAACATCCGCATTGCGTTACACGAACAATTTATTCTCTCCAGCCGTAATTATACAAGCTTCTAGTGACCCTGTATTGCTGATTTCTTCCACAAAACAAATTTGTACATACAAAGGTTTAATATTTTCAAACAAAACATAATTTAAACTAACTTTAAAATTGTTTACTCATTGTTGTGTCCATAAAAGATGAGCATCGTATCGCCTTTCCCCTCCGTCACGAAAAGCATGCCATAAGCTAAGTATGTAGACTTTTTTCAATACTCGCGTAATCCTGTTTTCAGTGTTCCCTTTGCCAAATATGGAAGCGCATTTCTAAGAATTAAGCAAACAATGGCAAAAAATTCTGGTAGATCCCTGCATTTAGCGCAAAAGGTAATAAGCAGGAGTATGCCAACGTTTTTTTGCAAACGAATGTTTTTTTTTCGAACATTTCAATCGCAAAATTTAAGTAGGATTTCAAATTATAGCATCCCCATGTTCACGCAAATAAATCGAATTAGAAAGATGAAAGCGTAACTTGACCATTGAAAAGTATCTAAGACTCGAATCCCCTGAACCACGAACTAAGCAAATGAGATAAAGGCTCCTTGATTCACCAAATGGAGATACTGCCCCTGCTTACCTCATTAATATTGGATTTCGCCCAGGGAATTTTTTTCAGGAAAAAATGTAGCGGCACTCAATTGTGCGCAAGAGTTACATGTCCGTAAGTATTGCTCTGGTAATCTACTCGCAGTGAATCAGAACAGTTTGCATCGTAAGTGGGTTGTCAAATCCCGCTTAATCAATACACATTCAAATCGCAATACACAGCTGGACTCGCAATTCCCGCGTACAATCGGAGAGCTAGAAAATTTACCAGTTCCAATGAGCTTATTATAGTTTTATACAAGTCAATGCAATTTACGTCAACTAATAAAGGTGACGCAACGCAGTTCCGCCGCTTCAGAAAAAACCCTGGATGCGCCTATAACATCTTTAAAACATTAAGAGTGGAAAAGTAAGCCTCAATACCTCAGTGCTTCTCCTAATTTGATGTGCATTGCATTCAATAGAAACGCAATAATTGATCGCTATGGTCTGATAAACATGGTGGTTAAATCACTGGCTGCCTAAGCGATCTTTGTGACGGTTCAATTCCATCTCAACTTGTGAGCTCAGAGAAGAGCAAACGAGTACGGTGCTTCGTATGTGGGACGGGACTTTGAACTATGATCCCCTTTCTTTCTCACGCTGAGAGCATGCCAGAAGCGGCGCATCATGGATCAGAGGACAGATTTCGCCTTTCAAAAGTAAATTTTTCAAAGTGATTAAAGATGTGCGTCCATGACGCAATTGCAAGGGTAAGGGTTCAGTAGCCAGCCTTGGGAGTAAAATTAATTTTTTGTACCAAACATCGATGTAAGACCGAAAACGGCTTTCAATAAGATATAGATTGAGCCACACCTTTAAAAATGTTGTATTGACCTTGAATTGTGTCAAATAAGAAGCTACTTCTGTGCCTTGGTACTCAGCTGAACAAAATTGTTTCACAAAACCATGCAAAGAACGCATCTCTTTACATTCAAAGGTATGTGTTACTATTGATTATATGTAAAATGTGATAAGGTTTGCCTTATAACTTTTTGTTGAGCAAAATTTGATCATAATTTTAAAAAACATGGAATACAATTTGGAGCCCATGAGACTACACTATCACCATTTTGAGCCTGATATTGTGATCGCTTTCCGAAGTGGATTATCTTGTGAAGTCATTCTTTAGTTCTTTCTCTTCATGAAATGATAACTAGTTTCATTCATAATATATACGTCAGGTATCAAAACAACTGCAAAATTCATTCCAGCTTTCATGACCTCACATTTAACCGATTTCTTTTGACAAGTTCCTCCTCGAAATGAAAAGGCAGGAAAGGTATGCATGTACGAATAGACCCTAAGTTGTACATCATTTTAGGGGTTGCATGTGCCGTCAAGATAAATACTAATTCTTAGAAGTCTGCCGGGGTACTCACGGTCATCTCATTACATTCGGCCTTAATTGATAATTATTTTTATTTTTGGAAAAAATACATTCCACACCTTCAAAGTAAACATGTCTCATGGCTAACAAATGACCTCTGTGATATCTTTCCAAAACCCTGACCATACCTCGTTTTTTCAGGCATTAATTATTTTTGGAGGTATTTTTTATCAATCACCGCAAGATTTCACAGGATCACTTTTTTTAAAGACACGACCGGTTTCATCAAACAGCCGACAAGTGCAGGTAAACCCAAATATTCGATGAAACAGGTATTTCTTCTTATAAATAACCTGTAAAATCCACTCACAAGTTTCTTTTAGTAGACGTTACAAGGACACAAAAGTCGACCCGTAACTATCGAATTAAGTTATTTCAATAGTCCGCAATCATAAAACAATGATTCAAATCAAACATTCCATCAAAACTCTTTCTTCAAAAATCTCATGGGAATGTCACTCAAGGATAAACAGTGAAATCGGTTGGCATTTAATTAGCGCAGACTTGACGTCAACTTGTTAGCCTCGCAGCCGAGGCGGCGAGAGAAACTGTTTTCCTCCCTTTACGCATTCATATCGAGGACAAAAGTAACTTTCCCAGGTTACAATACCCTCGTGAACATCCTAGGTTCACTCTGGGACGTTTTCTTAATTGCACACTAAGATATATATCAATTTTATATGTTCACTGAACCATGGATATAACTTCATTTGACTTCCAATGCCTGCAGACCAATCATCTACTGGTTTTTCTATACATGCTAAAGTAAATTCATGAAGAAATCACTTACTCCGTGCCAATTTATTTTCGGAACGTTTACGAAAGTCACGTCGTCGCAAGCCCTCCAGTCGCTTATTTCACCAAAGCCGTCACTGCAAAACCTTGTACGCAAAAACAGTCATGACCATTAAGTAATAGGAGTGACGTTCACGAGAAAAAGAACAAATTAAAATTCCAATTAAGAAAAGATTATTTATTTCGACTAGGGTTTCGGCACGTTATGACATTATCAGGCACAACACGCCGAAACTTAGGTCGAGTTATTTCTTTTATCAAGCGGGATTTTACAAGTTCTTTTCTCGTCACCAACGTGAAGAGGAAATCCCATGTCAAGATAGAGACCGCTCATTTCGGTCTTGATAAGGGCGACACAAGCACCAAAATAGTATTTGATCTTAATTATCGTAATGTATACAAGAGTAGGTCAAAACACATGCTAGCTGAGTAAAATATAAGCTATTTCACGCAATTTAGTCTAAATCTCATGGTTTTCTAAGTATTTATTCGAGTTTCTACGTTGTTATATTATATATTACAGCTCACAGTCGACATTGATGCCTATACTTTCCATGATTGGGCACGGGAATATTTTATGGGCTCTAACTCGGTTCCTTAACGAACTTTGCCGGAGATAAGACCTCTGCCAGTAAATTTTATGCACGTAAAACCCTCTAGATATATCATCTCATCGAAATGGCCGGAGCCATTTTTGAGATAATTTTTACATACATTGATGTAGTTATTCATAAGTCCTTTGACTGTATTTACACTCTCACTAGAATATATGATATATCTCGCGCTAAAGGAAGAAAATTTCCATCTGAGAAGATGCAGATTAGATGTGTGGAAGAAGCAAGAAAGTAGTGTGTACAAAATAGCCCAAGTAAGGTAGGAATTCCACCACAAGAAGAGTTAAATAGCAGCCAACAATAATTGTTTCGCGATTTCAGTTGATCGAAATACATACTCGGAAAAAGCTTTAATAACGTAGCGACGACTGGGAGATAACAGCAGGAATGGAAACATGAACGGAAACAATGAAATGCGGTGTACTGGGAGAATCATAAAACTAAATGAATAGAGTCACCAATGAAAACGTTCTACAGAGAGGTGAAGATAAAAAGGGTTACATGAGATCTCTGAGAATTGACAAACTTATTTTACGCATTACGTGACAAAACGGCTCCAGGAAATCAAGACTTGCAAAAGTGAATGGGAAAAATTACTGAGGAAGATCAAGAATGGGATAAATCATGCCAATTAAGAAGCACGTTAAAAAGAGTTCTTACAGTGAATGGGACGGTTAATTGAGAGGATACTGTAGCACAGATTAGAAGAAAACCAATAATCAGTTAGGTGACTACTGATGATACGAGCTTTATACGCCATCAAAACTCAATTGTGCCTTAATAAAAAGTTAACAATTAAAGCTGCATTTTTTCACAATGTGTGCGGGTCAGTTATGAGGAGAAAGGGAATTGTGGACGACTTGAATGGGGTAAATTAAACAAGGAGATAAAAAAACAAATGTAGCGCGGGACAAATTATTACTTGGTTAGGAAAGACTTATATAGTACGTTCCACGTCAAGTAGACTCAGTGGACTTCATGGAGAACGGTGTTTCCACACTTAGGCCGCGTGTACTCACCTCTAGGCTACGTTGCAATCATTTCCAACACCGAACTATATTGTACTGAGTAACTCCAGGGAATTATACTACCACATTGGAAGACTCACGACGTACAGTACACATCAGACAAATTATAATACCACTAGGTTCATTTTCTGTTCCAACATCGCACCTCCGGCCACCTCACATCTTCACCACAGTCCCGATTTACACGGGAAACAAATCTTAGTAAGAGGACACACTGTTAGCCAGCGGTGGAGCTCCCTATATACCTATTACGTCCCTGTAATGGAATAAACATGGGCGGAGTCGACCTTACATCTTCCAAATGATTGAAGGCGCACCAAATGAAAGGAAGAGCCTACTCGTAATCGAAGCACACAACTTACAACGATTCTTTCACTTGAAATCACGGTTCCAAAATGAACGTATAAATGTATACCAGTCATTTAAAACAGGGACCTTGCCGAATGCACTTAAAATGGGAGTTCTTGATTGATTTTCCTGATGATGCAACAAGAAACGAGTTAATTAGAGAGAATTCCTCCGACCATTCCGTTTGTTTCTCCATCAACGGTTAAGCGCCGATATGCTTCACTGCATCGGGGACAACTCGATTAAATCGATCAGGTCAGTCAGAGGAAATTTCAGACGTTTATGCAATTAGTTTTTCGGGTTAAGGAAAGAAATGGGAACAGTCCAGTCACCGAAAACTAATTTCATTATGAAAGGACTCGACAATGTGGAACCTCAAAAAATGATGAAGCTTTGACATCTCAGCCTCGAAAAACGCAAATGCTGCCCAAAAATATTAGAATTTGTTGAGTTGGCGCCAAACCTACGCGTTATTTCGTATCGACTATTTCTCTGGTTCTCTCTGAATATCCCAGAAATCTCTCATAAGATATATAGTATGAAATGCCGCTTTGTACGCCACCCGACTCCCCTATCTAGTGATAAGATCTAAAACTAAACTAAACTCACTAGAGGTCGTTCTTAATCACTGTCTCTGAATTCTTGCTCTAACATGTCATGAGTTTCACAAATATAATGCAAAATATAAAATACTAAACTCTGCCGAGAAAGAGGGAGAAAAATGAAACTAGCGAACCAACTGACTAATGACACCTACATTAAGAAAGATCTCTCCCCTACATCCCATCAGACTACAATTCAGTGACCACGCCAGAGTCTCTACTCCACCCAGAGCATGTTCTTAATGAAACCAGAAGATCTAAAAGAGTTAAGAAAAGAAGAAAACAAAAATTCTCTAAAGAATCCTGGTACCACTATAAACATAAAAAGAAAAATTTATACAAAGAAACAACCACGACTATCATTATAATGAAGTATGTGAAAAAACATCAGATGAGACGTCAGAAAAGGAGAGTTGGGTTCTTTGGCTAAAGAATGAGGTTCGACTGTAACAGACAGCGAAAATAAATTTTAAATTATGTTTATAAGATTAAGAATGGAAAACTGTGATAAATAAAGGAGTGGGAATGATGGAAATAACGAAGGATTAAGTTAAAATTAGAAGATTGATACGAAACTTCAAGGGTTTCCGGAATAGGAAGAATGCCGATGAGAGGAGGGCTGCAGCATCTTTGGAGTAATGACCGATGATTTTTAATGCAAACAATAAATATTTCCGGTCTCCATACCTGTTTCTGTAATTTATATAGAATAAAAAGTACGTATTTTAAAAGCCTCCTATCACTTACAAAAACTGTTATCTCAAACTCTAATTTTTACATTTCAGAATACTTCCCGTCTTCCACCAAGAATGCCAATACCATCCTATTCTCTTTCCCGAATGGCAAAAATTACGCCCTCTTCAGAGGCCTTCAACATCTCATTAATCCTAATTGCCTCCTCCGTTCATCAATTCTGGGTCCTAATCACCTTAATTAGCTTTCTTTCCTCCAGCCTTCTCCTTCGCAGGTTTTTTCAGCCAGAATTACGAGCCCCGTATCATTACTCCCCTATTACAAAAATGAAAAGAGAGCTGCGGCATCTAATCGTCGGATTTATGACTGATTATAATGAATACGAGAGAAGACCGATGAATACGATCGATTTTATCGACTATTATCAAGACTTTGAATCGAGGATCATACAACCCAGGTACTGACGCAGAATGAAGGAAGCATTCGGAATGGAACGTTATTTGCCATGGTTCCCACTCGTTAGTTAGGTGCAGAGACTCAAAGCCCAAATTTCTCAAACAAAACGTCTGTCTTCTGCTTTCCCGATCACTATAAATTTATGCGAACGGAGGGGTAGAGGGAGAAATTTTATGGAAAAAAAATCAAATCATCCGTTAATATGGCGCTTTTCCTTTACTCTGACTTCGATATTTAGAGATTATATTAGATGAATACGAGCTATGGCGGCAAGAAATGCCGGACGAAGTTTTGAGACAAAATTTTATATAAAGTAGTGAAAATGAATGATTATTAGGCGAAGACCCATAAATTGACAAATCCAAGGTAGCAGTGTTCAGAGTGTTAAGTCCAAAATGGGCTAAAATAAGTTATCATCTCAGGCGTGTTATAAAAATGAATATCTACTGGATGGCGCAGAAAAAACAGACGATAGGGGGTTTCCAGCACCATCATTTAGCCCAATTTGGACTTGACACTCTTCACAAAGCTAATACATAGACATATCTGAGCATTTTTTTGGATAACTCTAAAGACATACCTATAGGAAAACTTATAAGGCAGGTTCACAGTTAATACATTTGGTTTTTAGTTACGCAGGTTGGGAATTGGAAATACAGAAACTTCGTTCGATTGTTTAAGTCAGGGTTTCGAACCAAGGATGCTCGCACCAAATGGAAACCCAACCACCCGGGAGCGAGAAAGAATTTCAGGGGGAGTAAGAAAATATTCCTGATACTTTTCTCGTACTAAAGTACTTTTTTATACGGTTTATGCATCTTTAAATTTGTGGAATATTTTTCTTTCACAAAATTTTAACTTTCGTTCATATATTATTAAAATTGACAACAAACATATTATTTGATCACATTCACTTTTATTCTTAAATAAATAACTCAGTTAATTGGTGCGAGAACATACTGAAAATATTTCGGTGGTGTGGAGCATTAAAATCTTGGCAACCACTTCAAATAATATCAGCACCAATGCGCTGCATTCGCTCTATTCTATCCGTGAGCGTCATAAGTAATCCACAAAGTTTCTGCGATGAAGATAAAATTCCACCCGCAACCTCACCAATAACACGTAACTCGGGAGACATTACGAGAGAACGGAAGACAAGCTTTCTTTGAGAACTTTGGACACGGCCCACAGAGAAACATAATTGATAAAATTATTGATATCCCAAGAAACATTATTGATATTCCAAGAAAACGTCAACCTTTTAAGCAAATATCTCAATAAGCCATAACCTGCGCAAAAGGGCTGTTATTTTTATATCACTCGAATTATGATATATGCTTATTAATAGAGTCCGAATTCATTGTTCTTATTCAAAAATTTTCCACAATAGTGAGCTTTTGAAGAGTTTGAAATTGACATTGGCCATCTATGTAATAATAATAATGTTCTATTATTCCGACAAAAAATGCTTACACATAATATCTTTCGGTAGCCATGAAAGTAAACCTGAATTATGGCCACCATCGTTAACAGAATGGGTTATTGGGTTAACGAGTGATCATCTTTGAATCTCTGTCTCTAATTAATTGTAGGGAACCATGAAAAATGACGTGATATTTCAGATGCACCAATAATTTATAGTTTCTGAGCTAAGTTCCAAATTTATGTTTTGAAAAAAGAACAATTTTGGACTCTTGGCCAGCTTTTACCGACCACAGCGCGAAGACGCGTTTCGAAAAGCGGGAAAGGCTGAAAAAAGTGTTAAAAAAATAATTTCCCGGAGGCGCCCTGTTGCCAGCGTTTTCTCTGCATTTTTCGGTTTGCGTCCGCCTCGCGGCCTTGGTCAAATATTTGCGACTCATCGGGCGCCGACTGCGAATCCGCCTCGGAGCAACCTCACACACAAGACGAAAGCAAAGGCGAGGGGAGAGGGGAGGGTGGGGTAGAAAAACTCCTTGGGAGAAGTGAAACGAACTGTCCCACATATAAAATGCATGCGAGGCGCAGCCAGCGGACGTTCTAGTTACTACCACGGACGCTGGCAGGAAAAAAAGAGCTCGAGACATCGACTAATCATCATTACCGGTCACTTTCTAAAAAAAACATCACACCTATTCCATTACGTTGCTTTTAAATCTTCATCTCCCGAGGTCATTTCAAGAAGTGATCGTTTTTTAGTTTCCGGTAAGCAAAAATAATATTATTTTGGCCAAAGATAAGTTTGAAGATCAGACGAAATCGGAGAAATAAGAAAGGCTCACGTTCGGAAACAATGACATAAGAATTCTTCCATCCTAATCACCATTTACGACCGAAGCAAGCGAAGGGCGAGACCCTAACCCACTTAAACCACACTTCACTCTTAAGTCTCTCTCACTCTAAAGTTCCTTATCCCAATCTCTTGGGCAACGGCCAGCCCCGATGGAAACTCCGGCTCCCGATCGGTGACCGAACTTATGCATCATTGGCCTAGGCTCGAACCTTGAGGGTCAATCCACCCATTCGTCCAAGTGCTGTTGCAACTGTCGACAAGTTACTGAAAGTAGATATGTGCTAGGTGATAATAGCCGTCTAACCACGTCAAGCAACAATACTACCACTACTCAAATTCTTTTACATGACCTAAGTCCTAACGCCCCCTGCCACACACCCTTACGATTGATAGCTAAGTGTTAGCTTTATCAAGATGATACGACAGTTAAGCTGTGTCTTAATTTATTTGGGCCCTGATTCAGCATCAGGATTTGGCATATTGATAAATTAATTCGCAGTCTAAAAACCCGATGGCTGTAAATAAAAGCCGATGCCATTCTAAAACAATGTTTCAAGCATACTTATGGAAACGGCAATGACATCGCAGAGAAATAACTAAACAATCACTGAATTATGACACCCACACACATGTGTCATCCAGCGCATCAATGAATAATTTAAGCTTATTCCAGAAATGCTGGTACGCACTGTGAATCTGTGAATCTGCGCTTTCAGAAAGACCCATAAGGAAAGTAGTAATAATTTGCTACACGCATCTCAATATGACGTCGCTATTGTTTCCACATGGCGCATCCTTCGGGGATGGCTACAATGGACGGCTAATGGCGACAGTTACATTGAGGCCGAATGAATTCAAGCTATCGCAAAGCAGGCTTCCTCCCCCAATTTGGCGGGAAACGCTTAGGCATACAATAAGTGGTTAAGGTCACCACTAAATTACGTACACAGAAGTTTTCGAAAATATTCCAAGCCCTAGTCATCAATACCAACTTTGAAATTAACATATGTTCAACTAATCACCATAAAAGGGCAAATTTTTACTTTTACCTATGACCATGTGATAGCATATGGAAAAAAGTTTTATGGCATCATTCCTTTTAACCATTCTATTCATACAGAAAAATCGACATGCCTAAATCCAGCGAGGCGCCGGAGAGGTCTGCGAAAGTTTAAGCCACTTCGACGGATTAAGGCTTCGCTCTGTCCCGAATTATGTGAGATACGAATTTATCTCAATCTTTGCTCAATGAATTTGAGTGTCTAAGATTGAGAGTCACAGAGGTCCTGACTATGTTTTCCCTCGGTACCTTTCCGGCTACAGTGATTTTGACATGTTCCATTCAATCAAGAACATTCACACCTGGCACCCTCACTTCATAGAAGTGACTCTGAGACCAGTGAAATACACTTCAGCTAGCTTACACTTCGATCTGTTCGGCCCATTTCCCCCGCTCCAAAACTCAACGTCGCCACCGTCATACTCTGGCACCGATTGGATAATTTCTTCAGCAGCTCGCTCTGGTCCAGCGAGTTTGCTTTGCTCATTCGCGCGCGGTGATCACTAAGAGAAAGCAGTCACTGAGTCACCGTGCAGGTTGCTAATTTGAAAACGATGAAAAAGAAACGTTTGCATCAAAAGTATTTCATGGGGAAGGAAAATTCAACACGTGATATTACGAACAAGGCATTTTTCTCATAAATCAGAAGAAACGATACCTGCATTAAAAAAAAACTTCCCCTGTCAGCTCATTAGCGATGCTATAATTTGTGGGTACCAAATTTATACCTGCAAATTTATACCCTTCAAGAGGCATTGAAATCACCGTCGACAATCCATTTTTCGGAATACGTAATCGCCCGTTAACCGCTACTCTTCTCTCATATTTTTAAGATGACTGTACACCAGAGTTGACAACTTGTTCAGTATTGTAATTAAGATAATTGAGCCAACAATGGAACTGCGAGTGGCTCATATTTGCATTAATCACTCAGTAAATATGACACTTTTTCCCCAACATGTTTTGTTGTACAACCACTTTTTCGTAATGTTCTTTCGATTAAAGAATTACATACCGGCAGTTCACAAATAACTGTTCTCAGTTCACCTCATTAGTTTTTTTGTCCCCCGATCATCTCAACGGTCGTAACAATCTGTGGACTCAAAGATAAGTAGAACCTTTCATTTCATCGCTGTTACATCAGTGCCATATCTTAAAGCCGCAGTAGAGTACTCGTAATCCAAAAGATAACGTCGCTCTCCATCTCGCTCAAGGTTCAAGGTTCAAGGTTCATGTCGTTATTTAATCACGATGTCCAGGAACGCATTTAGGTTTCGATCACTTTGATAAATTTTTATCAATAATGCCGGGATACACTGACAAGAGTCGATGGCAATTTTACTCTGATAAAGTTTTAAGAGTGAAGCCGGGAGGCATGAAAGGCGGATAAAAATGAAGGACGCCCATTCATTTTTCACCCTTAAGGTTGGAACAAAGTAAAGTGATCAGAAAAAGAATGAGAGCAGAAATTATGTTAACGTGTTTTTGTAGGGTTGATAGTGAATGGCGGACAGCTAGAAAAAGGTAACAAGATATCTCTCTTGATGCCTGCTTGAAGACATTTTTACCACCCGTTATATTCCACGCTTAGTAATTATGGACCCACCATGGTTTTTTTTACTAACTAAAGAGTCGCGTTGAATTCAAGAAAATAACTACGTGGCTGTCAAAACTGTATCCCCAAAAAGCAAAATACTATTTGTAATGCGTCTTTTAATTTATCATGAGACGGTTTCCCTGCACTAAAACATATTCAATGAGTCCTAAGATAGTAATGCCAAATGAACTTCAAAACCGGAATATATTAGGAATAAAATTGCAAACGCTAAAATTACATCGATGTGGTTGAGGGATCTATGTGGATATCTTAAGAAGTCAAGAAAAAATTCACACTTTTAATCGCTAAGTTTTACGTGTTAAAAAAGAAGAATCACCCAAAAAGAAAAATTTATCCATTTGCCACATCAGATTTTAATTAATCAATAATAGGTACGAATATCTACTAATCAATCAGTCCTATTGTATTAATAACAATTTAAAATTCCACAGAGAGTATCATCACCCATTGATTTAAAGGTACCCATGGCAGAGAATGATATAATAACTTTACACAGAATAATCTAACAACAGAGCTGTGCGAATGCTTCGAAATCGATTCGAATCGACTCGATAACGGCTTAATTCGATTCGATTCGCCTGCGAATCGGGATGCTTCGAAACCGAATGATTCGAAATATTCGAATCTGATAGATTTGTTTTCGAATCGTTGCATGCATTCAAACATGGCGCTCATTCCAACAATGGTGCGCCGTCCGTTTGGACGATCGTTTTTCTCACGCGAAACGAAAATTTAAACGACCACATGTTATTCTGTGATATTATTTGAGCTTTTGCATTTTATTTAGATTCGAATTCGATTCGCAACCGATTTTTTTTAAGGGTGATTCAATTCGCTAACGAATACTTAAAAAAAAGTTCGAGTCGATTCGAAATATCGTTTGGGAGATTCGATTCGAAATGAAAATCCCTGATTCGCACAGCACTACCAAACAATAACAGAAATCTATGCGTTCGCCACCACTGGCGACAAACAGTCACTAGTATTTTCTTTTTTTCCATTATATTTGTATAGATTTACATACGTGACGGCGAGTTCATCCAAGAACTAATCTAATGAATGTCACGGCGGAGAGCGTTAATGGGTAAGACGAGTTGCTGGCGCTCACGAGAAACTCTGGGCCACTCTCAAAGGGGTGATTCCCCTCACGCCTCCCACTCCCCCTCTGGCGTTCCAGTGAAGAAGAAAGAAAGCTTGCGTCTTTAAGCGAGGGGGAGAAGGGGGGGCGTCATTTTGAGGTGAGTGGACCAAGGTCTCGCATACGGGCGAGGGGTGGGAGATGGGGAGGTGGACGACCGCTGATGACGACGGAGGCTAGGAGGACCGGCAAACAGAAGAGCAGCGGATCGCGATGTGGAAGCGACGACGCCGCGGGGCGATGCTCAACGCGGGCCCGCCGGAGGTAGTACCCTCCCTCGATAACTAGATGGCGACACCGGTAACATTGAACATTGAGAGGCTGTCATTGAACAATCATACCGAGCTTTTGCGCGCTATTATTGCGTGGTACCTACCTATCGATGCATTGGCAGTGCCCATCCCAATAATGAAAGTTATATCGAAGACCTTCTGAGAAGAGGGGGATCTAGTCTTACTAGTACAATGTATTTCGTAGATGTATTGATGTAGATGTATTGATGTAGATGTATTGATGTAGATGTATTGATGTAGATTGTTCTGCAAATTACACAGACTAACGGTTCTGGTGGTTTCCCGATACCGTTTTTATTCATATTCTTTTAGAAAAAAATCTAACAGACTTACTGTTTCCTACACCAATTTCTATTCTTTGAATATAACATTAACCTTCCTAAATTTTTATGATAAAAATTAAGGTACGTGTAAGTAGGATAGGGTCACGAATTACACACGATCAGCATGTGAGAATACAATTTGAACTATTTGAACTTAAAATTCTAGGAAAGGAGGTGACTTCACAAATTGCATTTGCTAACGGAGCATAATCTAGCTCCAATCACGTCATGGTAACAAAAAAGAAGGTTGGATAGTCAGGAACTAAGACAGGAAATGCATATGGCATATCTTAGCTAGATAATGAGAATCGTGGAATGAAGGAGATTACGAAGTTATGAGGAGACAGGTTGTGAGAAATACGGAGTGAAGAGCAGGAGTAAACCAACCTTCACATTACTCATCGCTGCTGACAATGACGGCAACAAAAGAATTCTGTAATTCCGACGACGTAAGAAAAAGAAATAAGAGTAATTTCAAAGAGTAAATAATGTCTCTACCGAACACTAATAGACTTTGGGGTAAGCCGTAATAATTGCAGAGTACTTTTAGTTTTTAAAAATAAAAAAAAATATTTACAAGAATAAAAAAACTTGATCTGTTTAGTTACCTTCAAGGAGGACGAAATTTCTTTAAAATTAATAATGAAAAATCCGATCATCCACAGTTTTTCTAGCAGAATGTTTCCTACTAGTAACAACATAGTTTTACAATACATACGGGCATTTTGAAGAACTATAACGAACTTAGCAATTTAATACTCCGGAGTCAACTCCAAAAAATTTAAATTCAATTTCAGAGAAACATGGAGAAAATGACAATTCGCAATCCAAAGATTCGTTCTCTATCGTTTTATTTGTCGCGCACTCGGAGGTTAATATTTTTCATTTCTACAGTGAGCAGCACGTACTGCAGCAAAGTAAAATGCTTCAGGAAGAACAAGGGTAGGCTTTACCGTGCCACATCTCGCTAACGTTAAATGCGCTGGGAATTCCAAAAAAACACACCCAAATAATTGCTTGGTATTCAACTTAAGAATGTAGCATGGTCTAAGTCGCTGCTTCAGAGCCGCACACGGGCGCTGAGGGCAGTAAAAATACTGTCCTCAGTTTGATTTTTAGTCCAAAAATGCGCGGGAAATGAGCTTGGGATTTTAAAATGCCCTCGTTCAGAAAAATTAAGACAGCAAGCAGTTGTTCTTTGCATTGCAACAGTCAAATTACCTTCACCAAAAATATCTACGGAAATTGAGAGAAGCATTATTTATGAGCGGTTTTAGAGTTACTGGGCAAATTGAACTAAATTTAATTCCGTTCTGTATCGACAATCGTGTACTGAAATATAACTAGACGGAATAAGGAGACGATTAGGAACAAATTATAAGATATTGCTGATGATCTACCCTGGCTTCTCATTTAATGTCTCCTAAGAATCAAGAGTGTGAAGTAAAAGTTCTTCATTGGAAGCGGTACGAGTTGATTCATTCGACAAATAGGTCATAGAGGTACTTCGAATACTCCAACTCTAGTACTTCCATTCGTATCTCAAACAACGGCAGTTATCATGATATGCAAATCGTTACTAACTGAAGTTTATATGATTAAGAAAATCGCATAGAATGAAATTCAACTTAACTTGGAAAAGGCGACTTTAGACTTCATGTTCTCAAACTGTAATTAACATAACTATCAGTTACGATCAATTATGATTCGGAAAATAATTTATGGTACTAACTAAGCCTACGATAATCACCAATAACAATCAATTTGAACTTTTTTTCTATTCCGTAGGGGCCATGACAATTTAAGGAGTGAAATCATGGCTGTTTACTCATTACGTTATTGAAACTCAGTACCTACATTATTTAACTGCGTATACACATTTTTCCCGTTTATGAGAATAGTAAGACTATAGTTGGAGATTGTTGTTGTAATATTTGTATTTTTTTGTATGACCAAGTGTTGATTATTATCTATCTGTTGGCCACGCATGTCCATATTAATTGGAGGTAGCCTTTACACAGGTATTACCTTTAAAGCTACCTCAAGCTTCTATATTTTATGTTTAAAAGAAGTTGTACATCTTTTCTTTTGTTGGAAGTAGTAAAAATCTATTTCAATTTCAGTACTTTTTAAAAACATAACTATCGAATTTCACCTCTGGAGGCCTATGTAAATCGGATGTACGAGCCTGTCGGCTACGCCTACACACGTAAATGGCCATTATTTTGGCAAGAGAAAATTGGCAAGTGGAAATCAACCAAAAAACTAAAGCGGGAGAGAGGAGAACGTTTCGTTCCGGGGGGGTTTAAAAATCCTTGCTCGAATCCGGGAGAGCTGGCAACCCACGGCGCGTGGCAGTCCACTCAAATGAGCGGGGCATTCCACCATCGCATCGGCCGGCGGCACTCGATGTGGCGGCCCGCGAGTGAAAGTGAGAGTTGCAGCTGAGGGAAGGGGAGCACTGAGTGGAGGGGCAGGATACGGGACAAGCGGCGCTACGAAACGGCCCGGCAGAGCACGTGGGCGGCGCCAGCCAAAATTAAAGGGAGCCCCAACAGATGGCAGCAGCTGTTAAGTGGGACTCACCAGAGTTCCGCAGGTCTACCTTACACGAAGAGGAAGTTCTCTGTTACGTATGATTTGGGGGCGGAGATTGAGGCAACCTTGAGAAATGGCCAATTGTGACATTATCTTCATAGCTGAGAAGGCGAACAGGCTGCAAAACTTCAGTCTATACGTGGCACTACAGGGCGGCCAATAAATTTTCATTTTAAAAATCAAGGCGTTTACCACGTTCTTCAGGAGGATCATAACGTTTTTCAAGGAGTCCGCGATTCATTTCGGGCTCACTAGTGGTCACGTCTACACAATTCCACCCCTAGAGTCAGGCAACCGGGAGCAAGTATGTTCCGAGCGCCGCACTACATGTACGTCTACATATTACTCTGTGAGCCGCCACATGGGCGTGTGGAAGGGGGTGTTAGGACACTAGCCGTGTAAAGGTGTAAGATTTTGGGAAGTGAAATGGTGACGTGTATTATGGAAGTATATTTGGTGGAGCTTAGTTTTATTGTGATCGCTAATTGAGCGCGGAAAGAACGATTTTTTGTACCTATCTGTTCGGCAGAGTATCTCTCTTATTATATCGCTTCTGTCAGGCATAGAGATGTATTGAGGCGTCATGATAATATTCCCTGTGTCGCTCTGAAACCCACCAGTTCTGAATTTCTCAAGCAGAAGGGGCCTGCAACCGGGCTACAAAGCAATTGCTCTTGAATAGCAAACAATTTCATACGGATACAAACGACTCGATTGAAAATTGCCCACCTCCCAGGACTTCGTTTTTGAAGTAGCCATGTCATTCCTTCGAAATAATTTAACTTTACAAAGAAATAAAAGCAGAAGTTGGTGAGGAGGCTACAGAACTGTTTTCCCATCCATGGGATCTAGGTTCGAATGACGGCAGGGGCGGAGATTTGTCAGTGGAATCCCAATTGATCCTAACTCGGGTGCCAAGTGGAGTGCATTCCAGTAGCTGTACCACGTATGCAGATTGGGACGTAAAAACGTGGGCACCTTTCGCTATAGTAAGGTCAAACCGATGCTTAGTTTTTATTTACTCCTCCAATACCCTTCATATCATCGGAAGGTCCTCGGATGAAAAAGAAAAAGAGAGATGCTACTTCGCTCTGGTTAGGTCACACCTCGAATACGCCGCGAGCATTTGGGATCCTGATCATAAAGATTTAATGAAAAAAAATACTAAAATAAAAGAAAAGCAGCACGCTTCCTTAAAGTTGCTACGAGCGAACATATAGTGTCTCAAAACTTTTAGATGGATGGAGGGGAGAGACCCTAGAGACTCGGGAGGCTGCACCCTAGGCTAACCTTGATTGAGAAATTCAGAACTGATGTGTTTCAGAGCGACACAAAGAATATTATCATGACATCCCACTATAATCTAGTTCTGACAGAAGCGATAAAATAAGAGAGATACATTGCCGAACAGGTACAAAAACTCGTTCTTTCCGCACACAATAAGCGACCACAATAAAAACTGAGCTCCACAAAATACACTCCCATTATACACGTCACCATTTCACCTCCAAAATCCTTAAATATTTAAACGGCTGGTGACCAAACACCCCCTTCCACATGCCTATGCGGCAGCTCACACGGTAGTATGCAGTTGCAGACATAAACATACCCTAAAAAACAATCCTAATGAAGCAATGAACCTCGCATATCGGTTGCCTCCTGATTAACTCCCATTATGAGCGATTGGTAATTTCATAAAATTGGTTCCTCCTCCATTTCACTCATATGCCAGTTCCAATAAATTGGGGAATTACATCCAAAACCAATGGAGATCTCTCCCATAAAATATCATAGTCGCAATACTTTTGTAGACATTCAGTGAAAAATACCTCTGCATTCCGTTTTTAAATGTTTCTATACTAACCGATTAATTCTTTTCGTCGATTTACGAATATGAAATGCTGATCTGAAACTGAAAATTCTCTTGAAAAAGCCTTTCTTAATTTACCATTTATTTATTTCACCCGTTTCACCATCAAGTTTAATGAGCATATCACACCGTATTACTATGAATTGAAAATTCTTAAAATTGAACAAAGAAGAAAATTGCAAATGGTTGTGTTTATGCACAAATTATTAAAAACTGAAACTCCTCCTTACATTTATCAGCCATATAAAGATAATTTGGCAAAAAAAAAAAACTAGAAATAATAACAAATTAATTGTACCCTGCCACAGAACGTCTATGTATCATAACTCTTTTTATGTAACTTCATGCATTGTATGGAATTCTATTCCGCAAACGCTGAAAAATATTAAGTCAACCGAAAGATTTAAAAAATGCTTGCTGTCTTATTATCTCAGTGATAGTTAATATTTTGTTAAATATCTTGGATTAAATTCATGAATATGCTACCTTTGTGATTGCAACAATGTATTGAGCATGGAATTGTAATATTTGTTGTGGGCAAGTGCTGTGATTTGATAAGATTCTTGTAAATAGTGACATGTTTTCGATGTGATTGTTATTATTTTTTGCCTGAGTTGTAATTACTTATGCCTGCTCCAAAGGAATTCTTTCCTAGAGCCAATAAATCTTATCTTATCTTATCAAGCAGCTCCAACAGCTAATCTCAGGGCATTTTCGCAGTCTAAGCACACAAAAACACGGATTTGTCGGCAGGCCAAGATTTTGATACTATACCGTGAAAGTGAAGTAAAATAAAGAAATATTTATTGTTCTTGAAGAACATACAAAATTTACAATATAGTAATGAAGCTTATGGATTAAATATTAAATTATTTTGCAAAAGACGGAAAATAATAGAGAAACCATAAATTATCACATAATAATTCTTGGAGTGAATATTTCTTATTGTTCCTCTTCCAGGACAAAGAGGTGGTGGAAACGTTTTTTTCTAAAAAATATACAGTGAGGTGGAAACTTTTATGCCCTTAGGAATACTGTTCCATAACCTCATCACTAGCAACAACACGTCAAAAATAATGACGGACAGATAACGCAAATTGTAAAAAAGAAACGAATTTATTCCGCCCATATTTTCACAGATATCCCTTTAGCGATTAATTGGAAGTGAATGTCAAAACCAGCAGACGACTGTGGTTAATTTACATGTGAACTATGTTCGCGCTTCTTCTTAAAATCATCACATGAAACTTAAGCTTTCGTTTTCACCGAAAGATTGCCCGTGGGAATAGACGCCTTTTCAACTTAACTTGCGCAACTTCCACCATCGTTTCAAACTCGCGTTCGTTCCGAACGGACCCCGGGGGGGAATTCTTATTGCACTATTAAACCGGCTGATCGCAGGAGAACGATGATGAATTGCTGAGAATAGCACATAGATTTCTCAAACCATCGTCAACCTCGCCGTGAGAAACGTACACTTCAGGAAACATGGGAAGTATGCTTTCCACTATTTACACACAGATGCATTATATCCGACAGGTTCTCTTAGCCTCAGGAATAACATTCGCGGGGAATTAGCAATTCAATCAGCAACAAGCACAGTAACAGAGAGAAGGAAAGCTCGGATGCGATAACTCCTTTGACGATAAATTGCGGTTGACGAATTGAAAAATCCATCACCTAGGAAGAGCGACCAATGAAGATATTCGGGATACCATAGTATTTGCTGAGGGGGAGGCCCTGCAATGTCTTACTATATCGACGAAGCTAACATGGGGATCTGTTTTGTATATTTGTTAGACTACCGACATCCCTACTCAAGTTCCATGGTTCGAATCATGGCAGAGAATAGGATTATAAAGCGGATATCCGTAACCCACTTGGGTGCTATGAGAACAGTACTTCAAGAGAATCATTAAGACCGACGGATGAAAAAGACGTGAAGAATGTGTTACGAATCCCATGCTATCTTGGTGGGTTTTTTAAATAATTTATATTTTTTATTTTACAACTTTATGGTCCTGCTATGCCATTCGTGGCCTATCGGCACGTGTCTTTTATAATTTATCTGTAGTTTTTATTTACATATTTTATTTATATTATAAATTTATAATTTATGTACATAACAACCATTCCTTTGTCCTTTTATGAACTTCCCATACAGATTACAAATTTTTAAAGATCATTACTCATATATTTGAACAGTTTTGGAACATAAACACTTAACTGCCTTTTACATTGTATGTGTCATATCTAGGAACTTCATATTTATTAACTTTTTTAAGTTCAGTACTTTGATAATACACTATTTTCTTTTTGTATTTATCACTGTAATAATTTTCAGTGATATTAATGTACTGTAATAACTTTTCAACCGGTAGAATGTTGAACTATTTAAAATAGCAGTCATAGTTCTAATACTTCAGTTTCTGGGAATGGATTGGATTTTATTATTTTCAATAACATTTTCTGATTAGCTTTGATCATTTTTAGATTTGCTACTCCACCTACGGAATTACAAATGTAAAATTAAAGAGATGCATAGTAGAATGCTCAGGTTGAAAGAGTCATCTTTCCCGAGCAAGACATTTGATCCAAATTGATATTATTCATGCCAACAACGATACCGACGGTAACGATACATTGTGCCATTTTGATGATATTTTTTATTATGTCCAGCTTCCATCGTCTGCGTGGATACTTACTGATTTTATGGTTTTCTGCCTTTTATATTGTAATAATCTAATGAACTCTAACAAGGTAGTCCCTGTAATGTAAGAGTGGAGGGCCTATCCCGGATGAGTAAAATACTATTTGAAGCCGTACTTCATGTTAATCATCTTCCACGTAGGAATAAATGAGTTTAGCTTATAAAATACAAAAAATCAGTTCCTACAACAATATATAAATTAAATTTTAAAAGCTCTGTCGAACCTACCGTAATTACATTACACGGATTTTTAAATATTTTAAACATTTTTTCATCCAACTGTCTAAATAAGTCACTATGGCAGTGTGTTTCATAGTTGATGCAAGCCCACAGTTGAATCACCCTCAGCTACACACCGTTGAGGCGGCTTGCAGGACACATGTAGAAGGGACGTTAAAATCTAGACCCCTACGCTGATAATAGGTTAATTCTTACGCCGGGTTCCTCTCCACTCTACTCCCATTCCACCGAGAATTCCCCTAAAAAACCACGCCACTTATCCTTTTACAGCGCAAATTATTTCGTGCCTTACTCGTCTTCCCAAAGAACCAGACATTCTTTGGCATGCAGCGAGGCGTATGGTTCCGAGACTTGGTCCAAACGGAAAGAAGATATGGGCACACTGAGGCTCCCAAGAAATTTCGGCTTTGGGAAGCAAGGAGAAAGAAAGGTCGAAGGGTGGAAGGTCAAGATTGTATGGAGAAGACATAATGAGGAAAGTGAGTACAGTACGCACCTTATAGTGCAGTAAACAGCACAATCACTGAGGTAAGTAAGTCAGACCGCGACTGAAAAAATTGGAAAGAATACTACGAAGCACCGAAATGTACATTTACAAGGGCAACTGGAAATCAAACAGTGAAAGATTAAGGATTGAACGAATGGGGAAAATGATGAATGTAAACACCTTGGTAAATGAAGAGCTAATGTAGTTTGTTTAAAGCTAACTTGGCCTGGTACTGTGATTGGGAAATCAGACTCATCAATCGAAAATTACTTCGACACTCAAAGGCGAGTAGATGTAGGAAAAGCCGAATTGACGGGACAAACGATGAAATTAGGGACGGTCATCAGAGGAGGAAATTTACGATCACAGATACAGGGTAAAGTGAGACGACAGAGAGCATTAATTATAAATTGGCAGTTATAGAGGGAAGGGAATGAAGGCAGTTGTAGGACGTATTGATAAATGTACAACTGGACTTCATGCACACAATAGAAGAAGCTGAAAGCATTGTGGTCTCAATAGAAATAGAAACGACAAAATACATAGGAATATGAGCGTTTAAACATACCCCACAATGGATAGCTGATGAGAAGAATGACCATATGACCAAGATATAAATTAGTTTGATATAAAAATGAAAAATAACTTTTCATTTGTACATCAAACCCTATCCACCGCGATCGTGAGAACAAAGCAGCCATCTAAAGGCATCACCGATCAACTCTGACTACCGCAGATGTTATGGACATTGTTTCCATATAATTTCTATTAAAAAAACCATCGTTTCATTTCCACCAGAAATCATCTCGCTACTTTAAAAATCTAACAACCTGCTAAAAATGACTACGTGTGAAGAGAGTAACAAAATGTACGATACCAAAGAAGGATAAAAGCATCTGCATGAGAACGGGGAACATTAAGACGTTGAACAAGCAAATTCAACACATTTCTCTTATTGTTTCAAAGTCCTTCTCGAAGAAAATTTCCCGCAATTGAAGAGGAAACCATTTTAAACGTCATCCTACCAGCGCAAAACAAAACAAGCCAGGCTAACGTGGAACGATGAAGCATTGCAGAGGGAATTTCCCAACATCAAGCTCTCGGGAAAGCAGTTGGACTAAATGCCGGGAGTCATTTGCGGAGGAAAGGACGCGCGACTAAGATGGAGACGACTCTGGGATGAGGAAAACCATGGGGGTGACGAGGAGGAAGAGGATTAAAGTGACACTGCTAATCTAAGAGGTAAATCGAATGGTTTTATTTTCATAACACGAGAATTCACATATGGTCAGTATAAAATATGTCCACAAGACGGGATAAAAGCGGATGCCGCCAGGATAAACAAACAAACAAGGCTGTAAAACTGCTAACGACACAGATTTAAGCAATAAATATGAAGTTTTATCACTCCGAAATAGTGCGAGAAGAGAAAAAGGACCAGTTCAACTGAAAAGGGAGCATTAGACCTCCATTAAGAGACATAGAGCGAGGTTACCATCAAATGAAGATACCTATGCATAGGGAGATAACAGCCAAAATAAACCGACAATAATCACTCGCTAAAGAAGTATGAATTTTTATCGATACAAGTAAAGAGCAAAATTTCTCACTTTTGGAAAAGCATACTAATCACTACATTGGGTGTCTAAAAGGATGTATGAAAACGTTTCAGGCGAAAATTTGTGGAAATGGTCGAACTCTAATGGTAATAATATAACTCGGCAGTAAATTTCCACACACATTTAATTCGTGCCGACTATGCTTTCAACGCTTGGTGTCCTTGGTGAGCCTTGAAAAAGACACAACGTGCTAAAACCATTGTCGGAACACATTAAATGTGTGCGGAAATTAACTGCCGAGTTCCATTGCTATGATAACTAGTAACTTTGTGATTCAATTCAACACAATTTAGAGCGATCTTAGTTTCGACGAACAACGCCATCTATATGTCAACGTTGAACGCCAAAACGAGCGTCGTCCTACAAGAAAGTTGTGAGAGATCACAAAGTTAACTAGCTTTCATTATAATGTTAACGAATTCCATACAGTTAGGCTAGGAGCCGCCATGTATACAATTTTTATTCACGCTCAAATGTCTCAGGGAAGCTTGTTGACTCAGGTGATTTTGTTACTTCTCCTACCAAATAGAAAAGTCTCAGTGATTTTTAAACGTGCAAGTGTCTCAGTGTTGTTTCTTTATTTTTAAAAATAAAGGAACAATCGTCAGAAGCTAGAGTGATTTAAAAGGAAAAGACTGAATCACATACATTCAAAACAAGGCTATGAAACCTCATTTGAGTGAAATAAGCGCTATTGTTCTCAAAAGAAATAGCAGGGAGTACTTACGAGTTGGCTTTGAAGCAACTGGTGGGGAAATGGGATGGAAGTCACCTTCGATCGCAGGTGGGAAAATTTCACAGCGGCTGCAAAACTAAAGCTACAAGCATTTCACATAGATTTAGGAATTATATGGCCTAGAGATACGAAGTCACTGTACTATTATTAAGAGCATGGTCTTATTCGGCAGCTCATTTGATATTTCTACCAGCTGATTGGTAGGTTTTTTTGATAGAACTTATTACAGCGTCCTCATTTTCCGGATTATCGTTTCGTCTTCCATCTGATTCGTGATCCGCTTCTACATCCCTCTTAAAATCCTCATATCGCTTTCCTCTTCAAATTTCCTCCACAAGCCCTCTCTCTTCCTGTTTCTTCTTCTTACACGACCCCCCAGCGTTCTCACTTCTATTACTCTCTTCAGCATTTCCTCTCTTTTCAATACATCCTCCATTCATCTCTCCTACCTCCACCGGACCTCTACCACTAGATTCCTCTCCTCTCCAGCCATGTGAAATACCTCTTCGTTCGTCCTTCACACCACCCAGCTCACTCTCTCCATCCTTCTCCACACCCACACCTCAAACGCTTCATGTCTACGTACATCCTCCCTTCGCAATGACCAAATCTCCAACCCAGACAACGCCACGCTCCATATTATGTTATAGAGGAAACGGAATTGAAATACTATAACAGCGCATAAAAGAGCAGCGTTCATCATATTAAACTGTGCACTAGTTTTTGATAAGCAGACGCAAGCCGTGAGCCACTCGGGGCAATATACTAGCTTTCGCCTTTCAAATTATACTCAACTGGAATAAAGGTTTTCTGGTATAGATAGATTGCAGTCCAGCGCCAGTGAAAAACCAACCGGTTACATTGCGCTTCGTAAGCCTATTCGCGGTTACTCATCAGCATTGCTTACTTCCAGAGACAATCGGAGAATAAATCACCGATAGCTTAGTTACGGCACCCAGCTATTTATCCCATGAATTTGTCTCCCTTCTTTTCGACAAAATAGGGTGAGAATTTTCTCCAATGGCCGTAACTATTGGCACCACTCGTCAAAAGATAGAAAAGAAAATATTTACTATGTTGGTTTCATGGTAGCGTCAGTGACCAACCGCAGCCTCTCAATCAGAATACCCTTATGAAGGTTTACGGGAACGTTAATTCCTCGCCAGTGACCATTCACAGACACACAGTCAACCCAATTGAGATCCTTCATAGGGGTTTCGAGACGCCGTAATGATGCCTGAGTTATGATCACAAACACAGAGAGCAATCACTCTCACAAGCACTCACAAAATCACTCACTCACACAGTCAACAGGGCCTAACTTCTGGGAGAATCAGGCTCGAGATGAACTTGGTCATCAATAACCAAGGAATAAAACAGGAAAAAACGAGGGTGTGCGTCGTATACGCGTATTTCAGCCACAAGGAGGCGCTCTTCAGCGAAGGGAAGACACTGAAGGGAAAAGACACTAACAACACAAGGTTGATATTTTCTTTTCTATCTCTTGACGAGTGGTGCCAATAGTTACGGCCATTGAAGATAATTCTCATCGTATGTTGTCAACTCTACGAGGCCGTAGAGCTCAAGTTTCCTTGATCCCTTCTTTTCATTTACTTTTCATTAAATATCTGTAATTTATCAACGAGCAGCTCATTCTAAAAGAGTAAGCGGGGACTCGCGCTGTCTCAATCTTGCTCCGTAATTATATAAAGACGTCTATCCACTTATGGATAGCATGACGGAGCTCCCACGTAGCATAGGCTATCAGATCACGGAAATGGGAAAATTCTGGAAGGGCTGCCGAAATTCTCTCCCACCAGTTCGCCATCGGTGGAGCGTTGAGTGCGCCTACGAAACAGGTTTCGTTCTCTTCAGGAAAATTTCGGGAATATAAATTCCTCTATTAGAGTTACACTGATGTACAAGTTCCCATATTCGCGAAAACTTACACAATCAAAATACGCAGGACACGAACTTGTGCAAGAAAATAAATTAAGACGCTATTCTGGTCCATCATCACGCCCTTTAAATGTTAAAAATAAAGTGTTCCGGAGGTAGGGAAGTTTTTGGCGGATTACCTGAATGCTTTTACTCAACCAGGAAGAGATTTCGATCCACTTTGCTCCTACAGCTTCAAGCAAATAATACCAGGGGGTAGTTTGACTGTAGTCGACCCGAGGGAAAACACGCAGGTACAAATGGCAGGCTGGTGTTGAAAGAGCCACGGTGATGACACAATCCCCGAAAGGTTTTCGGACTAGTCGAAAATACCAAAAACACAACGGCACATGATATTCAGAGAATCGGACTACTCTGGTAGGTGTGGTAGACCAGAGAGACAAGTATGTGTTCCTAACGCGCCTTATCATTGAAATTACAACGCAAACAATGAGAATGTATCCAATACTAAGTATAATATTAAAAGCATTCTGAGCTTAGTTTTTCTCAAACCAGAGGAGGTGTGATGGGCCCATTTCTCTGTATACAAATTATATCAAATCACCAATATAATAAAACTTAGTACAACATTGAACTATACTTCACAAGCTTTTGATTTGTCATAGATATACAAAACCGTCTCCTATAACTTATCCCAATTTTTTTTTAAACTGGAGCTAGGAGCTCGCGTAATTTAACTGTCATAACCTTAAACAGTCCTTAATGGGCTGAATGGTATTTACCGGGGCCGTTAATGATGACTATTTGAGTTATTCTCGATAAACAGGAATTCCATGGGTAAAAATATACACACGTGAGGATTTATGGCAGAACGGTTATTCTACGAGCCGAATAAATGCTACGGTTATACCTAATAGTATAAAATATGAACACAATACTTACACAGACTATATACACATCCATTCCCAAAGCCGGAGGAGAATCCGCGATATATATTGTTATCGTGTGTGTGTCGTGTGTCGCAACAACACTGAGCCTAATCAAAATACCAGTCACATAAATAAATATCGTCGAGCATGAAGGTGAACTCCAGTCCTACGTAAAGTGTAAAGGAAACACAAGAGTGTGCTACAATAGGCCTAAAAGGTCGCATCAGCATCAAAATATAACGGTAAGGTACGTAAAAGGCCGTTCTGATAATTATGTGTCACCGCTTCGACTCGGATGGGAATCGCTAGCAGACTGTCGGTTAAAGTTCAGACTAGAACTCTACCATTAAGTTCCAAGCCGATCAATATTCAAATGAAGACGATGGCATTTTTAAAGACCCAACGTTCTGTGAATCAGATCATGAGCATTAAATTAGAGCAAAACAATGAGCAGACAGTTACATGATTCCATTTTTTCCGCGAACAATTAGGAATCATATAGCGGTCAAAGGGACTTAAGAAATCGGCATTATGACAGGTGGTGGAGCTATCTTACTTATTTTTCTCTAATAAGTTTGCTTGATGAAGTAGAAGTAACATTACTTCTCGTATGCTTCCAGTATAACTCTGGCATCGAGATGCATTTATATGGAAGCAAAATACAGTAATGATCACGGTTTACGTAACTCAGATAGCATTTAACGTAACATATGCAGGAGAGGATGCACCTCCTGAAATCTATTAGCAGTTTCGGTGAATGAAAAATCGTCACAGTCCCAATAAAATTTGTGAGATGCATTTGTAACATGCACAATATATTTGGGTGAAGAATGACCTCTTGCTATAGAAGCTTCCCATCGAAGTAACTTGCTGGGTACCACGCTGAAAATCCAGCCAGTGGGAAAAGCAATGAGACATCATTCACTTCTTTTTCAACAAGGGCAATCTAGTCTGGAGATGATGAAGCGCTGTATTTCTCCCTTTTTAGTGCAGCAAGTAATTTTAAAGCCATTAAAAGTGAAAGAGCAATGTATCAGTTATCAGCAAAAGTACGGAAACAAAAGATCACCACGCACTCTGTGTTTCAATTAAAGTGCCCGTAGATGTTTTTCATCTATTTTTTTGACAAAATATTTCTGTACAGGGTCCAAAATACTATTTATTATTATTTTAGGTGTGGCCTAACCAAAGCGTAGCACTTCTCTTTTACTTTTCCATCCACCGACCTTCCAATTTTATGCTTGATTATTCATAGTTTCTTTAATGTTTTACCGCATATGTTTCGTGTGTGTGTAGCCAAGTCATGCATGAAGGCAACAGAAACATAGAACACGCAAGCATCGCAAAAAAATATGTAGTAAGACAAAACCAGCTTTAGAAACTTCCCATCAATAATAAAGATAAGACTTAATTTTGTAGAGTCGACAAATGAAAGGGAACAACGCGGAGATTGAATGCAGATGTAATACAAATTTCTTTGCGCTTCGATGACTCCAAACCTCGCCCATTCCTCCTCATAGAGCCTAGTTGGGAATTGTGGGTGATCTAGCGTCATTTCCGAGAAAAAACACATTCAGGATAGCCTCAAGCTACCAGGGGGTCTATTCTGTATATCCTCAGAATTTCCGAGTCTCGAAAGTGACGAAATTTTGACGTCAGAGCCACGTAAAATTCAAAGGGGAGCATTTGAAATTTGAGATTTGTCGGGGAATTCGACGTCACATCCACGGATTTACGGAGGTTCGACCACGTCAATTCCTTACTGAATAAGGCCCCAGGTTAACGCAGTTACGGGAAACGGAAGCATCCAAGATGGCTCTCGAGGATGCAACTTGCAGGTGATGTACCTATCGCCGCATTAGTTTGCAGGGATAAAAATTCCTAAACATTAGAACATTATGGCCCGTTTGAGTTCAAAGATGAGGTGCTACGAGGTTTTCAGACAGTGTGTTGAAGTGAGCGTGGATCGGAACACATCGGCAAAACTCAGCTCACACGAACGACGATGAATGCAGACACCCTCGAATCAAAGACCCATGTTGGATGGCCCGCTATGGGAGCTTAATTTACTCAAATATATTAACTGTTAAATTAAACATTTGATCAAGCAATTATTACCTAAATTAATAAATTTATTACAACACTAAGTTTTAAAATAAAAATTTAATCGTGTGAAATTCACAGTGGAGAAATCATTCGCATGGACTGGGAATGGAACCCAGATCCCTCGACTTTGCGCCGAGTGCTCTAACCAATCAATCTACCCAGGCGCCCTCTTCCACTGTGGATCTCATGGGGGCTTTAATGTAGCGGGTGACTCCGTTGAAGTTACTGCGCGGCTAGTTCCGTGCTTCTTTGAGAATAAACATTTAATGATAAATAACGCTCGTATAAAAGTAAACATTGCGTTGTTTCATTTGTAGTCAAGCAATATTTACAATTACTGGTTCCGCGTGTTTCATTAAAAATTACATTAAACTGCGCGATTCTTATTAGTTCCACCATATTCCGTGGCCCACCGATCAATGGTCCGCTTTACACGGTACCATAAAATGTACCGTGTAAATCGGCCTATATGACAGTAAGCTCTCTAAAGAATTTTCAAGATCTTCCCCCCTCGAAAATTACCAAACTACTCGCTTGGTCTTTTTGACTTCACCAACATAAGTCTCCAAGAATATTTCATTTGTCACTCATAATGTTGCCGAAAACTTCAGCCTGGAATAAGCTACACATTATGTTTCTGCTCTATGTTATAGTCTTAAGAGAGCTCAGAGATACTCTTAGAGAGAGAGAGATCAGAATATCTGAAGAGTTGGAAAAAGTTCAGAAATGTTAAAAACCGGTGACCGGTCTTTTCGGGCCCAATTTTTTCTGATATTTTGACAGAAATTCTTGCAAAGGACCATTTATTTTTCATTGGCATGAGCCATAGGTTTAAATTTATTCAATGCCAATCGTATGTCGCCGGATACCATGATTTTATAAGAATCTTAATAATCTATCTTAATCTAGCTAGTCTTCGTGAATTTATAAGGTCACACGGTATAAGTCATATATATTTCGTTGTTCGTAGATTGAATAACCTTATTTACAAATTCGAGTATTCAGTACATCGTGTATCAAAAATTAGCTCAAACACAAAGAGTACCGACTAGGTTTTCCCAGTTAATATCTGTACCGCCTTGTCTAACCTGCGCCATAATGACCAATGCGGCCAGTTGCCTGGTCTATACAACTCAAGAGCCAATTTTCATTGAGAAAAGCGAGTGAGAGAGAAGAGATGAGGGTTCGGCGTGGCGAAAAATAAACCCATGGGAGGCAATCACCTTCACCCAGTTACACTTATGCAACACTCGGGAAAACAAAAGTAGCGACTTTCACGTCGCGAGGCAAAAGAGAAAGACAGGACAAGGGGTTCAGACGGAGTGGCGTGTGATCACGCCTCATTTCTTTACCCTTTCCCCGCCCGACGACGGTGGCGACCCGGCCGGATGGGCGGTGAAGCAGGAGATACAAGGGAAGGTGAAAGCAGCGAGGAAGAAAGTGTTCTTTTTTTCATTATGGCTCGAAGGCGGGCTCTTAAAAATATTGAAGAGAACGCCACTGCCGCAACCGTCGATCGGACGAACTACACGAACGAAGAAATGCCACATTCAAGCACGTGATTAACGACCAGTTTGACGGTCGAATTTTTACGTGCTATCAAAATGTTCATGGATATGGAATGATAAGAATTCCTTGAACGCACGTTTTTTCGTGCTCCCCTTCATGTGTGCCTTTATTCCTAATGTTTTGAAGTTATTTATTTTATATAAATAATAAAATAAATATAAATACTAAAGAACTTAATTTCTGAAGTGCACCTTATTTCCCGATGTTTTCCCCGCAATATCTATCTTTCTACGTGCTTATATCATCTAAGCATCTGATAAGGGGTTAGATGGAAGAAGGTATTGCCTCAGTATCAATCTTGACCCAATAAAGACGTATTTTTATCATTAACTAGCAAAAATATAGTGATAGGAAGAAAACTCGATGGGGAATTTCACGCAAAGAAGAGCGATGATTAATAGGTTAGCAAGGCAAAACGGAACATGAAACATAGGATCTGCGAGGTAGGTTGTAACAGCAGGTTGATTATTCGAGGAAATGGTTGGTTTTGAGTCCATTCAAAGTATTTAAGATTGGCAAAAAGGTTGGAGAAATTTGGAGGAAGAAAAACTTGAAAGAAAGCCCATGTCTCCGACATGCCTCCGTGGAAGTTGCTCAGCATTTTGGACGAGAAGAGTACCTTTCTAATTCCACATCATGTAATTACGCACACGACTTTGGTTTCGACGTAACGTGTTCATCAGGGAAGATAAACCAAATGGAAAACTGCCGCGTCTTTTTGTTATGTTTGTTCTATTATGTTTGTATACGTTTATAGTGTAGAATACAATTTGTGAATAAAGGAATTAGAAGTTACTCTCATCACTCAGGATTCAGAAAAAGGCGAAATCAGGAATAACAACACGCTAAAGGCAGTGATATATAGAAGAATGCTCGATAAGCGCAAAACAGGAAAGAGAAGGGCAGGAAAAATGATATGTTAAGAGATGGGAAAAAGATGCATAGTTTAAGGATTGGTGAAGGGCTTAAGTTCTGGATTCACAGTCAGAGGGCTTGGGTTCGAATTTTGACACTTTCTTTAGTGCTATGTTGCAAGAAATCCAAGAACACCACTCCGTGCGTCGGATTGGACGTTGAACCGTGGTCAACTGAGCGCCTTTCTCTGATAGCAGGGTTATGCCGACTCCGGGTTTCTCTCCACCCTGACACCTTATCCAGGGCGTTACTACCCTTACCGATTCCGCACACACTTTCTCAAGGAAGGTAAATACCTAAGCTGCCGATCATTTCCAAAAATAACCCGACCAAACAAATATTGTTCATAGTCTTTCTGATTTTGGAATTGATATTTACGAAGAAAATGTCGTCGCAGACGCAAAGCTGACAGAGAAGTTATAGGCATGATTGTTTAAAAGCCTGAAATTCATTCGGCGGAATACCAATGACAGATCTTAGAGGGTTAACACAGGCTCCATTACCAAATCAATTTCTTCAAAACTTATCCATTATCCCTTCAGACTTATAGCACTTAAAACTATTGCATTCATTCAAACTCAACTAATCCTTTCCTCGAACGAAAAGTCAAATCCCAATCCGAAAGCCTGCCTGCTTGCTTGCAGATAGCATTTTGTCTCATGTGACGAAAAAACCGTCGGATTGTACCTTTTTGAATTTAAATAACCTGATTCTTGAGGCTGAGCCAAATTTTTCCTAAGTCTCGCTTCAGTTGTTTCGGACAGCTGGACTAATTCGCTTCACCAGCGATTAAGATACGGTCACTTGAAAGGAATTCGGCCCATTTTTGCATGTGTACTTCTATCACAGAAAGTACAGCTCAAATATTTTTCTGGAATTCCTTATAGGTGCAGAAAACGTGTCCCATATATTTTAAAAGATGAGACTTTCTCTCAGCAATTAGTCGGTAAAACTTTTAATTGCATACAAAATTTCAGCCGCAATTAGGCCTTATACTTCACTTTTTATTGAAATGGAAATTTCACATCGAGAAAATAATACAAGAAATAATCAGTGGACATATTTCAAACTTTAAACTTGCCATAAAACACTTCTGGAGTGCATATTTTTATGCTGATAAGAAAAACTATGGGACAAAGATGGCGTCTTGACTTCACTTTGTACTAAACGTCGTGGCTTTGTAGTAAAATCATAAAAAAGAACGTAGACGCGATCCATCTAGCGTTGTATCACTAACTTTCATCCCTGGACGTGATTATTTTTTGGCAGCCATTTTTATATGACGTAAGAAAGGTTTGACGCAGTTGAAGTTACGCTAAATTTCCAATTAGCAGCCTGGTTTTTCCAGAGATTAATAACAGCTTCACATACCCGTGAAACTCTTACGAGACATCCGCCTAAAAAAACTCAGGGTTCAATCCCAAGGTCGGTTTCATAGGCGAGGTAATTCATTATGCACAATGCCATTATGCACAATGTCCAATGGCATGTGAAATTCACATTAAAGGGTAAGGAATTAAGATGTTTCCCAGAGTCATATGGTAACCAGAAAAACACCACACAGCTTCGGCTTCAATCGAATTGTCCTCAACCCTCTTCCCAAGGTACGTTAATCGGGTACATTCAGTCCTTAATTCAAGGCTCCACACATAAACGGTTTCTACGCCCCCCCCCAAATCGCAAATACATTTTAGCCCGGTTTTAAATTTCTCATTACCTCTTTCTAATCGTATGACTACGTAGCCTTTACATTGCCTAGACCTTAAGGCGGTTGGAGCGCGAATCGTTGAGTCAATGGCTGCACATTATAGTAACTTTTCAAGCAAATCGGAAAAAAATCCTAGACCACATCTCACTTTAGTACATCTATTTAAAAGTTCGAAAAAACAAGTGTTTAATGATAAACGATGAAAGCATTTTCATTTATAACATGTGTCACAATTAAAGCATTGCTATGACTTGGGGAATTAAAGATTTAAGTGAAACTCTTATGTAAAACGTGTAATTTATTCGGCATGAAACCTTGATATTTATTAGGAAACATTCTAATTAAGTGTTAAGCGTGTTTTAGCATAATCAATTTAAGTTCCAATAATTTCTGCACGCAGATTGATAATAACATGCGGTTTTAAGTTGTACAATTTCGTTCCCCGTGCAAAACAGGCATGAATACTGTGCACACAGAAAAACTTAAATAGCCTGAACCGCCATGTACTCCCTCGCTCGGCCTCGTCGGATGTACTGGTGGCAACCGATGGCTAGCAACATTCCATCGCTGTTTGCACACGAAGCCACAGGTAGCGATCACGTCGTGAAAACAGTTGAGCGCGTCTGACTACTTTATATACCTATGAAATGGACGACGTTCAGATTATATTCGCGATCACCAGTAGAGAAAATGTGCGTCATTTATTTGACCAGAGTTGATACATCAATGTCATCATTATTATCACGCCTTTTAACTAGAAACATACTCATTATTGATGTATCTGCGCCCAATATCTACGTATACGTCATACCCTGCAAGCCACCCAAAGGGTATGTGGCAGGGGGTGCTTCCACACCAGGCATGCATCAATAATACGGCAGAACACCGAAACTACATTGGAATCTCAGAAAAAAAACTAGTAATACCTACACATGAAAAAATCGATTTTATTTCAATTGTTTCAGGCTTAACTTCGAGGAAATTCGTTGTGAATAATGAAAAAAGAAAAATTGGTTTAATTCCACCAATTTATTTTCAGGTACGACTAACTCCTACGACTAGCTGGGCGTCATCTTCAGGTAACAGAAGATGACGCCTTCAGGTGACTGAAGATGACGCCGGCGGTGGGATAAAATGAAGCTTTCTTTTTTCATTATTCATCGATTTTATAGTTCGCTGATTAGCTGAACCGTCACTTAGAACTTCTAATTTAAAGTGTTCTATTTCTTACAATTTCATCGCCATATCCACGAACAAATGAAGGTGTCATGTGCACAAGTTGGTGGTCAGATCGCTAAATAAATTATACTAATTGTAATCCTCACCAGATCACGGAAATTGCAAGTGATTTCATAGCATACCAGCATAATGTTGAGGCTTGGTTGTTCACACGGAGAAATTTATTGCTAACCCGCGCCAGATCGGGAACCAGAAATGTCGCCGTGTGTACTTGGGATAGAGAGCCGTCCTTTAATTCGTCGGACGAGAGGGAGATGGGAACGCCTTCGCGGTTGAGATGAGTGAAGGCGTTAATCGGTTGTGCTGTTATTGCATCGGCCTTAGAAGAGGGCGGAGGGGGGGGAAGGTGTGGATGGGGGTGGGGTCAGGGGGAGGGAGGGAAGGCAACGGAGGGGAGGGCGTCGCCGTGTTCAGCGACCCACTTACACGAAGAGGCCGGCCGCGAGGAGAGTGGCTGAACGGTTGAACGCACGGTGCGATATGCGAATTCGAAAATCGCATGTCTACTCGCAATTTTTCACGCATTACAGTAGAGTTAGGCAAACTACGACGGACGCTGTTGCAGCGACCTCGCCGGGATTTCGCCGCGGAAAGGGAGCCATGTTGACTCTAACCTAGAGCGAAAACATTTTCAATTCTGAAGCGTTTAGGCAATTAGTTGGGCAATGCGATTGCAGTAAAACAACCGATTTTCTACGAATTTGGCAGTGAAATGGAATTGCTAAAAATATTAACAACACCCAGCTTTTAATGCTGAAAAATTAAAAAAATATTTTACGAAAAAATCGTCTAAAATTGAAACAAAATTTTTAGCACAAAATATAAAAGTCAATTCATTTATGCAATTTATTTATATCTGTTCAAATTTCGTGGGAGGGGAGGGAGGGGGCTGGAGGGGTGAGCGGTCCGCACCCAACGAACCTCCTCCCCCACTGGCTCCGTCACTGGTTTTAGCGACCACTTACGTTCTCATACGGCAATTCACCTTGGGCAGTAACAGTATCAGAACACAAGAGATCGAAGGCTATGGGAATGAGATGTTTTCGAAGAACGATGAAGATCGACCAGACTGAAAAAATAACCTCGATGACGGAGTCTCACGATCATTTAGAGAGAAAACTTTAATGGAAGCTCACAATGGACACTATTTTGGTGTGAATAACTAATTGAAATAAAATGTAACATAATCGACATGATGATTAGGAATCCAACCGTAGGTCATCTGTAAATTGCAATATTTCTGAGATAAACGCAGTTGAAGTAAAGATTATCACTTTTTCGACATTTTCTATGATAAAATAGGATTTCATATGCTGATTATAAAATATGACTAACAGCAGCCACGTACGCTTTAGGTAACTTATTTTAGTAAACGGATTATTCAGAATGCAACCGACTATTGAAAGAAATTAGCGTCTACCTGAAATATATTTTGGGGCAAAATCAGGAGAGAGAGAATTAACAATGCGAGGGTCATGTTCGTGCATAATCCTACGCGTGTGCACACGTGTTCAAAAGCCATCACGTTTTTTTTACACATGGCCCTTAATACCCATGCAGTCCCATGTAAGAATCGATTTGCAGTAAAAATTTCGTCGTCGAATGAAGCGGAATATAGTATAACGCCTTGCTGCGTGGCAGCGCTATTTATTAAGGTAGTTGGTACACAATTTTCTTGATTTAATTTATTTTTCCCCACCCAGGAGAAGGAATTTCAGTACACACTTTCGGACTCCTCTCTCTGTCTTTTTTTATCAATGAACCTCCACCAAAGCAAAAACTTTAACAAGTCCTCAACAACTTCGAAACAAATTAAAACCATAAACTGGAAATTATCTACACTATAATTTATTTTTCCAGACGGAGGAGAAGACATTTCAGTGCACACGTTCGGACTCAATACACGTCTCTCTCTCTCTTCTAACAATCAATCTTCACCACAACAAAAACTTAAACAAATACTTAACAATGTCGAAATAAATAAAAACCATAAACTCATGAAAATAATTAAAACAAAGAAACATTTTCGGTTAATACAACCACAAATAAATGATATAATAAAACGCATAAAACGAAAACAGAGACAATAATTCACAGAAGCAAAATAAACACGAGCGCGGCGTAACAATGGGCAGGGAATGGCCACGCAAAGGTATTAACTACGGCAAGGGAAATAGCCAGCGTTCTAATTTTGTCTCAGCTTCCTCCAAAGCATTATGCATTCATCTGCGCGGTGCGTCTGGAGCGATAATCGTGGGTCGCTGAATACGCTTGTTAATAATTATTCAAGTGAGTCAAAAAATGCTTGTACCACAATAAAGTAGTTTATGCGGCGAAAGTCATCATGCGTGCAGTAATGGAAACAATACATGGGTTATATTTTAATATCAGATTTGATTAGAGTATGTTATAGCTGAAGCTATACTCGAAATTAACAAAACAAAATATTTTTCATGTTTTTTTGAACCTTCAACTCGGCGTGACGCCTAGACATTTGTTATCAGACAATGAAATAAAATACATTTATCATTTGGCGTTCATGGAAAAATTTGTACCCATGCAATCAAATTATAAGAAAATACATCATATGCGCCGTAAGGCTATGAGTAAAAATAGCAATGAACAGTCAAAAACCCAAACATATTAAATTCATTTCTTTACTGCTACACAACGAAGTCATTGGTATGGTGGGCGAGGAAAGGAAACGTCTGAATGAAATCCGGGATAGGCAGGGTTGGTGGCTGGAGGAAGTAATAATGGGTTGCTCAAGACTGTGAAAGAGGATGCTGGGCAAGTGGGGATGGGGAAGAAAGGGAATGTGTTTTATTGATGGGATGAAGAAGGTTAGACTGTAAGCTGAGGCGAAAAAAGAAATACAGGAGGTGGATAGGACCTTGAAAGTGTCGAAAACCAGGAGTTTCTCTGACTTTCCACAAAACCTACTTTTGACTGGTAGAATACTTTTTTTTAATGTATGCGTAACACTACGACAAACACGTATGCAAAGTTACACGAACATCGATTCATACACGGATTTTAAAAAATTGCAAATACCACCCTGCGACATGTCTTGTGAATGATTTTTCGTGGAGATATATCGTAGACGCCGGCAGTATGGGGATCTAATGGGATGGGCGTCACCGCTGCGACGTCCGGCGCCGACCGTGACCAAGGGTGCCGGGGGCAATGGGGTCAGCACGCCGCCCGCGCCGTGTCCGCGACTCCGGAATACGAGATTGGGCACGGCGAACGAAGCGTGCGTTCTTCAAGGTAGTCAGAGCAAGATTTATCTCCAGGGAGGGTGAGGAGCATATTCAACTTATATGTAATACTTTAACATTTGAAGTTAAATAAAGATAAGTTGCCAAAGGGATGAAGGATTATTTATTCGGGCGATGCAATCTCATTAAGAAACATCGATGTCCGTTGCACCATTGTTGGGTCGATTTCAATCTTGTGCGGGAGACGTTAGCCGTTGGATTTTTGCAGGAGCTAGGAACCCATTCCAAACCGGGCTCAGACTATATCCATCTTCCCTGTTGAAGTTTTTTTTGGTTTCTTGTCTATTTGGATGACATCACGTATTAAGCGCGGATGGTATTCTTGTGTCTTGGCCTTGACTCGTGTTTGTTCGTAAATTATCATATGTTCAAGACGTAAGATAATGATAACTTGAGGATAACATGATAGGGACAACTTGCTCCAGCAAAAGTTCAAGGGTATTCTCGAGTATGATTGTATAATATGAGACTCTTCCACAAAATGACGCCTTAAGTCGCAAAGTTTACTAGTATGATAGCTTTCCAGCATCGTGCGATAGAGAACCAGCACGCTGCCTAACGTTTAATTGCCATCATACACACTGTAATAACACGCAGTGCAACTTGATTAAATATTTGAAGGGATAATAGTTTGCCATCAGCTTCACTCACTGAAATCAGCGCTATCCATTCCTCCTTCTGGACCTGTAATTCTAAGGCTACGAAATTGAAAAATAAAAATGAAAAATATGCACACTGGTAGAAATGCTGTTAGTGTCACCTGGTGCCATATATTGGCTAATTTAAAATTAAAGAAGGCATTTCCTAAGTTTTGAATTAAAATACCGCTTCCCACGATTACAAGTTCAATTATCGAGAGAAACCGTCCACGACGCGACCAATCACACTGGATTCCGTCCTCAATATCAAATACCTACCGGCTAGTATACTAGGTCTACTGATCGGTCATGTATGGTGCGAAACGGGCTCACGGGACAAGAATATACATTTGTAATACTATGTATTTTTCTCAAACAAAAAAATTACGATGAGTGGGATAGAATAATCATAATAAATTTAATTGTTAAACTACTAACTATGGAATGGGTGAAGTAACTCCAGATACCTAGTTAGATTTTGACGTAGACCCCTTAACATCTACAACCATCCTTCAAGTATAAACGATTGATATGAATCCAAACAATATCCCTCGGGTAGGGTTAAAGGATTTCCAAGATAATTACTACATTCTGTTTCTACCAAATAAACATGAATATCTTCACAAATTTTGATAAACAGATATGTTTAAAGATTTCGAGTAAACCCGTCAGTCAGTCCAACCGCCAGTGGGGAAACTAAACTATATGGGAAAGACAACACCGGAGGCAGAACTAAAAAGGCTTCTAGAAGCCACCAAAATGAAAATTATATGAAAAATTTCAGGTAAAATCTTATAGAATAGAATGAGAAGTAAAAATATCAAAAGGAACGCCAGATATGGATTTTCAAAAAATGGCTAAACGGTGGGAGGCAGAAATGGTGAGGTCACAAAGTTACAACGGGGGACGGAAAAATAGAGCAGATTGCTAGAAATAAGCTTCCAAGCGCAAGAAAAGGTGTGAGCAGACCAAGAAACCAGACAATTCAACAACCAGACAGTCTTCTTCTAAGACCAGGACAATGTCTTTTTTTTAAGGTGAATCTGTCTTCAGAAAGGTTTCAATTGAACTGCTCCCTCCATGCTCGTCTACCCTGTGCTGCCTCCCTAAGCTCTTAGTAACTCCTTTTATTCATTATATCAGTCAACATATTATTTCTTCATATTTATCTTCCTCTCTTTCCGTGCGACAATGTACGGATGGCATTATCTCAGCATGTACTGAAGAAAAGGGAAAGTTTAGATTGCTACAATATCTGGCATAGCTGGCGTTCCTTTTGATATTTTTACTTCTCATTCTATTCTATACGATTTTACCTGAAATTTTTCATATAATTTTCATTTTGGTGGCTTCTAGAAGTCTTTTTAGTTCTGCCTCCGGTGTTGTCTTTCCCATATAGTTTAGTGTTCCCACTGGCGGTTGGACTGACTGACTGGTTTACTCGAAATCTTTAAACATTTCTGTTTATCAAAATTTATAAAGATATTCTTGTTTATTTGATAGAAAGGGAAAGAACCGTGCTATTGAGGCTTTTCTAAGTCCTGAACTTTGAAAGTTTTCTGTTTGAAGGGGCTTAAACTTGAATAACGCTTCACAGAAAGGAAACTTCCAATACTAACTCAGTGTACCTTAAGTTTAACATTATCCGAAATAAATCTGCCACGATTAAATTTAGAATAAATCAGGGCGTAAAACGACGATATACGTACAACATATTTATCGGCGTATAACACACACTTCTTTTCCGAAAATTTGAGTCTGTAATTCACCCAGCGTGTTCAACGCGTATATAACATTTTTTATTTAAACTTAGCTAAAAAAAGGGTCACATATATTTTTAATTCAGTTAAACTTTTTTTAGGTATTTTATAGTATTTTATTTATATACTTATAGTACATATTAATAAATATGGGCATTGATTTATCCAAAATATTCAGAACTTTCAAGTCTTTTATTTTAAATTTTAGTGTTTTTAATTCAAAGTTCCCTCTCAAAATCAGAGTCCGTGTTACACGACGAGTGTAGTACGCCGATAAATACTGTACTTGAAATTTAAAGTCATAGAGGAAGCGTAGGACGAAATTCCCCAAGCCTGAAATAAAAAAATACAGAATACCTACAGCCGCTATTGACTAAAACTACTCTTCTGCGCCGCGCATTCTTTCTCGTTAGTTGATTCTTCTCTCTCATAGAGAAAACATAATAGGTTGTCATATGCAAGAGCCATATATATTAGTTCCAATAACCATAGTTGAGTTGTTACTGAACGAAGGATACAATTCCCGACAAGCCCATTCGCTATGCGCCTAACCCCTAGGAAATGGGGAAGAGAGAATCCCGTGTGGATCCCTCTCTTCGCAGTGACCCTCACGAAGGGTCTTGCACAAAATGAAAACAATCGGACACGTCATCCCTTCTCCGATGAGGCTTTCCAAGAGAATGGCGGCCACCGGTGCGGATCACGGACACCTGGGATCCCCCACGGCGGGGGTTGAAAGAGACGAAAGCCCATTAGAACGAATGACGAAGCAACTAGCGTATATGAATGAAAGCAATCCATAAGTAGTACCCATCTCTAAAATTCCGACAACATTCGTGGATCAAATGGCACGTGGGTCTTCTTTGAGGAGAATTCCGGCTACGAGAGCGACGACCTGCCGTCGACTCACGCGGAAAACCGTAAGATGAAGATCTCACATCATCATATATATTATTTCCCAGAGGTGTTTTTTTGTCGCAACGCCATAACTCCCAAAATTATTCATCAAAAGTAATGATTCAAACATCGTTTTAAAGCTTATGTTCCCCGCTATTGAAGAAAAATAGACAAATGGTTTAAAAGTAAAGTTTAAAAAAAAGTTGTTAAAAATGATACAGTGCCATCTGTTGACAATATAATCAACTAATATGTTGGCTATGGTTACGTGCTTAAAAGACTGTAGGAGGCGCCATCTATTGACACATAGTTTAGCTAGATTGTTTACATTCTATATGCAATCAGTGTGACCGTTTACGCTAACGTTATATATCTTTAACACCAACATAAATAACATATAATTGTCCAGGGTAAGAAACAGGTAGAAAAACGGGAAGAAAGAAGGAAGAAACAGGAAGAAGCTGCATACTGTGCGAAATATTCGACAGGCAGAAGAACAGGAAGAAAGAAGAAAGAAACAGGAAGAAGCTCCATACTGTGCAAATATTCGACAGGTAGAAGAACAGGAAGAAAAAAGGAAGAAGCTCCATACTGTGCGAAATATTCGACAGGCAGAAGAACAGGAAGAAAGAAGAAAGAAACAGGAAGAAGCTCCATACTGTGCAAATATTCGACAGGTAGAAGAACAGGAAGAAAAAAGGAAGAAGCTGCATACTGGGCGACATATTCGACAGGTAGAAGAACAGGAAGAAAGAAGGAAGAAACGGGAAGAAGCTCCATACTGTGCGAAATATTCGCCCGGGTCAGCTAGTTGTGGAATATTTCCAAAATTGGAATAAGAGCACAACTTTGAGTTTTCCACTGATTTATCAGAGTGAACACAACTGGTTCCGGCTGTTATCATCATTTGCACGGTATACAATTGGGAATGGATTGTATACTGCACAAGTGATGATGGCAGCTGAAACCGCCTGATGCTACGATAAGTTGGCTAGTGTGTCTGGACTGTTAGAAGAATTAGGATGGGAATCGCTATCACAGCGTAGATTAAATTATAGGCTTAACCTCCTAACTAAATTTCAGGAAAATCATTTTACTGACGACGTAAAAAACATACTATTAACCCCTTCGTACTACGGCAGATTAGATCGCGCCAATAAAATTAGAGAGCTAGACTGTAGAACCGATAGGTATAAAATGTCATTTTTTCCGCGTACCATTCGGGACCATAACAGCTGTGATCGTCGTCATGAATAGTTCGAATTGCGACAATAGGCAGACAGTAAATCTTTCTCATTATATTCTCTACTTTCTTATTTATGCATGATGTAAATATTGATGTTCTTATTTATGCATGATATTTTGAATATGTAGTAGTAGTCTTTGTATCCCTTGCATGTTGGAACGATTGACGATAGAATGTTTCTTGGGTAGTAGATTTTTAATTGGCAATTTGCATGTGTGGTACGCGGGTTTCAATGTAATGTCGGTGTTCTACCATATCATTCATTAATGTCTGGTGCGAAAGCACCCCCTGCCACACACCCTTTGGGTGGCTTGCAGGGTATGACGTAGATGTAGATGTACTCTCCTTTTATTCCTATTTCACTTGAGACGACGGTAGTCAGCAGCACATTTTACGACAATACTAAAGATTTAAACAACTGGATCAAAATATACTGGTGCTGTTCTCAACCCATCAGAAAAGCCTATAGAAACAGTGGGGACAAGAGCCACAGAGATTTAAAGTTTTGACGAAACTAACAGATTATGCGGTTTGTGGCTGGCGAAGGTTTGGGACTGGGGAACCCTGGAAGTGAAACACGGAGACAACTTTATGACCAAAAGCGAAGCCAATTCCTATGGCAAGAAGACTATTCCCCTGAAAAGGGAATTTCGCAAAATATTTGCCAAGAATCGCTCCAACTATATACGCCGTGAAATGCACGAAATGGAGCCTGACTTTTCATGAAAAATAATTCACCAAACATGTCTAGCGCGTGCATCTAGTCCATACATTTTACGAATAATTCAGTTCTTTTTAAGCTATTCCCATTTTGCATTTGTGTAGATAATCCATTACGGTACCACTACAGCTCAGCCGCTACTCCCTTACTTTTCGGCGTCTTCACTGTATAGTTTAACTATTCAATTCGGTCGACTACAGATTTTGGTGGATTTCTATGTTATCCCTGCAGAAGCCCCCGAATTAGCTACGATATCTTGAAAACGATATTTCTTACAGATTCTCTCCACCCCTCCTAGAATTCCCTACCACTTCTACCCTTACCACCCGACCAAATTGGCATACAGGATCAAAAGACCTCATTATTCGGCTATCTCCACCCGACGGCACCAGGAGTACTGCACTTAACTAACTTTTAACAGGCCAAGGCTCGCACAAAAAGTCAATCACAACAGATTAAGCAAAGTCACGGACTGAGCTTTCTAAACGCGAAACAAAGTCAATTTTTCCAAGAGGAACCTGGAGAGCTTTGATCGTGACCTCAAAGCATGAGAGCCTAAGTCCACCGCCTCCCCCGATGTCCCCCTCCCTCCCTTCACGCCCCCGAGGTTAATGAGCCGACCTCGTGTCAACAGTGCCCTCGTTCCAATCGCCCACGCACGCTCCGCCCTCAAACGGAGCTGAATCTCGCCGAGGCTCACTTGGAGACCAGCCTCCAGTCCCCCAGAATGAGCGAGTCCAAGAGAGACGCACAGAGACTTTCGTTCGGGACGTGGACCAAAGGAAGAGAGCCTACCGTCCACCGGCCGTCACACTCATCGACCCGACCGACTAAATGCACACTCACGATGAAAAACGGAACGGGTCAAGAAGCTGTCGCCTCATTTTTGCGCCGCATATGAGGGAGAGAAAAGGGAGGTCTCGGGCTTTCGAGGCAAAGTCATCTCGCGCAGGCTTCCCAAAAGAGACTACCTTATTTGAGAACGGACACAAAGCCTTCCATTCAAGGTGTAAAAGTTAAGGAGGCACCTGAGCTTCGAAGTACTGTTATCTTAAGAAATATAATATTTGCTGTAATGAGTAAATTTAGGCTCACTGCGGCCTTGTTTACTTATTTAATTTCATATGAATATTCCTTAGGGTGAAATTTTATGGGACGAAGCGTTGAACTGTAGCTTTTACCTCGTAACGGAATCCAGTATTTATACTGACACCATCCTTCATTACTACTTCGGCAGAATTTATTTTTACGATTTTTTAATTGGCTGAGGGAGGGGTATAATTATCCTAAGCCTAAAAAATAAAAGAAAAAGTTTATTACATGCCTAATTTACATAAATATTGTAATATACCTAAGTGTATCAGAAAACCACTTAGCAACACCGAAACTTTATTTAAAAGTTAATTCTAATCTGACCTGACAAGAAAGTAATAACCAAGGAAAATACAGAAAGGTTTAAGCAGAGTACTTATTCCTAGGGCCCAAAATATATAGCGCATCACTTGAATTTCTTGCTAATACAAAAAATGAACGTAAATATTGTAGAAGTGTAAAAAATGGTGACTTGCTATTGAATATTTATCAACTTTAAATTACCTATGAGTGAAATGGTATAGCTCACAGCAACGTTAACTATCTTTGCATGGTATGCTTTTTTATTATCAATATAAACATTTTACTAAGCTTACTTTTCTATGCTTCTTCGTTTGACAACGGGATTGTAACTATACCAACACAAATACAATGTTATTGTTACATATTGCAACATTCAAATTATTTGTCAATTAAGAACGAGTCGGTAACCCCAAAACGGAGTTTCAAAAGAAAACCTAGGTACCTAGTATACTTTCTATATTTAGAATAAAAGTCTCTGTAAAATGTACATATATGATGTGGTGGAACAACCTTTATTAATATTATTATATGCCGAATGACAAATTAAAATTAAGCCAAATGACTTCTTTTGCGTCAGCGTACATCAACTTCCCTCCCGATCTTTTTTACTGTCGCCACCTATTGCATGGGGTCAGTAACGAATGGGTTACAAGTTCGCTGTTCAGCTGAGAAGTGACCAGCGCAGTGGGGCGACGGAAAGGCATTCAAAATATTGCATACAACTGTATTGAAAATAATACGAAAACGGATCAAGGGAGCTGCTTTCTATTAGAAAATCCATCGTGCTAGCGCCACTAATCTTAGTTCTCTGCCTTCAAACCATTTCGATAGAGTAAAAATTCTAAGTACCTAAAGGAAGTACAAGAGTACTCCTTCCACTTTTGCAAAGTCAGTTGGAGAGTTTGGATGTTGACTACCAGAGTCAAAATATATGACAAGTCTTATCACACTGAATATACCATTTCAATGAGTAGTCGGGCCCTCGTCGCCGATCGTCAAGTTACTGATGTTGACAGCGAATCCACTATTCACGAATTATATAAACACCTTACCACATATTCTTCTGACTTTTTCGATCCGGATGTTGGCTTTTATCACGACGATATTTGATCTGCTTCAAGCAGTTAGGAAGAGATCTACCGATGTTTCTCCATATCAGATTCTGTCATTAGTATGCCAGGAAATACCAGGGGTTCGTAATCTTTCCACCATTTCTCGGAGAGCCAAGCTAAGAAGTCGATATTCATCCTAATGTCTGATTCCATATCCAAGGAACTGTGACTTACGTAGTAAAATTGTCAAACTGTAAAGACAAACTTTAAAGACCACATTTCTCCACGGCATCTATATGCGTCCACGCCTCTGCAGCGCACAGTGAAGTCGAAAAGACAAAGCACTGAAATATGCGCCAAATTGAAGGATGGCTTAAATTTCTCGCACTTATGGCCAGTCACCGGAACAACACATGTATTCCATAGAGTTATGGGACTCATAAGCCATGGCAACCATACAATAAGCGTTGCAGAAATATTCGATAAATTTATTGGCTTCATGAATGGCTTCATAATTCATGGAATGGAGTGGTGAGCTCCATAAACAGCCAAGGTGGCGGAAGAGCGATGAACCACTTAGAGTTTTAAGTACCTGATAAAATAGGTGCTCAAAGATAAATGTCCTGTTTATTTACTCTGAGTGAATAACTATCGTGCATTAGCAATAATACATAGTATAAACCACCATAAATTTTATCTAGTGTAGGAAGATTATATCAAACATTCGAAGCAGTTATTGATAGATTGATAACTTATGAAACTGGTTTGTGTGTTCCTGAAACCCGAATATTTTTTTATGAGGCCCTAAACTTCATGGATCTCATAACTATCGACTCCATAATTAAACGTTCTTGCAGCTGGCCATTAGAAGAGACTTAATAGTTGCTAGCTTCGTCCTGGGTTTTTCGCTCCGACACTTATTCTTCCGAGAATTATCCAAGTCCTCGCAGGTGAAGCACCCAACCTACCCAACTCAAACATCGCAAATACCGATTATCACCAAATTCGCCGGCCACCTCTCCTAATACTTAAAAGACTATTACTCGGCAAATAGCGTATATAACGGTGTGGAGATTTGCAGAAAAAGTATTCGGATGAATTTATTCCACTTATCCCGTTTTTCAAGCCCAACCTTTTACGTGCCACGTGGTTCAATGGTTAAACGATTGCGAGAGACTGCCTTGAACTTCTATTCCCACGCCGATGCAGGAAGGGATCCCAAAATTGGTCAAAGCCACACACAATTGAGACGAGGCATTTTCGACCGAAATAAAGTGAAGCACTGCATCACTGTAAGGAAAGACAGACGAGAGCCACTTCTAGTTTCTTGGGAGGGATGATTTAATTCGGGGCCGAGGGGGAGGGCGGGCAGAAAACAATACACGCCAGAAGGAAATACGCGCATTATAGAGAGGAAAGTTCTGCATTCAGTTCCGAAACTACTTTCCAAGATGAAAAAGAAAGTCTTGAGCAATACGGGCAATGCAATTCGCCCACGTGATTAATCAATTATTTTTTCCCTTATTTTGGATGAGGAAAAGCCTACCATTTCATTATTATCATCACGGGTAAACTTCTAATAATGGAAGGTTTTCTTCCTGATCTCCCACTCAACATCAATGGTATATTACCAAACCAATTCGTAGCAGAGGCGTGCGGCACGGGGTGTTACGACACAAGCCATGAAAAAAAGTAGGAATAAGGAAGAAAAGAAGTTAGATAATCAAGCTAAATGTTGATTTTACTCTTGCTTACAAAATCGTTAGGCTTTCCATTACAACTTCTTCATTTCATCTTATCTTACATCTTCCTCCTGTCGACCAAAACCTAACTAATTTTAAAGTATCTCCTTCTATAATACCACTTGCATACGTACTGACTGAGAGAAATGGTTGAAAATAAGAGCCTAGGGAGAAAGAAGAAACAATAATGGTCAGCAATCAACATTGCAAGAGCAAAAGGACTGATAACATGGGATAGTACTAAGGTGGCTTTGGCTTAATAGGGTTATCCTAATAGCCCAAAAGCGAGTTTAGAAACTTACAGCACACAGTTTTACAGCCAACCACGCAGTATTTGCACGCAACAATTATTTCTAAGAAAAAAATACCAAACCATTGTATGGATGATATTCGTAAAAACATGCGTATTGTAAAAAAAGAGCCAAAACATGATTTTTGCTGAGTTCTTGTCCAAAAAATCAACATAACACCACTAATTCCCATGAAATACGAAACAGTTGCCACCCAACATTCTATCTCTTCAAGTGAAGTATCAAACGCAATTATATATTACTGCGGAATATTATTACCAGCACATCAATCTAAAATTATGCCGCAAACGAAGAAACCAAACGGTTAATGGCACCGTAGACACCGCGAAGAAAAGTTTGCCATAGTTGACGATACCATTGCAACGCATCGATAAAGATACGGAAACAGACAGCCTTAGGGAGTTTCCCACCAATTATCGGAAAGAGGAAAGTTACCGAGATATTTATGTAAGAGATGACTGAGGCACAAAACAAAGACACGAAATAAGAAGAAAAGAAAGGAGGAGGTGGAACAACAGCATCAGATAACAAAACAATTGCGACACATGTCCTAAAACATATATTAGTCACAATTCGCTTGAGAGCGGAAAACGTTTCGATCTCATACGACTCTGAGGAACTGCGCGTCTTAACGTTGTTGCCGGAGAATTGAGGAAGGCTTACACAATAAGCGTGCCTAACATAGACGAGGACCAACAAAAATAACATTCTATTTTAGCCTCTGGAAATGAATATATTTACCAATTTTCACTTGCCTCTAGTCAAATTTTTCCTTAAAAAGATAAAAATCATTGTCAACGTAAGGGGGTTAGAAATACTGCACGCAATATGTCGTCTGAAAGCTTAGATTGCATAATCAGAAATAAATATTCATTTGCGTACGTCCTACGAATCAGATGATCATCAACAGCTACTACGTTTTAGCAGTGAAGCTTTAGAATGAAGAGGAAACAACGCATTATGCGGCAGCTCTGAACCATGTACCGCTAAATTAGAATACATATTGCCTAATAGATTACCAGGTGGATTAAGAAGAATAAAAATGCCAATTCTAAACCAGGTGATAGACAGAAGCGGTCACCTTCATTATGTAAGCGGTCACCTTTAGGGTCCGTCGAGGGTCAATTAAGGGAACAACACTTCTTCGGGAAAAAAGCGTTTATTCTTCCCTTATTCACAATTACCACCTTCACAACCTCATCTCCAACTCGCCTTCTCAAGACTGCCGCTCATTCGCTTCTTCTTCTTCCTCGTGACTCAGAAACCATGGCTTGGCGTCCCCATGTGACCATTCTGTGGCCATCTCATTGGTCACCAACTGCATATTGCCAAAGGCTTCAAGACCCCTATCTAAATGAAGCCCAGTGAGCTCAGAAATATTAAAAACTAGACTGTTTTCAAGGAAAGTATACGGTAAAGAATCCATTATGAGGTTGCACATCCAATCAAGCAAGTAAAATAGCAGCATTCGCAATAGTATATTACCCCTGTACCTTACGACATTATAGACCTTATTTAATTCGATAAGGCCAAACAGAGTGGAGCTGAGAATGAATTTTACGTCCACATGTCTTTTCCATTACAAGCGTATACATTTCCGATATAACGCCAAAAGAAATAAAAGCACTCTTTGAAAAACAAAAATCAAGCCATCGTTGCTCTCCACAGCTCTATTGTGCTTGATGGTTTAACTTGCCTCTTTATAGACTTTCCAACAGCAATTTGTGGAGGACGCTTGAGTATACAAACAAAACAGTTCCAACTGAAAATCAAACTACAATTAGAGAGAGTCATATCGGTCGTTTAAGTTTCCGCACAGCGAGCGTTGAAATCACCAAGGGGGGGTAAACATCACAGACCAACTCGGAGCACTTAACGAAGTTAGAATGATTCTCGGACAGTTCAGCTGCCAGTTGTTCATAAAATATAATTTATTAGGCGTATTTCATGCCTCCTCGATCGCATAGCCTGAGGCATAGCATGAGGAAAAATAACACAGAGCAATAAATTGAATAGACCGATCAATTTACACTCTAAAGCAGAGATTTATAGCGTATACATTACTCTCAAGAGCACAAGAAATCCTTGCCATTGCCAATAACCGGCGCTAGCTAGTCCGTATTCCCTTTATGCATGGAACGCAGTTTTATTTTAAGATAAACAAGCTTTAATCCATTACGAAAACAGCGATTACCTGGCTTACTGCACGTAATAATTACTGCGGCATTAGTTCACGATAATTCGATGGAGAGACGAAAGAAGAGATGAAAAACTGTTTAAAGATGTTCTTTTATCTTTTACTCTTAAAAATCAATCCAAACCAACAGGATTGCATCAAAGAAAACCACAACTAATGGCACGAAACTATAATTACTTTAATATTCATAAGCAGCATGGTATAGAAATTACTGTGATTTTGCAATCAATCAGTACCATTACCACTTTAGTCCTTAAGGTTTCGGAAGAAATGCCCAGATTGACCTGAATAAAATAGAATCAACAGATGCAACTAAGATGGTTAAAAGACTAAAAACAACATTCCCTAACCTACTCATGCATTAAAATGATTCAATACTCAATTCAGCTAAGAAATTGAAAAAAAAATTAGAGAAAGTTAGCCAGAAAGATTTGGTATTTTTCGTAAAGATCAATGACACCCATTCCAAACAGCAACCCTAACGTGCAGGATAAGTGTTTGTAGAAATGAATCAAAAACTCGTCTCCAACATAGGTGTGCGATATTTATATAAAAGAGCCCTTCTCGTGCATCACTAGAACAAAGGATTTCTAAACTCACCAAATAGGGCTGGCTCGTGGTGGTCTCCCAACGTCAGCTGGAGTCCTTTGGACAAACATAGAAATCAACAATGAGAGACCACTCGATATTTTCCATAACCACACTCCTGTCCTCTTATCTTAGAATGTGTGTGCATGAAACTAGAAAGTGCGCTCCTTGCACGTTCAAATTTATCAAGATGACCACTTCGGGGCTTCCAAAGAAAAAACGGCAAGGAAAGCAAGTGCACATAGATGAGTAAGCAGTGAAAAATGAAAAGACTTTGAGGAAGTAAATTCTTACGTAACAGAGGGACAAACATTCTGAGGAGAGACCTATCGCAAACAAGTGAAAGGGAAAGCTTTTCCCCTCGCTAAAATGCAGTCTCGGAAGGAATGAGCGACTCTCAGTCTCAACTTCTCCGTTGTTAAATGCGTAAGAGAATTGCAGCTGATCGGTATTCTTCAGTTTGATCGCAGCAGTTGACGCAAGCAGGATTTGAAAATATGCTAACCTCAATTCACAGCCACAAAGTTTGGAGATTTTCTATAAAATTCAACTTACCATTCGAAATTTTTGCCATACATATTGCAGAGAACTGAGGTCATTTGCCACATTAATGTTGGGTGGGTACATTGGCAAGGAAAGGAACATTTGGGAAATGAGACGACAGATGAAGATGTGCCCGACGCCGGCATTAGCTTCCTCTTCAGCTCGATACGATAGCGGTTCTACTGAAATTACTTCGCCATTGCCGGGAATCGGACCCGGTTCTACGAGACAAGAAACGTTCTAGAATGTTCTAGCCTCAACAAAAACCCGATACCCAATGAATGGCTTCAAATATGGCATTCGGACGAGCAATTTGAGCATCGTTAACACAGCAAATGGAACGACAGATGTCGTCTTTTGCATAAATCAAAGGTACTAGTTTTAGCAACATTTATCGCTACCGAGTATCAATCGAGTTCGAATTCTACTTTTCTAATTACTACTACCTTCGAATTATACTTTTCAAATCCAAGCAATCGTTAGAGGTATGAAGACAGTATAGTAATATTAATGACGCATTAACTCATCACTCATGTTTGTATCACAGAAAATCTCAGTCATAACTAAATATGCGTATATAAGACTTAAAATTCGCTCGTATATTTCACGTCCAACCCTAAAAACGCCTTCAAAACGATTTTTTTTGTGATTTTTAAAACAAATTATTACGGTGATTATTTGATTTAATTTTTAAAAAATAATTCAGAAAGATACAAGCTTTAAAAAAATCTGACGCAATCTACGCGATAGAAAATCCTCAATTTTTAAATGGAGCCCCTCTGGAGTGTATGCCAGAACCGTTTACCACGGAAAATGACTGGTATTTCTCCGCAAATAACTCGAGAAGTAGCATGGAAAAAAGCATTTATTTCTCTATAATTGGAAAGATTAGATCTTTTTTCTTTACAATGAGACAGAATTCATCGACTCTCATCAGAACTGACATCTCGCTCTAAACTACCTTAAGTTATATAATATTACCAATGACCGGTTTTAAAAGCCCCTGATTATTATGTTCAGCGCGTCATAGGCTGGTGCCATGGGGGAACAGGAAGTCACTCTCCGGGAGACGAACGCGGGAAATCGACGTGGGAACTGAGTGTCCGTACTCTTTAAGCCACTTCCATTCCTTCCTCCGGTGAGTGAACTCGCAAAACACATTCACTACGACCCACATTACGGTAGCTTTCCAAGGCCTTGAGTGTCTGACTGTCAGCACGTATCTTTTTCTAACTCAACAATCCTTTCTATACACGAGAGTCGCACCAAGAAAGTCGAGTTCCGTATTTGCCGATTACAAAAGATTATAAAATACTAAACACGATTCATTTGTTGCCACCGAGTTCCGCGCACTATTGTTTACGTATCGCATCTCAGTGAGAATCAACATTGAGGGATTCGCTACATCTCGACAGTAGTTTTAAGATGCCCTTTTATACAGAACTTAATGAGTACTCAGCGATAATTATTCAGACAAGTCAATAAGTTTGATGACAAATCAATAAAATCAACTCCATTCACTGATAAATGATCAGTTGTTTGTCACGAAACTATCGAATACATAGTTCAGGAAACTGCAAAGGCTCGGCTTTGTAATAATATATATTTAATCGTTTTTTTTAGCGTTCAAAGACGTTACCCGATGCCAAACTGCCATTGCTCTCTGTTCATCCACATGCCTTCTGGTAATTGCTTTTCTCCGATTGCCTTTTCAATCTCTTCTCTCCAACCTATTCTGGGTCTTCCTCTTCTTTTTCTACCTTTCGGATTCAAATGTTAAGATTTGCTTCGGTAATCTCTCGTTCGTCATACGTTTTAAGTGACCATTCCACAAAAGCTGTTTTTTTTTAATGTCATCGACTGATGTGTGTGATTCCCGTTATATTTCTGATTCTCTCATTGGTAATTTTAGGTAATTCTATCCCGTCTTGATATCCCCGCAGACTGTCTCCAGTAATACATCCCTGTGACGTGTTTTTTTTTTTCATCTTCACTATCCCGAATACAGCACAATATGCCAATTTACGTCGGGTGGATTATAGTAACAACGGACGAGACACAAACACCCATGTCCTGGGCAGATAATATTCTACCCAGGCGGGACTTGAACCCGCGACCCTCGGGTTAGCATGCGAGGATTTTACCCCGCCGCCACCGGGGCCGACAAAGTTTTGTTTAGTTATCTCCTTCATCTGCCGTATCTCAATCCCATAAGCGAGAATGTTTCTAAAATTGCATTATTTATTCTCTTTTTGTTTAATTTGGATAATATTCGATCCCATAAAATGCTATTCAACATGGCTTTTGCTCATTTTCCTAGTAAATTTCTTCCAGTAATTGCATTATCTAGGGTTCCATTCTGAGTCAAAATATCCATTCTGAGTTATAGCTCCATTCTGAGGCTCTATAACATCTGGTTAAATACTTTCACGGTAAGAAGCAGAAGTCAGTAAGTTCTCCTCACGTCAAATAATCGATAGTCTGGTGTGATCAGAAAACTTGACCTCTCGGTTAACACCAAGTTAACGAGAAAGTAACGTCATCTTGTGGTTAACAATAACGAGAGAAACCGGGCCGAGAAAGCTCTTACAAAAGGTAACCGTTGTTGTGTAGACAGAAGATCGAGAGTAAAGCAAAAAATTAGCCTACTTCACGAAGTCCTAATGACTTCCGAAACATCTTTCATAGATAAACACCAATAATCGGAAAATCACCATTATCGTTATGATTTGAAGAGACCTGTACTCGACCCCGGATCATCCAATTGCTAGTCATGCGTGTGAGCCAGTTACGCTATCAGCCGTTTTAAGTTCAAAAATTATTACCGAGAGCATTCATTCAAACTTTACCACTATGATGTTCAAACATCGAAATTTCATCTTCTATCGCAGCGCAGGACAGTATGCAATATTGGCTGAGCTTTGTAGCATCGAAAGAATCTCCAGTTTTATTGAATATTTAGGAGTCGAGCTTCCTAAGAGAAGAAAGCAAGATCAGAAAGACAGCGCGATATGGATACAAGCGCTCAAAATACATGAAAGCATATATTCGTCAAGGTGCTTAGAACCTTACGATTTAGCCGATAGATGCCCCTACTTACGGCTTTATTCACATTTCCCCAGGTATCTTATTCCTTTTTAAGGACTGAAGATTTTCGTGCCCTGGCATTAACGGAATTTTGGCCTCATAACCCGAAATACTCCGTCATCAGAATCAATGAAGACGACTTTTCAGAGACACCTACGAAGCTTTGATACAGGCTATGCTCGATGAATTAGAATTATACATTATTAAGCGTCTTATAATCTGAATTACGAGTCCAATAATATTTTTCAGGAGTTTTGCATTAAGATTAGACACTGACAGCAACGTATAAAGCAAGTGGCATGAAAATAAAAATCACACGACAGCCCTCAATTCGGAAGTTTGACGATTTATACTTCGCGAAAAATCGCATTCCAATACCACGATGCAAAGCACCTTCAAATTATTCCGCAGTTTCCAAGTCAAGACTTGGCACCCAGCTAAGCAGCTCGAAAAATTCTTTGGTGGTAATAAAGTAAGACAAAGTATAAGGACCGCAAATTATGAGATACCTAGGCGGAGAATTTTTTGTGAACTTGGATTTTTCAACATTTAAATGAACTTTTCAAGTTAAATGGAGTTACTTGACAAGAATTGGGAGAGATGCTGGAAAAAAGTGTATTTGGATCCAATATCACAGCCATATTCGCAAAAAACTTTACAATAAGCGAATTCTACCAAATGAAATTCATTGGCGATAAAGTTCAGGCACCAAACCAACAAAATTTTGTGATTTTACCACATTATTACACGGAAATACGTCAAAATGCGTCCATTTAATAGAAATGGCATTGCGGTCGGCTCATATTCCTGGAAAAACTGTTCACTAAAAATATATTCGTCAGTTATATGCATACTTGGGATTTTATTTTTTCAATAAAACCTAATACTACTTACCGGTGAAAGCAAGAATTTTTATAACCAAGCACACGAGCAGGTGGAAGTCAGCACTTGTTTCGATCCACAGCTGTGCGAGTGAACCTTGATCCTCGAGGAAGAGTTGATACTTTCCTCGGCTAAATTTTTATGATTAGGAAAAAGATTTTTTCCGTTCCAATATTTAACTATTGAAAGTTAAAGCAAAAACGTTAAAACTGTTTCAGTTAATTTTGAGAAGTTCATATTTTTTTTTATAATATGGAGTTCGGCACAGATAATTGGTAATGAGCTAACTCAAAAGGTGCATGGCGATTCGGCACCTTCGACATTATAGCGTTAAAAATATTATTAATATGTGACCTAATTATGTGAGAACGTAATTGAACTCTGTATGAAAAAGTAGGCAACTTCCACTGTGATTAAATTTATTCCAATCGGTTTCGATTTGTGCAGCATCTTCAGGCGCTGAGCTGAAGGTGTCACCTGAAGATACTGTAAAATGCGAAATCGGTCGGAATAAATTTTATCACAGTGGAAGTTGCCTACTTTTTCATACTTAGTTATGTTCCGATTTCACTCCATCAAGCCTGAAACCACAGAGTATAAACGTAATTGAAAGTACATTAGAGGGAAGAGTCCCCAAAGGAAGACCACGGAATACGTTCATGAACCAAATAAAGAGGAAATTACATTGGAAAAGATACCAAGAGGTAAGGGAATTAGCATTGGATAGGGAAGGGTGGAGGGCTGCAGTCAACCAATCTAAGGATTGAACAACCAATGAAAGAACGGTTAGGGTAGGTTAAAATGGAAGTAAGTTAACTTTTTCTCAATTTTTACATGTTCCGGTCCCTGTCACTATATATTTCTTTTATCACCTTAGCATAATTCATACCCTTCTTCATTTCTTCCGCAAAAACCCATTCTCTCTTTTTCCCTTCCCCGCTTACCCAATAATCTCCCCTCCATTTTATCCTTAAGTAACCCTTCATCACTCATTACCCTCTCCAACCTCCTACCATGCATCTTCCGCACTCATCAAATAATCTGCTTATTTTGTTGATATTGCCATGATAAAAAAATTGCCTGGACCTGGAATCGAACCACAGACCTTTGGCTTTCCGGATTTGGCTATCGCGAGGGGCATGCATACTTCCTTTATTTTGTATCTTTTTCCTAAGAACTTGTTTTTAAAGAAAGCAGCACCTTTTCTTTAATAATGTGCACGAAAAAGTGGCGTTTAGTATTTGTTTTGACTTTAGTATAGAAGCGGGGGAACCCCCTACAGGAGGCTTCACACGCTCATATTTCGAATTATCGAAATATCACCCAATCGATCACAATGCTACCGTTGTCGAGTGAACGGGCACACTTGTAAGCAATCCAACAAGAAAAATAACTAGCTGGTAGTGTTTGGGGTTACCCCTATTACACATTCGCGACTAGTAGACACGTTTGCGTACGTTCTCTTGCACGAATTGTAGCGGCCATTCTGAACGTAAGAAACTGGTCAACCGTCTCGTATTTAATTAAAGTTTTATTCTATACGATGTTATCGTACAACTAATATTTTCTTGTAGTCGTAAATATGTAGCATTTACTTATGGATCGCTTCCACAAGCTCAAGAGCTCTTTTCCGTCACCTTGTTTATATACGGCGAGGTATTTTTTCTTCACGCCACTTGCCTGTTCGTGTCAACATATTGAATTTTATGTGAAAGATTTTTTACTGGAAGTATTAATACTGATGTGATATGTTTTAAAAGACTTGTTTTCATTTATTCAATGTTTCCAAACTTAATCAGTCTTTAACAGAATAGACTGTAAAAAAAAGTAGTATACTCGGATCTCTCGGATAAACGCCAGGCAAATAAAACACTGCGAGATTGTTTGGCAAGGTCGCTCAATATCGACTGTAATCCTCCTTCAATACAGGTTTGATTAACGTGCTTACATTCGTACATTGGTGTATTCTTCATCATCATTGCATAGGTTGTTAAACATAATTTGTTGGTCAAGCAGTGCATTTGCATTCGAAATGACAGTTTGCGCCGCATATTCAAAGAATGGGTGTGCTACGGCAGTTAATACTCAGCATGTCAATGGCGGTTGTGCGGTGGAATTAATTGCGAAGACCCATGACGATTGAGCTGCGAATGTATGGAATCGAACGACCTTGATTGTTTGGGTTCTCAAAGTTGCAGTGTGCAAACGCTTATCACTAGCTAGTAGCTCGCCCGAAGGAGCACCACGCTATTACGATAGGAGCGACAGTCATGAGATTAAACAATAAATTAATAAAATTATGACCACATGAAGCTAGCTCTAAAGGCGGGTTTGGACATGGAAGTCACTTCCATGACAGTAGCCTTGGAAGTCGCTAACAATCGACACTTCGATGTGCAAGCACGCACTTCCATGGCAGTAGAGGTCGATAGTGGTGGTAATCGACCAAGGTTCGCACTTGCAGAGAAAATGGAGTGTCTTCTATTTTCCCAGCAATTAGCATATCGATTCTGCGATAAAATCGCATCGCATTCGGGGTAATCTTTGCTACATGAAAGAAAACGGAAATTTAAAATGTAAACAGGGGATAAATTAGTAGCAGGAGGACTCATTGTTGCTTATGTAAATATTTATTTCTACTAGAAAATATTTTAAATGCTTAAGAACCCCTTAATCAAACTTTACGACCTATCTCTTACTAGATAATATTTATTATAGTCACAATTGGTTCAATTAATTACACGTAATAATGCATAACTATTGTAATTCATACAAATTTATTAAATTAAAGAATGCCTAAGGGACTCAAACAGCAATATACGAACGCCATTATTGCCAAATTTGGGCGTTTTTTGTAATTACCATATTCATTGTTTAGCTCCGTCATCCGTTCCATTTGGAAAAAGCCGGAAGTTGTGTTTAAGCAGAATGATGCTCTTCGAGTGGTGATACGACTCGAGTTATCCCTAAGCTCGCTACGTCCTTAGAAGCCTACAAACTTATGTAAACACGGCTTAAGGCTCCAGAAATCGTCGAGTCCCACAAGGCATCTATATATACATAATACCCTGCGAACCGCCGCATGGGCGTATGGCAGGGAGTGTTTGGACGCCAGCCGTGTAAAGATGTAAGGTTTTGGGAAGTGAAATGTACTATGGGAGTGTATTTAGCGGAGCTCAGTTGTTACTGTGGTCGCTTATTGTCCGCGGAAAAAAAAGTTTTTGTACCTATCTGTTCGGAAATGTATTTGTCTTATTTTATGGCTTCTGTCAGACCTATAGATGTAGTATGGCATCACGATAACATTCGCTGGGTCGCTCTGAAACACATCAGTTCTGAATTTCTCTAGCAACCTAAGCCTAGCGAGTAGCCTCCGTGTCTCTAGGGGCTCCCACCTCCGAATAATGAAAGATCTGGTGCTTTCCCGGCAAATCAGCTGAATATAGGTTCTCAGGTTTCCGTTTCCGTTTCAGTGAAACGATGGGGACAATGGAACCACCCACCCGGATGGAAACCTGAGAAAACTGCATTCACCTGGTAGGAATGATAATAAACCCGAGGTTTCACTTTTAATCGAAGGATGGAACACAGGATATGAAGACACTCCCCCTGTTTCCCGCCACCTCATCCCCGGCCCTTCTCCACTCGCTAAAAACTTCGCCTCCTCATTCTCCGTACTCTTACGCCCTCCCAGAGCCTACACCTCCACCTCCGCATGACCTTTCGTCTTGTATGTCCGCAACTTTCGCCGTCCCGTCGCCGCCACCAGCCGGCCGGGCTCTTCTTCCTGGTTCTCAAGCCCTCCGCCTTCGCCGCCGCAGCGAAGAGATGACCGCTCCCGGCGCCCGCTCGCCGGAGCACACCACCGCCGGCCGGGAGGAAACCACCGCCACTGCAATCACGTGACTGACTCTGCCCGACTTACCTCATTCTGAAATTCATAACCGTGCAAGTGAACTCCATTCAGAGAAGAGGGAGATGTGGGTGATGCGTTACCGGCTGGACCGATCACGGAAACATTCGAAGCCAATCTACATACGTAGATAGATAGTTTTGATTCCAATCTTTCAGTGCCCAACATTTCGAAAATCACATTCCAGCTTTCCATAAACACTGATATCATTTTTACAAATCGTGAGCTTTCGCTGTATCTTGTACGCCCCCCTGCCTGATAAAGCCGGCAGAAGGGTTAGCAAAAGCTTGCGCTTAGAAAATATGCTTTAATTGTTTACCGAAAGCTGATACAGTGAATAAATTTGTCAGAGAAAGATGGAGCTGGTGGGTTTCCCTCGTCAGGTTCTAATAGCACTCACAAGTAACGATCAAGCCAGACAGACTAATTTTTTCTCATATAAAGACATTGCTTCGATGAATATATTTAAAAAAAGGTCTAAAATACATACTACCCTTATGCGGTAGCAGTTTACGAACATATATTCATTTAGCAGCTCTGTTCATCTGTTTGGCTCTGCTAGTGTTTCATCTCACATGAACGGAGGTGACATTAGACGAGCAATAAAAGAAATAGATTTGTTTTCGTTTGAAGCATACGAACATCACTACTTGGCTACATTATTACGAGCCCTAACTATAACTGGGCGACCCCTGATTCGAGAAAATCATATCCGCCATCAGCAAACTGGTGACACACCTCACGACATGTGTTCATTTGCAATCTGCAATTCGCAATCTGCATTTGCATCTGCAATAAGCGCAGGGCACATCCGACAAAATCGATCTGTTACATTTCAATGACTGGACACACTCACATGGACAGTAGAATAATTTTGATAGTAAAATAAGGTTTTACAAAGAGAGAGTTGACGTTACTGTTGCGAACAAATGACGAGTGAAGAGTTTCACCCGGAATGGTGGCTTCACATGACGCAGAACCCGGCTGATTAAAAATATATCAATATGAGAAAGACTTGAGGCATTTTTAAAATATGGGTTTGGAGATGGATTTAAAATAATGTAGTATCGTCACATACAGGCTCAAAATAATTCACAATATAATGATTTAAATAGAATCACGGAGACGAAGGATACGCAGTTATATAGTTTCAAAATCACAAGACATCGAGTCAAGAGCAAAATCGGTTTTCAAAGCTAACTATAGAAGGAAATACCATTGCACTATATTCCCGCTAATATCGTCGCCGAGGAAGAAAATGCAACGAAGTGAAGACGTGAAGGGAGGGAATAGGTCAATGCCCGTGGAACGTAGAGCTCGGTAAAATATATTTAAGGTGTCACGCTTTCGTGAAATCTGGATATGTGAAGCTTTAAAATTGGTATCTTATAATGCAAGAAGTGCCCACTGCAGGACTAGTGTCGTAAGAAACCCAAACAGAGGTACCGACTAAAGGAAAGCTGAGCTAAATTCAAACTGAAACTCTGTGAAAAAGTCACACGCCTGGAAAACAATTCGAGCTCAAATCGACTGTACTCTCGTAATTCGGAGTTCCCGAAATCGGAATTTGCGTTACCCGTGTCCCCAATAAGGAAAATTTGTATGGTCTCTAAATTAATTTTATATTCCGACCAGTTTCTAAGTTACTTTCCTCATAGAGGAAGAAATTCATATTATAATATAATATATAACTAGAGCCTCAAACTATGGAACGTATTCACCCAGGCATTATAAGTCCATTCTGAATAAATTTAAAGATTACTTGGTACCTTTTCACTGTTTTATTCTTAGTCGACCATCATATGCGACGAAACCGATCGACTAAGAATAAAACACAGGGAAAAAGTACCAAGTAAATTTGAAATTTATTCAGAATGGATTTTCACTAAGTGAAGCCTGCCACCGTCGAATTTATTATAAGTCCATGTGATATTAAGTAAATTGGATTACATACTGATGGTAGGGCCGAAACCAATCGACAAATAAAAATTGGAAAAGGCAAAAGTATCAATGTTAACCTAAATTTATAACCTACGTCACAGCATAATATTCAAAACGAATATTCTTTTTCATGGAGGGAAAAACTTGAGCGGGCTGGCGACCCAAGGAGAAAACGTACAGAGTTACACTCAGAAGTGGACGTCTGTCGCCGCAAGAGTGAGTCACCTCATAGAAACACAGGTCCCCCCCACCCCCCCCCCACCCAGTTCCCACGGGGGAACGAAAGCAATCCAATATCACGGAAGTGCTCCGATGGCGGCCGAATTCTGATTTCGCCTCCATGCCACAGGGAGTTTAGCAGACAGTTTATCAGCCATTCGAGGTTGAGCTGAAAAATATTTACCTTGGAGATACGTAGCCTTCACCACTCCACGGCCTTCCACGAGAGAACTACCTACACCACGTCACGGTCAAAGTCTATGCCATTCATGCAAAATGTGCGGCAAACATTTTCGTCCTTGAAGTCGCCTAACTCGAGAGGTTTCCAACCTTTTTTTTTATTGTTCACTCCCACGTTAAACCTCCTGAGGGATTCCAACACAGATTCCTATCGAATGATCGCGGCAATGCTGTGCCATCGAAAGGAGAAACACTGAGTTCAGCCCATAATAACCATTATGTGTGCTCTCTGTTTCCTCGGAAATTACGGATGTTAGACAGAGGTACAATGCCTGGTCACTCATGCTCTGTTTTGAGCGTTAATTAGGGTAGTTTGAGCGAAATGTCATTTCACCGACCGACCAGGGCCAATATAAACAATGATACTACCTATATTCAGTACTGTATCGACAATTACTGAATCTAAATCTACATCTACGTCATACCCTGCAAGCCACCCAAAAGGTGTGTGGCAGGGGGTGCTTCCACACCAGGCATGCATGAATGATACGGTAGAACACCGAAATTACATTGAAACCCGCGTACCACACATGCAAAGCGCCAATTAAAAATCTAATAGCCAAGAAACAATCTATCGTCAATCGTTCCATGGCGGCCGAATTCTGATTTCGCCTCCTTGCCACATGGAGTTTAACTGACAATTTATCAGCCATTCGGGGTTGAGCTGAAAAAATATTTACCTTGGAGATACGTAGTCTTCACCACTCCACGGCCTTTCACGAGAGAACTACCTACACCTACAACTACTAGTAACGTGAATGCATAGAACTACCCGGCGGGAAAACTTGGGCCTTGCGTGGGGGTGCCTCATACCGATGACGGTGCATATGTGAATGGAAACACCCCGTTAAATATTACTGTAAATGCTCCAGACAATTTAGTTAATTCAACCACAAAGGATGAACCTATTTCAAAATACACACGGCATTCTGGAACACCCTAATCAATTGTGTTTCCTATGCGTCATAACAGTGGACCTGATGGCTACCGCCGGTATTTAACGTCGTAATAACGTTCCGTTTCACACCGCTGAAAACATACCGCCAGCTCTATTCTCCAGGCTACCCTGCAGCCGCAACAGCTCCAACATCAGACACGTCTAACGTGAGACAATGACATAACTTTCACTTTACGATCCAATCTTCCTTAATCGGGTTTTACGGCTACCGGTGCAGCACCTTTGCCCACAACACGCCTCGGAGTGCGTCAAGCGACACGTAAACGCTTCCACGAAGACAAGAACACGTTTTCCCCAATCCCCCAATAGGGCAGCCGGGAGAACGCCCTCGGTGACGCGCGAAAACTCGAAAATGGGGTCAACAGTTTGCACTGCATCACATCGTCATATGGGCCCGGCGCCAAACTGATTAGAGTAAGGATTAGCGAGATTGTTGGAAGGAGCTCTTTAAGCTACATGGAGTTCCATTTGTGATAACGAGCGGAAGGATACGTACCCCATCTATTACTGATGTGTTCTTCCGACTTGGACATCTAATTGTGAAGGGAAATTTGATTACTGTTCATGTATATATCTACTTGCGATATCGCCATAGCAAACATTGGCCCGAATTGACCCGGGAAATCTATGATCAGGTGCTTTCGCTATATTCTATTAAATACGCTAGTTTCCCGAAATGCCTTGGTTCTATCTTACCTACCTACTTCCTATTCATGCTTGGTGCGAAAAGTGGCAGATGGAACTAAACATAAAAAAGTGCGTAGCAGTCAGCTTTTGGAAAAAGAAAAATATTCCAGGTAGGGCTTACAGAATTAATAATACGGAAATTATTCACGCCGAGTCTGTCAAGTACTTAGGGGTCACAATTACTCACGACTTATCTTGGGGAAAACATATTCGGGAAATATGCGGTCAAGCATACAGGAAGCTAGGCTTTATCAAGAGAGTACTCGGAAAATGTGACGAGAAAGTGAAAGAACGTTGTTATTTTTCAATCGTTAGGCCTCATCTGGAATATACTGTTAGTGTATGGGATCCATACGAAACGGGGTTGATATCAGAGTTAGATCGCATACAGCGGAGACGAGCTAGGTTTGTGAAACGATGCTACGATAAGTTGGCTAGTGTGTCTGGACTGTTAGAAGAATTAGGATGGGAATCGCTATCACAGCGTAGATTAAATTATAGGCTTAACCTCCTAACTAAATTTCAGGAAAATCATTTCTCTGACGACGTAAAAAACATAATATTAACCCCCTCGTACTACGGCAGATTAGATCGCACCAATAAAATTAGAGAGCTAGATTGTAGAAGCGATAGGTATAAAATGTCATTTTTTCCGCGTACCATTCGGAACCATAACAGCTGTGATCGTCGTCATGAATAGTTCGAATTGTGACAATAGACAGACAGTAAATCGTTCTCATTATATTCTCTACTTTCTTATTAATGCATGATGTAAATATTGATGTTCTTATTTATGCATGATATTTTGAATATGTAGTAGTAGTCTTTGTATCCCTTGCATGTTGGAACGATTGACGATAGAATGTTTCTTGGTTGGTAGATTTTTAATTGGCGCTTTGCATGTGTGGTACGCGGGTTCCAATGTAATTTCGGTGTTCTACCGTATCATTCATGCATGCCTGGTGTGGAAGCACCCCCTGCCACACACCCTTTGGGTGGCTTGCAGGGTATGACGTAGATGTAGATGTATCTTCATTACACTCGACGCTTCGAGACTTAACCCTGTCTTCCAACAAGCTCACCAAACCAATTTAGAGAAGGTAACGCACAGTCAGTTCTTTTTTAATGAGTTCACAAGGAAGCTAAGGTGGTTAGAATGAGATTTTTGCAATTGACTGGGGATTTTGTCGAGTAAGTGATGAAAGAGATTACGCTACATGGATGGAATGACAAGGGAGGAAGGAGGCAACTCGAGCTTAAGATAGAGATGATGCAAGACATTGCCCTCACAATTTGTTTTCTTTTTTAACCCCCCATAAGCCCACCTTAATATGTAGATAACCTTCAATAGTAACAGGAGAGCTTATTTAATTAAACTTCCTCCAAAGCAAAGTCGAACTTGGACGGGTGCGGTCACATTGACATAAAAGATACGCGCAAAGGTTCATGAGAACTCGCCTGGTCAGAATGAGAAATCTAGGAACATTTCTAACGTTGTTGTTTTAGTCCAAATGCCCAGCGTCAAATACTTAAACGATAGATTTGCCCAGTCAAAGACCTGTAAACGATAAAATAAACGCTCAGTGATGCACGTACTCGGCTGGTTTTTCTTGAACTATTCCATTAACCGTTGCCTATACAGAGTCGGGCATAAAATCATTTTGAAAGTTTTTGACGAAGCAGCAGCTGTTATGACAAATGTGACGTGAGATAACTCCATACAGATTACTCCTTTCAAAGAAATTATATAAAAATATAGGCTATGAAGATATGTATTTTTCGAGGGAATAGAAAACCAAATTTTCACATGTACTGAATTAAGATTATTTATGGATGACACAAAAGCGTTATCAGGCAGCGCAAATGTTTAAAAAACAACCAATAAAACAAAATCAAGGAAAACAAACATTTTATAGTAGTTTTTTGTTCTCATATCGCGCAGATATTCTAAATTAAGGTAATTTTTAAGGCATGACATATTTCGGCCAGAACTGAATGACTACAAATGTTTCTACATTTTAATTAGCACTTTATTTCTATATCTTCTAAGGCCTTTTTTCTCCCTTGACTGCTAATAATTTCAAATTAGATCGGAATGAAAAAAACTGAGGAAAGGTCCAGGTCCAACTAGCGTAACTTGAAGGAAGCTGCATTTTTACTACAGATGTTGCCAGCTGATTGTAGAGGTTTTTTAGCGATTCGTGACTACCACGAAGGATTCAGATTTAAGCTAAGAGATGAACGCTTCGTGGCAAAACGTTTCGTCCCATGCTGCAGAAAGCATCTTACGTAGCGAAGTGAAGTAGCAGCTGTTCACCCTTTCTAGAGCCCATAGCATCCTTTCAGTTTACGATTGTGGATTCAAATATCTGTGGTCAAGAATTTTCGTGAGGTATGAAGACGAGACTGAAAGTCGCTTGGTAAAATAGAGCATGCGTTTTATAACCGATCATTATTACTAATGCCTCATCCAACTTGAAAGAAGGCCATCTGCGACTCCTGGGATGGGAATCGCTTTAAGACCTTAAACCTTTAAGACCAGGTTAAATTTCAGACTTAATCCTTCACGTAAGTTCCAAGCTCACCCATCTTCCGACGTCAATATCATTTTACGAAACTCGGCATGCTGCAATACACTACCTCATGACCATAAAATTAGGGTAATAGACTGCAAAAGGGACGAGATTAGTAAGGCATTTTTCACCGCGAACGATTAAGAGATAATAACTAATATCCTAATAATAAATAATTTCCTAATATCAGAGCCTCCTAAATTACCAATAACTTACGTAGTTGCTGAATAAAGTGACATAAATACTTTCTCAAACATTAGTAGACAACCAAAACTACAGGCCATGTTGGTGAAACAGCACTAGAAAAGTATGTGTAGATGTTTGCAAATGCTTCAGTAGTCGCAGCTCATTAGGGCATGGTGTAGTGCATGATAATGTTAACCTGTTCCCTGTTACAGGGTCATTCATCCTTTATGCGGCTTATAGGGTATATTATAGAGATGTTGACGCTATTGAAATGTCCCGCGTAGCAATGTTTTCTGCATGAATTAATGTTTCGAAGGGCCCAAGAATTAATATCATCATTAATTGACTCAATATACAATTTACAGAATTACAGTATAAGTAATACTATTCACTAGTAGCATGTTAACCCGTGTACTGCACGTTAGTATGGTCGTCTGAGGAGCTACTTCCTAGCTTCAAGTTTGGGCGAGCTCCTGACTACTTTTCATCATCGCCTATTGGTCTGGGAAGAGCTCATGGTTCAATCTCGAATTCAGACAAGCGTTTAATCTATGTCCAAGATTCACCCGGTCCCACACACCCCGAGGGCGACTCGCACATTATAAAGAAGAGTTCGATTAGGATATCTCTAATAAATCCCTTCCAGCCTAGAAACTTTGACCTAAGTACCACATTAATGGGAAAAACGAGATTTTTTGGGAGAGGAGAACAAAAGCTAATTTAATTCGCTCCTGGTGACGCAATATGAAACAAAAGGTCACAATATACTCAGCACACAATAACCGAAAGCCTTCCTATCCGATTTCGCAGTTTTGTAAATGTTTAGCAGCTAGCATTTTCGCCTGAGTAGCCCTCTCCTCACCACTGGTTTGGTCGTCTTCCTGACCACTATTGGTCATCGCCTTAGAGTCGAGGAAGTGCTCTTGGATCCATCTAGAACTCGGTAGAGCGTACCCCTAGCCTAGAACCACTCCGTGCCACATACCCAGAAGGCGACATTTGTCATTAATAAGTCTACGTAAGCGGTCGTAAGTCCACGTTCGATAATCTGCGAAATGTGTTTTGAAAAAAAAACAATGTATCGCTATTTCGTATCATAATTCATACGAATTTGGTAATATGGCAATAGCGATATATTTAAACAAATAAGACACGTACATTACGAAAATGTAATTGTTTAACGAAATATTAGGAAATAAAGACCAGCGGCATGTGAGATATACTTTCTCGCTGATTTAGAACATAGACACATTTGTCATTAATGTTAATTTTTCTTAGTTTTGTTATTAATGTTTATATTTTAAGTTTCACGATAAATAATCCAATGCAGCCTGGGACAACATTATCACGCCAGAGGGACTACTGCTGCCGGCGAAACCACCGACATGGATCAGCGTCACGTGCTTCGGCAATGGAAGGAACGCACTCAGGACGCAAGAAATCCTCTCAAGGACGTCTAAATAATTCATAGAGCGCCAAGTCTTCGGAAAAAAGAACTTCCTTCCTTCTAAACTCGCATAGAAAATCTCCTAGATTAGATGAAGGGACGGCAGAGATGGCGTCTTGGGGGACGTAAATAAGGCCTGTTGCTTTTAGGAAAAATAAGCCATTTAACATGGTCATCGTGCGCAATAGCTCATGCACACTATGAATGATGCAGAGCTACTTGTGATATAATTTTCATTTCCCAGTTTTGTAGATGAATCATCATGGTAGCGCGAAAAATCCACCAATAATGACTCCATTCCGGCGTGTCTGCTGCACAACTGATCCATTTAGTATGGCCGATTCCATGGTTTAATACTCCTGAGCTATCGTAACGTGTGACTCCATTCATAAACTTTTTAACTCGTAACCTCAGACATGCCTTCTCACGGACCAATTGTATTTTTAACATGGCTTTATTCCACCCCTGCCTCACTCGTAATTTTAACCAAATTTAGCACCTTAAATTTCGATAGTATCTAAGAAATCTATCGCCCAAATAAGTTCACTGATCTCAAAGTAAATTAGCTTTAAGTTCTTCCGAGGTAGGTCACACCGTGTGTGATTACGCCCGAAAAGCTCTACCATATATATTACGCTCGCTACCATATATATCCTATTTTTTTTTTAAAGTTAGTAGATTATAACATTAAGTAGAAATTTTTAAACTCCAAACACTGGGTGACAGGAGAGTGTTGAATGATTTGCTATTTTTCCATGATGTCTTTAACAAAGGCGAGTGTGAGGAATCATTAAGTAAGTTAAACTTAATAGTCCCAACGAATAAGGAGAGGCAAAAGAGGACTTTTTACATTAGAAATGTGATGAGTAACTATAGCAAAAATACACGCTTAAATAGAATATATATTATTTCTAATAAATATTGCAAAGAATTAAATTTGTCCAAGGTTAAGGAGCACTATCGTACAAAAAATTAAGGAAAGTTTGTCCAAAGCTCGCAATGTGTACGTTAATTTAAGATAATGTTTATGTATGTTTATTGTAATTAATTAATTGATAATGTTTATGTATATTTCAGCCAGCTTGACTGGTATTTTTTGTAATTGTATCTACTTTGTTTGGGTGAACATTAAACACGATAAATATATAAAAAGCAATTTACACCCGAAACCATTACTTTCATCTGAGATTACGTATATCATTTTTATCCAATTTCAAAAATGTATAAAAATATTATCTATTTAATTGGACCTTCATGTTTGTTTCAACAGTAAGAAATGACATGAATACTTTCAGCACTCATAATACTACAACGAAATTCATATATTCGTAAGTCCACCTACGGAAATTTGTACAACATATTTTGAAAAAAAAACCGTTGAACCGCTACTTGGTTTCATATTTCATATGAATCTGGCAATATGGAACAGCGAGCATAATTAAAACAAGCATGTCAATTGCGTTAATAAAATGTTTTTATTAATTGAAATATTAGGAAATAAAGACAAGTGCTCTATGAGACTGCATGTCTGTGTGAAGGCTAGAAAAAAGGGTGCCTGAGGTTACGGATTAATCCATGCAGAAGAAGTAGAGAAAGGTATGGCGAGAGGCAAGAAAAAATTATCCACTATTATATATATACATAATTTTTTCGAAAACATACTCCACCGCGCTCGTGTGAGTTAAAAATAAATGCACATGGACAATGCCACGCGAGTTACGCAATTGTGATACACTCGAACCCCGCCCATTTTATATGATCCCATTTTTTATTGACAGACGAATACGACTCGACAAGGGTTGTGGCATAAAAATGCATTTTAACGAGGTCTTTAGTCAACAAAGCCCCTCGTATGTTTCACACATCATGTTATAGTAACCGAAACATATCGTTTGTCAGTTTCAACCGGCAAACTATCGACACAAAAATTATCGAAAAAATGTTTACCTAGCCTTGTACCTTGCTTTCGCGATTTTAGGACTAACTCCTATAAATCACGGCCAACGGCCGGACTAGAGGCCGTGACGACATACGAGGATAAAAATAAGACACGAATAGCCTTAAAATGCATGCGATGTCACCCGAAAACAGGATGCGGATGACAAAATTGGGCGAAGATTTCGTGTCGTGGGCTTGCGAGAGGGATGGGGGGTTGAGGAGAATGATAGAGGAGGGGTGAGGGAGGACGGAGGGGGGATTTAACACGATGACGAAGTCGATAACACACGCGTGGGCGATGAGCGTTGTTATGCAACTCCGGCATTGGGACAAACCGATGGACTCAAGACGTGGACGGATAAAAGAGACATCGATGAGTGAATTGTTATTTTTATAACAACGCTCGAATGCAAATCCCTCGAGGTATTTGGAGCTCGAATCGTGATTCGTTGAGTGGACATTTTAACAACTTTTCAAGCAGGTCGCGAAAAAAATTCTTGACACCACTAAGTACATCTATTCACAGATATCTCAAATACTCCCGCACTACAGTCCTACAACTCATCCATTGTTATTTCGATATTTACTCATTGCTCCTTGATATGGTCTATGCCGGCAGCCTCAAATCTAGACACTCTTGAGAGTGTCACAATTTTTTCACTTAAGTAGTGAAATATAGAATTCCAAATTTCCGCGACGCATCCACGGAATACGGATACAATCTTCCCTCTCCATTTGTAGCATCTTGCAACACAGACTTAAGATAGCGCGAACGAGATAGTTCCCTAATCATAATAGAGACCATATTCGAATTATACGTTTCAATTTCACCAAATGTGAGACACATGAATTAAAAATTGCACTATTAATGATGCGAAAAAATAGTTTTACATGAGAGAAATTGTAGGTAATCAAAAGAAAATATCTAAATAAGTCTTTAACTTGAATCATTTTTTTTTTCACGCGGTACGTATGAAACTCAATCAAAACGGAAGGTTTATTGTGATCCCGAAGAATTTACAGTGGTGACAATATGATTAATTTTCAGAAATAGTTGAGAAAACACACAAACTACAATGTTGATTTTTTTGACGATATCTAAGTGTAGGAAATGCCTCATTTTTTATATAAGGTCTCTCTGGAGTGCATGCACGTACCATTCCCCACGTAAAAGGGAAAAGTGCTGGTATTTTTTGGCAAATATCTCGGAAAGTAATGAGGCAAGAGGTTGAATTTTTTATGTCAATGGAAGGGTGATATATTTTTCTTAAAAATGAGACCAAATTCATTGATTTCTAGGTAAAATGATATTTCGCTCCAACTACCTTTCATTCAAGTTCAACCTCATTGACAATACCCTTAATTTTTGCACTGAAGTCCCTCATTCACCAATATCAGAGTGACTTCGCGTCCTACCAACGCTAACTCATTACTCCGCATTCCAACTCCATGATTATTTCTAATTAAACGTTCGGTCTTCATCCGTCTTTCCTCCCAAATAAATCCACTGTATACTGATATCGATACCTATTTCCATCGCAAAAAAACTTCACCAACTTGGCCTCAACACATCCTCCCTTATATTAACAGCAAACCTAGACAGTAACGGACATAGATGCCATTTCCAGATCCTCTAAGTTAAGTTTTTGTTGATTATATGTGTTTGTCTTTTTGTGTTCGTTACAAGTACTCATTGAAATGGCAATTTTGTTGAACGTAAATTATTTTCTTGAAATAAATAAATATTAAAACTTTGGCAATAATCATACGTGTTGTAACTTAAATGATGCAAAAATTATATTTTGAAATTTTCGTCTTAATTAAAGCACTGTTATGACTTAGAAGCGGCATTCGAAATTTAAACGAAAATTGTAAGTAGGTAAATAAGAGTTTTTTAATTTGACTTGTCACCTTGATATTTATTAGGAACCAATGGAATTATATGAAATGTATTTTTTGGCGTTTAGAAGAAAATTTGCACAGATACCCTCGAATTATTTCGAAATAAATGTCACTAGCCAAAGGGCTTCTTCCCCATTTCTGACGCATACATAAACGTTTCTGCGCATTAGTCGTTCGTCATCAGGTGTATATATAGGCTAGAATCATTAAAAGCTCATCAAGGAGAAGAGTAAAAACAACGGCAAAGAGAGTAAAACACCACCCAATTATTTTCAAATTGTTACCTATACCTACACCTAATAGTCTTCTATATCGCAGAGCGAGTCGAGTAGGTTCTCATGTATACCCTAAAAGAGCTCGGGAAACAGTAGCACGAGGATTTCCAGCAAGAGCAAAGAACACACTAGTCCATCATTATAGCAATACGCGCAGATACATTACGTTTATGTGCCTATCTCGACAGGGAAAATGGCAAATTAAATAGTCACGGATGGAAATATTGACTGACTAAACGCTTATTTTCGACGAAAACAATTACCTGCCGTGAAATTACGTTCAGGGCATTTGTGCAGCCATGCCCCATGGATGAAAGAGTGACTGTATATTTTTCGAAACAGCAAAGTCATCCACTTCAACCCGCGGCAATGATGGGAAGACCACATCGCGTGATTCCACTTTCGGGCCACATCATCGCTGAGAGTTGGGTGCCTGCGCACACGGAAAATTTCAAGGTGTTCGTGTTGCGACAGCTGTGCCAGAAACGAGCAGAGGCTACGCAGAATTTGGATTCTTCCAACAAGAGCCAACGCGTCCGAATGGTAGGAAATGCAGTAATTATTCAGCCAATTTTATGAATTCATTTTAATCGTAGACAGAAATGGGTCGGTGTGATACCTAAACTACTAGTAGTTAGCGAACGAAAGATTCAAATGAACTAATCTTACGTAAACTGTTCACGTTCTCAGACATAAACGCTTAGCATGAATTAAACGTAACAATCCACCACAATCTATATCAGTCTGATACGATATTTTTTTCAGCTTGCCGCCGAATGAAAACAACACATTATAGAAGTGCGCAATCGTTCAATTGTACGTCCCACAAATGATGGGATCATCAAAATTGCCGCCAGGTAGCACTACTATCAATAAACTCGATATGTTTGCATTTCTAATGAATGTAAAGATGATGCTCTAGTAGAGAGTATGATTAGATATGGCCTTTCAGTGAGGGGAGGACAGAGACAAGTCTATTACCAATAATAAAAAAAGGATGTCCAAACTGACTGACAATAATGACAGTGTCTTTTACAATAAAACAAATGTGTTTAGCGTGTTGTGCAAAAAATATTGTGTTCCACCTGTGGATAAGATGTATATATACTTTTTGACGGTTGACTTTCATTTTTACCGACATTTTAGAACCAAAAGTGACACCAAGCACATTATGGAAAGAAGAAAGCTTGAATTTCACGATGAACCTTTTTGTTTTAATAAATATGGTGATAGACAGCTATATGTAATTGTACCACAAGTACTAAATTGTCTCCTGGCTCACCTTAACAATTTCAACAACGGTTGATTACAACAATTGACCAATAAAACTATCTTTACTAGTGGTATATGATCTGTATACCTATAAACATCTGTTGATAAATGAATGTAAAATTTGTTCAAACTATTTATATCAATATTGTAATATATAGTATGGGTGAATATTTTAAACGTTTTAATGTATTGTTTGTATTGTCTTTTATTATAATTAACTAAATTGGCACCTCCAGATAAGTTTTGGGCTTTGGAGGACCAGGACTTCTATAATATAAATATTAAATGAAACAACTTGAAAAAAAATTAAATTTGTTACCATGTTCAGCTACTCCTGTGTAAGGGCCGAATGGCAACTAATGCGTAATTGCACCGTCAAAATCGATTGTACTTGCAATCCTTACGCCATAATTGTCTCTGTGTGCACAAGGATCGAAGGAAAGAGATAAGAAGAGTTAAATACTTGATTGTTAGAAACATGGTTAAGAAGTAAAAGAACTGAATAAATTATTGTGTGAAGATTGGAATTGTGTGTACCTAGAACAAACCGGTAGGACTTCCTTGAGAAGGGTAAAATTACACAGAACTGCTTTTATTAATGATTAGATGACCCGAGCGAATATTTCGCACAGTATGCAGCTTCGTCCTGTATTTTCCTTCTTTCTTCCTGTTCTTTTACCTGTTTCTTCCCATGGACAATTATATGTTATTTATGTTTGTGTTAGAGATATATAACGTAAAATTAAAAAAGTAAACGGTCACACTGATTGCATGTAGAATGTAAACAATCTAATTAAACGATGTGCTAATAGATGGCACCTCCTAGAGTCTTTTAGGCACGTAACCATTTCCAAAATATTAGTTGATTATATTGTCAGCAGATGGCGTTGTATCATTTTTTAACAAAAACTTTAATTTTTAACAATTTGCCTAATTTACATCAATCTCGGGGAACATGAGCTTTAAAACGATGTTTGAATCATTAATTTTGATGAATAATAATGGGAGTTATGGCGTTGCGACAAAAAAATACCTTTGAGAAATAATATACACCGATGATGTGTGGAGTCGATATACCTCGAGCGAGTAATTGACATGGAAAAATCGAAACTTTTAAGTCAAATTAATGGGTAAATAGTGAAATTTGAGATTGAGATTGTATTTTTCGTCAGAAGCCGGTGATTCAACGTTCAAAATGATACCTCATTTATCACTGTAGGTGCAGTATTAACGGAGCATATACGGAATGACAGAAAAAGACCTTTCTGTAATAATATATATGATGACGATACTTCTAGTTTTGCCAAACATTTGTGTGACAACCACTACTGGTGTGCTTTTGACCTGATCGTTTATTGCACTGAAAAGTAGGGGAAGTTAGATTTCCTCCAGCAATTTGAAATCGTCAGCACGCCAGCGCAATTTAACCTCCGTAATGACCATGTATTTAAAACCCAATCGCCCTTCCTAAATATTAGCCTACTTCCCCATCCCTTATTATTCTTCCCTCTCCCCCACGCAACCAATCTCCAAATGACGTCAAAAAAGTTATGTGATTCCCTGACCTTCTGTAAACCTATCTCAATGAACCCCTCGTCCTCTTCCACTGCTGTATATTAGCTTGCTCACCCGACAAGAAAACACCTTGAAAATGGTGCATATGCGCCGAAACCATGGTCGGTTTAAAAAAATAAATGTATGGAATTAACTAAGTATTTTATTTCTTAACCATGTTCGAAGTAATTATATCAACCAAGTAACGCATGTGACATTTTTAAACTTTATTGTTAGGCCTGTGGAGTCATGTTATGAGGAAGAGTTATCGGTGCTGAAGTCATCCAGAAAACAACCGGGCACGTAAATAGACAGTCAAGGAAAAAATCACTTCTCTCAGTGGTTTACGAACGTGACATGGGAACTCAATTTTAGTTTCTACAGTCACCAATTCACATCACTTACCGCAGATAAGGCTTGTCACACTTTTTCCGCCTCGTCGCGGCACTGATTCTGACGTTGCGACATTGCATGAATTCGAACAGATGGAGCGGTATAAGGCGGTATAATTGCATAGTCGAAAATATCCATTCGTATTAACTAGCCAATGGCCGAATGAACTATGTAAAACCCCAGTTTCCGTTCAACATCAAGGAAACGAAAAGGCTCCGTCATATATATAATAACGTCAAACATACATAATACCTTAGGCCTTAATGTAGGCCTTAGTGTAGTTAGATCGGAATCCATCTCTAGTAATAACAAGCGTACGAATATCATTTTTATAAATAGACAATTGCGAGAAGCACGATGCAACATGATATTAAAGACGAACAAACTTTGTCTTATACGACTAACCTTCTCAGGAATGACCTAACTAGGCATATTTGACGCTTAAACTTTACTCTATCTACAGCGTAAGTTAGAACATAAATCGCCGCCGAAATTTTTATCCGTAATTTTGCAAAATGCATCAGGTTGAAAAAATAAAATAAATACTTTTAATACTTGAGGAAACTTGAGAACTAATCGCTCTTTACTTTTGAAGCTACATGTTCGACAAAACATACCTGATTTTTAATTGTGTTGCAATGGGACACACAGCCCTGACATATACCAAGGAAGTCGTTGAGTGCGGTTGATATTTTGTTATCACAAGAACTATGCTATATTTTTTTTAAATGAGGACAATTTAACTGAATTCTACATTTTATGTAACGCTCAGGTTACTTTAAAAACATCGCTCCACTTACTTTTCGATCCGTTTCTGCTTTTCAGGAGTCTCCAGCATGCGTCACCCACGTGGTTTCAACTGGGGTAACTAGGTCGCTCAGAGAACACAGGTGAAAGTTTCGTCCCATTCTACCCTTGAGTGAAAATGATGGTAGGTCTCGTTTCCTTTGTTTATTCAAGCATCGTGTTTTCGATCTCGGCCGAGAAAGAATTTTTGGGGAAAAATCATCGTATGTTGCAGAGGGCATTCAGAGAGTCGCTTATTGAATGCACTCCTAAAACACTATCTCCCGGAGTTCAGAAACGGCTTCCAGTTGGAACGAAATCGTCTTCACCACAAGATTTGTAACAGTTTTGACACACACAGTTAACGAATGTGTTCCGGCAAAAGTGTTTTTTTTTACAATTAATTGCAATACACATTTTCGCCTAACTTGTCAATAATCGGAGCTATAAATATTTGTTGAATTCACAAGGGATAGCATTTTACCGGGAAGTAATTATAGAATAGTTACAATAAATCATTTAGCTCTTCATCCCTCTAATGTATGAATTAAAACTATTTATTTGTCCCCGTTCAGTCTCGGTTAATTATTTGGAGATGTAACTTTATAGAACATACACCAAAAATACTTTTACGTTCTTCACCCCTCTAAGCAATGAATTAAAATTATTTATTTGCCCACTTCCTAACTCCTGATTCTTGGTTCCTTATTTCCAGAAGCTGTTGATAACTGAATTCATTTGTCACAGAAAAGATATTTGGGAACGAAATTAAAGAAAGAGATTACTTAGAGAATGGAGTAAGGGTGGAGACAAAGCCCAACGTCGATATCACGCCAAGCGGTCCACGGTTCAACTAACGGATTCGGTATTGACCTTGAAGTGCTATCTACTCAGCATCCTATTTTATCGAAGGAAAAAAAATCGCCCAGAAAAAATTATTTGACTACATTGGGATTCAAACCCGGATCTCCCAAATACCGGTCAGGCATGTTAACCAGTTACAACACCAAGCCATCTAAATTCGTTGCTATTTGCGGCAGGGGTTTTTGCCCTGCGAATAGCAGTCCCTTGGGAGTACACTTTGAATTGGTGGTGCTAAATAAGATATGTATGGCTCCTTCAATCTTGTCACTCAAGCCTACGGCAACTTATTTTCAAGATATATTAACATTTTTCGGAGTTACCACGGCAACTGCAAAATGTGTAGGATAAAATGCCTGTGTTTCCAAATTTACGGAAGTGAGAAGTTGAAGTAACAAATTCATCACACAAAAAAGGTTAAAATTATATTTCCTATCACCTACACAAGTTTCGCAAATTCTTCCTGAACTATCCCGTATACTGAAGTATACGCCGCGTCTATAATTATGAGAGAGACCATAGTTAAAGACGGGATGGGACTCTCGTAAAAATCAACATTATTTTTGTCAGATTTGAAAGTAAAATAAACGCACAAAGATACCTCTGAAGTATTATTCTCTAAAAAATATTTCTTTGAAACTCAATTAAAATCGACAAAACTCAATGAGTAACAGGTAGAAACCACTGAATGATTTAAAAGATAAAAACATTTGCGCAGTTCTCAGAGAATTTTCTTCTCTCTCTTGGGCTTCAAAATGAAAGTATATCGCTGCCATCAAACCGATTAGCGGCAATTGTAATAATACAGAGGATATGATGCTCGCGAAGCCGTAGTTAAGAGGCCACGACCGCATGATCAAAAACATAACAATTATAAATGCGTTCAAAACACCCAGCTAGAAAAATTCCTCGTCTATGCCATTATTCCGTGAACCACACTGCACCGAGTTAACGCACTGATGCCGTAGGTTTCTCCCACGCTAAAAAAATACATTATTAGCGTATCCCAATTCAGATTTGAAAGACTTAAGGACGTCACCTGCGAGTAAATACCATTTCATTCCGTCTGAATACATTCTTCTTCCTCATCATCGCCACAGCACTTAAATTTTAGAGGAAGAAATCCCAGGAATAAGAATTTAAGATTTGGAACAAACAGAAACCAGCGTCATCCGAGCACTCATGCACTCGCAGTGGTTTCACTTATTTCCCAGAGGGACATGACGTGCTACGAGTTCACAGTCACCAAATTAAGAGCACAAATTGATAAAACAAAATGAGGAAGTCTAAGTTATCTGTACTCACTGTACATCGAAGGACGAGCAACAGTCCATGAAATGAGGAAAATGCTTACCTGGAAAGAGACATAAAAAGAGTTATAAATGGGTCAGAGGAAAATTGACAGCAAAGTTATTACAATGTAAAAAAAACAAACGTAATGATATACAGTCACGCATTCGGGTGTAAAAAAACCAGAGCGTGGAAACTTGAACTTCAGTGCGAAATAAATCATCTGGCTTCATCCAGGATATTTAAAATTGCCAGTACGCTGGCGCAGTTTGTTTGGAAGAAAGTAAGTAACAAAAGTGGTCAGAATTAAATAAATAATCACTAATTACGGATGTAAGCCCATGAATTTCAATTTAATGCAGATTTGTAACACGATTTGGATAATAAAATACCTCTCCGTAACAAATGAACATACCTAAGTCTGAATTGAAACAATCAAAAGCAGCAACAGTACGAAACAAAAAATAAAATAAATTAAACAACGCAAAAGAAAATAAACAATTAGAAAACAGTGACAAACTAGGAATGGAAATTTCATTTTTGGCAATTTTTATTTATATAGTTACAGCATCACTAAACCAAGACAGTTTTTAAAAATTATTCAGAGAGAGATACATCACTTCCATACATGCTGAACAAAAAATCACGTAACAACTCATTCGCTACCACTCAACTTGTGATGAATCTCGGAAGAGAGCTAGAATAAAGAGCAACCATAACGAAATATAGCCGACATTCACTTCAAGTTTTAAGTGTCCTTTCCCGAGATACCTTTCATTCGCAGGCCTCATTAACCGAGAGAATATTTGGAAATATGAACATGTTTTGCCTTGGAAAAAACACGAACTCTCAACTTATAGTCTTTCGCAAAAATTGCCTAATAAACATTACTATTTTCCTCTTTAATTTCTTTCCTAGACTGTAGACAAGCCTTCACTCAATCTTCAGGAGAATTCCAGTCCGAAAATGCCCTGTTCACCTTTAATTTCTAACGCAATCGTGCTTTGAATTATAATTGATCCAGCGAGACGCAAGAAGAAAAGACCCCGAAATCCCTGGAGATAAGGGTGAGGTCAAGGGAATAAGTTCCAAAGCCGATTTCCGACGAACCTCACGGCTCGACAGACACAATTCAGGCGTTCAGCGGAAAATCTCACAAATTAAATAAAATGAAATTTTCAACAATATAGAACCGGCCTAAAAGTTAGTAGGAGAACTATAATTAAGTTTCCTCGGAGAATGAATGACCGAAATAGCTGAGATATTGATACCTTCGATCGCGAGTAAGGAGGAGCATTAAAACTGCGTCCTTTTTGCCTAACACGATTACCTACTACTCACATTAGTTGCGTATACTTTGCTCACTCAAGATTATTTCTGACCTCTAAACGTTTTCTTTTTCTATTAGGCCATCTATCTTCTAGTAAATATATCATAAAGCTCCTTCATGGACTTACTAGCACTTTCGGATGTCTCCAAACAAATAATTTTCTATTGCCCTATACACTGATACGACTGAGTTACTTGAGCCCCCGCTCGATCAGTTCATCCATACAATTTCGCAAGACTATAAATACTATCAAAGCCTAAAAATCCCCAAAGTTCTTTTCATTTCATAAATATAAAGGGAATACTAAGTTGAGCTTTAAAACAAAATTTCGATCAGTAGCTTCTACAATCCAAACCTCGGGATGGATCTGGGAGCAAATACATTTGACTAAAGATATGCAATTATTCTTTTCAGAAAACGAAATATAAATAATAGACAATTTCAGACACTACCACATTTGCTGAGAATAAAAAGCATTCAAGAAATGATAAAAATGAAGTTAATTTACCATGCAAATGTAAATCAACAAAATGAGGAATAAATTATTCAGCTGAAACAAGTGATTTATCACGTGCTGTCCATTTTGATGCGCAATTACCATCAACGGTGAGAGCTAACTTCCGCCTGCGTTCAATGTTATGAAGAAATATGTCTATTCTAACACAACAGAACTTTTAATGCGGGGAACGGTTGCCTGATAACTGGCTTTGTCGCAAGTGTATAATCAGGTTTAATAAAAGGAATATCCTTAATGATTTGACCAGACAACGTCAAGCAACAAAGAGCGCACGTTTTTTTACATAATTTTTTAAAGTCGAAAAATCTTGGACCATATTTAATTTAAGGAAGTTTGAGCGAGATATCATTTCGCCAACAAATAAATGAATTTGTTCTCATCTTAAAGGAAAATATTTCACCCTTCTAAAGATACAAGATTATCAGCGCCTTGCCGAACTACTTTCCGAGAGTTTTGCCAAAAACTACTTAATCTTTTACAAGGGAAATGGTACTTGTACGCACTCCAGAGAGCCCTAATTTAAATGAGGGATACATAGCACCTAGAACTCGAACAAAACTAAACAGTGAGTAGTTTGTAAGTTTTCGCTACTATTTTTGACAATAAATCATATTGTCACCGCAGTAATTTCTAATCACAAAAAACCTTCCCGCTTTGAAGGAGTTTTGAACGTACCGCGCGAAAAAATGAGTCAAGTTAAAGAATTATTTCGATATTTTCATTTAATTACCGAGAATTCCATAGTTATTATTTCTGTCGTATTAAATTATATTACAGGCCCATATAAATGCAATATTTCAATCATGTGTCTTACACCTGGTGAAATAAAAACGTGTAACTTGTATGTGGTCTCTGTTATGACTAGGGAACTATCTCGCTCAAACTACCTCAAGTACATCTGTTTATGCGGTGGAACTCAACATACATGCAGTAATGGATATGATGGTAGATTCACATTTTCAATTTGTACCTTAATTTTTTCTTTTTCAATTTTTTGCCTTTTCAATTTTTGCCTGTTGTGAGTTGAGTTTTCGGTGCGGTATCCAAATTGAGATGAAAGTTGCAATAAAAACGCTTTTTTATTATTTTTGGCTCAGCAAAGCGCACACATTTTCTGCCAGCCACTTTAATAATCAAAGTGTAAATTTACGCTTATAGAAGAAAATCTAAATGCTTCCCCATTTCTCGGATTTCCACCGCGTTGGTAGTTATTGAGACAACAGTATCGCCCGTGTTCCATCGGGCGTCTTTAGGTCGAAGTGTCGGGGCATCATTTTGGCCGCGTTAATGTAGGCCATTTGTTTCCTTCTGTGTTCTGTCATTGGCTCTTTTCTTCTTTTCAAGGAGTTAAAGCCACCGCCTATTACCATCCATTACATATAATATCCATAATATCCATTACATGGAAGAGGATTTGGCGGGAAGACAAAAGCCAATCACAGAGCATGGAGGGAAACAGATGGCCTATTTTAATGCGGCCAAATTGATGTCCTGGCACATCGACCTAAAGAAGCCCGTTGGAACGTGGGCGAAACTGTTGTCTCAAAAACAACCTACGCGGTGGAAACCCATAAAAATGATAAGAATTCATCCGAACGCCGAGGAAACTTACGATGGAATATAGAATAAAATAATTTTTTTTATAATGGAGTTAACACAAAATTTATCTCATACGTCATAAAGAGAGGCGTGCGATGGACGTTTCAATCTCGTTCGTACCCGTCTCGGAAGCCCTGCCTAAGCATTCTCACTCCCAGGAACGGTGGCTACCGGGAGCGAAGTCTTGGTACTGGGAAGGACTCAACTCTCGAGGTGAATCCTCGAGGTGAGGCCCATGACGATGGCGCATCGCGACGCTCGGAAATGCGAGAGACAGAAAGTGGGCTGGCGATATCATTAATGCGCGTTGACCGGGCTTGTGAGAAGTTGATTGGTCCCTTACTCGGTGCCCGTTCCGAATTCACTGCCAGCGCAGACAAAGCGAATTTAAGGAGCACCATCTAAATACGCCCTATGGACGAAGAGGTTTCAATGGATTCCTAAAAATCTTTTTTCTCTTTCTTTTTCTAAAAATTTCCTCCGCCTAAAAATCACCCTTATGGTCAAGAGAAACCCAATGGCTAAATGCGATACGCCGGAAAATGTCACATTTTCTTCGTTAAAAGTGTATGGAATGGCGAGACACACGATACCATAATACAACTTAGAGATGCGTACAGCTAACGACTTAAGTCTTTTTCGGAATATTCAAAATTGATGAATAATTGATGCGGTTAGCTCAAAAATTTCCTCACACTTGGACTCACGGATTCATCAACTTGGAGGAAAATGGATTCGGAAATTGTAACCGAAAAAATTACCTCAATACATAAAGTTTATCCTCATCAGCTTTGAGCCAAGTTCATGACAAATGCTACGTTATGACTACATCTATATCTACGTAATACCCTGCGAGCCACCACGAGGGTGTGTGGCAGGGGGTGAAGATCACCAAACATGCACTATTGACATGCAACTAGGATATTTAAGGGAGACATGCTAGATTATAGGGTCACATGCAGCTAGATAGTTAGTATCTACATAATAAGAAAGGGATTATTGGTTGTTATTACATGCATCATGCATTACAGACTAACTATATTTCACTGACCTATCCCTTCCTACGCTGTCTATTGTTCTCTCTTATGGTACGCGGGAAAAATGACATTTTAAATCTATCGATACGACAATATATCTCTCTAATCTTGTTAATCTGATCAAACCTAGCACAATACGCAGGGGTTCTTAATATATATCTAACGTCATCTGTGAACAAATCGGTTTCGAATTTACTTAAAAGGTTTAACCTAAATTTTAACCTGCGTTCTGATAGTAATTCCCATTCTAGTTCTTCTATTTAATTCGTTACACTTATACAATTATCATAACGGCCTTTAACAAATCTAGCGGATCTCCTTTGCACACGCTCTAATTCTTTTATCAAACCTTCCTCGTACGGATCCCATATACTAGCGGCATATTCTAAATGAGGCCTGACAAGTGTAAAATAGCTTCTTTCTCGTACTCTCTCACCGCATTTGCCTAGAACCCTTTTTACGAATCCTAATCTACGGTTTGCTACACTAGTTATTTCCCTGATGTGTTTCCCCCATGATATGTCTTCAGTGATGGTGACGCCTAAGTATTTAATAGATTCTACGTTAGATATTTTCTTTTCTTTGATGCAATAATTATTCCGGGGAAAGCCATTCTTTTTCCAAAAGTTCATTATCGCGCATTTCTTCAAATTTAATTCTAGCTGCCAACAATCACACCAATCATCAATCGCATCTAAATCCTCAGCTAAAGACTGCCTGTCCTCTTCATTTCTAGTTTCCTTATACACTACTGCACCATCGGCAAAAAGACGGAGCTTGCTATTTTTTACCGCTGTATTCCAGTCATTTACGTAGAGAAGAAATAAAATAGGACCTATCACGCTTCCCTGGGGGAACACCCGATGTAACTTTTACTTCGCCTTCACTTTGCTACTTAAAGCGCTCTAAAATGTCACCTTTTTCTTAAAAGACGTTGTCGTTGTCGCGGGAGTGGATCGGACTTTGTACACCTCTAGTCGTACAGCTTCGCGCTAAAATAGCACTGAATTACGGAGAACCAAATGGGTAAAATACATTTTTTCTCTTTCATCTTAGATCATCATCATCATTGGTCGTTCGATCCCTAGATTGGTTGACTGCAGTCCTCCACCCTTCCCTATCAAATGCTAGTTCCCTTACCTCCTTGTATCTCTCCGTATGTACTTTCCTCTTTATTCGATCCATGAACTTATTCCTGGGTCTTGCTCTGGAACTTTTCCTTCTATTTTGAATTCAATTATATTCTTAACAAACCAATTGTGTCTCCAGGTGAATCCAATTCATCTTGTTCTTCTTTTCTTTATGGTGTCCCATATGGTCCTTTCCTCTTCCACTCTTCTGTATACTTCATCATTTCCTATTTTTCCTTCCATTTTATCTTCAGCATCCTCCTCCAGCACCAGGTTTCGAAGACTTCTAGTCTTTTCTCGTCAGATTGATTAGGTTTATCTTAGAGTATCGCCAATAAACACATATTTGCGTAGTGACGCACTAACCTCGATATTGACCGAAACCTCACCAGCCCACTTAAAGTTAGAAGACACTCTACTCACGTCAAATATCCGGTCACAGCCATTTGCAAGGTCCTACGGCTTATTTCCCATTCTCGGGCAATCGCCAACAAGTAAGCCCGCTGTCAAGTGAAAAAAAGGTCGCCTATCTTTAGTATAAGCTTCTGGAAGGACACCAAGGGGAGAACGACACCGCGGAGGAGGTCGACAGTGGCCAAAGACCAATCAACGGAACCGAGAGCCGCCGACTCGCCGTGACTCGCGTGACCTCGGGACCCCTTCAACCGACTCCCTTGGGTGAAAACTTCCGAATTCTACGTCAATGAACGAACGCACTCTCGCAAGCGCGCAAAATTCACGATGATAGAAGAAATCATTCGTCAGGACAAGGTTCCAGAATACGCGCCGCGTGATTTATATTGCAGAGAGTTAGAACGCGTGCAGAGAAGATTAGCGAGATACGTGAAAGGTCGTTATGACAGTCTCGTTAGTGTTACTGACCTCTTGCAACAACTTGGATAGGAATCGCATTCAGGCCGTCGATTGAAAATTACACTCAATCTTTTAGGTAAATTCAAAACTAAAATTCATTTTTCGACGAAGTTATCAATATCTTACGAATTCCAATATGCTACGGTTGATCGAATCATGAGAATAAAATAAGGGGAATAGAGTGTAAAACAGAAAGGTATAAAATATCATTTTTCCCACCATCGATAAGAGACCATAATGGCTGCGTTTAGACTTTGAAGTAGGTTAGTTGACAGGTAGTGTAGCTGATTTATTCATATGACCCCTGATGCATGTCTCTAAATCTGCCGAGTAGTCGCAGCACCATGTTTTGCATGTTTCCGGCATGATTCTAGTGTCACGTTTGCATAGTTACATTACAGATTAGTTTAGTAGTTTCTGCAGCAGTTGTGGCTCACCAATAGCGGGGTGCATGTTAAGGAAAGTTAATTTCTTCACTCAAGTTCATGTTGGTGATAAGTCACCCTCAGCCAAACACCCTTGCGGTGGCTTGCAGAGTAATAAGTAGACGTAGATTACTCAGAGTTGTGCTGTTCACGCATCGCAATCCCATCGACATAAAACCCTAACAGCTACGAGCGGGGGCCGTGAAAACTTTTTGATAGGTGGTGTTAGGACGCCAGCCATGAGCGGAGGTTACATATATGAGGGAGGCGAGGATTGGCGTGAATTGGACGCTAATGATGAATTGCCACCAAAATCGCAATACTGGACTTGAACACTTACATGGAACTAAGTTTATGAAGACCTAAACGCATTATCCGAGGAGTAGTAAAAGTAAATCAATAGTTACAGATGCACGAAAAAAATTGACTACGTATATATATTTTTTACCACAATAATCTTTCAAAAATGCTCTTTTGCTATGGTCATAATCAACATATTTTCTCCTCACTGGACTTATTTTACGTTTCATCATGATTTTTGTTCACGCCAAATATTGGCTACCCATTTTTGTTAACTGGATTTAAGTTATTTTAGATTTCAACCTGAATATTTTCCTAGCGACTTAATCAAATTCAGTAAACGATCAAATGACACATTCATTTTTTTCAAGCCAGAAAATAATTCGGGGAAAACAACGTTAACGCTGTGGAACATGTTTCATTCGACGCTATTAAAGGCGATTATATTTGATGTATTGAAATAAAGAAACTTCCAGTTCTTAAGGATATTTTCTAAAAATACTTTTCGCCCATAAAAATACATAGCATAGCATCAAAAGTTTTGGAAGTTCAAGTCAATTCTAGTGCTGTGACGAGTACTGTCGTCACCAATGAGAACTCCCTATTTCCACACAAGGGGAATGGTTCAAAGCTTTACTTAGTGGAAGTTATCCATTATGGACAAAATAAAATGATTTGTTAACTCCACTTGATGTATATTAGCACGACCCGGGTTTCGACCCTTCGAGTCATCTTCAGGTTGACTTCGTTCGTAAGACTTCGTTGTAAGACTTTCGAAACTTCAGGTTGACTGCGAGACTCAGTTTCGAGTCAACCTGATATCTCGAAACCTGGGTCGTACTAATAAACCTCAACTAGAGTTAACAAAGTCATTTTATTGACACCATTCCTATTCCACCTTGGAATTCATGGAGTAGCAGTCCCAAACTGGGGGAGCGCGTGTTCTAAGGGATTCGTTGATTTAGGGGTCCAGTTTCATAGGGTAATACCTGAACCCAATATCATGCATTTTACATCTGAATATTTAAATTTGGTAGGGCAAAATGCCTACTTTTAAAAGATTAAAGCTCAGGAATCACGCTGCACCAATATTCTGTGCGTATTGCTAGATATGCATCCCAAATAAGGGATTACTATTACGATACGATAATTGACTACATACATACTCTTCATATTGCCGATGTTACATCTAAAAACATTCGTGTAGAGCGTGGCAATCCATGGATCGGAAGCATGGACCATTGGAAAAGCAGACCTGAAAAGACTAGAAGCCTTCGAAACCTGGTACTGGAGGAGGATGCTGAAGATAAAATGGACGGAAAAAATAAGAAATGGTGAAGTGCACAGGTGAGTGGAAGAGGAAAGGACAATCGGGAACACTATACAGAAAAGGCGAGCCAGATGGACTGGACACACCCTGACTCACAATGGGTTTGAGAAGAACATAAGTGAAGGTAAAATGGAGGGAAGAGTCCCCTGAGGAAGGACTAGGATTAAGTTCATGGACCATCTTAGGACTGAACAACCAATGAATGAATGAATGAATGACTTCTGCAAGAGATGCATAAAGACGCACCCACGGATCATCTCTTAAAATTCGACCGCCCATTTATCCTTGACCCCATTATATGAAACGCCCAATCATATTGCAACACAATGAACACTTCAAGAACGCTCCCAAACGGGCCCGCCGAAAGAGAGAGCATGAGATAAGCTAAACTAAGCGTTTGGACAGAAGACATAATTAGTGTCCAAAAAATTCACGGTTACAGTGATATTTGTCCACTCTCACATGTGAGGGAATGAACTCGGACGCAAAATCATTTCAGTTATTTGGTGTTGCCTGAAACGGTGACAATACATAACTCCGGCCCAAAACTTAAGAAAAGAGACCATTCTGGAATAAACTAGACGTTAATTTCCCGGACCTCGTGAGATAGCTATGTTACTCCGCAAGTTCATAGACTTATCAGAAAGACGGTAGGGCTCTTGGCTCAGTAAAAATTGATTCCCTACCAATCCCTAGCGGAAAGAAACTTGAGTGACCTATACGCCCAAAGAAGAGCGAAATATAAAAACTGAATGAAAAACATTTTCGAAGTATTTTTTCCATATTATAAAAAAACAATAAGAGCCAATGCATGAGGAAAGACGCAAGTAGGAAACCCTAGTTACTCTTTACGTAACTGGAGAACAACCGTGGGTCACTGAGAGCACATTTGAATAAAGATTTCGAGTGAGACCAAAAAATTGAAGGGAGACATCAAATTAATTTACTAAGTCGGTAGATCAGAATATACATGAAGTAATGTATTAAAGAATTTTACATTACATTATTTCCCTAAATTAATGCATATTTTGAACGGAGTTTTCGATGCATTGCACGAAATTTTGACGAAAATTACAATTAAATACGTTATTACGAGTATCTGATCCGACGTTACAGCTTGATGTTTTTTGCGACCATTTGAACAATGATAAATGTATTCTTTCACGAAAGTTCGAAAATCAATTCTTCAATCATTCCGTAATATGCCTCAGAGGTTAAAAATATAAGCATTAAAATTGTATTAGAGAGCCAAAAATCAAATCGGTGGTACGTAAATGTTTCACTTTTATCGGTAGATTGTACTAAAAGGAACAAGGATGTATGTCTCACACAAAACTGTGTATATCGAGGCAAAATCGCTAAAGCCGTCTCATATTGGAGGCCGTCGAGCTCATGTATTTAAACACGAGGATTAAATCTCTAAAGGAATTAACAAATCACAGAGACAAATACCAATTAACGTAATCTGAGCGAGATTTTCCCAAGCCACAACAGATACCATAACAGAAATTATTTTTTTTTATTTCAGCAACTAAGAGATGCATCAAGTTGATGTTTTTAAACTAATCGCTCGAAAATATTGTTTTTGACGATAGAAGATCTCAGTAATTAACTAAATGTGAATGTTTAAGCCTTTGATTAAACTTATTTTTCATGCCAAACGAGAAAAAAGCCTTCGCATCGGATAATTTTTTTTTGTGTTGCGATTCCGTAGAAATTTCCACTGAGTTTTTCATTTATTTTTAAATGTATTCGAGGAAACATACACGGTACAAACTGTGCAATTTCTGACGAGATATATGAGTTAGAAAATCCTGATGTTTTAAACAATATCCCTCAAGAATGCATACCCGAACTATTCCTTATTTACTATGGCTGGTATTCGTAGGCAATTTACCTGGAATAGTAGCGCAGTAGGCGACTACTGCGCTACCTAATAATGTAGAGAACAGATACATAGGTTCTTTAGATTCAGCGCTACGGAACCAATCTATGGGTTGATGACTACAAGGATGCTTAGAACTTATGTGATGATAGAAGACCCGTTATATTACTGGTGTCGAGACATTCCCATGCCATACACCCTTTCCGTGGCCCGTGTGGCTTAATTTTGGTTGTTTCGAAAACGTAAGTGGTATAATTAACAGAAAAGAGGGAGAATAAGTTTTTTTAGCAAGTTATACTAAAATATATCTAATTGTTCATGTTATTAAAAAAACACAACGAAAAGCCATATGCCATCTAGAATTCATCTAATAATAGCACTGACAACAATATCAGTGCCACGTAAGGAAACGATAAAGAGTATTACGTTCTTTCATGATACTCGATTTAATCTGTAATGTAATGTAGAGGTGCAACACTTGCATTTGGGTACTTTGAAAAGGTGAAATAATTTTCTTTAAAATGAGACAAAAATAAATGAAATGATATATATATATATATATATATATATATGAATCTAATGAAACATATAAAATGATATATCTCTCAAACTGCCTGGAAATTCACTTTAAGGTAGTTCGAGAGAAACATCATTCAACATTATTATTAATTAATTTGGACACATTTTAAAGAAAAATATCACCATCTTTCAAATATTTAAAAATACAAGCCCTTTACGTGGGAAATGGTACGTATATACACTCCAGAGATACATTACGAGTATGCTAAATAACGAGTAACTTCTAACACTAGATCTCGTCAAAAAATTACGTGTTTAGTTTTCATTTTTTCTCGACTATTTTTAAGAATAAATCTTACTGTCACTGATGTAATTTTTTCAAAATTGTAAAAATATTCCGTTTCGAAGGAGTTTAAAAAGCACCGCGTCAGAAAAAAGAGCCAAATTGTATACTTCTCTGGATATTTTGTTTAATTACTTAGAAATTTCAGTCATATAAATGTATATTATTGCACCATTAATAATCAATTATAGCTTTCTAGACCAATAAATATAAATGATAATAAGATTCATTAAATATTTGGTCATCAATATATTTAATGCACAGCCAATGTTTCGCCAAATATTTTGGCATCTTCGAGGCTTCACTGTAAAACATTAAGCTCAATGCCCCGAATATGCAAAAATATTTGCCGAAACGTCGGCTGTGAATTAAATATATCAATGACGAAATATTCAAGAATCTTATTATAATGATTAATTATGGGACATTCAATCCATACTTTACAGAGCTGCTGACATTAACTCGTGGAATTCGTACATGGTCTCCTTAATGACTAGGGAACTATCTCGCTCAGACCACCATAAACTCACTCGCTCTCCTCGCGCGAACTCGAATACGTGAGCGATGGTCCACCTTTTGCTTTCGGGTAGGATAACGGCACATCGGGGGAAGTAAGGGAGGGGGAGGGAGCTCGGGTCGGTCGACGGAGAGTGGGTCATTTATTCGCCGCGATGCTCTCTCTCTCCGATTGGAGGAGAGCCTCCCTTCCCCCCTCGAACCACACACCGCACACAAACATGCCAAAGTCGGTTACGCGACGAAAGTGAGAGAGCCCCGCTCATTTTCCCTTTTTTTTAACATCTCATCTCGCTATCGGGGCCAAAGCATCGGACGCACGCCGGTCGAACGACCGGGTGACGCCGGCTGATCGCTCCGCCCGGGAGGATCCCCCCAAGGACAAGATGAGGAGGCCTGAATGAATGTCGTTACCAGTAAAATTCGTGTTTTTGCGGACGACGCAGTATTGTATAGGGATATTAACACAGAGTCTGATAGCATTGCGTTGAAGAAAGACCTAGAAGCTATAAGTGGATGGTGCGACACTTGGCAGTTAGAATTAAATTTTAATAAGTGCGTCGTTATGAATTTTTGGAGGAAGAGTAGCTTAACCAACAAGACGTATACAATTAATCAAGCCGAACTAATAAATGTACAGTCAGTAAAGTATTTAGGAGTAATCCTTACTCAGAACTTGTCGTGGGGGAAGCATATACGAGAAATTTGTGGAGAGGCAAGTCGAAAATTAGGATTTATTAAAAGAATACCAGGAAAGTGTGACGAGAAGGTAAAGGGGCGATGTTATTTTTCTCTCGTAAGACCCCACTTGGAGTACGCCGCCAGTATATGGGACCCTTAAGAAGTAGGACTAGTTACAGATATAGATCGCATACAGCGTAGGGCAGCTAGATTTGTAAAAAAATGTTATGATAAACATAGTAGTGTTACAAAATTATTGAGGGAATTAGGGTGGGAACCTCTATCCAATCGAAGGAAGAAATATAGTTTAAATCTTTTACGAAAGTTTGATGTAGACTATTTTTTGCCCGACGTTGAAAATATTTTGCTAGAGCCAAACTATTATGGTAGGTACGATCACAGGAATAAGATAAAAGGAAATAGACTACAGAACCGATAGATTTAGGCTGCTATTCTGAATGAGATAGCGTTAATGCTATTAGCCAGAAATAGGTTTCGTGACGCTTTCGGTTCGAAGAATAGCGTCAACGACGCTATTTGTGATTCTGAACACAGACTGACGCCTGGGAGTGACGCTGTTTTAGGCGACGATCTGATCCCCACGTTATTCTAATAGCGTCAAGCTATTCTCGAGTGAAACGACCACCTGATTCTTTATCACACGTTATCTAACGAGGATTCAGCAAAATATACATTGAAAAGTGTTCCTAAAAACATAAAAATATTAGCAGGATTGACTTGTCAATACGTATATTCCAGTAAACATAAAAAAATTCTTCTCATAAAAAGTAGGCAAATGTGCCAAGCTGGACGGGAAGGAAAAGTGAGCAAACTTATTTGAAACTTCACCAAGTTGAGATTAAGCAAGAAAATGGAAACCTTCCTTGATATTGCCTTTTCCCGTAACTCTCATTGTAGACTGGTATTTTTTCGACCGAGTCTCATTGCTTTATTCTTGCATTGCATTACTTTTCCCATCTCTCATCCGGGGATAACAAGTTTAGGTAAATAGAACCTGTTCCACACGCATAGGATGAGTATTCACTCTCCCCGTAAAGAATTGTATCTAACATTTCTGTTCTATTATTTAAAAAAAGCTGGCTGGAAATATTGCTAGCCATATTCACATTCACTTCCAACCTCACATTTCCCAACGGTCCCACAAGATTTTCAAGATGCTAATTACGATGTCTGACCATCTTATTAAGCCTACGGGCTATTTACAATAATACATTTCAAATTTCCGTGATAAAATAATTGAATTAATTTACCATCACATCACTTTCCTTGATACACTATATCATTATTCCCACTTCACATGCATCCAAACGTCGTCTGCTTAGTCGGATAAGTGGTGAGAATAAAATAAACAACCCAACAGATACAAAAAATAGGCTTTGTTACAATTTTGAGTTGAACTGTAATTACCTATACGTGTTTAAATTGATCTCTCAGCATAGTAATCCGTTATTTGTCAATATGTAACTAATGTAGCAAGAATTTTCTGAACTGAATTTCCGTTCACTGCACAGGTTCTCCGAAAGTTTTCTATCAGTTGATGAATTTAAAATAATATTAGATTATTATAGGTAACAAATTCAATGATAACTTCAAATGAAATTATACTTTGAAGGTAATACTGGATCATGCACGTCTCATGTATCCAAACGTCGTCCACTCCCTCGAATAAATTGTGGAAGTTAAAATGTTAAAAAATTAACCATAAAGATACATAAAACAACAAACTTTTTTACGACGGTGAGGTGAACTATCATAATAGAAATTAAAATTGTTTTCCCAGATCGGGTAGCTGTTATACGTTCATATAGGTATGTATAACAAACATCGCCAGCCTTTCCTAAACTGAAATCCCGTTCACAAAACCTAAAATTATCAGAGAGTTATCTATCAGCTGATGAATGCAGAACAAAATAAAGTATAATAATAGTATCCGAAGACAGAATTGAATGAATTTAGTTGGATTATTTATTGAAAACATTCTTTCATGCACCAGACTCACGGCATCCATGGCGAAGGTCTCAGCTGTTTGTGAAAAACGTAAACATCGCTCGTCATTGGCTGCCTGAATTTCCAATTACTGTACCAGAAGGCTTTCATACCCAAAGGGGCGGGGTTAATAATAGCGTTACAGACCCGACGCCTTGGATATCTGCATCGTGTTCAGAATCGCTTCTGACGCTATTCTGGAGCAAGGAATAGCATTAGCCAGAAATAGCGTCGCTCGATTCAGAATAGCAGTCTTGGAATGACATTTTTTCCGCGTACAATAAGGGACCATAATAGTTGTGATAGATCAGTTCTAGGATACTGGCTAGGTTAAATAGGTTTTTTCAGTATTGCTAAATATCCTAACATGAATTGTAGATACTAACCTCTCATGCAATCTCCGGCATGATATACTCCTGCATGTCTTACATTAGTACCTTATAGTGGTATTTATTTATCACATTAATAATACTAACCAGCAGTTATATCTTGAGTAGTATGCTGCATGGTAGCATGTTCTTCTTCGTATCGCTCTCCTAGTTGTGGTCTGATTGCGTGGCCTGTGCCTGGCATTCCGGGGAACGCGCGCGGTTCTGATTGGATTGGGATGAGTGCTGCATATCTGGTGTGGAATCACCCCGTGCAACACACCCTACTAATAGTGGTGGCTTGCACGGTATGTCGTAGATGTAGATATGACCACGCGAAACACTCGGATGTGATACGTAAGGATATTAAGGTGGGCGGAGCGGTAATCCCGAGTCACTGGATGCGCATTTTCATAAAATTTTAAGGTAGTTTGAGCGAGACAGTTCCCTAGTCATAATGGAGAACTAATTCGATTAGTTGTTTAATTTTCATCAGTATGAGTTAGACATTGAATTATCATTCCACAATATTAAACTTTTATAAGACAAACTCTAAGTAATTGTATAAAAATACCCATTTAAGTATTTCATTTGACTCATTTTCTTCACACGGTACGTTTCAAATTCCTTCACAACGCAAGGCTTTCTGTGATTCTAAAAAAATTACTGCAGCGTCTATTTTCAAAAATAGTTGAGAACTTATACAAACCAGAGATTGTTTATTTTTTTATGAGATCTAAAAGTTAGAAATTTCTCATTATTTAATTAAGGTCTCACCGAGACCTTAGTTAGACGTATCCTTTTCCATGTAAAAGGATAAATAAGAGTAGTCAAAAATCTCGGCAAGTGGCAATTTAAGGGACTTCTTTCATACGAATGATCACGTAGAAAAATAGTGCTCGAGCATTGCGCTTGTTAAAAACCGAGCAAAATCTCGCTCAAACCTCCTAAATTAAGCCACACGGGCCACGGAAAGGGTGTATGGCGTGGGAATGTCTCGACACCAGTAATATCACGGGTCTTCTATCATCACATGTTGTCCTTAAAGTTCTAAGCATCATTATAGTCATCAACCCATAAATTGCTTCCGTAGCTCTGAATCTAAAGAACCTCGGTATCTGTTCAATGCTTTTAAGATGTCTCCTGCATTCAGACAAATACAAGGTGGAACTAATCACTGTTATACTGTCCAGCTCATCACACTAAACCTACAACGAATCTTTTGTAGCCCGATCAAGTTTTTTGAGGAATGCATAGCCGCCAAAAAAAAAGTAAACACCCCTCAGAACTTAAAGAAAAATTTTATGATTTCTTGTTGCGATATTAATGCTATATTCCTGTGTTTGTTGTTATTTTCAATTTTTACGTAATTTGTTTCTGAAACTCTGTTAGAGTAATGTATAACGTATACAATGTAATTTTTATACATACACCATTGAATGTATCGTTTCTTTGTTGCTCAAAGCGCTTTGTACCCAGTGTAATTTAATCAATTTATTTCTGCTTCTATATCTAGCTATCTGCTCCACTTTCATTTCAACTAGTAACCTCTTTATTCCCTTAGTATTTGCCCACTTGGAAGACCTTCACATCCTCGATCTTCCCAGCTAATTACACCCATTAATTGTACACATTGTCATTAATGCGAAGAGGTTGTTAAGTTTCTTTTCATACGCACCCATTAAGTTGGTCTCGGTGCGATACTTTTCCTCCTGGTGTGAAGATATTAATTCAAGTTAAATGAGGGCAATATTCGGCTTTAAAAAAATATCATTCACGATAAACTTCAATGCCACACATTATCATTGAACAAGCAAAGAGAAAAAGACTGAAAAAAGAGGAAAATCATATTGTCAGTAGTCAACAACGCGGTTTTTTATACTTTTAACAGTCTGCTTTACAAAGTACAAAGTTACAATAGATGGGACTATTTATCGGCTTCGAAAACTTAAGTGGTATAACGTACGGAAAAGAGGGAGAATACGTTTTTTAGCAAATAATACTTAAATATATCTCATTGGTCATATTATTTTTTTAAAACAAAACGAAAAACTACATGCCATCCAGAATTCATCCAATGATGGCACTAAAAGCAATATCAGTGCCACGTAAGGAAACGTTAAAGAAGTAATACGTTTTTTACTCGATCGATACTCGAGCTTACAGGAATGTTCTAATACAACAATGCAAAAGGAAATACTTCACCCTAATCACCCGGAGAAAGAGATCTATAACCCTTCTCTTTCATCTTCATCTTGGCTTCTTTATTTCACCAGAGATGTTTCGATAGAGACACTCTGATTATCATCTCCTAACACAGAAATTACGAATCATTTCCCAAATGCTCGGTTAAACAAAGTTCAGTTGGAACATACGGTTTTTTCGACAATGGTGGCGCAGGAGTGATGCCCACTGCACATTAACCTCGGGTCGCGATTCCTCCCTAGGTGCTTTTCTATTCCTAGGGAATATTTTCGTTCGCTTCTCTTCACACAATAAGTTACAACTCTAATAAGACATGAAGTAGCATAAATAGACTTACAAAAATAAAATGAGAGTGCACATCGGCTACCTTAGGACCAGCAATTCACTCCCAATATTAGCGCAATTTTAGGGAATTTCACCCGAGTCGAAGGCATGATGTCTACAACAGGATTAGAGGCGTAATCGCTATATTTAAAATAAAGAAATGGCCCATGTGAGGCTTAGCACGAATACTGGCTGAATAATAAAGGCTCAGGCTACTTAATGAAAATTTGGAGTGAGAGCAGGTAATACAGAAGCAGGTTACGATGAATGTCAATGCTTTAATACATATTGATTGTTTGGTAATGGATAAGTGTTAAGAAATAGTGCAAAAAAACCGTTAGCTCACAACAACAGAGTAAAAGAGAATCGGTCACAAGGTATCTCACTATAACATTCAAGTGGTGTCCAGGATCATGACGAGGAAGGAGGAAGCCTAGTTTCATTAACTGATCGAGGAAGTCGGGGTTTAGTACAGTGGTAGTGACTCTCAAGTCAACTCCCATTTATTATAAGAAACATGAGCAGACATGAAGTAATGTATAAATTCAACAGTGGCGAAATAAACGGGCAAAGATAGATCAGTAATGCAGCATTTCGTAATGACGTCTTTCTCAAAGGCCAACAAACATAATTTAATACATATAAGACTAAGCGGACAACGAAATCAAATAGCGAGGAGTGTTTTCATGTGAATCTGATCCCAAAATTTTATAAAAAATACATTCCAACAGACACAGCGTGGCCTCAGCAAGAAGTGAATAGATTTCCTTCCAGGCTTGAGGAATATTCGCCTCGTTATTTATATAATAGATTAATAATACACACAAGAAAAGCTTCCCGTTGTTTTGCTGAGGTCTTAATTTACACTTCATTTCGTTCTAACAAAACCAACGAAGTTTCTTAATTTATTCCGAAAGAACTTTGACTCTCGCTTATGAAACCAAGGGAAAATTATTGGGACACTAAGCCATTATGCTCTTCTCCATAATCTTGAATAGCGTTCTTTTAGGGCTGTAAGTCTGCAGTGCTATCAGGTACAAAGGCAAGAGATGTCATGAAATATTCCTCGTATGCACTGTATAGAAAAGTAAGTTCATTTCCCAACAGGACGAGCGAAAGACTCACGGCACTAAATCAATTTTCAAGCACTTTGCACGGAGACGATATTTCATCTACGTTACAAGTTGAAGGAAAATATGCCAACAACATGAAGCGAAAAATGGAAGAAATTATTTCCAGTTTCCGCTTCATTCCACGGAATACTAAAATCTAAATATTTGTAAAACCGGGGAAACTTTTTTCAATGATAGTACCAATCAATCGACAATAGCATCATCCATGTTTACTAAAAAGCATGCGCGAGTATATTAAAATTCTTCGCATCAAATTAACCATTACTATGGCAGGATAAATTAGAGAAATCGATAAAGCATCACATGTCGCTTAAGATTGCGGCGGAGTTAGCCCACTAGGAGGCGCCATAAGAGAGCATATATCTTCGCGCAACGAACGGAAATTTTAAAAAACAAATAAAAAATAAAGCAAAGATAAGAGAGAAAAAGTGAAAAACCGACATGGCCTCATTCAATCTCGCGGTGAATCACGATGGTTACGCTGGATTTCCTGCAACCCAGTAACCTGTTTTTTTCACGCCAATTGCGGGCCTTAGTTTTCCGCGCGCATGTAAATTGCACTCACACCGTTCAGAGGGAAAGAAAATGAGCACTGCGGAAGGAAGAAAGTCGTGGATTACAAGGCGGGATGCTTTCCGGATGAAAATATCTCCAGCCTATAACCAGTAACAACAAAAACAAAGAGCATTGGCTGTACGGAGATTGAATATTTATATCAACGTTTTGCCATTTCTATCAAATTCAGTCGCTTAGAGATAAAATATTCTCTACCAATACGCACAAATAACAGTATCTCTCTCTTTCAACAACGTTTTCGACTGAATATTTTATTAAAATTTATTATTTCATTGCAAATTAGAAACTAGTAACACCAGAACCTACAGTAAATAATACAGTAATTAGAATGGGAATTGTGCCAGCAATAGAAACTTACCAAAGCAATCTCAATGGTCACAGAATGCGGTATAGGCCATAGTAACGAAGTAAAATTTCTTCATGACCATCGGCAACTTATTTAAATGCTATGTACTAAAAGGTGCCGTTTGTCGGAACATCAAAGTACCAATAAACGCACTATTCCACTGATTTAACTGGGGTCTTCATCCTCTTTTGCTCTCGCATTTTCAAAATCAAATCACTAACAGAAAAGTTCATCAACATGAAAAAACTACAGACGGAAAGCGTGGTTACATGAGTGCAACTTATTGGTGAAGATTTGTAACTGGTGTTGGGAGTGATATAGCAGCGAGGTCTGGCCTTAAGGAGCTGAGGATTAGCACACACTGGAGGCGTTTTGAGACGGGAAGAGAAAGCACGATGGACGGGATGGAAGTATAACGAAGGAGCGCTTGACATGAAGAGAAAGGAAGAAAGTTGCGAGAGGATGTATTGAAATGAAGAAAAGTAGGATGATGAAGCGAGAAGCTGGAGACTAAGATTTCGAAGACCTTTGGGAAAGTAAGAATTCTAGGTAAGATTAGAGGAGGGAGAGAGATTGACACATTTGAAAAGATGAACTGAGTTAGGTATTATAAGGCACCGAACAGAAATAACGTGATCAGAAAAAACAACACGATAGAGAAAAAAAAGAACAAGATGGATTGGACACACCCTGAGAGATAAAATGCTTTATGCGGCTCCGATTAGGCAAAGGCAACCTGGGGTCGATATTCGAGTAGAACGTTACATTCAAAGGTAGTTCCACCAATATTTGCCAACAATGCCGAGGCATCGAAGGAAAAGTATCGATAGATTCGTCAATATTTTATCTCATTGAAAGCTTTGTCATTCATAAGAATGAAGATGGACGGAAAAAATAAGAAATGATGCAGTGTGCAGAAGAGTAGAAGAGGAAAGGACCTTGTGGGGCACCATAGAGAAAAGAAGAATCAGATGGACTGGACACACACTGAGACACAATGTGTTGGTGAAGAACATGATTGAAGGCAAAATATGGGACAAGTCCCCAGAGGAAGACACAGGAACAAGTACATGGACCCAATAAAAAGGAAAGTACATAGGAAGAGACAACAGGAGGTAAGGGAATTAGAATTAGATAGGGAAGGGTGGACGGCTGCAGTCAACCAATCTACGGATTGAACGAATAATGATGAGAAAAAAACCCCTCTATATTCAACCGAAGCGTATTCATATACAATTAATCCTGACATGAAGTAACATAACAGTTATAAAATTGCTTCTCTCTGATAAATGATTCAAATAATGTTAACTTTACATCGAATTATAAAATCGTAGAAAATTGGAACATCGCAGAATTCGAGCGTCAAAATAGCATAATTTTTGGCAAATGGAAGGAAGAAAACAGAAGAGGGGAAAGTTTACAGATAACTCAGTGACGTGGGACAAGAAGACAGAGTGTCTAAAAGCTACCGAAAGCTAGAGACAATAACATTCCAAAGGCATTTGGGAAAGTAAGAATGTTAGGTAAGATTAGAGGAGGGAGAAGAATTGACACCTTTGAAAGGATTAATTGAGCTAGATAATTAATATGCAGCACCGAACAGAAATAACGTGATTAGAAAAAAACACCCTCTACATTCAACCGGAGGGATACTCTTAGTCAATTAAAAGCTTCCCTAACACAAAGCAACAAAAATAACAACCATAAAACTGCTTCTCTCTGATTAAATGAATAATACACGAGTATGTAAACAATATGCATGTGTATAAAATACGAGTATATAGTCCATAAAAAAGTGCGTAAACAACGGTGTGTAAACTTACTAAGTGTTATGTAAATTATAATTAGAATTTCTTCCCACGTTTCTTCCTTCTTTTACCATTTCTTAATATTAGAATAATGGGATACTAGATGACCCGAGCGAATATTTCGCACAGTATGCAGCTTCTTCCTGTTTCATCCTGCTTTCTTCCTCTTCTTTTATCTGTTTCTTCCCATGGACAATTATATGTTATTTATGTTTATGTTAGAGATACATAACGTAAATAGTAAATGGTCACGCTGATTGCATGTAGAATGTAATCAATCTATCTGAACGATGTGTTAATAGATGGCGCCTCCTACAGTCTTTTAAGCACGTAACCATAGCCAACATATTAGTTGATTATATTGTCAACAGATGGTGTTGTATATTTTTTTTAACAAAAACGTTAATTTTAAACAATTTGTCTATTTTTCATCAATATCGGGGAACATAAGCTTTAAAACGATGTTTGAATCTTTGATTTTGATGTTTAATTATGGAAGTTATGGCGTTGAGACAAAAAACACCTTTGAGAAATAATATATACGGATGTGTGGAGTCGATATACCTCGAGCGAGTAATCGACATGGAAAAATCGAAAATTTTAAGTCAAATTAATGGGTAAATAGTGAAATTTGAGATTGAGATTGTATTTTTCGCCAGAAGCCGGTGCTTCAACGTTTAAAATGATACCTCATATATCACTGTAGGTGCAGTATTAACGGAGCATATACGGAATGACAGAAAAAGACCTCTGTAATAATATATACAGTCGAATATTTTTACTGTAAGGTACGGTAGAGTTCTAAGGCTGAATATTACCTCTTAGTGCGGTTCTTGCAAACACTGATTAAAGCTAATTAACGGAGGAACACGCGAAACTTGGGATACTTGACATAACTGGGAATTAGCAATATTGAGGTTCTGGATTGCACCTGTGATAGAGTGTTCGATTACCGTTCCGAAGGTCGCAGGTTCGAGACAAAGCAACGGAAAAAATTTTCCTGGCTTCTAGCCACCTAGGATTTTCACGCATCCTGTTTGCACACACGCACACTGCTTACACGCTGTTTTTAATCAACCTGTCAAGAGGCAGCAGTCTCAGCAGAAGCCTTTGATAGCGCAGTTCAAGAAGATCGGACCGGCATCAACAGCCAGTTCTAGGAACTTAAAAATGGATAGAGGATATACATAATGATCAAAGTAACTTCCTGAAATTCATTTCGTTTTTATGTATATTTACCCTTTACATTTAGACTCTTATCCTATCTCTTACAAGTCCTCGATAGCCGGCAGCATGGAAGTCCTTTAAACGCTGTCGCAGCCAACGAGTAATATCTTGGACTACGGCATCGCCATTTTCAACACGTTTCAACACGTATTTTTTAGGGGCCCGAACAGATGAATATCACAGGGGGCTAACTCGGGAATGTTCGGTGGATGTTCAAAATGAAATGTTTACGACTGCTGCTGATGATGAAATGCTGAAGCTTGCGACTTATTTATTGAGTTTGACGTTTGCGATTTCTTTATGATTTCCCCTCGTAACGTTAGCTTTACTTCGAATTAGAACTTCGCAGAATCCAGCGTCAAAACAGCATATTACATGGCAAGAAGGTAGATTAAAGGCTAAGGAAATCAAATAAGCAGGGAATCCAAAAGAGCTCTATGGCAAACGGAAGGAAGACAACTGAAGAGGGGAAAGTTTACAGATAACCCACCGATGCGGGACGAGAAGACAGCGTGTGTCCAAAGCTACCGAAAGCTTTACAATGAAGATACTCGAAAATTGAAGAGCATGGAGTGACGACCGCATTGCGAGAGGGAAATATATTGTACAAGCATCGAGTACGAGTAAAAATTACGTCCATATTTATTTGAAAAATTCATTTAATTCTTGCACCCCCGGATATGCATCGGAGGAATAGAAACTCAGGAATATTAGGGAAATATGTCAATACTATTATCGCTGATCGTTTTGTTCTATTATGGCCAGTTGTAGAAACGACACACATATATTCTATGAAGTTATGGGACCCATAAGCCATGGTGACCATTCAATGAGTGTAGCAGAACCATTCGATACATTTATGGTTCCATAACTAATGGCATGGAGTTAATGAGTTCCATAATTAGCCAAGATGGCGGATGCGCAATATACCGCTTGGAGGCTTAATTCCTAGATAAAGAGTTGTTTTAAGACAAATGACCAGTTAATTTACTCTTACTGACTAATTATTGTGCATTGGCAATTATTCATACGCTAAACCTTCATTTATTTTATCCGGCGGTAGAAGATTAGATAAAATATTCCCAGCTATTGACCGTTGATAAATTAGTTATGTAACTAATGAATGTGTTCCCGCAATCCGAATATTTTTATGAGATCAATAACTTTATGGATAACTATTGATTCTATAACTCAATGTTCTTGCAACCGGCCTTGCAACAGGGAAGCTTTTGGGGGATCCCTTCTATTCACAATTTCCCTTGAGGGGATGGGGCTGGGCCTTGACAAAGGACGGGCATTGCGTGCATGGTGTGGAAACATCCCGAGCAACAATGGCCTTGAGATGCCTTGCGCGGTATAAGAAGAAATTAATGTGATTAGTCCAAACCCCGAAATACATCTATCTCAAAAACTGAGACAAGGGACAGGATTAGAGATATTCACAGTCGGAGGTATAAGCAGAACAACTCTTTTTTCCAAACACACCGCTAATGACTACATCAAAAACAGCGTAACCACTTGCAAGGCAAATAAGCAGCTAACATTACATTTACCACCCTTTCACTCATTCGATTCTTTGATCTCATGCCTTTCCTTTGTCGTGGCCGGAGACCTATATAGAGGATCCATAGTTTGAGGATCAACTATACGGAAGTTGAATTTCACAAATGAAATAGTAACTTTGTTTCCTTCCAGAGATTTATTTTCCTGGTACATGTTTCGACACAGCAACAGTGTCATCATCAGGTACCTCATCAGGTATCAGGCACCTGATGATGACACCGCTATGTCGAAACATGTTATACCAGGAAAATAATTCTGTGGAAGCAAACAACGTTACTTTTTCATTTGTGACCTATAGAGAGTTTTACATTTAGTTGATACCATGGGTTCCAACGGGGATTCGCTTCCTGTGAAACCCATTATATAACTGGAGGTGCGATGTTGCGAAAAGCACCAGTCAAATCAAAATGAAGCTATACCATATATTTAATGCTAGTCTATTAAGCTTCCGATAAATAATAATCCCTAAAGAAGCTCACATAAACACGAAGGGTTCAAATTTGCCTCGAAAAAATCATTTAACTCCAAATGACTTCGTATCATCTCATTTGTACATTTAATGATTGTAAATAAGTTTACATCGATTTACCGGGGAGTTGAAAATGATAACCAATGTGGCGTAGCGATGGTTAAAGGAGCGTAAGTTGGCACCATAGCTCCCTATAAAAAGCATACCGTCAACTTAATGTAGAACGCTCTATAATAATAATCCCTGCCACACACCCTTACGGTGGCTCTAGGGTTAAAGTGCAGATGAAGACACACAAAGCAAGAATTACGCAAAGCGAGCGGTTATAGGATATGGATAGGTAGGTGAAATATAGTTAGAGTAGTCTGTAGTGCATGATGTATGTAATAACAACCAATAATCCCTTCCTTATTATGTAGACACTAACCATCTAGCTCCATGTGACCCTATTATCTAGCATATCTCCCTTAAATATCCTAGTTGCATGTCAATAGTGCATGTTTGGTGATCTTCAACCCCTGCCACACACCCTCGTGGTGGCTCGCAGGGTATTACGTAGATGTAGACGTTATAAACCGACGAAAAGAATGCAGTCCACGTCCCAAGACGCAGTAAAGGAGCGAATTTTCTTTTTGGAAAAGTCGAAACAAGAGTGACCGAGCAGCCGTCCTTGCCCTTCCACCGAGTGGTCGCGACGATAATTAAGAGAAAAAAATGTAAAAGCTCCACTTTCGGCCTTCCGCTCATTGCATTTGAAATCATTCCTGGGCGAAGCCGCGAGGAGACGGTTCAGTAACCTCATCTGCGCCTTGAACCCCTTTCGAGCGTCAGGAGAAAGCCATGGACCACTTCTCAAGAACATCTGCATTCACTCGATGATGAGACAACTCGCGAGAAAATAATAATCGAAAAAGAAAGGGGGGCGCAACCAAAAAATCACCATTTAATTGAGTATACAAGAAATTCAAGTGCACAAAACTCATTTTCTCAGCTGATCACGTACTTAAACCACTCGTTTCCACAGAAAAATAAACCTGCGAGCGATTTACAAGGAAATTAAACTGCCGTTTCTGCATACCAAACAGTTTTGCCGCCCGCTGTCATCCTGAACCATGATGACTAAATTTATTCGTTTGAGTCAAATGAGTCACTGATATTCACCACCAGACACGGATTTCACTCTTTTACGAAATTCCAAGAACCTGTTCTGGGAAAATGGGAATTGAATTATGACGTAACTGGTAGTAACACGTAATTTTAAGAATCTATGAGCGATTCAAATGCATAGAAACTTGTAACCGACTCAAGAGAAATCTGGACGCTCAGAAAGAAGAGTGCGAAAAGGCTGGCGGCGCATACTATGAGAGTGGGTAGACGATTTAATGGTAACATTTACAAAACCACATGCTTAAAAACACACACGACTCGGGTTTCAACGCTTAATCGTCATCTTCAGGTGCTTCTACCGGGTTTACAAAGTCTTATATACATGCTTGGTAGGAGTGGGGGGTATTTTAATAATTGTGAACTTAAAGAGAAATTTTGCGAAACACCTTTTAAAACATGACCACCACAGTGTGTAGAAGAATTGAGAATGATCAACCAACTGGCCGCAAGACTAACGAAGAGCCCGGAATGGTGGGGAATGTGGGGAAGGCGCAGGAGGAAATTAGGAGGCGGCTGAGCCAGTGGTTGGAAAAGGTAGTGAAGGTCGAGGAGATGCTTAAAGCAGCGACCGAGGGGAGAATATTGGGTAAGCTAGGAAGTTTAGAAAGAGGATTGGCTTTATGGATAAAAATGACATACACAGAGTTGAAGGCTGAATTTGGGTCAGTAGTTAGGTCTTGCGGTAATAAAAAAGCTCTGTAAATGAAGTCTATCGTTTACCTTTTTGCTAGATCTAAGTGTGAATCATATCCCTGTTAAGAGAAATAATTGGATCCCCATAGTGTGACCGAAGGGGATTCCAAAAAAAGTCTACCATAAGTGGGGACATCATTTTAGCGACACGAAAATTAACGATATTTAGGAACTTATTTTTCTGCCATTATGAAAGTTATCACCACGAAAACTTATGGATATTTTTATTTGCAGTAAAGGAGGACGAGAATAGGCTGCAAGATTTTGAGATGTGGGAGTGGAGAAGGATGAAGAGGGTGAGTTGGACGGAGAGGAAGACTAACGAGGAAGTGCTTGAGATGGAGGGCGAGGAAAGGAAACTTCATAAAGAAATTCGAGATCGGCAGAGTAGGTGACTGGAGGATGTAATGAGGGGTGAGTTTTTTGCTGAAGAATGTGATAAGAGGGAAGGATGTTGGGCAAGCGGGGAATAGGAAGAAAGAGGATAGGTTTCATGGCCAGGATGAAGAAGGGTGCATCGTATGCTGAGGCGAAAAAGGATATACTAGAACGAGATAAGTCCCCTGAAAGAGTGGAAAACCGGGAGGAGATACTCTGACATTCAACAAAGCCTACCTTAACCAGTAGAATACTTAAAAATAAACTACTGACCTGACTTTTTTGGCGAAAAATTCGCCTTTTTTATTGAAAAATTGAAACTATTTCTCCCGCCTCGGATGTGAATCGGATGTGTATCCCTACAGTGTACACGATTTCAGTTTTTCTATCGATCTGAAACAAAATATATCAGTGTTTTCCTAGTATACGAGTTCTCAAAATGTACGCAATACGCCAGATGATGCCACGCTCTGTAATAACATTACATAACACAAACTACAACTTACCTAGGTTACAGTCTTAATATATATCTCATGATATCATTTCTCTTTTAACTAGCAGGAAAGAGTTCAACTGCCCCCATCCATTCCTTGAAGAGTTCTTGCTGCTTCGATCAGACACCACGGCCGTCCCGAATTATTGAACCACAACCAATGAGGATATTCGAGAGAGTGCAAGCGCAACAGGGTCAATGGAAGGGGGACAAAGAGATGATAAGGACAAAATGAAGAGAAAGCGAGAAGCGCGAATGGTAAAGACTGGAGAGCATGATGACCGAAAAAGTGAGAGAGATTGAAGCATTGAGAGAGAAGCAATAAAATATGGATATTTTGATTCGCCGAAGATAATTCAAAAAGCATGACACCTAAGGACAATTTTACATAGGGGGTAGTGAACTGAAATACATATCCTTTAATAGGATCCCTCTAATAGGACCGCATTTAAAGACATAATAATGATGATCGAAAAAATGAGAAATTAACTCACTGCTAGAGAAGCTGGAAAACGGGGATATTTTGATTCGCTAAAGAAATATAGCTCAAAATACATGGCTACGAAATACAGTTTTACATATCGGGTAGTGAACTGAAGTTAATACCAAGCAATTATTGAGTGCACAGGCTACTTGGGTCTTTCCAACCGCAGGGTATTTTCACTACACGCGAGTTTAACGAACATAATGACAATCTCATTGCTGCAGAGAAAAGAGAAAAACAATAAAAAGGCAATCTTATTATTCTGAATAGAATACTAGACTAAATATTTTAATGAAATATTAATATATAGGGGGTAGCACAGAAAGTTGAGAAATATCGTATTTAGGTAGCTGCAATTGATAAATAATTGATTATAAATGACGATATTGTTGTGCTTAAGAACTCAATAAGCCTCTCCTACATTTTGTTAGAATTTATGATGTAGATTTGCAATGCTTGCATTTTTATTGCAAAACAGGATTATACAACCGGTAGTTTAGTTGAAAAGAACTCTTTTCACTTATCGTTTATCGTGTTTTTGTTCGGGAATCCAACAAATTTCATTAGCTAACGTGCATTCCTGCCTCATAGGAGCAAGTCCCCAAGGAAAACGATACTGTTTCGAATTCCAAATATATAAGGGTAGGATAGAAGGGGGACAAATGGTGAATTTTACAGTGAATCATTGAGTAAACTGAGTTGTTATTCAAACCAAGATTCCATGCCTTTGCGCCAGCCGAATTACCCAGTTGAGCTATCCAGGCAACCTCTCTCACAGTTTATTCCATAAGAGCGAGATTTCATTATATGGGTTACATTCCCAGCTCTAAAGAAAGACTTTTCTCTTTCAATCAAACAAGTAAGCCGAGCACAATAAATGGTAGATGAAACTGCTAACGTAAAATCCAAAATGTCAATTTTGAAGCAAAAAAAAATTAATGGGCACTAAAAAATGTCAGGTTACTGCCATTTTTGTCTCGAATGTCACTGCACGCGACGGAATTAGAAGATAATCTCTGAAACAAGAATGCATTGGTTTCAATCAAGGGATTAAGCTCGGAGATTGGGGGACGAGAGAAGGACTCCCATAGTGCTGAGCCATACCAGCGTGTGAAATTCACGTTTCAAGGATAGTGGGGCAGTTGAATCACACGTGACGCGGCAGTTTCTCCAGAAGATCCGGCAACAAGATTTCACACCACTGGCAGTGCTCATCGGCATCGCTCGTACGGAATCCTCTGAGGAGTTGCTACGCGGCACATCTATTAACGTTGATGATAAATTAAATAAGCCGGTGAATCATTGAGAGAAGATATATTAATTCAGAGGCAGGTTTAGATAGATATTTTAACCATAAAAATTCCCGAACGATAAATTTGACCATAATTTACCCATTCAAATATCAATTTCTTTCATTATTTTCTCATATTTCCTAACTCGAGTCATCCTTTTAAAAACGGTAAAATTTTTCATTATTTTTCTCTTTATTCGTCATGTCACGCCAGAATGTGAAAGTGAATTCGAACAAATTAAAAGAGCAAGCTTTTCTCTTTAATATTTTACCTGTAAGTTGTTAAAGTGGACCAAAATATTCAACTTCCAAGCAAATGATTTTTCGCAATGTCTTCGTACATCTAGTAATTTTGAGTTTTATTCCGTTTCAATTTCAAGAGAGTGGTTTGATTTTCTCTACAATGTAAACGAAAAGTAGTCAAATAGAGCTGTAAAATAAAAGCGCCTAGACGTCTCAAGGAGTGTTTTCAGGCGTGGAAGACATCCCCTCGAAACAAACTTCCTAACTCGTTTCACATAATTTTGAAAGTTCCGTAGCCCACATACCACCATCCTCCACTGCCCTGCGCCAAGAACTTTCGCGAGAACTCTATATACAGTTTTTATCCACACACTGTTAGTGACTACTACAAAGACTTCTTTTCCATATTCCATCTCCGTTGCAGCGCTTGTATTCTAACATCCCCTACCGCGCGCCTTTTTCCGCGGTGGCTCGCAAGGCAGTATGCGGACGTCGACGTATTCCCACCCGGCAGAGCGGTTCATGTCTTCTTCGTCTGGTCGGCGAAAGCAAGGAACTCCGGCCTCCAATCTTCGCGAAGGGAAAAGTGGAAAACCTAACTAACCTACCTGACTCTCGGGAAGGGGGAGGGGAAGATTGCCGTTGGAGGGGAAGGGATGGACCGCTGAGGAGAGATCATCCGAACCGGAGAGAGACGCGGGTAGTCGAAAGAGGAGGGGCATAGTCGAGTCGTCGGCAACGGGACTTGAGCATCGGAAGCAGAATGTCAAGAACGGGAGTGGCCGGGAGGGTTCGACTACAGGTACACATCTGGTTTCCAAAGGAATCGGTTGTTTTAGGTGGTGATCTTTGATCCTCGATGCAAACGACGATTGACACGTAAATAATTATGCGCGGGTATGGGGAAAACTGAATAATAAAAGATGAATGACGAAAACAATGAATAAAGAAAATTGTGAAAAGTGAGCAACGAAAATAATGAAAAATGTTCCTCTCCCTAGATGCTATTCCTAAACTCACTAAGACTCCGACTATAGTCAATCAACTCTCATCATAGACGAAAGATCTTAGATTTTCCCCACCTATCTGCTGAATGAAGGTCTCTCGAGTATTCCACTGGGTTAGCAGCTCTTTATCTCCCGACGTTTCGGAGACCGACTCATTCCCCATCTTCAGGGGTTTTGTTACAGAACCCCTGGAGATGGGGAGAATATGCTGTTCTCCGAAACGTCGCGAGATATGGAGCTGACTACTCGGAGATCCGAGAGACGTTTATATTAAAACTGTGGAAAATACAAAGTTTGATTCATTACAACGAGATATAATGTACTCTATCACCTTGAACCCTTATCTTAACGCTCAACGAATGAGAAAAAAAATTAATCTCTTACCATTCTACTACTTTCTGAAATAAAACCTATAATGACTAATTTTCATTACAAAAACAAACCATGTCTTACGTTTTAACTTAGTTCTCTTTAGTTCACGAAAGCAGTCCAACTTTTTTTAAAGCAGACTGCAAACACTACGCCTAAATTCGCCGCAAAAAAGCAAAACGAGCAACAATACTAAATTATAATAATATATTCCTTACAGTAAAAAAGATTTCCTAAGTGTCCTGACGGTGAGTTGTAAATACCTAACTACTCTTTCACAACCAGGAAATAAGAAAAATATATTAAAAGGACATCGATTGATAGAATATAATGCTCCATGTTATACAAAAAGATCAAGCCTCCTTGAATGGAGAATTATATAATGATATCATCAAGTCAGACAATGCAATCAGGTTCCAGCATGATTCTTACTTGCCATAGAGCAAAATTTTTTTTTTTTGGCGGAAAGCGGCATTGACGAATAACTTTCACGGACAATTAAAACCTGCCGAAGAAGCCAGAATTATAGAATATGTAAAACATGAAATGATGAAAAATTACTGTATACAGTTTATGCATACACCAAATCTCACTAGGAGATCTTACGCGAAACATCTGTTTTTTCTTTGCCAACACAAATATAACATATGCACGTGAGCCACACTAATCGGCAATACAATCAAACATGATAATTTGCTCGCGTTAAATAAATGATTCATTCTTTGTTTAAGCACAGATATTAATACTATGGCCGACAAACTATATTCCTCTACCGGAGGTATCAAACAATACTACCATGAATCGACTGAAAGAAGACAAATTTGAAGTATGTTATTGGATATCTACATTAATAGGACTTTGACCAAAAGCGTACAGTGAATAGCATGAAAAAGACTGGACAAATGTGTTAAGCCATTCAGCATTAGACGGAGAGAATTAGATGGAAAGTAAAACCAAAGGAGGAGTGTAACAATGAAGAACTTCGTAAGAAGAAGACTTCCAATAGGACTGAACACTACATATTAATTTTCATTTTCAATTTATTTTTATTTTCTATTCAGGATTTTTTATCACCATCTTTGTCACTTACCGCTCTTGTTGAGAGAATTCCCCGCCTCTCCCTTCACTATATCACTTTTTAGCGTGTACTACAGACGTGCCCTAAAACAGAAATCATCCCGGACCCGACCAAAATAAGGTCGAAGATAGAAATATTCACGACTGCCGGAAAACGCAATGTGCAAAGGTATCGCTTTATTCTCAATACGGGAAATTACCACGCATCGGATGCCCTTTATCATACGTTTTAGTATGCACTGCAGTGATACTCTAAAAACAGAAATCATCGCGGGCCCACTTTAAAACGAGTTTATGTTTCCTCGATTCGCTCATTGGAAATTCACTGCCGAAACTTGTGCGGACACTTCACGTGAAGACCGCTCTTTTCTCTCATGACGGGCGGTAAGTGGGTCGAGGGAAAAAGAAGATTGAACAATTGGAACGCTTTCTCAGGTGGCGCACGGGGGAATGAACCAATGAGATTAGAAGAGGTCAGGAAGTTCACATGCGTCCAAAGAGGAGAGTTGGAGGTGACCAACAGTCATCAGCACGGAGTACTGCATCCAGTGGGCTCACCATCGAAGTGTTCTGCCGAGTAGCAGGTACCTTCTACCGCCGTTGTCTCCACCCGCTTCTGTCCCTCGCCTGTTCCTTGGTCACCACGTGTCCTCCTCCCATAAACTCAACCATCAGGGTCAACCTTTTTCTCCCCTTCTACCGATACTTAAAGAACTGTAGTTATTATTCCCTCCCTTTTACGTTAGTCCGATCGAGATAGTTCCGTAAACATAATGGAGACTATATTCGAAGTATACGCTATAATTTCAGCAGCTGTAGGAAGTATGTATTAAATATTCCATTATTAATTGGGGATATTGAACAATTTTATACGACTTCCAAGTAGGTAGTTGAATTAAAATATCCACATAAGTCTTAAACTTGACTCATTTTGCTGCTGCAAGGAGCGAACATATAGTGCTTCACAACTTTTAAAGAGATTAAGGTGGGAGCCCCCAGAGACTCGGAGGCTACACGCTAGGCTAAGCTTGCTTGATAAATTCAGAACTGGTGTGTTTCAGAGCGACACGGAATATTATCATGACGCCTCACTACATCTCTAGGTATGGCAGAAGCGATAAAATAAGAAAGATACCATGCCGAACAGATAGGCACAAAAACACGTTCTTTCCGCGCACAATAAAAACTGAGCTCCTTGAAATACACTCCGATAATTCACGTCACCATTTCACCTTCCAAAACCTTACATCTTTACACGGCTGGTGTCCTAACATCTCCAGCCACACGCCCATGCGGCGGCTTGCAGGGCGGTATGTAGATGTAGATTTTTTCGCGCAGTACGATTAAAACTCCTTCACAAAGTTTTTTTGCGATTCTGAAAAAAAATACTGTGGTGACAATATATAATACTTCAGTTAATATCAAAATAGATCAGAAAAGGGCAAACAAAAAACGAGACTTAATTTTTGGACAATATCTAAGTGTTAGAAATTCCTGATTTCTTTACAAAAGTTATCTCTGGAGTGCATACACGTACCATTTCCCAAGTAAAAGGGCTGACATTTTTTGTCAAAAATCTCGGAAAGTAGTTCGGCAAGGAGATAATATTTTGGTATCTTTGGTAGTGAGACATTTTTCTTAAATATGAGACCAAATTTAATGATTTCTAGGTGAAATTACATTTCGCTCAAACTACCTTAACAAATGTCCAAGCAAATTTTCGAATTGTTTGAGTTTTCTATCCTCTACAGCTCTGTGCAGCACCTCTCCATTCCTTATTCTGCCGGTCCATCGTATGTTTTCCAACCCCCTCCACGTACACACTTCTATACTTCAATCCTATCCTTCTCGCTCTTTCCCGAGGTCCATATTTCACAGCCATAGATCACGACACTCACTGCATTGCATCAGAAAAGTCTTTTCCTCTAGTTTCCATAGGGTTACCACGCAGCAAATTTCTTCGGGGAGATTTTTCAGCATCCGAATATTCATTTCTTCAAGAATCGCTCGGGTTACCCCTCAGTACATTTTTTCGGGGAGCAAACTTTTCCCAATACAAAATTATCTAATAAATTGTAGCACTTGAGGTGTAAATATATCAATGTATATATAATTTAACGTTATAAAAAAGCAGCTAACTATTGTTAAGTTAAATATTCCAGCAATGAGAATAGACTGTGAGTTACTTTAGCTATCAGATCAGATGGAGGCAAAAATATACACCCTTGAATTAATATCTTGTTCTTCCCTCCTTAAGAAGAATGCCTTAAAACGTTGTTAGGCACGCTTCACTCAAATAATATTTCACCCCATTAGCACAAATGAAACTAATGCAAAAATATTTCAATGACAATGTAGTATACCGTTAGTGCTGCCAGAAGGTGGCATAATAATCAATTCAAATCAGCATAATTAAATAGCTTCTTCATCGGAAACTAAATACCATTAATACTGCGAGAAGGTGGGCATTATTATTCCAAAACGGCATTATAAATTACCGAAAGAAAGTTATTTGAATTATTTTAAGAATAATAATAAGCGAGAGCCTAAGATTTTGATCAGGGGATAATCACCATAAAACAAGATAAAATAATAAAAATAAAGACCAGTGTGGGTCAAAGACCTCGAAAAGATGGTCACTCCGCTGACCAACCTCTCACTTATTTTACTTGCATAAAAAATTGTGCCAGCCGAAAGGGTTCTAGGGGTGAGCAGGGGAGGGCAGAGGTGCACCATATGCACCCTGATGAGTTGGAAAGGGACTACGTTTTCATCGCTAATCTGCTGCCCAAGGTTGTTTCTTTTAGACAATGCTTATTTCTTGTTGTTTGTCATGCCGCTCATTTTTTAATATGCCCACCAGCCTCGGTTGGGGTGGGGTTAAAGCCGTCGTCCACCAACCCAGCGGTCACGGTTAGAGGCCCTCCTGGGACAGTCGCGCGGAAGCTGTGACGTTCTTTTCATTATATACGATGTCAAATACCTTACGTGCTGTCCTTGAGGTTAGTGAATCATAAATAAAAATACATATATTTTTCATCTACATCTATATATTTATAATGGCCCGCGAACCGCCGCATGGGCGTGTGGCAGGAGGTGTTAGGTCACCAGCCGTGTAAAGGTGTAAGTTTTTGGGGGTGAAATGGCGACATGTATTATGGGAGTGTATTTAATGGAGCTCAGTATTTATTGTGGTCGCTTATTGTGCGCGGAAAGAACGAGTTTTTGCATATATCTGCTCGGCAGTGTATCACCCTTTTATTTTATCGTCTGTCTGACCTAGAGATGTAGTGAGGCGTCATGATAATATTCTCTGTGTCGCCCTGAAACACAACTGTTTTAATTTTCTCAAGCAACCTAAGCCTACCGTATAGCCTCCGAGTCTCAAGGGGCTCCCACCTTAATCCCTCTAATAGTTGTGAGACACTATTCGTACGCTCGTAGCAGTTTTCAACGAAACGCGCTGCTTTCCTTTGTATTTTATTAATTTTTTGGTGAAACTATTTGACCAGGGTCCCAAATGCTCGAGGTGTATTCGAGGTGTTGCCTAGCCAGAGCGAAGTAGCATCTCTCTTTGTCTTTTTCATCCGAGGACCTTCCTATCATACGTTTAAAAAACCTAGTATCTTGAATGCTGCGCCACATATGTTCTGTACGTGTAATCCCCACGATATATCAGATGTTAAGGTTTCAATGCTCTACATGCTATTACAAAGGGAAAAAATAAGTAACCCATTGATTCTCCCCACACACCGCTTCGTTCTCAACTGATCACTCTACCGACATCCCTCGTTTTTTTTAACACGGCTTACTTCTCGTGGACCAAACAATGATTTATCAAGAGTTGAAACAATCAAGTGACGGGACCATAGATAGTGCTGTTGTCGATTTACTCAACCACGAAGTCTTTCCCAACGTTTCCTTTAAAAAATTAATGAACATTACACACTTTTATATAACACATATGGGCCGGAGACTTGGTCATTGCGAAGGGATGCGCGTAGACTTTAGTTGTTTGAGATGTGGGTGTGGAGAAGGATAGAGAGGGTGAGTTGGGTGGCGAGAGGGACGAACGAGGAGATAATTGGATGTGGCTGGAGAGGAGAGGAAACTAGTTGCGGAGGTCGGAGGAAGCAGAAGATATGGATGGAGGACGTACTGAAAGGAGACAGAATGATGTAGATGGTAAAAGAGCGGAGAACACTGAGGAACCGTGGAAGAAGAATGAAGAAGATAGGAATACTAGACGAAATAAAAACTAGGAGACGATATGGGGAATTCAAGAGGGATCTAATTGCGGGCCATCCATAGGTGTGAAACCGGATTAGGATAAGCACGGTCAAAAAACCTACACATCATCTGGTAGAATACTTATACGAATGAAAAAAACACAGCACACTTCTCCTTTGACATGCCTCGCTATCGCCCTGTTTAGATTATTAGCTTTCTCAGCTAGTCGTCCGAATGCCAGTAATAACTCGCCGTGTAAAAACAAGTTACCGCCAACCTAATCAAACTTATTTATTATGATTAAACGCCTCATACTGATAATCTTATTTGCTTATATAGTAGTCTCAAATTTTAAAAACTATCTTTAACATGCCATTGTCCCTTCACGGGCAAGTTTCTACCGAAAGAGACACTTCTAAGGACTACCTGTTCAAATAAGACACGCCAAAACTCTTAATCAATTTTAAAACAACTTATATAAGCTACTGCAAAAGGGTGTTCTTTCACGAAATAACTATTGAGAAAAACTAAATGTTCAAGATCTTGCAATATCTTTAAATATGTATGTATCATTGAATGTCCTATTCTTTGTATTGTATAATGCTCTGTACATATTTTTCTGGTTGACTAATGAACTGTATCGATTCACTGTATAAAATTCAATACTTCACCTTATTTAGTTACATCTGTTAACCGTCCGCACACAATGTTCTTGCCTAAAAGTGCTTTTTTCCTTTCTTTTTAAATGTAATTATTTTGTTTAATTATTATTCTTTCTCTACTATTGTATTAATTTGTCATTGTAATTTGTAATTGCCTCATGGGCCAGAGGTCCACGGAAATAAACTAAATAATAATAATAATCAGCTTAACCCCCGACATATCGACAATGGACAAAAAACACGAACAGTATTAAATCCTTATTAAACTTGTTTAACAAGCTATAGTTGGCCCTAGTAACCGTTTATTGAAATGCGTGTGAACGGAAGTTAATGGAAATAATGGTTGGAATAAGAGTTAAGAAATTTGTGTGTCAGGCAGAAAGAAGATAGCAATATAGTGAGAGAGATAACTGAAGCTCTCCAGGACTAATATGCCAGAAGTTCCACTCGAAGGAGGATGCATTGATTTAAGTAACATTCCAGACATATTTGGAAAAACCATAATTCTCAGTGCTACTGTAGGCGCACAGGTTGATTCAGTTGTATTTTTAGTGATTCATAACTCTTCGTCAGAGGTCATTTCTGTTAAGGAAAACTGGAAATCGCGCAAATACAAGTGAGCAAAAGCCGCCACGTTAACAACCCTTGAACCCTATAAATGTGGACGGGCTGTCAAGTTTTAATAATAAGTCTTACGTGTCTTGGCTCTTGGTTCACTATTTTATTAATAACGTCCGATCCCTCTCGACAAAACAAACAATAATAGAACCAAATTCAACACACAGAAATAAACATACTAAAATAAACCAAATTAACTTCTATATTATAAACAACTTAAACCAACTTAATTAACAATTAATATACATAAATGAAATACATAAACTCGGGGTTGTTCAATTCGAATTATCCGTAGCTCTGTAGATATGGATCTTCGCAACAATTTACACCACGCGGCCACAACTCTATGTGCTTACCGAGCATTTACAGCCATAGTACACTCAAGGAAATATGTGGACATGCAGTGCACGGCAGCGAAAAAGTTGAACAACATATGACAGGCTTGTATATAGAAAAAACACCAAAATAAGCACATTATAGTAAGACTTTTTTGCGTTGCGAAGACCTGTATTGAAAGAAGAATACAATCGATGTTGAACGACCTTGATGCAGCATTAAATCCCTCTCGAAGCGCAGCAACTTTTGTCACTTTTTATTCTATTCAAACCTCCCATTCTTCTCCTTCTATCTCCGCGCCAACACAAACAATATCCCTTTCATATCGCCGTTCAATATTCCACCGCCTTTCAGTGTGTCCTCCAACCAGCTTCAACGCCTCATCCTGTTATTCTCTTTCGCTTATAAAATAGTCTCAAATTTTAATAAACTATCTTTAACATCCTATTGTCCCTTCACGGGCAAGTTTCTTCCGACAAAGACATTTCTAAGGACAGGCTTTCTTCCCGACATATCGACAATGAACAAAATACACGAAGTCATCGAATTCCACATCTATTGTTCTTCCTATTCTCTCCTACTCTTCCCCTATATGGTCGAAGTCAGCCTCAGCTAATGTTAAGGAGGTTCTTCTGCCGCTCGGTGCGTCAAAAGCCGGTGAAAAATCCATCTTCTTAAGTGTTTTAAGAAGTCGATTAAAAAAATATTACCTTACGTAGTCACCTATAGTATTTAAACAAGTACTTAAAAACTTTGTGAATAAGTTGTATCGAAGCACTTAAAAGTGGGAAACAATTTTTAAAACTCATCAGTAGCTTATTTTGATCTCGGTTTCTGGCTGGCAACTCGTTGCCACGTTTAATTGCTCTGACAATAAATTTGAGCTCATCACCGCTATTTCGTGATCTGAAATGTGTTCCATAATTTAAAAATAAGTTTCAAAATATTTACATGGAAATGTAACTCCTTATATAAATATAATGGGTAAAAATCATGCGTTAGAACGACTTGGCAACGGTGGTAAGTGCAACATTGCTCAATTACTGCGTTCACTTGTTTTCCTGCTCTCGTGTTGGCGTGTGATTGAGTTTGTTATTGACTGCTTTCCAGGAAATCGTTAATATTATACATATATATTTGTATAATACATTACTGTATTTATGTATTCATTTATATAAATACCCGTGAGTATTATAACATATCTTCAGATAACTTTCGTTTCCTTGGAAGCTATCAATTTCCTGCCATGCCGATGGAACCCGGACAACAGTACCGGAACAACAACAATTTCTAATACTTTTTTGTCAATGTATTAAATTTAGCGTCAATGCACAAAAAATCCAGCTCCACAAAGTTCATTGTAAATTCCCGTCTGCTCGAAAATCACTCGTTTCGTCACGGCACAGCCGCACAGCGTTGCCGATGTGGAATCAACCTGCAGCGCCAAATGTTAGTAACTACGTGATTTCTGCTATTTTTGTTGCAAAAATATGTTAATATCATTTAAACCAACGTGGTAAGGGTATATATTTTTAATATTATCATGACTCTTATACTGTGGCGCACCTTATATCAGTTTTTTGTCAAAACGACATTTATATTCGAATAGTAATCTGCATTTCTTCTACTCATAGGCAAGCATTGCCATAAGATCCTATAGAAATTCTCTCATTTTTAAATGCGATTTCCGAGAAATATAGCGTGGAAAGCCTAATTTTTTTCAACGGCAATCGATAGAGTGCAATAAGAAGGGCTTATTTTGAAACTTTCATGAAAATGACATTTACTTCGTTTCTCGGTGGAACCTCCTTAAATCCCTGCAACATATCCTAACTTCTTCGCACGTATTGTTAAAAATAGAGAGCCAAATTTCCAAAACAAATCTACTGATGATGTCTTGTCCTCTCCCTGTCAATAAACTTGATACAATCTCCCTTAAAACTGATCATAAACTTATCCATAGCACCAGGAACTCAATCACTGACTACCCCGACCTTGTTTCCATGATACATTTCAGAATACCCACCCGACACACCCGGAATCACTCATTGCTCAATATCCCCACTCCCAGATTATCACTTACCAAGCGCTCCCTCATTTTTCGCCTCTCTTCTCTTGTGAATTCCCCTCCTGAGAATATCGACCCTTTCACGATATCTTCCAGTGTCTTCGCTAACCTCCAAACAAAGTAGTTTCTACTATCTCCCCATGTTGGATTATTATTTGTTACCTTCTTCTTGTTATGTTTTTAAGTTAGTGCCCTTTTTTGCTAGATATAAATTCACTATAAAATGACTTCATGCTGTATCTGATCTTTTTGTCAAATAACTAAATAAATTAGAATAGCCATGCAGTTTTTCAGTCAACGTCTTCATTCGGTTTGACGGGATTAAGGCGTCGATACACACTCGCTCCGGCACAATAGCTGACTAGCCCGCTTGATATTCTATTCCCACAGCAGACAGTTTGACGGCCAGGCGAGGCCGGTTCATCGCGCGTGAACGACGGGTGAATTCAAACGAGATGCAGACACGGGAAAAGAGAACGTTAGACACAGACTTGTGGACAGTACGAGTATGCTTTGAGCGATATATCGAGGCTCAGTCGATATTATCACGTATCTGCCGGGTAGATTAAGGATTAAAGAAAGAATAATAAACATGATAAAAATTTGTGACTTCCATAATTTATTGAACACTAGCGACTGGTTTCGGCTGTCACTCTATCATCACCTGATAATGGCGTAACAGCCGAAACGGCAGTGTTCAATAAATTGTGGAAGCCACAAATTTTATACTGTTTATTATGACGTCCTACCACTACGTGAAAGCTTCAAATTTCCATTTTATTTTGTTATAGAAAGAGCCTATGTACCGTGCGCGAAATATATTAATCGTTCTCACGACATCAAGGTAAATAATTTGGACCATTACCACCTATGAGACATTTTGACGATGCTGTCACTTATTATCGTCAATATTATGATGACAAAGATAAGAGAGAGTCATACTCGTCCACGTTGGATTATTAGACCAAATAATAGACACTGACTATAAAAATGAATTTTACTATCTATTTCAACACACAGTTTCAGTTATAAAAGCCGAAGATAACACTGATGCTGTCTTCAGCGAAGCATGTCAAACTGGGTGCCGACGAAGTGTATGGGTGGCAAGGAATAAAGCAAACTCATTGTTTCCCAATTACATGAGAAATATAAATGTACATACTACGAGGCAAAGCATGAGCGTGTGACAGGACGTGTTAGGACAGCAGCCTCGTAAACAGCGTAAAGGATAAGGTTTTGGGAGGTGCAATGGTGAATTGTATCTTGGGAGTGTTTTGTGCGGAGGTCAGTTTGTATTATGGTAACTTATTGTGCGTGGAAAGAATAAATTTTTGTACCCATTTGTTCGGCAACACACATCCCTAAGATTATTGCTTCTGTCGGACCGAGAGATGCACAGCGGCGTAAAAATGATATTCTCTGTGTCGCTGTGAATCACACCAGTTCTGAATTTCTTTAGCAAACTAAGTCTACCGCGTAGCCTTCGAGCCTCTAGCGGCTACCAAAATAATCCCCATAAAAATTGCTGAACACTGCTAAGTTGCACACGGCTAAACACATAAAGGGCAATGCTCCATTTAACGATCCGTTTAAATTCGGCACAAGTCGATACGCAACATGATAGTTGAAAAGTCGATGAACCCTTGCCACTGCGATATTTTTTGTACCCAAGGTTAACATAGCGAATCGGAGATTTCGCAGGCGTATAATCGGTCCCAGTTGAGGTGTCGTACTCAATTTTAGCAGACCATGCATCGATCAAAAAAGGATAGTCCATAGCATTATTTATCATCGGCTTAGCACTGAAGAGAGACCCCAAACTCAGATATTGACAAAAATTTCCCTTTTTTTGCACTTGATGTGCGAGCCAAGACGTATTATGTACTTCGACGTGTGAACCATATCTTCCAAGAATCAACCGGACTGGAACAAGCGGAAACAACAGAGGGAATGCCGAAACGCCACTTTTGAAGATAAGATGACTAAGCAGGAGAAGTGAGGGACCAGCTAGTGTAGAAAATGAGGACAACGCCGCACCGGGGCGATGTACATGGCGTACTAAACACTTAGCGATCCGTAGTTGTCAATGGAAGGTTGAGTACTTCGGGTGAGTCGGATCGATGCGGTGGCTAGCATTGTTACTTCTCATCACAACTTTTTTGAGAAATTTTGTTGAGTGTGATAGCGATCCCAACATTAAGTCCCATTAAGCGACATGAAACCCCCACAAATATTCAGAGGGATAAGGAGTAATTGCGAAAGTCCAGGCTTCTCATCCCCATGGTGCGAATCCACACAGCGACGGAAATATCGCAGTAGAATTCGGATTCCTGATTGGGTGCCACGTGGAGAGCATTTCAAGTACAGCACACCGTCCCTCAGATGGGAAAAATATTATTCTTATGGGACCGCATTTCTAATCGCGGTGCCTTCACCCTTCCTTCCTTCCCCAATGATTCTTCCCTCATCCACCCACCAACCTGCCTTTGATGGCACCAATAATCTCAATTGCCAGTTGCCTCCGCAAGTAACCAAACAAAACAAAACTGAAATAACCAACCAACCAGCCTCAATCATATATGATAAACATTGTTGAAAACCATCCGCTTAGAAACAAATTTAAAGAATCTGATCCCATTAATCCACCCAAAAAACACCTTACCGGGGGCATAGACCGTAGCATCACTAAGTGTTAACATTAAACAACCAAGTACAAGTCATATGCAAGGTGTGTGGCACGGGGTGATTAGATACAATGCAGGCAACGCTCGTCTAGTTTCAAGGTCGACCTCTCATGCCCTCCCGGCCGCAATGCGCGAGCCGAAAGCATACAAAAGAGCAAAGAACAACAAAAACCAGAATCTAGCAGAGTGCTACTTTGGCGAACATGCTAACATGCAGTTCAAGGGTATTGATACTACTGATGAGTAGAACAATCAACACTTCTAACGGACGCATACACCTGCACACTAATTAATGCACAGAAAACAAAGTCACACAAGACATCCAGAACGAGGAAAGGAAATAGATATAATGATGAGTTATCAAACACACTGTCAAAGTCTTGTCAACCCTGCGATATTTTCTCGTCTTTAAAAAACGACAGTAACCGATCAGTATCGTTTGGATTTCAATTCAGCATGTCCTTTTGCTCCATATAAATCGATATTCCACCGCATGGTACTTACACAGAAAGAAATTGCCGATGATGCAATCGTACATAATAAAAATATTTTGATCACGAGTAAATTAAATAATGTAGGTGGCACGAATTTTCAGTACAGCCCTGCCCGCATTTCAGTCTCAACAGTACCCTTCCAGTGAAAATCATCCTTAAAATTTCCAACCCAGTACTGTAATGTACAGTACAGTAAGAGGACTGGAACTGCACTGTCAATTGAGTTTAGTACAGTTTAAGCTTATTTACAGTAAACCCACATCTATACCTACATATTACCCTGAAAGCCACCTCAAGGGTGTTTGGCAGGGGGTGAATGATCACCAACATGCACCAAATTGTAGAAACTAACTTTCACCAACAAGCACCACACTATTCGCACGTTACATCTACATCTACGAAATACCATGAAAGCCACCACCAAGGTGTGTTGCACAAGGCGATTCCACACCAGGCATGCAGCAATCATCTCAGTTCAGATCAGAACCGCGCACGATCCCCCGAATGCCAGGCGCAGGCCAAAAGCAGTCAGGACAATGGTACGCAGTCAGACCAGATCCCAGAAGAGTGATACGTAGAAGAACATGTTACCATGCGGCACACTACTCAAGATATAACTACTGGTTAATAGTATTAATGCGACAAATAAATAGCACTACAAGGTACTATGACATGCAGGAGTATATCATGCCGGTGATTGCATGCGAAGTTAGTATCTACAATTTATGCTAAGATATTGAACACTACTGTTAAAAACCTGTTTAACCGAGTCAGTATCCTAGAACTGATATATATATAACAACTATTATGTTCCCTTATTGCACGTGGAAAAAATGATATCTTAAATCTATCGGTTCTGCAATCTATTTCCTTAATCTAATTCCTATGATTGTTCCTACATAATAGTTCGGCTCTAGCAAAATATTTTGAACGTCTGGCAAAAAATAGTTACATCAAACTTTTGTAAAAGACTTAACCTATATTTCTCCCTTCGATCGGATAGAGGTTCCCACCAAAGTAAGTAACAAAAACAAGGTAAGTTACTAATGCTACGGACACTATTAATCTATGACGCAACTACGAAAACGATTAATAAGATTCATGTAGGGTCAATGCAAAGCATGCAAAAACAGTGGAGATTTTTTCTTCGACTACCTCGGACCAAGCTCAACCACCACTCTGCCAGCACCATTACGACTCGAATGTCTCGAGGAGTGTCTCGGCTGCCAAGTGGAGCGAGCGAGCGAAAGGGCTGCCCACCTGCCACCCTCCGCCGCCCACTCCCTGATGCCTTTCAGACACGGCCAGGCTAGGGAGGGGGTGGGGCATAGGAGAGCCTCTTGAAGTGGCCTACTTGGCGGCCCGTCGAGATGGCCCCGAAACGAAGGAGATAAACGGGACCTGAGCTACGACCGCCGAATTTCCATTCGCACGCCCCTCAGACGGCGTCACTCCGAATGGACCAGGAGACTCCATGAGGCGAATAAACACGGAAAGGAGAGCAGGAGATCCCGCCCGGCGATGGGAGATTTCCACTGAAGCTATTGAAGTAAACGCTCATGGGAACACATCAGCGCCAGGATAGAATTAACCCAAAAAAAAGAAAACTCTTCAGATTCCCATACAAAGTTCATTAAACCTACCTAGATTACGATATCTTTTGCCAATATCAAGGTAAAGAGGCAGAAGTTATGATGGAATATTACATTTCCCTCTCACCTACCCCTCCCATCCAACCTAAAACATGTATGAAGCTGTGATTCCACGATGCATGCAACCGCGCGGGTAGATGCATGAACACATTCGCCATGAAAATTGCACAGAGTAAACACCCATAGTTGTAAAATAAGTGTTTAAATTGCATAAATAATTGCATAGTTGCATAAACGCGTGGCCATGAAATAGCCTGTTCTAATTTGGAACAATTATCCATGTATCTGGCTAGCCACGTACGTAATTTCATGGGTACATGCATCGTGTAAGCATGCCTTTAAGCTCGCAAAGGAGAACCCCTTTGCTATGATAATAGTTGCCAAAACCTAGACCGGTGTAATAAACTCTGAGTGGAAATATAAAAAGGTATTCCTCCTTTTTCTGATAATTACATCCATTACTCATTTCCTAAAGTTGTCACCAGAAAATTTAAACTTCACATCAGCGAACACAAACAACAAGGCGTTGAAATGGACGATGTACGCTTGCAGAATGTTCTATAGCCAGCCAGTTGGTAGCATTCTATGAGTGAATAACGGTCATAAGCGAATATTTTGTGTAAAGTCAAATTATGGTAAAACGTTCGTTCATTCGTACAAGCAAACAGAATTTTAGTTTTAAATACACGGATTGGCAAATCCAAGAAAAAATATAGCATATATATGATATTGTAGAAGCACTGAAGTTTTGACTTATATCAATACATGTTGAAGTGCGACATGAGGATTTAGTCTATGAAAACTACAATAAGTTGATTTTCTTTTTTTTTCTTTTGTCACTGGCTAACTTCACTTACTTCCGTAAATTGACATTTATGGTAGAGATAAACAGAAATCTTTCGATAGCCGTAAGAAATTGCGAAAGAGCATCATGTTCTACAGTGATACTCCACTTCTGGAAAAAAACTCATATTTATATGTCATAAGAATGAATTTAAAAACTCATCCAAATTCATTTTATATGCGTAACTTATAGCTAATTACTCTTAAAACCAATCAGAAAATTCAATGCTGATATATAAACCACCATTCATTTGGCGTTCAAATTGACAAATTAGCCTGCTTGCCTTTATGTAAGGTTGTGGCTTCATCTATTTAAAAAAAAGCTTTATTGCTAGTAAGTGTGGGCAATTTCAATGCTCGACATCAATTTACGAGGAGACTTCTACGCTCGATAAATAATCCCCAGTTTTCGGGTAATGTACCAAGTATCGAATGCCAAAGATGCAATTTTCGGGCATGTCTACGACACGCATTTCATCGTGGGCAATTTTTTACTCCACGTTTCTCCCTTGATACTTGATGGGCCGCCAGGACGATTAAGTCTTCATTCTCATCATTTACACTCTCCTAAGAAGCTCCTGGCATAAGGAGTTAAACGCAGAGGAGGGGAGACAGAAGGAGGGGGTTGATGAAAAAAGGTGATTACTGAGAGATTTCGGGAAAATGTGATAATGGGACTGCTCTTCAAAAAGATGAATATAAAGACCAAGACCTTTGATTGTCATAAACCGCTAAAAACTCTTCATTCTTCAGTTCTGGTGATGAAGTTCCGTCCCATTACCACGCAAGCAGGAAACGATGCAAAAAACCCAGAAAGCAGAAAACCCAACTTTCTCGTCATATGACTTAGTCTCTCGACTTCTTCATCGGGTTCTCAAAATATAGGCGTTTAATAATTAGCCTCTGACCCTGAAAGCTAAGGCGAAAAGGATTCTTATGAACGTGTGGGCCGCCTTTCAACGATGGCCAATATGTTTAAGGTCTGGTACAGGATGTGTGTAGGAGTGAGCAAGTTCCGGATATCACTCACCTATCAAAGTTTGTTTTTTTTTCAAGGAGGATTTGGTGGCCGAGGAAGGCAGAGGAGGGGGGAAACGGAAGGCGTACAGGACATGTGAAAACGACTGGCCGAAAAAAGCGGGAAACCAGCTTGGGGAAGTGGGACGGGCAACAAGTTTGCTCGGTCCACATGCTGTGGGTTACGAGCTTATCGAGTCCCAAGAATCACAAACCGAGTTCCATTCTCGTTGGAAATAGTGAGGGATTTCTCTCATGCCATCATTAAAATTATAGTATTTGAATTTTTAATTAAAATAATCGCAAGAAGGATGAAGCAAACAAAGTGATATTTAACTATTGCCAAATTAACGGAATGGGGGACCCCATGGCATGGTTCTCAAGACCGAACTTCTAAGCAATAAAACTAAGTACCCAAATTTGAGGTTTTTGACTAAATCATGGCGGTGTACGGTGAAAATGCCTTCAAAACCGAAGTTTAAAAAAAATATATCGACCAAATAACGAGAACATTTACTCGATAACATGACACTTCCTGTGCGTCGCCATTTTCTGAATCGTCAAATCACGCCATTCTTCTGCTCACGGCCGAACTATAACTCTAAGAATTCTGTTTTTGGTAAATATGACGGAAAATATAGGCATAAGAGGCATGTAATTATCATTAAAACATAATACATGTTCCTTTAACTTTAACCTCAGACACTGAATTTAATGAGTAGCGATATTTCGGTCAAAAAATCTCATGTTTTCATTACAATACTACAGCTAGTAAAAAACATGCCAAATAAATTATTATATTCTACAATGCTGCAAGTCCAGTAGGCAAATTTTCTCCGATCTATATGGAATGGAAGGGGTTTCAATGGAAGATAACTGCCCCATTTACATATGGGCTGCCAAGAAGCAGTTGCAAAAAAAATCCTAGGATTTTCGTTAAGTCATCAACCTCCTTCGGCCTCAGTACTAATGAAAACTTGGGACCTCATGGTGAATTAACGAAAATTCACTGGTGAAAGGGATGCGCAAACACAGGTAACCCACATAAGGGGCATTTGGTTCTCCATTACAAAGCAGTCCCTACTTCAATAGACCTCGATAAACCTCATGACTTCGCAATTGTGGATCCCAACACTTATATCTTACGGTCTTAACTAACTAGTACGTGCTCCGTTAGAAAATTGCCTCAAATCCCCCATGTATTTATTAACTAACCTTATCTTCGTGTCTCTTTAGAGCGCACAACTGCACCACATCCTGTGGAAAACGTCTCCAAGTAATAGGAAAATAACTCCAAAATTAATTCGAAAAGAGTCGATAATTTAGAACGAATTGAAATATGGTACCATCACCATCTTCATAATGGAGCCAATTTTGCACAATACTAAGTACAGTGATATATCGCTCCAGCTACCTCAAGTTACACAGCTAAGTTCGATGCGAATGGGCCTTAGAACAGGTCTCACCTAGGCCTCTTCCTCAGGGTCACGGCACCGAAAAAGCACAGCTGGCAAGGTGAGGGGTATGCCAGCCGACTGGGCACTTCCTTGTTCCGCAAACACCCAAATCGGAACCCGGAGGCTGGACCACAAGAAAATCTTGAAATGATGGGTATATATCAAGGCGAGAAATAATCAAATAATTGTCCATAGCCAGAAACCTCATCGCCTCAAACGAACACTAGTGCTACGAAATGCCTTCACAGGAATTGCAATGAAAAAGAGGCGGCAGGAACAGCATAAGAAAGCTGGACGACCAATGATACGCTCTGAAAGAATATGAGTATAAGAAAGGAAACTAACGTAAGAATATAAAAAGCACCATTCAAAATAATACTGCCCAAATACACCTAAATAAGCGCATAAACGGCGGGCTAGTATATGTCGCTATTTGTAAGAGATAATAGAGGAAGCTGACAACACTGAGGACTTATGGATACCGCAGAAATGAAAAATCTCAAGAAAAATCATATTGTACAGAATGAAAAGTGAAAATATAGTATACATACTCACAGTATAGAAAATTTAGTTACATAAAAATGATAGGTGAAAATAGACCTGCCATGCTGAGGATATCACTAAATGGGATACCATGCAGATGCAGGAATGGAATTATTATTCAGACAGAATGGTAGACGGAAAAACAGCTACAGTTTCAGGAATAATCATCCACGTGGCAGACCTGGGGTCGTTCGATTCGATGCATCGGCCGCCATTAATGCGCAAAATGAGCACTTACTGCCATTGAAAACCCATGGGAATCTGCGAATATGCGGCGCTATTAACGTTTCGAATACAAATAAACAGCCAAATCAGCAAAAACGTTAAACTACCTATGCCATACTTGCGGAAATAAACCAAAACGAGAATACACATGGCGGACTTCTTAACATCAAAAAGACCTGCACTGAAGAAAGTATACAATCAATATCGAATGACCTTGGGGCAGACCCAGGAAAAGATGGGGGAAGCCATAGAGATGGAAAATCTGAGGACAGCGCATTCAAAAGTAGAAAGCGGGAAGAAAAAAAAGTTGATTAAAACCCTATAAAAAACTCTGGAAAGCATTCACAGTATGTGGGCATATCGAGGAATGATTGTTCGCCTTAAACTATTTGAGAAAAGTTAGCGGAATGAGCTAGAAACAAATGCATCAAGAGGGAATGTAGATTTTACACTCCGGTAACAAACAAAAATGAAAGGATGTGCTTCGTATGTAAGGACATGTGGAGAGAATGCATGAGAGAGGAAAAACATTGTATTAATGATATAGGAGTTAATAGTTTAAGAGGAATAGGTAGACCGATTAATTAATAAATGAATAAGATGGATGAGACTGTTTAAGAAAAGCACTATAAGGAGACTTAAAAAGAGGCGAGCCCAAATGAAGCAATAGACGAATGTATTTGAAGAAAAATAGGTATGGTCGGATAGGACTATGCGCGAGATATTGTTTAAATAGAGCCAATTAAATAGGCTTAGCACCAATAAAAAAGCTTTTTTGACTGTGCCAACGTCGACAGTGAACTAAGGGATGGATACGTATGCATCTAGTTTTGCTTCAAACCATCGCTTTTTAAACTTCATTAGAACAAACGAAGTCTTAAGTTTGGAAAACCCAGAAAAATGAGTTTCTACTGAAACTTGAGTCAAATCTTTCAAAGAACCAATCGATGTGAAAGTACTAAGTTATTTTTAAAACGTGGAGCGTTTCCACAAACGAAGGTCATCGTAAGTGTAATCTAATAATTATAGATTCCAAATGAAGACATTTATTATAGTAGTAACATTCCAGAAACGTTTTTACATTGCTTTCATTATCTCATATACCAGAAGAGATCCTAACACTTACGGCATTTATATTCGGGGACACACCTCAGATGAGGATAAATCTTAAGCCCCAAGAATTAATTTCGGCCGGTGGTTTTCAACTCAGCGCATTAGACTGGTCAGCAAATGATTTCCATTTCAAATGGCCACTGTGAAAGAAAACGAGACGAGCCGACGTTTTTCTCTGGGTCTCCGGCCTCCCCCCTCCCAAAACGCTGAGTCCTACATCGAAAATAAGAAAACTGGGCCAGTTGAAGTGGTCGGAAAAAGAAAAGAACCAACCGACCAAACCGACGTCCTCGATTCTCATATCGCTCTCTTGAACAGTGGCGGCAACTTACACCCACGCCTCGGCCAGACTCCCTGGTATTTCTCATGACGGGTTGGTTGGTTGGAGAGGGCAAAGAAAACTTAAGGCCATCTGCGCCATTCACGAGTCCAGAACAGTTATGGTCGGTAATTGAATGCACCATATTGTAATTTTTCAACTGTCGAGAAATTAATATGACTACATTTCGTGCAATTACATCTGTTGAATCGGAGGTACTCACCATAACTACGATAATGGAAAGTATGAAAAAATTATATTTTACAATTTTGCTCTAAGAATATCACGACATTGCTCATTGTTATGGTTAGTTTTCCGATGGGGTATTAGACATTTTGGCGAAATAAGTGTTTAACTATGTTTTATGACTCTTTATATCGACGTAACACAGTTATGTTTGCTAGCAACCATCTTAATTAAATGTAAATATTTCACGATTAGAAGAAAGCCTGTGCCTGTGTAATCAAATCATTACGAAATATATCACAACATATATGGAGCTACGTATTAAATTAGCACTGAATGGCGAAAAATAGATGGATAAAATGCCACTATTTCACTGGCTATAGATATTACTAAATTTAATGATGGTGAAGACAGGGTAAACACGGAATGAAATGAGGGGTCCAGTGAAACTCCGACAAGTTGACAAATAACGCCACGATTACCTCAGTTTAACATCTTATTAGATAGAAATTTGTTGGTGGTTTATTTGATCAAGTAGGGAGAACAGGTGGGTAGAGAGGTTAGAGACGAATTAATAGGTGATAGAAAAACGGTGGATAGGAACCCGGCATATGCGTAAGCATGCTATTAAGGAAAGATGCTCTTTTCTCAGCAATGATTACCAACCGGACGAGCATCAGAGATCAACTTATTCAGGTGAGGATGAAGGACAGATTGGAAGCTGCTGGGGCCGTGGAAGACTCAACTAAGGCTAGAGGCTCCGCGATAGGGTTCAAATGCCCCTCCCCCCGCACAAGATTACGAACCATGGTAGAAATGATCGAAGTCTTCAATAATGCTGGTGGTAAGGAAAAGTAGTTTCGTAATACCCCGCACAAGATTACGAACCATGGTAGAAATGATCGAAGTTTTCAATAATGCTGGTGGTAAGGAAAAGTAGTTTCTATATTCTATATATTTCAGAAATCACTGAGTAAATTATTGCTTTCTTGCTTCAATATTTCATTATTGGGACGTTTTAAAGGAAAACAATTATCTGAAAAAATCCGAAATGATTACTAGTTTTGTTTTAGTTCATTAAAAAGTGTCATTAGGAGTAAAGTTTTGCAGTTTTGCTAGAATATTTTTGTGTTTGGACGTTTTGAAGGAAAAATAGTGTGCGGTAAAACACAAAATTATTACTTATTTCTTATAACACATAAAACCGTGTCATTTAGAGTAAAATTTTACTTGCTTTAATTTGTATCACTGAGCGAATTCAGAGAGTAATTTGTGCTTTCTTGCTTTAATATTAAATAAAAAAAGGTTTTTTTAATCTCCTTTATAATTTTTCAGATTTTTATGTCCGCTTGTGTGCTTAATGATTTTACGCGTATATAAAAAAATGGATGGATGCAGACGAGACTGGATGTCGCTAGGTCGATTTGGTATTTCTGATTATCAACATGTTTACAATTGTTATTACCACATCTCGCTCAAAATACATCGCAAAATATAATTTTCTGCACGGACTAATATTTTGTTTATTTTATGAAATGAAGGTATTAGTAGTTATACTGAGCAGTATTAGCATGTAAAACCGTGTATTATGTGCGAGCATCTTCGCCAACGTGGCACTCCCTTGGTTTCTGGTTAGGGTCAGCATTGTTCTCCTGAATGCTTTCTGGCCACTGCAAAGCGGCCAGGGGAGCGTGAAAGGTTCTAATTTGAAGTGGTACGAGAATTGAATGCCTAGTGCGGGATAATCCCGCGCTTCACACTCTGGAGTTGGCTCGCAGGGCATTTCGTACATGTAAATGGTGATTACTTGAACAACTCAGGCTACACAAGCTTAAGAGTGAAAAGGAGGATATAATTTGAAACCTGCACAGTATTTCTTCAAATTGATATTAACGACACAAAAAGGGTTCCTGAACCAGCATTTCAGCAATATTTATTGATATCACACTTACTGCACTAAGAACTTGATTTCATAATTGGTTTCGTTCCACTTTGATTCTTGCGCCAAGGAGGATCGAATGACAGTCGACCCATTACGTTGGAAAACAAATATGGACATGCAACAAAGTTCCACGAAGAGGAGCTAGAGGAAATTTGCATTAATCGCGTTAGCTTTCACTTTCGCTGCGCGATGTTTACTTTTTGCTATTGTCGCAATCTATACCTCCCAATGGCTCCTAGTAATTTTCTGGGCGCGTCATCAACATTAGATGGAAATGTCCCAATATTTTACATGGTCGCGCGCAGCCATAGGTAGTTAAATTCAAAATTACAGAAGGCATTCACTGCGAAGTGAATGAAAATACCGCTTATCCTTAAGTATAGGATATGGTTCTTTCCCGGCTTACGAGTTTCTCAAGGTTTTCTCAAGGTTTTCTCAAGCTTCCGTCCTGGCAAGTGGGCCCATGTTGGCCGACGTTTCGAGCATCATCCTAGGGGCAGAGGTGAATAACGCTCGAGTCGATGGTCGAAACGTCGACCAACATGGACCCACTCAACCGGACGGAAGCCCGAGAAAACTTTGAGAATTGCCTCAATTATCGTGTGGATTCTTCAAAAACGGCTTAAATCATAGTAGTTTCCGTCCTATGCACCAAGTGCCGGCAAGCATACTAGATCTTGTTACGGATCAAGTACCGTGAGAAACTAGATTTTCGTCGCGACATGCCGTTCCCTCGATTTCCCAAGGATTACGCAAAGCTTTCCGCTTGATTATAGAAATTTTCATCGATCAACACGCAATCATTATTCCTCGCGTTTTGCATGATTTGAAATAAAAAATTTCCGATCGCGGCGAAGCCCTCGAAACACCCGGAGGGCACAGCTACACATTCACGAATCTTCGCGGTATCCGCAGCCGAGGATCGAATTCTTGATCAGATTCGGGTCGACTGCGGTGGCCGGTCCCATCCCGGGGCGCTCGAAACCGGGCCTCTGGGGCGTCACGGGACGATTCACGCGGGAGAATAACACTTTCACTGTTCCCTCCTAGAAGTATTTGCTCCTCCTACGAAGCCACGCTCACGTCACGCCTCCTCGACGATCAGAAAGAACCCGAATGCCTCCTTTGATATTCAAGGAATTTCCCCGTGAACTGCTTTTACATTCCGCCTTTCAACACGTCCTTGCTGATGGCAATAACGGCTTTGAAGATGACGCACTGGAGGGATCGGGATACGGCCAATGTGTAAACAATTCTTATACAAGCCGCGTACATACTATTATTTCACATGGTAGACGACTTAACGTAGTTTGAGTGAAATATGATTTCACTAAGAAATCAATAAACTTCGTCTCATTTAAAAGAAAAATATCTCTCACCCTTCCAAAGATGCCAACATTTAACCACCTTAGCGAACTACTTCCAAGATTTTTGGCGAAAAAAACAAGCCACTTTACAAGGGAAATGGTAAGAGTGTGCACTTCAGAGAGGCCTAATTTACAAAATGAGGAATTTACAATACGTAGATCTCGTCTAAAAATTATGAGCGTCTAGTTTGTATACACGACTCAAAATTGAAATCAATTATATTGCTACCACCGTAATTTTTCAGGATCACAAAATAACTTATTTTTAGGGACTTTTCAACATAACGCCCGAAAATAATTAGTCAAGTAAAAGAATTACAGAGATATTTTTATTTAATTACATAGAATAGAAGAATAATAGGTGATACAATTTTTGTGTGGGAATTTCATTCTAAGTAGTTAAATAAAAAATTAAACCAATTACCGTGTTTTCCGATATTAGTCCGAAGGTATTGCCTAACTATACCCAAATTAAATCATCCACCGCCCTAAGCTAAAGTTCTCACATAGCAATCAAAAGCAAAGTTAGGGACGGCTGCACCTCCACTTACGCAAAGAGATGGTTTTAGCAATAAATAAATATAATAGCTAGGTAATCTTCACGACATATTGATAAGTTGGCGATCCGTTTCATCGCAAAGAGGAAAATGTCAGATGGTATCGCCAGGAGATGACCAGGCGATGTTACCCTAAAGATGAAATTGCCCGAAAACTAATACGTCAACAGTAAAAGTTAACGTGTAATTACAGTGATTCAGTCATCACGATTTTCCACCTGATTTAAGCAAGAGAATATAGAGTTCCACGTGACAACACTTTACTTAAACGTAATTACGATGAGGAATATTTTATTTCCCCAAATGTAAAATTAAGTTCCAATTCTAACCTAATTGTAAGTGACCACTAGAGGTCTATCAAAGAAAATCTGAAGATAACACTTCAAAATAACCGAAGGAAATATTCTGTTTTATATATGGTGAAATTCGGTGCTCGAGGATACAAGAGATGGAACAGAGATTTTTACTCACTCTCTATTGCGGAATAATCCGGGAAATAGTTCACAAGCTTACCTGAAAAGAAAAATAGAAAAGATTTAATACAGTATTCGACGAAAAATATTGGGAGCAAACACAAAAATGTTATTTGGCTAAATTATAAAACTTACGGATAACTACATTTCCATTTTCCGATTATTATGCGTTCTCATCGGTAACTCATCAAGACATAAACGTAATATTTCCCCATTCAAACTCAAAACAATACCAAGAGTGGGAAACAACAGTTATGAGTTCCGGCGTCCACACAATATTTTTTTTTCTCTTATAAGAAAAGACGGCTGAATATAAAGTTTGGCCTTGCCGCCCCTCTTGAATTTCAACCACCACTTTCCAGCTAGAGCGAATCGGTCCTTGAGAAAAGGCAGATGGCGATGAAGCTGCGATATCAAGAATTACCGAGGAGGAAGAAGCCATACGCCGGCCATTTAAAATGCAGAGTATTATCACTTCTTTGGCAGTCAACGTTGCAGTAGCATGGGTGCGCGGACTGATACTATCACCGCATAAAGCAAGTGCCAGGGCCTCAATAGGTATAACCATCAAATGGATAATTGTTAAGTACTCTGATAAAAAACTGCGATCAATAAACTAGCGCAGGCATCCGCTTTTAATGTCGAGGATGTGATATATGCCGCTTAACAGACAAGGATGTACAAATAAACTCGGCAAACGCAAACATCAGTAAACAGTTCATAAAACCTTAAAAAAGAAAAAAAATAAATCGAAGTTTTACGAAACTAAGGCAGTTTCGGTAGTACTGTGCGGTAGCGCGACGTGGATTATCATAAAGAAATATTGAAAGAAAATTAGATGAGCAGAACTGAAATTCTCAAGGGTTGCAAATACAAGATAGGGTACGCAATTGCATCAGAAGACAAAATTTAAGCATTTTTCGATTGGAAGAAAATATAAAAATAGTGTAACTATTTAGGAAGAATGCAGCAGCCACCCCAGAATCGACTGAGGAAAATCAGCGTAGTGGTCCAGCAATGCTGGTCGAGCAACGCTATGATGGGTTCAGGAACAGGCTAAGGAGCCTAAACTATGAAGTGAAGACGATGATGTCATCAACCTTGCATATCCATGCATACTAACGATCTCGATAATGCACGATAGGTGAATATTAGTCATACAATTATTAATCAATGCCTTATTCAGGCAAAAATCGTTCTGGGCGACGGATTGAGGACTTCCACCGTCACTAAGGGAATTCAAAGGGATTGTACCAAGTTCCTCGAAGAAATTCAAACAGTGGAACCGGAAAATGAACGTTGAAAGCCACTCATCCGGTATCACGCTTGTTAAGGCAATAATAATAATAATACGTTAAAAAAGGTAAGTTTAATTTTACCACGTCATGTACCCTGTCTATAGAGAAAATTAACGCCAAAACGAGCGTTGGGATAGACTCATGGAGATTTTCCAAGACACTGCCGACAGCAATGTCGCGGAGATCACAGAAAAAATTGCATGAAACTCAATAAACAAACAGAAAAATTATCGCGAATATTGGCTGAATAATAATTACATAAAATTATGTTTAGAACGCAGTGCAGCAGTCGTTTGTTCTTCCGATTTTTATCAGCCATTTTGTGAATGATCACGTGCATCATGGGAGGAAAGCATTAACGAGGAAGGCAAAATAACTAGAGGCACTATAACGAACAGATTTAACCAATTTTTAGGACAACACGGGTAATATAAGCCAAGCAGGTGTAATTTCTATCATCTATGATTCTATTCTTTAGTTCCGCATACGTTCAACGTCTATTCATTCCATCCATGAAGCCCAATTCTCGATCTTCCCTATCCTCGCCTACCCAACCTCCTCCCCTTCATTCGCTAGCATACAAACATTTCTGTTTGCATTATAATGATTCATGCAAAACATGTAAACGATAAGTATCTTAAAAATTTACTGAAAGATATGACGAAGAATCTTCAAGTGCAATAAAATTAAGAATTTGAATTTCGCCCGAAAAGAGACGTATCAGGCTTGATGTGGTGGAAAGAATTCATCATAAAGAAGATAAAAGTCAAATTTCCACTTAGATATTTATTTATTCGACCTAGGTTTCGATGTAATACATCATCATCAGGCACAATCATATCATCAAAAGCCACAATCATATCATCAACAGCTACAATCATCAGGCATCATAAAAATGTATCTAAGAGGAAAATTGCATTTAATCTTATCCATTATTTTGAATTACACCTTCAACAGTGAATTAATAATTTTCAAATTTTTGTTGAAGGAATGACTGTTTCTATGCTTGTCTGCACCGGTCTCAACGCTGTGTGTCCCAATAAAACACATATCCTAAAAAGATATCCCCAAAGAGTTGAACCCAATTCAGGAAGCAAAAAATGTCAGCCACAATTCAGACGTTTAAATGTTTTCGCGTCCTCTCAGCGTAACAACAAGTGACCGTAAGTTGACGCATATACATGGTTGACAGGCGTCACAGGAAATAGAAAGACTGTAAACTTTAAACGAACCGTAGTCACCTGGTTTAGCTTATCACGTGTCAGAGACTGGATGGGAAAAATGAATACATCCAGTTATTGCATTATAATTGCCGCAAACAAAGACATTTTAGGTAGTAAACTTCAATTAACTAAGATAACAATACGAGTAAACACTACGTATAAAAAAGGCATGGGCTATAAACTGCAATCATTTCCGTCATGTTCACATAGGTTTGACGGATGGCATTTCAACACGTCAACAAGTATATGACAGCAAATTGACAGCGTTACTCTACCCTAAAATGCATGTCACGATCAGCAGGTGTGAACTAAGGCAAGATTACAAAAAAAGCCAACGACGGAATCATTAGAAGCGCAATTATATTCATAACTGGACAGTGTTTACCATAAAAAATGACATTCATAAACGGCATCTATGATTTACGTGAGGGAAGGTCAAAGGTTAGATGTACGGAAGGGATGGGACCGAAGTAGAAACAATATCGTAAGAAGATTACATGCTATTTTGTCTTAATTTCTACTATCTCCGGTATGCCGAGGCGTCCACTGAATAAGTAAAGCCCGAATAATAACAGATTCAGAACAAAATAGTATTGGAGGAATTGGAAATGAGGTACTATTGAAGAATAATGAAGATAAAATGAACGGAATGCATCACCAACGATAGCTTAGAATGAGTTGAAGAGAAAAGAAGTATGAATGAATGGATCGATGCTTAATATGCTCTGGGTTTCCTCATAAGGTGGGGAAGGCGGGAGCCCCTAGACACACGGAGGATACACGCTAGGCTTAGTTTGCCTGAGAAATTCAGAACTTGTAAGATTCAGAACGACACAGAGAATACTATCACGATAATTCACTACATCTCTAGGTCTGGCAGAAGCGATGAAATAAGAGAAACACATTGCCGAACAGAATTGTACCAAAACTCGTACTCTCCGCGCACAATAAGCGACCACATTAAAAACAGCTCCACTAAAAAATTCTCATAATACACGTCACCATGTCACCTCCGAAAACCTTACATCTTTACACGAATGGTGTCCTAACATCCCCTTCCACACGCCCATACGGCGGCTCGCAGTCTGGTATGTAGATTTAGAAGTAGATAAGAGTGATACATAAATTATTCTGCTTTCGAATAAAAATACAGCAATAAAGTAGAGCTAGCAAACATGTCATCAATAAACAAAAGTATAGCAACAACAAATACAAGACAAGCAAAAGGCAAGAATGAGAAAAGTAATGAAAAATAAAAAAAGAAAGACAATGGTAAAGTAAAATGATAAAATGAGAGTAAAATATAAAATAAATGTGGCGTAGAGGAGAGGAAAAATGATGGGACAAATCCAGTAACACAATACCCTTTAGAAAACAAGGAAGGAGGTATCATTAGAAGTGATTTCAAAAGAGGAACAAGAATTGAATGCATCAGACAAATCATATAGGACATCACAAAGGATCGAAAACGTTTGTCAGAGGGGATACGTAGGTGGAAAGCTACAGCAAATCAAATTTCGAATTGATTTCTCAGATAATGATGACGTGTGCGAGTTAGCTATCAACCGCAACCACCCATATGGCCAATCGGGTATCGTACAAAAGTGTAGAATAGTTTAAGCGAGAAAGTTCACCAGCCTTAATAGAGACCACATTCCAATGAAGTTTTAATTTCACCAGCTATTGAGCAAATTAATTACACATTGCATTGCAAATGGTGCAATAATATAGTTTTATACAACAGAAATTCTGAGTACTTAAATGAAAATCCTAAACTCTCTAAAGTCTTTCACTTGACTCATTTATTTGGCAAGGTACGTATAAAACTCCTTCAAAACGGAAGGTTTTTTTGACCCCGAAGAAATTACTGCAGTGACAATATAATTAATTTTTAAAATATAGTTGAGAAAACATACAAACTCACGCATTTAATTTTTGACGAGATCTAGGTGTTATAAATTCCTCATTTTTTAAAATCAGGTCTTTATGGAGCATACATACGTACCATTTCCCATGTAAAAGGTCTAGTATTTTTCGTTAAAAACCGCGGAAAGTAGTACGGTACGGGGCTGATTTTTGGTATCTTTGGAAGGGTGAGAAATTTTTCTCTAAAATGAGACCAAATTCATTGAATTCCAGGCAAATGTTATGCAAAGCACGAACGCCAATCAAAGTGACTAGACTAGCACGACCGGTAACCAACTTCGTGCGGGTTCAACCCAGAAAAAGGTTTCCACACACATTTTGAATTCACCCCTATTCAGTCCATATTTTAAACCCGAGGGGCTAAAAGAAAGAAGAAAGTGATCAAGGTAGTCCGAGCGAGATAGTTCCCTAGTTATTGAGGCCATATTCGAATTATACGTTTTAATTTAACCAGCTGTAGGATACATCAATTACATATTGCATTCTTAATGGTGCACTAATATAGTATTATTTGACAGAAATTGTAAGTAATTAAACGAAAATATCTAAATAAGTCTTTAACTCGACTAATTTTTTTTCGCGCGGTGAGTTTGAAACTCCTTCAAAATGGAAGGTTCTTTTGTGATACCCAAGAACCTACTGCGGTGACAATATGATTAATTTTCAAAAATAGTTGAGAAAACATACAAACTACCCGCTGTTCATTTTTCTACGACATCTAAGTTTTAGAACTACCTCATTTTGTAAATTGTGTCTCTTTGGGGTACGTAAATATACCATTTCCCATAAAATCGAGGAAACTTAGCTTAACGGCCTCTCACAAAATACAAATAAAGAATAAATCTCCAATGGCCATAATAATTGGCACCACTCGTCAAAAGAAATAAAGAAATAAATGTTTACTGCGTTGGTTTAACCATTTGTCTCACTGACTGCTAATTATCTATAAAGTATTATCAAAATTTTAAAGTAATTTCAGTTTTATACAACATTGCTTGTTTCACGATTCAGCATTGCATGATAGTCCGTTTCTTTTGACCGTCTGCGGAGCATGGCTTTCCTCACTCCTTCCACCCGTGATCTTCCCTTACGTCATTTTATCTTTCTGCCGGGAAGTTCCCGGTTCCACAGTTTCACATGCATTCAATCTTCAGTCGAGGAATTCATGCGCACGATAATAATAGAAATAAAATTCGATTTATTATGGCCTTTGAGTAAAAGAAGGACCAAATGTTTTTTCGGGCTAAGGTGACATGCCTATGAAATGAAACAGAGAAAATCTCCAAAAGCCGTAAACAATTGGCACCCTTCGTCAACAAACACCAAATTTACTGAGGTTGATATGCAGGGAAACCACAGCAGAGACCAACCCCAGCCTCTCAACCAGAATACCCTCCTGTGATGGTCTACGGGAAAGTGACGTCCTTCCCAGTGACCAACACACACACACACACACACCCCAAATAAGGATCCTTCGCAAGGGCTAATGGGACCCCGCTAAGGATGCTTGGGGTTATAACCCTGGATCCTTCGAAGGGCTAATGAGACCCCACTAAGAATGCCAGGTTATTCAGACATTCACTCTCACAAACACTCAAAATCACTCACTCACATACACAAATAGGCCCAACTTCTGGGAGAAGCTTGCTCAAAAAGAGCGTGGTCAAAATACACACACAAACACGGACGAGGGTGAGCGTCGGAACGCGTATTTCGGCCACAAGGTGGCCCTCTTCAGCGAACTGAAGGAAAAAAACACTAGCAACACAAGGTTGAAATTGTGAAAAAAAAACACTTTCTTTTAACGAGTGGTGCCAATTATTACGGCCATTGGAGATTTATTCTTTATTTTTACCATTTCCCATGTAAAAGGGCTGATATTTTTTGGCAAATATCTCGGAAAGTAATGTGGCAAGGGGTTGAATTTTTGATGTCATTAGAAGGGTGAGCTATTTTTCTTTAACCCTCTTAGTGCTCACTCCTGCCAGCGGTTCTAGCGAAAAATGCGGAGGATAACTTAATGAAATGTATCACTCTAGTAAAATAAATATTATAAAAGTTATTGTTTAAAATATCCATACGCGGTTTTTCTTATTGTGTCTACATTGAATTAGGTAATTATCAAAAAAGACTTATACAGCATACAAAAAATAATTGTAATTATATTTGAGTGCTAAAGTTAAACAATTTTTTGCCTATGAGCCGATATATCGGCCCGCCGCACATTTCACCCGAGATGCCAAAGCCGATATATCGGCCCGCCGCACTAAGAGGGTTAAAATGAGACCAAATCCATTGAGTTCGAAGTAAAATGATATTTCGCTCAAACTACCTTAACCGACATTCTTGCGCCGCCAAACAAAAGCGCTGGCCAAGGCCCAGGCATCGCCGACACATGACGCTGGCGAAGCGGGATTGCGAAATAGAAGCGGCTATTACACAAAGCCACCGGTGACTGACGCAACTCGAGATATCGTAAGTCTGGACGTCACCCGACCGTGGGCTATGCTTCGAAACTAATGTCCGGGCTATTTTCTCGCGACCTTGAAAAAAAGATGTCGTTAAACTATCACGGCGTCCTCGAGTAAGGTCTTCATAACGCATTCATAAAACTATTCAGTCATCAAAGAAGCACTTATAGCTGCTTATTAACCAGAAATCAATTTTCGCGAAGGACAATCATTCGCCGAGCGTCATCATATCATCCTCGGCTTTCAAACGAAGGGTAGGAACTTAATGAGCTTCAGGAGACGTAAGGATATTAAGTTTGTCGTCAAGTCAGGACAACCTTCCGATCGAGTCGAGAACAGCACAGTTAGGAGGACGCAAAATTAAAAATAAACAATCGGTATGCACAGTTCGCCATCTTAAGTAAGGTAAAAAACTGGAGAACAAGCCACTTAGTGTTATGAAAATATTTCTAGTTGAAAATTAGCCAAGTTTGGCGCAGTCAAAGTGATAAAGCCCAAATTTACATTACTGGTGAAGGCGGCTGGAGTAATAATCGTGGGTCATTGACGGCATCATTTCAATAATTGACAAAGTATGTCGTAAAAAAACTATAGCACCAAATACCAAGTACTGTCACACCTGTTGATGCAGTGGAATTCAAAACACATGCCGAAATGGAATACAAGAATGAATACTTACATTTTGACCTTCATTAGACCATCTTGTGACTTGCGTTTTTGGCGCCATATTTGAAATTAAAGGGAAAATTGTATTTGATATATTTTTTCGAGACATTGAAGCCGTGGGACACCTGAATATTTTAAAGCAACTGTTATAAAATAAAATAAAAACATTTTTTCACTTTTAGAAGCAATTCAGCATATATATAATCGAATTATTACTAAATATATCTCATGTCCCTTAAAGCCTTTAATTTCCAAAAATCAGACTTCGTAAAACGACATCTCTTCACTTTAACCCAAAGATATTACGAATGAGTACACGGAAACAACGTTTTCACGAAAATCTTACCTTTGGCAAAAACCATTCAACTAGACAACAGAGTTAATAATCAGAACATTCATAATTTAACTTTAATTTAACGAGACAGCTACCTCACATAGCAGTATATGATAACAAGACAATAAAAAAAACCGGGCCCAAGCCATGGAGAACCCGGAAGAAGACGAGACAATAATAAAACAGAAAAAATCACGTGTTTTCTTGGTGTAAGACAATGAGCTCGTTGGCTTGATTCTTCCTCCTGAAATACAAGTATGATAGAGCAGCGACCCCGTTCGGTGAGCTCAAACAATTACGACGACTTTTAGAAGAAGAGGCTTGAAAAAAATTATATGAACTTAATGAGGGCAATTATTGTCTGTTTTTGATGCTAAAGAACACAGTTTAGATATTTGATTCCGTCAGTAAGCTAGTTGGATCATCACACATTCAACTTAATATGAGAAATACAAAATATGCTTAGGTTAACAGAGTTCATCAACAGTGGCGTTCAATCCTAAATTTGATAGGCAACAGTTCACCAACTCAATCGCCTCTTGAAAGGTTTCGGACAAAGGGCGGTGGAAATACATAGCGTTCAAACAAATAAACTTCGATTTTAAAGATGTTTATAGAAGAAAAATGCACTTATTCAGCATTTTAGACCAAATATTAGGCCCCAGTATTACTGCGACCCATAGGTAATCTACGCAGCTTTCGTGATCGTGAATATCGGGATATTATTCCCTCAAAAATTTTCCCACAAAATTTCTCGCATTAGTTAATCTAAATAATAAATCTAATAAAAATAAAAGAACGTCTCGCGGGGAGTAACGAACTCAGGCCTCCCTAAGCGGTCAAGCGCTGCCTTAGGCAAAGTTAACGGGACTAGACCTGGATTTTATGGTCTACACTAATTTAAAACTACCTTAAATCCAATTTTCGACAAAATCCTTGACTAGATATCCGGCTATTAGTTACTTACCTTGTAAATACTACTCATAATTCATAAGGAGAGCTTGAAACGGAGGAGAGACGAATGGATTGGACACATCCTACGGAACGAAAACTGGCTTAGAACGATAATAGAGGGTAACATTCCCAGAGAAAATTCTAGAGGTCGACCTAGAATGACTTACATCAAGCACATAATGGAAGACATCGGTTGTAAATCATATGCCGAAATGAAACGACTAACAGAAAAGAGAAATGGATGAAGGAAAGCGGTAGCTGCCAACCAGCCTGAGGGCTGATGATCTCAGAAGAAGAATGCATAAGGTTCAATTACATTCATTTTTGGACCAAAACATTTTTAGAAGCCTATGAGATTTACCAACGCCGTGTCTACACTGTGAATGGAGAAAATATAAAGACCCTCCGAAAAATTCAAATTCCTTGGAATTACCTTAACTTCAGATGTATCGTGGAGATCACACATACAAAACATATTCGGCACAATATTAAAGAAACTAGGATCAGTTAAGGTAGGTAGGAATAGGAAGGAACATAATAGGAAGGTCCTCAGATGAAAAAATAGAAGAGAGATGCTACATTGCTCTGGATAGGGTACACCTCGAATGCTCCGCCAACATTTGGTATTAAGATTTAACCTAAGAAATGAATAAAATGCAAAGGAAAGCTCCGCGCTTCGTTAGAAACTGCTACGAGCGAACATATAGTTTCTCAGCTTTTATAATGATTAAATTGGGAGCCACTTGACACTTGGAGGCTGCACGTTAGACTTAGTTTGCTCGAGAAATTCAGAACGTGTATTTCAGAGAGGGAGAGAATATATCATGTGACGCCATACAACGTCTCTAGGTCTGATAGATGCGATAAAATAAGAGAGATGCTTTGCCTAACAGATGGGCACGAAAATTCATTATTTACACCTATAATACGAGAACATAATAAAAACTGAGCTCCACTAAATACATTCCCATAATATACGTCACCATTTCATTTCCCAAAACCTTATATCTTTACACGGCTGGTGACCTAACACCCCCTGCCACACGCCTATGCGGCGGCTCGCAGGGTAGGATGTATATGTAGATGAATTTAAATCGCACGCGATGGCAAAGGTAAGCTACAAATTCGCTGCTTCTACATAGAGGAAGGATCACATGAACATACAAGGATATACACATACATAGGCAAGGGATGATACGATGGAGATAAAGTTGACGTTTTTAAAAAGGAAATCCCAGTGAAGTGGATGGAAGGCTATCTTGATAATGCATTATAAGTTCAACGGCCCCACACGCGGGAGAAAGGAAATGACAATGTAAGGAATGCTAGAGGTTACGACAGTTTGAGCGAAATATCATTTCACCTAGAAATTAAAGAATATAGTGCAATTATAAAGAAAAATATCTCAACCCTCCAAAAATATCCATCTACAAGCCCCTTACCGAACAACTTTACGAGATTTTTGGCAAAAAATACCCGCCCTTTTGTCCGGGAAATGGTACATGTAAGACTACAGAGAGAGTTTATTTAAAAAAAAATAGGGATTTCCGACAACTAGATCTCATCAAAGATTAAACAGAGTGTCGTAAGTAAGTTTGCTCAGAAATATTTGAAAACAAATCATATTGTCACAGCCGTAATTTTTTTCAGGGTCACAAAAAACCGTTCGTTGTGAAGTTTTTCAACGTACCGCGCAAAAAAGTTGTCAAGTTAAAGAATTATATAGATATTGTTATTCAATTACAAAGAATTTCAGTCATATTAAAGTATATTATTACGCCATTAATAATGCACTATTTAATTCATGCTTCCAACAGTTCTTGAAATTAAAACGTATAATTCGAACATGGTCTCCATCATGACAAGGGAAATATTTCACTCTAAACTACCTTAACTTGGCGGAGCATGACATATTGTAGAAAGCAGAATTTTTTAATGCTGCCCCGTAGAATAGACTTCTTAATGACTATAGCCTAGCTGATCTTGAAATATCCTGCGTTATTTTGTACGTTGCATTACGCGATATTCCGTTACGTATACGAATTAAAAGTAACAGTAATTCTAGCCAGAGTTAGTATGTTGACCCGTGTTCTGCATGTTAGTAAGTTTGTCAACGTTCTACTCTCATAGATTCCAGTTTGAAGCGTTTGGTCCTCGCCCAATGGTTGGGGAAAAACTGTAAGGTTCGACACTGAACAAGGAAGAACGTTACATTCTTAGTGTGGCATCACCCCGTACCACACACCCTGTAGGTGGCTCTCTTGGTACTTGGCAAACAGATGTACAAAACAGTCCTATGTTGCTGATAATGAAGGTGACAAGCAGCAAATGTGGTTTTACACAAGGGAATGCAAGAACCGCCAAAAACCCACCCAGCAAATGCAAGAACATGAATTTTTAGCGACCATTGGAAAAGCACGACCACAATCCAAAAACAATAGCCACCGTTCTCATTCCGAGTCTCAGACTCGAGCAAGTGTTCACGCACGAACTCGCATGGGTTCATGCATCCTGTATGGAGGTCTAGCCACATGCATCTATTCTTGAAATATGCAACAAAATGTTTATATATCCAGATGTAAACCGTGTTAAGCACACGTGGAGTCAGAAAAGAAAGGTCAACAACCGCTCACATATCCACTCATTGACTTCTTAGTGTTGAACTAACCACTATACTTCAGGTTTTCCATTCCAAATAAGACCTTCGGAATCGGTGACAAGAGCAAAAGAATGAGGTCTACTTTCCAACTCGACTCGAACCTAACGAGGGGGTTTTGCTCGAAAAAGTGAGACCCCCAATTAAACGGAGTAATACGTCCAATACACAATTAAGATACCCGCATTTTTAAAGATATATTGAGAGCAAAACACTATGTCAATAGCGTACAATATCGTTTCTTGGTGGAAAGTCAATCGTCTCTGAACGGGGAGAGGGATGGGTATGATATTCGTTAATATTTATGCTTGCTCCAGCAGGCGCTAGCGGGCCATAAGAACAATACAAATTAAAAAATATATAACACATAATTTTAAGTTAAAAAAGGCCAAAGAATAATACAATACAACACTAAATTGCAAACGTATATATAACAAAATATACAATTAAAATAATAGGATTAAAACAAAAAATAATTAAATGAAAAAATACGTTAAACACCAAAAAAAATTCCTTAAAATCAAGGTCCAAACACAAAACAATAAAGAGATGAAATAAAGGGTCTGTGAGGAATTCTGAAGAAAAATAAATGCATTTTGATTATGGCAGAGCAAATGGCTGAACCGATTTATATGATTTCTTTTTCTAAACGTATCTTAATTAAAGAAATATTATACTAATGCAAAACATATATCTGGAAAATAAACAAAATTTCCATTTTCAATCCAGGTAAATAGTGTATAGAAAAGATAAACACGTTTTTACTCACATTCATTAGCCCTATGTTAAAGCAAAGCAACCGCACGTTACAGTCAGAAACTTTCCAATTAACACAGTTTAAATTTAGTAAAGATAAGTCACGGTCTCCAGATATTAGTCTATAAACAGTGGTATAACCTACAGAAAACATACTTAAATAAAATCTAAGCTAATACGATTTGCTATGCTGGGTATATGCCCGCCATTTTCGACGGGTAATCAGCTTATACATAGTAATAATAAAATATTCCTCTCATTATAAAAGAACCAAAAAGTGCTCTAAGCTTGCTCTAAGTGCACTTCGCTCTGGTTACGTCACACCTGGAATACTCCGCAAGCATTTCGGATCCTGGCCATAAGGATTAAACCAAAAAATTAATAAAATACAAAGGAAAGCAGCGCGCTTCGTTAAAAACTGCTACGAGCGTACGAATAGTGTTTCAAAACTTTTTAAGGGATTAGGCTGGGAGCCCATATAGACTCGGAGGCTACACGCTAGGCTTGGGTTGCTTGAGAAATTCAGAACTGATATTTTTCAGAGCGGCATAGAAAATATTATCATGACTCCTCACTACATCTCTAGGTGTGACAGAAGCTATAAACTAAGAGAGATACATTGCCGAACAGATATGTACAAAAACTCGTTATATCCGTGCATAATAAGGGACTACAATAAAAACTGAGCTCCACTAAATACACTCCCATAATTCACGTCACCATTTCACCTCCCAAAACCTTATCCCTTACATCTTTACACGGCTGGTTTCATAACACCCCCGGCCACATGCCCATGCAGCGGCACGCAGGGTAGTATGTAGATGTAGAAGTTATAAATGTCTAACCTCTCATTTGCTATAGAGATATACGATAGGCGGATCACATCCATGGCTGATTAAGATGTTAGGTGGGAAATGGGAGGTTGACCATCTCTCCCCCCGTAATACCCGGTAAAAAAAGGACAATTGGTGCTAGTATAAGGTATTTCATGTCTACAATATTTTCCATTCCAAATAAGACCTTCAGAACCTTCGCCCTCCCACGCCCCCCCCCTCCTCAGGTCAAAGGAAAGCAGCATTCCGCCATCCCCCAAAAACAACGCCCTCAATCCGCCACTGGTTCACAGAAGCACTTGCCGGGATACCAGCCGCCCTCCGTTCTTCTCTCGCACCATGATGTGGTCAAGACACGTTCCAGCCACTCGTGACGCGCGAGGGGGAGCCTTCAATGCCACCCCAATTTCCCAATCCCCCAACCACTCTTCGATCCATCGCCACTTAATGCGGTCGCGAGCCGAGTCCATCGAAATGCTGCCGCCGTCCTCCCACTCCAGCCCCCCTCACCCTCTCCCCCCCATCCTGCCCCGATCAGCACGAAATGACTCTATAGGTATGCGCGGGAATCCCCCGCATCGGACAGCCACTTGCCAGGACGTGGTTCCTCAGCGACAAAGAGTGCATGGAAACCACTCCAAAGCGTTCGGAAGAGCGCGCACGTAATTTCGTGATGAATATCCGAGCTTTCCTCAATGAACTACACCCAGTTGTACATACTGCATTCAATATGTTACGATAGACGGTCAGAGACTTAGTTTCCTGTGGTCTGGATGAAATGTGTGAAGTGATGAAATGATGTTTCCGCACAAACCTGAACTAGAACAGACCAGCAGCACCTTTAGCCACCTCCTTTGGGGAGAGGACAAAGGTGAACTTGAAGATGACAGCGGTGGTAATGTTAGTTATTTAGTGACATTGTTAAAATCTAAAATGGTGCTTGGAAACACGGAATTCTATCAGGGTACTGTTATTTGTCAGTGAATTATTCCTCGTATTTTGTGGCTTACATGAGCTCCAGAAATGTAGTTTGGGGTCAGAGATACATCCTACGTCATCATAATCAAAATTCTCAAGCTACTAATATACAAAAACAGCCTAATTATCCTTTTGAGTGCCACGCGTTACTGCTAAAATTTGAGAAAAATTTGCCAGGGCGTTAAAATTCCATTGTTGAAGAAGTATTTCGGTTGTAGTACCGGGTAACAGGCAATACACCGCCAACGTTTCGAAGAACGAGAGGCTTTTCACCTTAAGGGCTGGCACCTTCTGCCGATGTTCTTCGAAACGTCGGCAGTCACCGAACCAATTATTCGTTGGAACACCTGAGAAACTTTTCAGCATCTGATTCATAGCGAAAAGCAGATCTGTTATTGTTCTACTGTTGTTTAAAATTACAGACGTGTGAACAAGAGTCGCTGAGAGCGATTCTGGCGCTCTTGGCACTTGTCAGCGTGGCTCAGCAATGTTGACACTCAAAGGGCTAAGTAGTTTGTACATAACGCACAGTCTATGTTTCGGAATTCAAGCTTGTTTTCTAAGCTCAAAAGACAAAAAGATTACAGACAAGTCATAATTAGGTCTTTTGCTAATGAAATGCAGCCTCCAATTATATTTCAGCATCGTTTTTAGGGTGTCTCAGCTAAACTAATGTGTTTTACTTATATGGTCACTGAAAACAAAAATTAAGCATCCGAAAATAATTTCCAAAATGACTATCATAACATGTTTCTGTATTTGCACGGAGGAAATTTACTGTTTTTGTTTGAACTGTAATAGGTACAGGATGTGATAGGAGACTAAACATTTTCTTCTTGGGGCGTTTCATGACTTTCAGCGTAAAGCTTGAACGTCTTACATGAGTAACCTGATGTTTTGTCTCGGGAATGAGGAAGAGCAATCGACTATTGAATTGAAATTATAACAAGAATCACTATTTCAGAGCAAAATACCCACTTCATTTTACTATGGATAACAGTTTTCATATACTTATAAAAATTCTCCTTGAATCTGAGCAATAAAGTTTTTATTTTAAAAATCAATATCTATCACGTCATTGTCGAAGTACGACCACACGGAATAATCATAGATCGATCATGTATTTGGCATCACGAAATAATGAAATAATTTAAAAAATATAGCCTCGGTCATTAAGATGCACATACAAAAAAAGGAATGCGCTTAGCATTGTTTTCGGGATGTTTAGAGGGTAAGGAATTCCACAACAGTATTCTTCAGTTTCCACTTTTAAGTTCAAATTTCGACAGACAAAGTATCATGAAAACCTCAACTATCAGGACATGCGAAGGTTTTCTCCACCTAAGTGGCAGGCAAAGATTAAAATAAGCAGTCGTTTGACGTACAATGATCACAAAAGCGGTACCTACATCATTTTCCACATCAAGCCAGAGCCAAAAGCATTATACTCATCGAAGGCTAGCTTCGGGGTCGGTTTTTAAGTGTTCTAACATTCTCGCTGAATTTAGACAAGGCCTCCTTTAGTTGTCACTGTCGTCATTGAGTGATTCACGCCTTGAATTTCCCTTATCTCGGAGAGCTGACGATACCCTCGAGGAAGCCTTTCGAAACTGGTATGATGAGTTTTCAAAAAGCGTTATCAGCTGATTCAATTTTAGCTGATACATCAGCTGATGAGTTTCAGCTGGTGACGTTTCGCGTAGTTCACTTTAGAGGAAATGCATGAGCTTTAAGATGGGTGCCATGATAAAATGAATTGATGCAGGCTTTAATTTGTGGAAAAGGCCCGTTTCAGAGCAAAAGTAGCAGTATCACTTAGTAGTACACTTCATTAAGGATAAACCAATAGGTATAACGCGGCTCTTCATACCTACAGATGGCTATGAACATGTGGTGAAACAGAATTATGAACTTAAATAAATGAAGACTTAATTATTCCGACAGTTTCGTTTGATTGGCTAGGCGTTTCAATGTCCATGCGTCATCATAAGGGCAAGGGTGACAATGAACCTGAGAATGACACACATTGAAGCGGGTCGTACAATAAAACAATCGGTAGACGGAACTAAGTTTTCATTCATTTAAATTCATTTCACACAGATCCATTATTGCCTTTCGTCGTCATCAATCGGCATAAAAGCTCTCGGCAGTTGTACAAATTCCCGGATTCAATTCTACTGAAATAAGGAATCGTTTTCATTGAAAATCTCCTGTCTATAGCACAAGCGTGACCGAGTAATTGCGCATTTCAAGTTACGCTACGTTCAGTCAGCTCCATTTCATAGTTGTTCCTCAGCCTCAACAAGATCCCTTGCCGAAACAAAAGAAATGCGTACGGGTATAGAAAATGAGCAAAATAGAATTATCTACAAATACTTTGTATGGATTACGACCGAATGTCTGGGTTTTGAGTTGGTCACGGTGACGGTGTGGTTGAGTCCTCGCCAGCAAGCTTGGGTCAATAGGTTTCATTAGTCATGGTTGGATTCTCGTCCAAATACGTTACATAGGCTGAAGTTGGCAATGGGTAAGGTCAATGAAGAAATAATTATTATATAACAGACTTCTCCACCGACCCATCAGTCGCCAATAGCGTAAACGTCCTTGACCATCAGCCGCCTCCCCTAAGTAACTCACAGCTACTCATACTACCACTAACGTGGCCGATGATACGATGAAAAATGCAAAAACATATCGGGATGTTCCATTTAACTCTGATGCGATACACTTGCGCAGGATGAGAAATGCTGTGCGATCAAAATACCACGGCTTAATCACCTGTCAGTGGTATATTTGTAACGTAGAAGTTTCGCAACCACATTTGCGCAATTAGGCAAAAATGAGCTCGGGACAAACAAGCATCAGCAACTTTAGAGCACTACAGGAGAGAGAGGCGACCCTGCCCTCAATGCTTAAAGATTGTGGAGGCGACCGACAACTTGAGGTCATTTGCACCATTCCCCATACAGGTGGATTGGTTGGTAAGAGAAAAGTTAGGGGACTGGAAGAAGAGTGGAGAGAGACCCAAGACAAGAATTTTTATCTAAATGGCAGCCAAGCAAGTATTCGACCCCTGGTCCTTAGGAATGGGAACCCAACATGGGACTCCACACCAACCCAGACCCCTGGTAGAGTCAAGGTGGCAATCTCAGGCTAAATTTGGAGCGATTCTACGTGATAAGGACAAAAAAAACCCTAGAACTACACAAGAATACTTATTCACAGACGACCATGGTTTTTAAGCTGAGCGTCATAATCAAGTGAAGCACATTATCAAAATGCATTCAAGCAAGGTGGCCACTATTTCCATTACGCGAATTTCATAGTTTTGTCAGATATAAAATCACCATTTTTACGTTTTCAAGCCGAAGGCATCATAAATCATATATTTTCCAATAGTAAGATAATGCAGAATTTCATGGAAATATGTGGTAGGTAAATTTATGCTCCAAAAAGGCGCAGAGTTTTCAATACAATGCAAAACTTAACGCTTTTCAGGTAGGTTTAAGTTAATTGGCACGCGAACACTCGAGTTTTCGAGTCCAATTATTTTTTTTGGTTCGACAAAAATTTCGAGCCCTAATGACATCTTTCAATTTTATAATCAGATATAAAATTTAATGGCAGAAAATTCGTTTCGCTAATTTTTCACTTATTCGCAAAATTAATTGCAATTACGTTGGCCATCAAGAAAAAATTAGCTCGACCCGCTCTCATTTAATGAAATATGCTTAGAAATGAATTATCCCCCAATGATGCGACCATTTTAGATTTCGATTTAGATATAGGGTGGTTCCACGCAAACTCAACCTAATGGCTATGACCATTTACAATTTTTGGCACATAGGAAGACTATAATGAGGAATGACGATTTGATAAATATTAGTCTTCTGTCATTATAAATGTTAATGCTATGACAATTCAAACATCACAAATTAGCGCCAAATGGCGCGCCGCAGCTCCGAATTCTATTTCCGATAAATGGCGATATAGCTCTTATATTTTAAATATAATGACATTTTCTTAATTAAAAGACATTAATCTGTGTTTTCTACCAAAATTTGGCTTCCTAGACCTTTACTCTGAGATCCTAGAAGACTTACATCGCAGAAATTAATTTCTTCTCCCACCTCCGTTTAAAATAGATGGTAAATCTTCATACGGGAAGAAGTGGAGGTTAGACGGAATTACTTACGTATCATCGCTTCACTTGGATATTCGACGCACGGCCTATGCACAGTCCTCCCGCATAACTACCCAACGTGTCAATTTCAAAGCGGGCGCGCGCGTTGCAGGGCATGTTCGTTCTTTAGTTTTTGACGAAATAACCCAAAAATTTTATTTTTGTTATTGAAAGAAGGGTTTAAAATACTGAAAAATATATTTTTCAACCAAAAATGAGTTATCAAACATCCCTTTTTTTAAGCGTCAAAATTATCAACATTTTCATCTTTCGTTTTTATTGCTCCATTGTGCCGTGGTCGCGCGCCACAAATTAAAGTTTATACTCTTTAAGTACAATTCTGTGCCCTTGCTGTTCGAAAAAATTAAGTTTGACCATGTGCTATTATTTATTTCGGAGATATTAGGCCCTAAACATGGATTACACTTTTAAAAAATTGGAAAAATTGAAGCCATCTTGGAGCTCAGAGTTTAGGTCTAGGAAGCCAAATTTTGGTAGAAAACACAGATTAATGTCTTTTAATTACGAATATGTCATTATATTTGAAATATAACCGCTAGATGGTCATATATCGGAGATAAAATTCGGAGCCGCGGCGCGCCAATTTGCGCTAATCTACGATATTTGAAGTGTCATAACATTAACATTTATAATTACAGAAGACTAATATTTGGCAAATCGCCATTCCTCATTGTATTCTTTCTATGTGGCAAAAACCGTGAAAATCGGAAATGGTCGAGCCACGGCCTAGGTTGAGTTTGCGTGGAATCGCCCTATAAGAATTGATTTTGGCAGATAAAATGCCATGTCCACACTACTTAACTCTGTCTGACAGCAACAATGGATCTAATAGCTGAAAGCATTCTAAGATTATTCCTCACCTCTTTCGCTTTCATAACCCTTGGAAGCTCATTTCCCTTAAAAATCCCTCAGCATTCTGAATGTCTGGTAACTTTTATGGCTTATGATTATCTTCCAACCTTAGTTCCTCAATTTAATTTTTTCACAATTACTTGGACGAAATATATACAGTCACCGATATCTTTCAGTTCAATGAAACAGGATTAAGTCATTGAACTTTGAGATTTATGGAGAACGTTTTACAGCACAAAAGAAGCAGCTGACACGTACCCCCAGATGTAAGCGTTTATGAGGGAAGCGGCTCAAAACATGACGTTTCTTGAAGACCCCCGTAGAAGAAAAAGCTCAAAAAATCATTAGCACAAATTACTCAACCGATACGCTTCGCAATAATTTTATTAAATTCCATATGCTGTGCACAAAAATAATAGGAGCGGAAAATATTTAAATTGGCGTAAATAAATGGGAAACAACGTCCATTATTCTCCAAGCACCGAAAATACGATAGAAATCGCTCATTTTCTTCCGACGATGTGACCTCCGCCTTCAGCATTCTCGGCAGAGTAGCCAATCCTGCAGTTCCATCTGGTATTCGCAGTTCCCGTGTTTCCTCTAGTCACGTCCACTCACCCGAAACAACGTCGTCGCAAGGCTGGTAAGTTTTTTATTTAATTTCCCGACCCCGGAAAGGTGGATCCAATCTGTGAGTGGATCCATCCAAAACAGGAGTGGAGGCGGCGTGAGTTTGCCTTGAGGAAGGGCACTTCCTTTCCCAAAAGAGGCTAGACAGCCCACGCTCATTGATGACTCGGCGAGCTGGACCGGACTACCCAGAATCGTCTAGGGAAGTATTCGACGAGGAATAGCTCTACCGATTGTCGATATGACTGTAGGCCATCGTCCAGAGTATATGAATAATCGGTTAATGGAGCAGTACAATTGTTGTATCATAATGACGAAAACGACACTGCATTCGAGAACCTTGAAGGTAGCTGGAGTGTAGGCTTTCGGAGCTGTTGATAGGTACTGGCGAAGTTTTCGAGTTTGACTGCGTTTGGCGAATTTTTATCCCAACGTTTCACCCACGTTTCAGCCAGCGTCTTCAGGGGTAACTTCAACGTTGGGCTAAAAGTGCTCGGGACACAGTCAAACTCGAAAAATTCGCCAGGACCTTGAAGGCACATAGTTTAAACTAAATACTTTCCTTGACAGCAAAAAGAGGAAGTTCGCTTTTGATTTAAAATATAGGCAGTGCTATGAAGGAAGAGGCAGATGTACTTGTATGTACGACGATAAAAACTTGGATTCATACGAAGGACCTTAAAGTAATTCACTTAATACCTATTCATGCTTCAGGTTTTAACTTGACTAATTGCTTTCATACTGTAGACAGAAAACGCCTTTAAACCCAAAGTTTATTCTATCGATTTCATAATAAGAATAGCAGACAGTAAATACTAACGGCCGTATTCATAGATACCGTAATGAGCTACTATCGGCTTAGTAGCGCACTAACTAGTCGCCAACTAACAATATCGTATTCAGTGACAGCTACAAAGCTCAGCAGCGTCAAGTTTGCCACTATTTTAGTTTGCCAGATTTATATTCTCAAACACACTCTCGCCTTGTTTAGAGGCGCTACAAAATATGGCGGTCTGTCACAAGTGGATCACCTCGGGTGATAACCTGAAGCCATATGGGAGATTTTAGCCGAAAAGACCAAGGGTACTGGTGGAACTGCTTTTCTCTAGTCTGGCGGATGCGACGTGAGTACTGCTGCTGGATCAAACTGAGCATTTAAATTATTTGTTCTTAGTCTACGACACCATGTTGTGGTACTCCGTAGTGCTTCATTAGTGTTTTATTCGACGAAAAAGGAAAAGTTAGTGAGATGATTACTGTAGTTTCGAGCGCCGTAAGGTGGTTATCACCTCTTCTCCATCTCGTTTCATCAGTGCTATGCCTCACAGCATTATAAAGTGCATATATCATTGTGTCTATTGACTGTTTTTGAGGGTAAAAATTGCATTTTAAAATTCTTTGGGCCTTAGTGTTGTTCATTTGTGGTTTTAGATGATTACTCTAAGAGAATACAACCCATTTTAAAGAATGTGTCGACGAAGAAGCCTCGTAAACAATTTACAAGTGCAAATTAGTTTCCGTGACTACTGCATCAAGTGAGGTGATTCAGAGTAATTAACTCGATCTTATTATCGTTGTGTTGTCGTAAAAATGTCTTACATTGATATAAATACGTATAATTGTTATCTTATTGAATTATAATGATTTCGCACGGGTAATAATTGTAATTGCGAGTCTGTTTACATTGTTTACATCATAGCGTTGATCTGTTTACATTCTGCCGTAAATTTCTACTTGGATTCATTTTTGTATTGGTAGCAGAACGTTGTTATGGTTCACAGGGTGAAAAAAATTTTCTTCCAGTGCTTCAGCAGTTTATCGCATCACATTTTATGTCATATCTTTTAAGTGGATCAGTGAAATCAGATTCGTGAAGAGACAAATAGGTATTCAGATTAAATAGTGAGAATGTCCGATGTACCGTGTGCATGTTCGTTTTTCGTTTACAAAATGATGGTTAGTGTGTGAATGTGAGTATTGTTACATTTTCTGTGTAAATGACAGTTATTATCCATTAAACTAAAGGCAAAGATTTTCCATTTTGAGTGTTTTTATAATGACGGAACGGTGGATACCTCAAGAAAGTCCTGTGTTTGTTTAAATATAACTGATACCTTAATTTGGTGCGACTGGATCGAGTAAGTTCAACTTTGATGTGGTGAAGCTCCAGTGTTTCCAAATGATTTTATGAAAGATCTGTGCAAGTTTGTGGTGTATTACTACGTGTGGCAAAAAATAAAGTTTATGATAAGCATATTTTCCCGATAAAATAACAATCAATGTTTATATAAGTTTTGTCGGAATTATGATGGTAATGCTAAAATATGTAGTGGCGATAGTAGCATACTAGGTTAGTAGCTCCTAGTAGCTCACTGGAAAGGATCTATGAATACCATTTTTTAGTATGCGACTAAGGGCTCTAAGTAGCTAAGTTAGTCGCCTACTAGCGCCTTTTAGCCGAAATCAAATGGATACGGCCGTTAATGTCTTAGCAGTAGAAGCATAAATCTACACACCGTAGCATTCCCGACGCAATCATTACGTTCAAACTTCCTATTTTTTTAAACAACGCCTCTTTTTAGCGCACAATCGTATACGTCGCCATGGCAATTGCTTCTAATTTTGTTACCAAATACTTATCGTATACAGCGGAAAGTAGATATATAAGTATCATTGAAAACGTAGGATATTTCTCATTATAATAACGCCAAATTGAGGAAATTTTAAAAGAAATGATATTTCGCTATACTACCTTAAGGTGGCACCTGCGATTCGAAGTACTGTCTTCTTAAGATGCACAGCATTTGCAATGGGTAAATTTAGGCTTAGTGCTGCCTGTTATATTTTTTAAATTTCACATTAATACTCCTTTGAGTAAAATCTTACGGGAAAAAGCGTTAAACCGAAGCTATTACTGCGTCACTACAATCAGAAATCACACTGACTCGTCTCCATTGCTTTTTCGGCAGGATTTGATGTCATGCTTATTTAAAAGAACTGAGGAAATGGTATGATAATCGCCAGGCTTAAGAACATTTAACAAGGTATATTCAATGGAAAATAATGAATAGATTTGATAAATATAATATAAAACAGAAGTTTCCCTTGGCAACGTTGCCACATACTTTACAATATGTCGACCATGTGCTCCGACAAAAACCGGAGGTCTGTTATTTAAACCCAAATACTTGTGTTATTTAATCGATGATCTAAGCTGAAAAAATCTATTAGGTGTGTCAATATGTAGTGCAAACGTTGACAGCAATGGCCTTCCTCACCCGGCTGGAAACCAGAGAAGAAATTATCAGCTTTAAATTGATACTAGCAGGCAGCTAGCCTGCTCACTCCGTAGGGGCAAGTGTCCTAGTCTAAAAATAGCTCCTTGGTGAAAATGTTTTTTTTTTTCATTCACTGTTCTCCTTTGTTGTTTTTAAAACCATTTGAATAGGAGAGCACCGTGGGTTTCTTTTGTTTCAACCTTTACACTCTTCCACTCTCCCTTTTGGCCTTTCTCCCTTGTCACTCTGTTTCCCAGCATCTGGTTGTTGCAACCACAACCCAAAAATGATCCATTTCATCTCCAAGTAACTTACACCTTTACACGGCTGGTAACCTAACACCCCCTGCCACATGCCCAAGCAGTCGTTCTTTTGGATCTTATTTTAACTAACTAAATACACTCCTTTTAAGTCATGTCTCCATTTCATCTCCAAATATCTTACACCTTTGCACGGCTGGTGACCTAACACCCCCTGCCACACGCCCAATCAAGATCCAAAACTACTACCATATCATGAAGACAGAGATTCCACATTCAACGCAACAAACCTCACTCTTCTAGCTCAAAAATTGACAGAGAAAGAAACAAAACGGATACAGAATGACTGACACGCTTAAAAAATTAATATATACAGATGTATAGATTAAGTTCATGGGCTAGCGGGACAGTAGGGAGAAAAGTATTTTAGGCACACGCAGTTCACCTCCAACGCACATTAAAAAAACTTATTTCGTTAATTTATAGGAGAAGAAATAATAGTAACCAGCAGTATTTCAATTTTAGTATATTGGTTAGTCAAACTACAAAACATGATATGGGCAAGCGGCAAATTTGCTGAAATTCTGACGCTGGAACCAGCATCAGAACATCCGATTTCTAATTGTTGTTCGGTGAAATTTTATAAATTATCCCAAATTAACAAAACGTTCTTCCCAAAAATACAAATATCTTCCAATCGCCAAGGTTATGTCCAAGGTGATGAAATGTCTTTTCTCAAATACTTTCCTGTTCAGATTATCAGGTTAAATTGAAAAAAAATGCCTATTTTCTTTGATTTAATTATGATATTCCACCAGATCACACGTAATCGACTCATTTTAGACAATCAGGCCTCCATGGTCCATTATAAATCCTAAATTAAACGCTTTCTCTCAAATTATATACGCTACGGAGAATTTATAGTACCGGTTTATGTTTTTCCTGGTCCATTAAATTAAAAAAATTAAGTTTCGATCGAGGTAAACGTATTTCTCGTAATTGGTCACTAGCACTTTCCTCTTTGATGTTCACCCCCTACATTTCCATACGAGGATCTCAGCCAAGGGTAATATTTAACCATGTATAAAAAGAATCCTGTTAATTAATTTCTCGTAGTCTCGCAATGGAGCATTGAGGGTCGGCAGTCTTCCTTGCCGACGCGCGCTAATTATCTATAGTCCTTACCATTAGATCCGCTTTGAGCCGATTAGGTTCATCGATCCCGGGGCAGACCTTGTAACATTACGCCGCAATCTATCGCCTCCTTTCCGTCATTTTTCTTAGCAAGTCCTTTTTTTCACTTAAGCATGTTCCTTCCGGATGCGTGTTGAACGCTGTGCGGATATTAAAAGAGTTTTTGCGAGTTAATCTGCCTTGAAATAAAGCTATCTTTATGATTTTTTTTTCTTCAGCTACAGACTATAGGATATCAAGTTATGAGGAAACTAAAGCTAGGAAAAAAAATCGGGACTTAGTTTAAAAAAGTAAAGCTACAGGCAAACAAAATCTTTTATTTCGTTCAAAAGATTATGGCTACTGCCTTCGCTGACTGTTTTTAGCGCCAAACTCCGGAGTAGCAAGTTCGAGTCCCGTTACCTGAGGGGTGGATGAACCCGTCTCGGACCCCGCCGAGTAATTTTTCTTTACAGTTCACATATTTTTAGAACAAAAAGACCTAGTTCCTGACGTGAGAAAACTGTCAGAAATATGGTGGTTGCTGAATATGTACCTTGGCACAAAGAAGAGCAACTTTTGGACTATATTGTCTTCATTGGAGGAGGCATTTAAATTAAAAGGCTTACAGAATTGGGTATTTTCCAAAATTTTAGTTTTAAGAATACGGATCTTAATTAGTTACTTACACTCTTAAAAACAAACGGAGTGAAAATATTTTTAAAATGTATTCAATACCTACGGAGATATGTAGGATAAAAATAGTCGGAATTTCATATTTTTTCAAGTGACAGCGAAACGAAATCTGATTGGTGTGACGTCATTTTCGCGGAGCTAGAGAGGAAAGGCGAGCGAGCACGAGAAGGACGGTAGAAGAGGCCGTATTTTAAGATGTTTTATAGTCAACGACGAATATTGGGTAAAGTGGTTTTACTAAAACCACATCAGACAATTTACCCAAAGAAGATATGTAAACGGTAGCGTTTTTATAAAGAAGGACGAGCGATTTAATACTGCCACAATTTGTGGAGCAAAAGTCCATAAAAATCAAGTACACAATATACCTGCTAATACTTCATTTTATGTTGTTTATTATTTTCATGCATATTAATTCCGGTACAGTTATTCACAATTTCGGTAGGTTTGCTTCATAATTATGAACACGTGAAACTTTCCTGTAACTATAGCAGAGAACATCGTGTTATGAAATACACCACATTTTGTCCGAATTCTTGCCCACGTTGATTGGCGCCTCATTTTAGTCTGTTACGACTATTGTAATGATGTCTCATATTTATTTTTACTACTTTACCTCCGTATTTTCAGTTATATTCATGGAAAATTCAGCCCTCGTTATTAAAACGCACATCTGAAGCTCATCAACATTGTCAACAATGGCATTAAATCAAAATAAACATTCACACTAACTTACGACTTTAATATTCTTAAATTTTAGTGAAATGTTCCTCACTTAAAGCGTTAATCAGAAATTACCTGTAGAGGAGGTCTAGAAGTGTATTCTCGGCCGCTGAACTGCCAACGAATAGATTTTTACCTCCATTCATGGATTTTCGTGGTTAATTGGATTTTATTTAATTAAAAGAGCTTATGGTGGGTTATGGCGATAATGAAATATTAAACGTCCAAATGAAAAGAGAAGGACAGCCATTGCAAAAATATGCCACGAACGCAACATGAGAAGCAAACCACGCTTATTTTAAGTAAATATCGAGGCTTCAGATTTTAATTTAGTCGGACAACTCATTATCGACACATACATGAATTTGTCGGTAACTGTACTGAATTCATTTGCATGAATTTACGAAAAAAGATTTCATTATTTATATGTAATCACAATGTTTGCCATAAGTTTGTACATACATTACAATGATCTTCACAACAGTAGAATTTGGTTTTGCCATGGACGAAATCCCGGTGTGCCGCTCGAAATCGCGGTTTCTTTCTTCTTTCGTCGTTTGAAAGATGAATAAATTTCTTGTTCGTTGTTTTTTTCGACGTATTTGAACATTGTGGCATAACATACACTCTATATCCCTTAGATCTCATTGCAAAGCCACATCAAATATAAAGAAAATAGCCTTAAGGAATTTTACCACGCTTGATTCCATTGTAAGCATGAGAAAACATTTGGGTCTGCATGGAAACAGCGAAAAGTACATCACTGGTCACTCGGTTATTTTCGGAGCGTGCTCGGGAACATTCGTAACCTTCAACTTTCTTTAGCTATTAAAAACAAAATTAGAATCATTTGATGAGTAAATTGTTAACTGATAGAATAAGATTAAGCAACAGAATCAGAATATCGAAAGATTGAAAAACGTGGAAAATACCCAATTGAAAGGTATGTAAAAGAACAACATATATTTAAACCTTGAGGTTTGAGATTCCACTCCCAGGAGATTTACAGAAGTTTTAAACTAGCGGGAAAAATACTAAAGATCTTATATTTGGCACACTCTACATCTAGATACTACCCCGCGAGCCGCCGCATGGGCATGTGGCAGGGAGTGTTAGAACGCCAGCCGTGTAAGATGTAAGGTTTTGGGAGGAGAAATAATGACGTGTATTAAGGGAGTGTATTTTGTGGAGCTCAGATTTTATTGTCGCTTATTATGCTCAGAAAGAACAAGTTTTTGCATCTATCTGTTCGGCAATGTATCTCTCTTCCTTTACCGCCTCTGTCTGACTTAGAGATGTAGAGAGGCATCATGATAATATTCTCTATGCCGCTCTGAAACACACCAGCTCTGAATTTTTCAAGCAACCTAAGCCTATCGAGTAGGGGCTCCCACCGTGACCCCTCTAGAAGTTATTAGACACTATATGTTTGCTCATAGCAGATTTAACGAAGCGTCCTGCTTTTCTTTGTATTTTATTAATTTTTTGGTTAAATATTTCTGACCAGGGTCCTAAATGCTCGCGGCGTATTCGAGGTGTGGCCTAACCAGAGCGAAGTAGCATCTCTATTTTACTTTTTAATCCGAGGACCTTCCTATTATACGCTTAATAAAACCTAGTTTCTTTAATGCTGAGCCGCACACGTTTTGTATGAGTGTACCCCACAATATATCAGAGGTTAAGGTAATTCCAAGATATTTTACTGCATTTGAAGATTTAATGCTGACTCCACACAAAGCGTAGGTATGTCATTTCCGAGTGTTCACATTAGATCCCATCTGTAATGGGAACAACGCCACGTGAATCCCATTCTCTTTCCTACAGTCTGTCGAGCCGAAAATCAGCTGCCGATACAAGCCGCCGTAATGAGAGTCAAACAATTTTTTTGCAAAAATAGTGATGCAACCATCATCGGATCACTTGACATGTATTGACCTGTATGAATACCTACGCATAATCGAAGAAATTGACGGAGAGCCGCATCGCCAAACAAATGACGATAACAATAATACCCGTGGCCGCTGCTAGCCGAAAGGGCTACGGTTGAGCCGCGGTGAGAGCACGGCGTAGCCAAAACTAGAGGGCCACGAAAACTCAGCGCTTGCGAAAATGAAAACACGGACGGAGGCGGGGCGGCCTCCCTCGGATCGGAGGACATGGGCTCTCGTTGGCGGGCGGCGCCCTTACGTAACGAGCGGCGATGACATAGCAGGCGACCCACTTACCGTGAGGGGAAAAATGCACGTGGTTAACATTGCATGGGCTACATCCACAACCCAGTATTTTCAAGGCTAAGGGTTGAGGCAACATCAACTTTTACAAGTACACTGATTACGGAAGCGCTAAATTAGAAATGGAGCTTCGTGAGAACTTACGGAAAACATTACGGACGGGAACCAAATACAATCGCACTTTAGAGAACAGAAAATCGTGATCCTTCATACAGGGCGAACACTGTGAAATTCATGAGTTCTGGTTTAGGTCACAGACGCCTTAATACAAATTTATTTTCATCGATTTTTTTAAACCAAAAGCTTCCGCCGACATTTGCGCCGGGTTTGTGAGGAAAAAAATACTTCATCTGCTGGACTATACACATAGCGGTCGTATATATTTTGCGGCCGCAACAATGGAGACCTTAAACCGTAACGACTTGATTCCATTTCTTTTTATCATTCTTTTCCATGAGTGTCGAAGTTGGTAGCCGTCGTCTGCTGATATTTTCCCGCATTTTATTACCTAGATATAATGTATTGATAGAGATGCATGGATGCCCATTAAGATTAAATCATGCCTTTGAAAGGTGAAAACTACTATGATAACACACAACGGACATATTACAGATTTTTTCAGATAGCGCAATTTTCAAGGTGATATGGGGATATTATTTTAATATTACTCAGGATATTATTTTAACTCCGCACTTCAAACGTTATTTTAACAGTGTGTACTATGTCTATACTTGATGATGTCGCGCAACGAAGGCTCGAGGCACTGATCCCTATCCCCCCACCCTATTTCCATACCATCTCAACTCATTTCTCAACCATCATCTGAAGACTACCTTCCTCCACTCTCATTTTTGACTATTTAAGAAATGCGTTTTACTAGGTCTGTATCTGATGATGTCGCGCAGCGATGAAACCCGGGTCGTAAGAACGTAATAAATCTTTCGTGGAAAACTATTTCATTCATCATTTCAATATGACGGAATTCCACCAAGCTACTGCCAATGCCATTAATTCCGCACGACTTCTCTAGAATTGACAGAAGCAAGAAAATAAAGGAGGTGCACAGCCGAACGAATGCAAACAAAAATTCCTTCCCAATCACCAATAGAGACTATAGGAAGAGAGACGAGACAGGAATCGGTCACGGCACATCTCACTTAAAGATGTTCACACCAATTATGCCTCCGCCCTATTCACCCTCTTCTACACCAACGAAATACCGTACACGTCACCACCAGGGTGAGTGGCATGAGGCGATTCCACAAGAGGCCAATTGTGCTCGTCCCAGTTCAAATCAGGACCTCGCACTCTCGCCTGACATATAGGTAAGGACCAGAAAGCGGTCATGAGAACAATAAGAACTAGCCAGAAATCAATGAAGTATTACGATGGCAAACACGCAGTAGATGGATTTTATACTGATTAGTATTACTAACACTTTTAATTCATGGGTACCATAAGATATTAGTTCGTGTGGAAAATAAAACCATAAGAGACATTTCGAGAGAGATGAGGTGATAATAATCCCGGTAATTTTGTAAACAGAAGCGGAAATCTAGTCCGACATGAATCATTTATTCGAGTCTTCATTCCACTAGTCAAGCTGTCACGCGAAAAATGTCACAAAACTAACAGAAACGTGACATTTTTTTAGTTTCATTCAGAAATTATCCATGGAAAACAAATGAAAGCGGAAAATAAATAAAGCTACCGATCCTTCCACCAGCATTATTTTAGACTTCAATCATGGCTATTAAGATCCTTAATCGCAAGCGGAAAAATAATATTTTGAAACCGTCACTACCGCAATCTTCATCTACATCTGAAGAAGTACAATGCCAACCACCACTAGGTTGTTTCCTTCTATTGGTGACGAAACTAGTAAGTGTAACTTTTACTCCTACACGGTACCTAGCGCACCTACTACTAACAGGACGTCATACATGTTTCCGGTATAACTCATAGATTTCTGTAGTCACAAAAAATAATTTTACAAGCAGTTTAACATTGGTGGCCTGCCTATAGTGAGCATTGTCACCTTCTGACAAGTATTTGTATGCTTTTTCTCTAATTCACCAATAGTGGTAGCTTCATTAACTATATCTTGATACACTGTAGTACGGGTTGGTGATAAGTCGCCCCTGTCACACAGTCTTGAGGTGGCTTGCAGGGTATTCATCATCTTTAAAAACTCACCACGCATGAAATTTCAGGCATGATTTAGCTTTCCACGTGATTAAGTACGTTGTATCGCTATTTATCAATCGCACTAATAATACCAACTAGTAGCTGTACCTTATCTAGTCTGTTGAATGGTAGTATTACATCTACGTTAACTCTCCTAGTTTTTGGTCTGACCACGCATTGTTATACTGACTGCTTTTGGCCTGCGCCGAGCGGCCGGGGTAACGTGCATGATTCTGATTTTCTGATAGGATGAGTGCTGCATGCCTGGTGTGGAATCACCCCGTACCACACTCACCCTGGTGGTGGCTTGCACGGTATTTCGTAGATATAGGGGGAGTGGCACAGGGTGATTCTACACCAGGCAAACTATACTCGCCAAAGTTAAAATCAGAACCCCGCACGTACCACCGGCCGCTAGGCCTACGTGTGGCTGGCGTCTAGGTACCCCATGCCACACGCTTTCATGGAAATTCGTTAATTTTTGTGGCATAGTCGGTGTACCGTCTGGGGCTTCTCACGATTTATCTGCAAGGCTCAAGCGGGATATGCGGCAATAAGGAAGCGAAACGGATCGGCCGAGAAATTTGAACGCGGAAGTGTTGCGGCGGATCCTTTTCACTTAAACCGCCATCTCCCACCGAAGGCCTTGAATAAGAAAGCAGCGGGAAGCAGGAAGATGGCGGATCTCCTCTTCTGTCTTCCTCCTCGACCTTCCACGACCTTTCCGATTTCATAGCCGTCGAATTTAATCATAAAGACCCAATGGCCTCCATTATATTCCTCACGATCTAAATTTCAAGGTGGAAAGACGGACAGTGAAGGGCTAAAGCTAGATATAGTTGTAGCAAAATATGGTGGCAGATGCGCAGGAGGCTCATTGCAATGGATGAGTCCATTCCCCACGACCTGACTCCGTATGGAGGAGAAAGGTTCCCGAAGTCCGTCCAAGAATACTGCGTAGCTGGCAGTTGAGAATTCAGTCAGTAAACACATCAAACGCCGTTTGGGGAAGAGAATCACGTGACGGAATAATCCATGATGGTGGCCATTTTTTAAGTCATACGATCGTGAAAAATGTTTACCTTTCATGCTTACATGAAAGAACATTTTAATCATCTTACAAAAGAATCTTACAAAAATACGATGTTTACCTTTCAAATGCTTACAAGTACCTTGCCACAAACTAATCCGTTCTCTACCTTTTTAATTAACAACTCAAACCACAAGAGGTACATTTTTAAGAAGCATAAAATTACGGTTATTTTCTAAACAAAACATTTAAAATTTATTGAAATCGCATATGTGATTATATAAAAAATTGATGCATGTATTCATTGGTGTTGAAATATTTTATAAGTTTTAGCAACCTGTTGAAATTGTTTTTATTTATTTATAATTTTAACTATTTTAAATAATTACTTGAACAGTAGCCGGGGGCAGAATCGCACGTGATCATCAGCTCCCAGAAATTACGAGGCACGGTCTCCAGTCGACGCGACGCCCTAATGAGGAACCGGAGAAAGTGTAGCGCTCGAGGTGGAAAACAAAAAATAACAGACGAGTTTGGAGATTTCATCGGAAGCAAAATTTCAAACTGTTCCTGATGTCGTTTCCGCCAGTCCACCCAGATTTCGAGATTCAAAGGGAGCGTAGAAGTCACGCAAAACACAAATCTACATCCACATAATACCCTGCTTGCCGCCATATGGGCGTGCGGCAGCGGGTGTTACGTCACCAGCCGTGTAAAGATGTAAGTTTTCGGGAGATGAAATGGTGACATGTATTATATGAGCGTATTTAGTGGAGCTCGATTTTCATTGTGGTCGCTTATTGTGCGCGGAAAAAACGAGTTTTTGTACCTGTCTATTCGACAGTGTATTTCTCTTATTTAATCGCATCTGTCAGACCTAGAGATGTAGTGAAGAGTCATGATAATATTCTCTGTATAGCTCTGAAACATATCGGTTCTGAATTTCTCAAGCAACCTAAGCCTAGCGTGTAGCCTCCGAGTCTCTAGGGGCTTCCACCTTAATCCCGCTAATAGTTGTGAGACAATTCGTACGCTCGTAGCAGTTTTTAACAAAGCGCGCTGCTTTCCTTTGTATTTTATTATTTTTGTTGGTTAAATCCTAAAGGCCAGGGTCCCAAATGCTTGCGGAGTATTCGAGGTGTGGCCTAACCAGAGCGAAGTAGCATCTCTCTTTGTTTTTTTTATCCGAGGGTCTTCCTTTTATACGCTTAACAAAACCTTGTTTATTTAATGTTGTGCCACATATGCGTTGTATGTGTAGTCCCCATGATATATCAGAAGTTAAGGTATTTCCAAGATATTTTACTGTATCTGAAGATTTTAGATTTACTCCACCCACAGTATAGGTTTGGAATTTGTGTGATGACTTTCGCAGGAAGTGAACTGTGGTGCATTTGCTGATATTTAATTCTAACCCTACTCCTGGCACCACGAATGAACGTTGTTAAGGTCCGGTGACAGAGCTTCAGAGTCCGCATCTTCGCTTATTTCACGGAAGATAACTCTATCGTCTGCAAATCATCGTAATTTACTGCTATCTCTAGAGCAAATGGTCCACGGAACTGCTTCTCAGTGGGCAGAATGCAATTTTTGTCCGCGTACAGCATTGCGTAAAACTTGGTGTAGGTGTTCTCATGATAAGCAATAAACTTAAATCCATTAGCCATACTGCACGTGTCATTGGAACCATCTTAAAGTCAACAAGATTCGAACTATCATTTCTGTCACGGTAGGTCCACTAACAGCAAAACAGTGCAAGAGTAGAGTAACTTGGTTCACTAGGAGATTCAGATAGGAGACTTCAACGAAGGTAATGGCCTCAACAAACCATCTTTTACATTTTCCTGTGCATCAGTTTGGAATGTTTGGATAAAGGTGGCGCTCAATAGGACAAAAATTTCCCAACAAACACTCACGCCACGGAGGCATGGGATAAGTTCACTTCACTGCTCCTCTTTCTTCAATTTCAAGTAAATTACCCGTATCTTGCTATAAAGAAATCCTTCGAAATTAGCGTGTAATATGTAAAGCAGCATGCGCATAACATGTAAAGCAGCGTAACTTCTGCGTCGACTCCTATAGAGTTGCAAGCGAAATTCGTTGAATGAGCTTTGAATTCATACATTGCAAACTTCAGGTTTCACATGCCCACGTTTGATTACCGCCAGGAAGACTTCACGTCGCGGTACCTCGCCATTATACTATGATAAATGAAACGGAAAGAATCAATTAACCATGGGTTGAGACTTGGCGAAAGTTGGCGGGCAGGTAGGCTTAGGAATAACGAGTTCCAAATCCATCTTATGGGATTTTAAGCTCAGTATTATGAATTAAAATATTTATTTATTTATTTATTTCTTATCACTGTCCCGAATACAGCACATAGGCCATTTTACGTCGGGTGAACAACAGAAACAACGGACGAGACACAGACACCCATGTCCTGGACAGATAATATTCTACCCAGGCGGGACTCGAACCCGCGACCCTCGGGTCAGCAGGCGAGGAATTTACCCCGTCGCCACCGGGGCCGACGAGAGCGCAAACATTACCAGAGTCAATATAAACCGTGGATTTCTGTTAAAAACAAACGAGGAAGTAGTCGACTAGCGGTGTGCTGGTCACTGGTTTTAGTCACGTGAGTGATTTCGTTATTTCACTCGCTTCAAAAAATATTTTTTTTTTACATTAGTGATAATAGATTTCCTATAGTTATGCCAGAGAATATCGAATGCATAAAATAATTCCTTAACGCTACCAGAAACTAAGAGTGAAATAGGACAACTGAGTAATCTAGCTATCAAAAAGCAAAGGGTTGAAATTTCAGGCGATTCCAGTCGAAGTGATAGATGGCTTTGGAACAGATTTGTTAGTAATATTCAGCTTTCACTAGGATATCATTCCGTAAGACTTTTCCAGAATATTGTGGAAATTCAGCGTACCACATCCATCATCGTATAGCTGAAATATTGAGCTCCCTGATATACTTCCAAAACTACCTGCGGGATCAGAAATCCCAGGTAACGTGGTACTCTGCATTTTGACCCGGTAAGCCAAAAGTCCTAGTTCGTTTCCTGGTTCAGGGGGAGTTTTTCCTGCGGCAATTTCCACGTACACTTACATGTAGCAGTATCTACTTGCTAGAAAATGGGGTTTGGTCAAGAGACACATGAAAATGAGCAAGAAAAAAATATCGCCTCTCTTATAGTCTCATATGTCCGTATAATAAACACAAAGAGGTATCATTAAGAAGTAAATGCCCCCGAAAAAAATACCGCCAAAATTAGAGAAATAAATGCAGTGGAATACAACAATCCCAAACGGGAGGATGTTGTTTCAGCAGCTCATTTTTCCCGGTCTCGCGAAAGGATGGCGATGTGTATGAAATTTGGCGGTTATTAACTTATTTCTTTGTTTCAAAAAAATGGTGGCGAGATTCTATTTTGCTCTGAGAGAAAGACAATGCGAAAGGCTTCTATTTTTTCCGGGTTTCCTGTTGCGCAAGCGAAATTGAGGCGACCACCGTGTCGATACCACCCCTTTGCCTCCACACAATGTCCAGAGTGATAGACCCCAACGTGCGTCAGTACGTCCAACGAAGTGGAATAACTTAATGACATGGCAACTCCCACGCTTTCAAGGCTGAAACACGAATTTTCCGGGCCCAAGTCATTTAGAGTCGATAAAACTCGGAGCAAAGACTAGAATAAATTGCAGGGCTCAGAGTTAAAGTAGGCCAAGTCCATCGAAGAGAATATGAAGGAAGCTCGTTTAAGGTAATTTGAGCGAGATAACTTTTCGCCTACAATTTCGAAGAATTTGGCCCCATTTCAAAGTAATGTATCTCATCTTTTCATAAATACGAAAATACCTGCCACTCACTTCTCTAGTTTGCAGATGTTTGTCACCAAACACAAGCCATTTTACGAGGGAAATGGTTCTGGTATTAACTTCGGGGAGACTTGACGTCAAAAAAATGAGAAATTTCTAGCACCCACATCTCTTTAGAAAATTAACTGTTTGTACCTTGTACGTTTTCTCAACTACGAGGGTAAGTCAATAAATAAGTCACAAACGTTAGCATATCAGCATCAGTCGCAAAAATTTCATCGGAACGCATGGAACATCCACCGTACAGTCCCGACTAAGCCCCCAGTGATTTTTATCAGTTCGGGCCCCTAAAAAATCATTTAGGTAGCCGACGTTTTGAAAATGACGATGCCGTAGTCCAAGAGGTTACTCGTTGGCTGCTACAGCAACTATAAGACTTCTTTGCTGCCGCCCATCAAGGACTAGTAAAAAAAAAGATGGAATAAGAGTCTGAATGTACAGGGTGAATACGAAGAAAAATTGAATAAATTTCAGGAAGTCACATTGATTATTATTGCCTCTATCCAGATTTTCCAGTTATTTACTGACTCACCCTCGTATTTTCAAAAATAAATTAATTACTCACCGGAGAACATTTAACAGAATCGCAAAAAAAACCTTCCGATGTGAAATCATTTTCCACGTGCAGCTAGAAAAAAATGATTCAAATGAAAGATTTATGCATTCATATGCATTGGTTAGGGAATAATAGTGAAGTACTCAGGAAAAATAATTCGGCTACAATTTTATTCAGTAATTAAATGATCACAACTGTAGGTTTCCCCTTAAGTTATCCCTAGCAGTACGACCGATTTTAAAACCTGTCGGAAACCGGTCGTACTGTGAAATCATGGGGTAAATATAAAGTAATGCTCATTTAATTATGGAAATATTCGAAGAAGTTGGACCTTCTTCAGACGACCACATTATTAACCCTTTAAGTGCGGGATGACGTTATATCACGTCATGGATACCGCGAGTGTTCCAGCTTTCACTAGGGGGTCTGGTGAAAGCTGGAACTCTCACGGTACCCTTGACGTGATATCACGTCATCAGTACCAGCGTAAAGACAACCACGCCGTGATATCACGTCATATAACACTCAAAGGGTTGACTATTCTAAGATTCCAGGCTTTCTCGGCGAATGCTTAAATGTAAAGCTCTCGGGTTTCCAACCGGGTGATGGTAGTTTGCGGTGACGACGTTTTGAAGGCGTTGTCTGCCATCGTCCTCAACGTGAGTGTTTTGGCCACGATAGTGTCACTTACTATACACTCTGTGGATGGGCTCAACTTGCTTCTGATTGGCCTTCTTTTCCCGCTCCTTTTCTTGTGAGTCTGATTGGTTTCCACGCATTGCTTATCTGAACAGGGACCAATCATGAGACTCACAAGAAAAGGAGCGGGAAAAGAAGGCCGATCAGGAGCAAGTTGAGCCCACTCACAGAGTGTATAGTAAGTGACACCCTCTAGGGCAAAACATTCACCCTGAAGACGATGGCAGACTATGCCATCGAAACGTCGTCACCACAAACTACCATCACCCAGTTGGAAAACCGAGAGCTTTACATTCTCAACTATTATTTTCCAATCTCTTATGATACCAATCAGCCTTTGACAGTAACAGTCATTATTATAAAGCCAAACTTCATTAACTGTAGAGTTCCGCTGGCCAAAACGAAATGTCCACGAGCGATTTCCAATGACAGAAGGATATTTTAACAACGAAGTTAAAAGATTTTAACCGAAAGAAAAGACAAACGTGATGGCACACTTCAGTAAACTTCATTAACTGTAGAGTTCCGCTGGCCAAAACGAAATGTCCACGAGCGATTTCCAATGACAGAAGGATATTTTAACAACGAAGTTAAAAGATTTTAACCGAAAGAAAAGACAAACGCGATGGCACACTTCAGTAAACGCTGAACTATTGCAACGACAAATCTCCTCTGATGGAAGTTATAACACGCAGAAAATTCGTCTGAAAACTAAACATATTCACGAGATCGACCGTGAAACGGACCCCAGAGGTGTTGTAGCATTAAGAAAGAGCCAAAACCAGCCAACAAACAATGAATGCAATATGTTTTCAATGCGGAAAATGCTGCCCAAATACCTCCGCTGGAACAACTTGCACCATCAGCCAAGAATTCCGAAGAAAAAGCGTGAGTGAAACGTTAAATATCCGTGTTTATAGAAAGGATGAAAGGAAACTCCTCTGGAGCCAGTGTATTTACATTAAATTTAGCTGCTTATGGAGTTACTTCATCAAGCCAATAGAAATGAAGGTTGCTTTCTTAGAGTTTAACGTGGCATGCCGTAACTGGCAACAAACTACGACTGTTTACAAAAGAGAGCGTGACAGTTGACGGTCATTTTTCCCAAGTCATTAAAAAAACAACGAATGAGCTCTCAGTAACATAGGTAACAAAAATGAATGGCAAAATTCACATGACCAGGCGTCAACTTATAGATATTAGCGTCACATTGTATATTTAATAAATGAAATTTCAATTCCCATAGAAATAATAAATCCACAGGAATAAAAACTTCGGTGGCGGCGGGATTGAGGTCTGCTAATGCGAGAGTCGTGGGTTCGAGTCACGCCGAGATAGGCTGTTCCTTACTCAGAGTACGGGAGTTTTGGTCAAGTTCTGTTGGTGTTTGACCCCTGACAATCCTAATGACAAACCTTTGGCCTATCGGGATCTGAGGGACACGCGTACCACCAAAATAGTCCGGGGCAGCGAAAAATAGAAAAATACTGTAAGGAACTAGTTTCCCAAGTTTTTGTGAACAATGCCTTTCAAAATACATCACGTTATTAACGCGATTCTTTTAACCTTAATAGCTGCGTTTTATAAATTAGCAAGTGGTACAAATTGATACATGGAAAAACAGCGATCTATGACTACATAAGGAGGTACGAAAACAGAATTGTATTTGAAGAGAAAAAAATCAGTATAAGGTCCATGCTAATGACATGCTACTTCATTTTATATCCGCGATGAATAAAATTTGACTATCATAAAAACTGGTAGGCAGCAAAAACTCCTTCTGATTCGGTAGAGATGTTAGTCATTCTGCAAAATAATTGCAAAGTGTGAAATAGAAGTATACCTTGGCAATTCACTAAAGTGATAAATATTAATTAACCGAAGTTTACAATCATGTATGCTAACTTCATCTTAACATTTATGATAAATTCCTTGACTTCGAAAATTCAGGAAAATTTCATGATGCTCCATAGAACTTGTCAGTGTCCATAAAAACACTCCAAAAAGAAGGCTAACACCGGTCTACTCTTCTTCCATTGACTTGGGGTAGCCCGTGGAAATACCTTGTTTTTCACGGAATGACGAAATTCACTGGGTATCATTCCACCGGAGACAACCGTATCCAAATAGCAAACAGATGCAGCCAAGGTTACAAGAAACCAACAATATTCTTCCTTCGCGCCGTGGTAAAATACAGCCCCACTGAAACGGCTCTCTTATACATATTCTCTTTTTGTATCCATATTTCACTGGCCATTCAATCCAATGATTGACTGACTGCAGCCCTCCACCCTTCCCTATCGAATACTAGCTCCCTTCTTTCCTCGTATCTCTTCCTACGTACTTTATATTTGGTCCATGAATTTATTCCTGGATCATTCTCAGAGGACTTTTCCCTCTATTTTGCCTTCAATTATGTTCCTCGTAAACTCATTGTCTCAGGGTGTGTCCAATCCATCTTGTTTTTCTTTTCTGTATGGTGTTCCACATGGTCCTTTCCTCTTTCCTCTTCTACTCTTCTGTAAACCGAATAATTTCTTCTGCTGTCCGTATTATTACTTTCCTCCCGTCGTATATTTTATCCTGTCCGTCATATATTTTATAATGTATAATTTAATACTATAAGATAACAGAAATATTGTTAAACCGAGCAGACTGTACTGCTCAAAACTACGTATTCAAACGGGTGTCCTAAAACCAAAAATTACTCAAAGGTAACTCATTTTCACTCTACATAAATACGGTACATGTAGTTAGCCTTACGGAAGTTATTACGAAGGCATCTCCTCTTCATGAAAACCCGGCTTCACACTTTTAAAACAGCCTAGCAGCAGCGAGCCTAACAAGGAAAAAATATTTATTTAACATATTTTTGATAAATGATTTAGTACTTTCCCGGCGAATATTAATTGTGAAATTCTCTCGGGATTCACACCGAATTAAATTTTTGGCTGCTGCACACGTTTCGATGGATAACACTGCCATGGTATCAGGGTAAGTTATAACCACACACAATTCCTAGAAAGAGAAATGAATTTATTTCCATATAAGCTTGAACGATATTTCAACAAATATTCGCCAATATCCATGGTAAATTTTAATCCAGCAACTTAAGCTTCAAAGTTGCATATAATGCTAAGAATTTTTAAATACCATTGCTGCAATTCCTAAACTTGAATAAAAATCAGCGCGAATTAAAAAATAAAAAGTTATTTTGCAATTCGTTATGTAGTATCCTGTCATTCCCTGATGACGATGGAAGTGTTATCCATCGAAACGTTGGAAAAATTTAACCCGGCGTGAATCCCGAGAAAATTTCACACATAGTTTCGATAGTTTTAAGATATTTTAGTGATAGAGATAGTTTAGCGAGACAGTTTTGTCAGAACTTCATTGTAAATAAAAATGCCCTTCATGGTGCGGTTTACCTGGAACTAGTTTCTAAAGTTTGCGTCCAATTCATGCATACAAATGCAGCCAGGTTCCTTTTCCTTAGCCAACTGCGGATTTCAACATAGGTGTTTGTGTGGGCGTCAGAATACCGCATCGAACAAAATGTACGCAGTAGGGTGTGGTCTCTGATATTTAAAATTTACAACACAAGAAAGGAGCATGGGAGACTTTTTCACCCTTGAGACACACCCCAAGAGAAAAATAAGTCAGTTCCCAGCACATAATTTGAACTAAAGGAAATATTACCGATACATTCGTTCATGACAGGATGGCAGGCGTTACACGGACCCAATGACAAAAATGGTCCCGAAACGCGGCCAGGAGGCTATAAAAATAAGTCCATGGGCGAACTGGAGGCTACTCTCCAAGGTCCATGGTACCACATAAACACAGTTTATCGTGATAATTGGGTCGAAATAAAAAAAACAGTACCTTCCCTTCTCTAGCTAAATTCAACAAACTACAAAATACATAATGTCAGTCAGCTTTCGGAGTAGGTACCTTTGAAGTTATTTCTTCAGCATAAACTCTAAGGAAAATGCAAATTTATAAACATTATATAGAATTCCTTGTTCTTATGTAACCCTCCAAAAGTAATAATTTGAGCATGAATCCAGAGGTTAACTATTTTAAATTACTCTTAAGCACTGTACTCATTACGGCCCGAAAAACTCCTCTCCATAGCGGTAACTTAAAAAAATAATTGTTTTCATTCGTCGAGGATAGTTAAAAGTTCTCAATATAGATATAAAAGCCGCGAAGCAATATCATCTCTCGCTCTAGAGGACTTACTGAACCAAACTGCACCGCAATAAACATCCATCCTATCCAAGTCAACATTTAGCACGAAGAAAGAGAATGTAGGCATTAGGCAGACTAATAAAAGTTTTGCAAACTTATAACCTCGATGAGAAACTTATTGAGGAAAGTATCAACACAGAAATGAGGAAGGACATCAATATGCCGCAAAGCAACATTATAGAATAGATAAAAATGCTGCCCATTTACACTCCTATGTTTAAAATGGATTATTGCTTCAGAACAATCACTGCGCTGCTGATGGAGCGGCTGGACAGCAATTGATCGGAACAATGCAGATGAAGTGAAGCCATTGAAATTGCAGAGCATACCAACAATTTCACTCGAAAAGATGGATACAAACTCAATCAAACATGGTAGAGATATTTCTGCAAAAAACCGAGTAATTGCAGATCAGCAGCACCTTCAGCCACCTTTTGGGAGAGGAGAAAGATGAACTGTACTGTACTGTATTAGCAATGAACTGTACTGTATTAGCAGAGGTTGTAATGCTAGTGAATCACTGATTTCGTAATAATCTAAAATGGTGCCTGGAAATGGGAAAATCCATCCGAGTACCGTTCTTTATCTGTCATCCCTCCCATTTTGTGTCACTCGTTAGTTATAGCGATGTCCTGTGGGTTTAGAGTAATGTCCTCCGTGTCGCACTGAAACACGACCTATCTGAACTTTTCAAATAACCTAATCCTAGCGTTTACCTTCCGCGTCTCCGACGGCTTCCAACCCAGTCCTTAAATCAGCCTTGTGAAAATCATGAAAATAGTAGGCTTTGTATTGAGTGGTACGTGGGAGACATGCAACATGGGCATCTGAATCCCAACCCTAGAACTATAACATGACTTGAGTGCTGTACATGGCAAATAAACCTTAATGGAATTCGTAGATATGCGGGATAGAATGTAGTCAAAACATTTTCTTTGGGAACTTCAACATATTGTTATTTCATCTTGCACGAGCTAGACACAGCGAACACCGTTATTGGGATATTACACAATAGTTAAGGCCCAAGGTTTGTTTCTCGCTCGCAAGCAATTCAAGAGATCCTTTAACCAACGGTTCGCACAAAGGAGATCCCTAAAATTTTTCAATATTACGGGAATTATATGTCTCGGCGACCATGTGCATATAAGTGAATGTGATGACCGAAACATGGAAGAATTGTCATTTATTCAGTCTAAATTGAAAACAATTGCACACAATATTAGAGCACATGGTTGATATAGGAAATAGTAGGAATGAGGTACGTTGAAATCGCCATGAGAAACAAATCTGCCTGGACCGGGAATCGAACCGCGGACCTTTGGCTTTCCGCATGCTCATGCTGCGCATTGGCCCGGAAAGCCAAAGGTAGGTACGTGGTTACATTCCCGGTCCAGGTCGATTTTTTTCTCATGGTAATATCAACGTATTTCACCGCCGTACACGCGGCAGGCCTGAATACTTTGTATAAAGTAGGAATGAGGGTTTGTAGAAAATTCAATAATGCCATTTCAAGCATCCAAAAAAATCAGTCTTGGGAGGGTTAAGGTCATACATAATTTGGCGGAATCAAATGAAAACCATCAGTTTAAGAGGGCATCTTCGCTTTTTTCCCTGACTTCACTCGTTTTCCTTCGTCTGCGCATATTTGACCTTCCTACTCTCCCATTTCCCGACTGAAATTTCCCGCGCTTCCCTGACCATCAAAATCATCCATCTTAAATCGCGGCCTTCAGAATCCCATAAAATTGCAGTCTCTCCTTCATCCATATTAAACGCTGTCTTCGGATTCACCAGAAATACCTCTTCCGATGGCAGGTATATTCTACTCAATCCATCCACCCATCATAAATTGGACGTGATGGACATTTTTTTTCGAATTCAACGCCCAGCTTCCTCGAAGGCTTCGGTCACGGATATTTCGCCTCTTTTTTTTCCTTTTTAAGTCCCACCTTGGGCGAAAAATTCCCGTTTCTGGGTGAAAAATATTTCTCAAAGAACCAAAACTGGGAAAATGCGGACATTTTTTGGAAAGAATCTCTCACCGCGATTCATCCTTGAACTTAATGACGGTAACGGCCAGCAAACGTAGAAAATAACGCGCACAAAATTAAGAAAATATTTCTGAAAAATACCATAGATCAATAACACTAATTATAGGATATACATATTTCACAGTTAACGTATGGCAAAAGATCGCATGAGGAAAAATTCTTACGTACCGATTAAGGATTTTGAATAACAAGTTTAAAAGAAGCAATATAATATCAAGAAAGAATGCAAGAACTGAAAGAAGTGGGCCGAAAAGCAAGAAATTTCCAAAGCGGTTAAAAGTATAAGTAAACATCTCTCTAACAATTCTCCAACGTTAATAAATCTAGTTAAACCTAACAATAACATTTTAATGCCATAAGTAAATGTAAATTGCAGTGATAACGCGCAAAAATCATTTTCCGGGTATCTTTCATTAAGAGAACGCATCATACCCTTCGGTAAGGAAAAGTTCTGTCGAAAACCCACAAGATGGCGTCACTCGCACCCGATCGAGGCGTTTTAGCGTCAGTAGTCTCCTACTCCAGGATAACTCTCGCACAAGGCAACAGTCGTCGGTAAGTTGTAGCCAAGTCTCCGGCGCGTAAGTACAGGCAGCGCTTATATTAGATCTGTGAAAGAAGACTGAACTAATTGCATCACCGTCCGAGCACATCATGGCAGAGAACCATTCAGGTAGCTTGTCGAAATATACCAATTACAGATTCTATCTTACAACCGTGACGGTTGTTACTTAGCATTCCGATAGAGGAGGGATTGATACATCTCCATTAGTTTTAGATATGTGAATAATAATAATAGTTTTTATAAAAATATACCCAACATCTTGCCGTTTTCCCGATGGTTTAATTATGCTCCGGGTTAAAACTTTCATGTTTCAGATACGAACCTCCCTTGGCAATGGTCTATTATTTATACTATAAAAATTTCAAGTTGATTACGTAAGACTTTAACAAAAAATCTGGGGTCGGAAATCATCACAAATCCGCTCTGTCGAGCGGGTGTGATGCGTCGCCTTAAGAACTAACATTTTGTGTGCCTGAAGAATTTTCGAAAAGAAATTAATTTGCTTTCACAACAAAATTTCGAAACACGAATCTAAGAGCGTAGAATTATGGATCTCCAATGATAAAATGTCTCACTTAATTAACCAAAAACCTACCATATAAGAGATTCCCAAATACATAAAGGATGATTGTCATCGGGGAAAAAATAATCATTATAATGTCTAATCAAATACTACTCCATGTCCTATTTATACATTGACAGTAACGTTAAAATTCGACTGAAAGCAATTTTTGCATTCAAATAAAAGAAATACACAGAACTATGAATTCTAGATAAATTTTTACAGTGCAACACATTAAAAGAATGTGTGACTACAATCACAGCTTCCTAAAGATTTCCAACAGTGACATTAGTTCTTCAAAGGAATAGCAATTACGAAGCTCAAAAGATTAGAACAGATGAAAATGGACCATTTCCCGGGAATAGAGCGTGCCTACGAGAACAAAAAAATGCCGATAATAGCTCCGGCGATTCTATTTTTGTGTTATCTTCCAGTAAAGGTGTAATTCGTGGGTAATGTAGTTTCCACATTCACAGCGCAGTAAGAACTTTCGTTTACTTTAATCCTTTACGGATCAATGACTTAATTACAGAAAAAGGATATCTTTTCCCAATCTTTCAACTACGAAAATTTCAGAGACAACATTAAGAAATATTATCTTTATAACATTTTCAAAAATTATTTTTCTCTTTTCCTACTGTGCCGAATATAGCATATTAGGAATAGGGTAAATGAGTCGAGATGGCGAAATAGGTACGTGTCGATTTTTCCATACGTGAAGTTTTAGGGCTAAATACGTAGTTTGTACAAATTCGTCAACCTTATGTAACACAATCGTATATTTCCCCGTTTTCCTCTCCATGCATGTACCATTACAAATAACGCCAGAGGTCAGATTGATCCTGTAATAACCATTATTACATAAGTACCGACTTAAGGCACAGTCTGGTTAAATCGTTATGAAGGTGCAAATAATTTCACGCCCCAATTTCCTATGAACTAAATAAATAAATAACAAAAAACGTTTCCCGACTTCCAGAGGATCCCAATTTGATTTTATGACAATAGTGGAAGGTCATCTGCTAAGTTTTAGCGGTTTCTCACGGGCTGAGCGCACGATTAAAACGATTATCTCCGCACCCCGTTGAAAACCGGTCGCGTGTCGCATAAAAATTATAGCACGGTACGAGGGGAAAGTTTTCGGGCAGAATGTTTGAAGGCCTCCTTGAGCGTCTTATTTTAACCTCACACCTACCGTCTGATGCATTTTCTCCTGAGATCGAAAAATAATTCAAGCAAACCGTAACATTTGCCGCCATAACGGGAAAATGTCCATCTTTCTTTGGCCGCATAGGAATAGAAACGACAGGATCACATAAAAAGTCTTCAACCTTCTCAAAGTTCTACCGCCATTCCAAGGACGAACGAGAAAAAAATAAATTCGGGAAAAAATATCCAAACACATAATTCGGTCTTTCGATGGGGAAAAATTAGCCCCAGGGTCAGACAAAGATACTGAGAAGAGACTGCATAAAACCGCACAGCTGGGTTTTGTAGCTGGACCTACACAGATCATTCAACTACGAAGGTTTCAGAGACAAACAGAGACAAACAAAAAGACATACGAGTGCAAACTTTTGCTGGAGCCAGAGATATATACTGAAATTGTCTTGCCCCAGGAATGAACACAACCTCTCTCAGGATCAATACAGAGTCATTTCAAGTTTGCTTACTTCAACTTTTAGAGTCAAACAATAAATCGCTGCAATAGCTCATTTTATTATTTTATTACCACGTTTTTATTAACTCGCTTTCTCGTCTGTCTAGCTGTTCGGTACAAATTTTACAATCGATTTTAAACTAACTTCCCGATGAGTTAGAGTCGGGAAACTTTAAAATGGCTCAGAACTGGATTACAATGCAATAATATGCAGAAATAATAATTATATAACACCTTTTCCACCACCAGGCAGTTGGAGTCGACCAAGCCTGATATCGTTCTCCTCGACCACCTCTCACGCTCCATGATCGTGATAGAGTTTTCGGCTCCCGCTGAAACGAACACGGATGCAAAAGAGGCGAAGAAACGGGGGAAATATCAAGACCTGCTTTATGAGCTTCGGCAAATGTAACCAGGACACTCTGTTAAACTGGTAGTCCTCATCATACGTGTGCTCATTGGAGTTAACGGCTCGCTGCTGGAGAACATCAAGTGCATTCCGTCCTGCGTGGCACAGGCGGAGTCACTTGCAGCTCGCATGCAGAAGGCAGTATTACTTGGGTCCTTCTGTCTACTCCGTACGCATGACCCAACCGCAGCGTAGCCACACATCCGATGGGCGTCGGACGTGGCTGCGAGTACTACCCAACCCCTCTCGAGTCCTCGGCCATTATGACGGCAATGAAACCCGATGCTTGCCGAGGACTCGGAAGGGAACGTCACTAAAGTAATTTACATAAAAATAATAATAATAAATAATGACGATAATTCACCAAATAATGACTAAAGTTAGCACCAGGGGAAAAAGCGGAGCACAAAATGGAAAAGCCTGCGTCATTTAATGCGATACTATTGACGAATACATTCGTATTATCCGCTGAAGTGAGCAATATTATTAGTAGATAGGTATAACAATTTTCCATTTCAGATATGAACACACAGGACTAAAACGCAGAAAATAATTACTTAAATAAAAAACGTAAACAAACGCGTTTTTAAAAACGGACTAAGAAGTATATAGAAAAAAATTTTCGGAATACAGATTATAAACCCATACAGTTTCCTAACCCCATATGGATTGTCCTGAAAATTCGTGATTGTGAATTTGTATAGCTATGAAAATACTTGTAAGATTAAAAACGAAAAACGGGCGCATGCAATAGATGATAGTAAGGAGGTATAGTTAAATGTAGGGAGTAGCTGTCGTAGAGAAAACTCACACAATAGTTTATATCATTTGCAGTACAATAAAAGTGTTAGTGACTTAGATGAACATTTCATTCATCAGTTATCTATTTCATGCGCCCCAAGTTTTTCGCTTTAAATCTTACAAGTATTTCCATAGCCATTAAAATTCTCAATCACAACTTTTCAGGACAATCCGTATGGGGTTAGGAACCTATATGGGGCTACGAGAAATTATTTTATACTCTTTATTTTATTTCCTTCAAGGATTATTGGAATTGATACACAGAAACTACTGTTTCTGCGCACAAATCAAGAGTTTTTACTATGCCTTGGGAAAGGCTATATAAATTTACAAAAAGTATAGGCATTAAAAAAGATCAAATTGAGTTACAGCGTGTGATTACATATTTGCAGTTACACTTATCGACGAGAGTTTTAGCACGTAATGTTTTTGTACTTACGAGTGGTAAAAATTATAATCTTTGTAAATTATAAGATTAATTTTTAAAGAATCGAACTCAAGCTGAGTAACAGGGGGCGATTTTTTTATTGTTGTAGTGGGGTGTATTTAACTGTTTCAGTTTTATCGTCCAATTTCAACGGTTGTTAAGGAAACAAAATCAATCGTCATCACCTTACCAACGCTCTCAGATTTCAAATCATTTCATCGCCAGGCTCCACAGGCTTGAAATACTTTAGTCAGCGATTTACTCTTGAATTAAGGTTGGTAAAAATCTGAGCCTGAGATAGTGATTGAATGATGAAATTACGCGCAGTAACCAAAAGAAATTTTTTTTCTATCGAAAACATCACTCGCTATGGAACTATACGGAATTTTAAATTCTCTGTGTGGGAATGACACTCATGGTGAAATGCAGGAAATTTACTTACGAGGTTCGGTATACGAAAGACGTGTAATACATCAAGCAAGAAAAACCGAAACACCTTCTCTGAGTAGCTCCTGAGTGAGACCCTCTTTCTATGGCAACAGCGAAAAAACATTCACATGACGACGCTGTCTTCCGAGCGTCGCCTTCTCTTGATTGCAAATCGGAGGGTATTCCCAAACATGATAACAGTACGTTGTGGAATGAAAATAAAACACTCACGAAAACCTGAGGCTTTACCGGCGTGAGATGTTGAGAAGCTCAATTCGGGAAGTCCACCGGGTGAGAGACTTAATAGGTGCCTTAATAGTCGTCCATCGACTCGGCCTGTTAGCGCTTTCTATCCCATTTTGAAAGAGCTAGAGCATACTACTATACATAAGTGATTTCCTCCCTTTTAATGATAAAATCGATCTACACTAAATAATTCAAAATCAAAAACCCATAAACTTGATGTAAAAAAAAAGAGCAGTAACCTAAATGTTGGCCGCACAAGGCATAGAAAATCCGAAAAAATTTCTGTGCCCACCACTCAGCTAAAAAAGACCATTTTGTCAGATGCTTTTATATCGTTCACTTCGGTAGACCCCACTTACAGATTCGTAACACTTAAGGTTAAGAATGGACTTCATGACTTATTTAACGGACAACTTTGTTTGACACTCCTTTAAAAATCGATTGAATATGGCTCGGCTAAGTCACTAGCTTATATACCTGAGCAATACCTGGAGATTCAATTGCGAAATATAGTTAAGTCGAATTAATTTTGCCCAGGCGAATTCCAACACTCTTGAGATTTACACATTTCGAAATTTTAACACAGGGACAATGAGCACATGCATAGAGACCAATTGGTAACAACGCTGCAAAATTATTTTACGAGGTCCACATGTTCTAAGCCATTTCTAATACAAAAAATTGGATTGACTTTGGGAGAGAGAAAAAGGCAGCTACATAAAGATAACAAATTATTAGCAATAATGTCCAACGAGAGCATTGTGTCTCAATTCTATACTTTTTAGCCTAATGCAGAAACTATAGGCTTCAACAAACGTTGAGCGATGGATGCTTAGGTGCTCGAATAGATACTCTGGTATGAACCGGTGATATAGTGTTACTGTATTCCCCCAATAATTCCTTGAATAATCACGTGAAAAAGACATAAACATGAAAATATTACATTAGCTAAAAAAACGTTGGGTCAACAGAGTTAGGGAATTGTATGACTGAAAGAAAATTTAATATCAAGTCAACTTATGCCTGGTTATCAGGCACCAAAAAATGACGTCGCTTTTCCATTAACCTGGTGCTACTCGAGAGTTGAGGCTGGGTGCATTGCATCAGACTGCCTGTTAAATGCCGGAATAGATAACGTTGAAAGAACGTACACACTTCGATATTCATTCAACAAGATAATTATGAACAGGGATTTTACAACCGGGCCTAACACGTCCTTTAAACCGACCGCAACGGTAAAGGAGACATGGCCGAATATAAGAATGGCTAGTAAATACGGAAACACATTTTTAATGCCATTTCGGAGTAAATTGTCGTATGAAATTTTAATTCGACAGTTATTGCCCCTAGAAGATGACAACTCTTCTCCCAGTTTAAAATTTGCAACACACATTTGAAGAAATTGAACGTCGCACAGTCGTCCAAAGTCCCCAAAACCTGGCCAAGGTAAGAAAAATAAAGTATCTACATAGAGGATTTTGATTGCTGGATCGGTGAGAGGAAAGGTTACAAAGTTGAAAGTCACAGCAGTTGGGTAAACATTTGCCCACTTGCGCACACTATTCACATGGACAACGAACGCCCTACGGCTAACAAGTGCATCGAGCGTGCGTCCATAAGAGCAAACTTATTTTTGAAGTGCTGCCAATTCGTTCTTGGTGAAGAGAATAAATTTCTGGAAGATGGAGTCTCCAGTAGAAAGTTAGTAATACAAGTTGATATTATTTAATTTTTCAATTTTTAAATATATTTTTTAAACAAGGCCGTTTAAAATAATAGTGTTTTTGAGCGAAAATCTGCGCTTCAACTAACCAAAAGTTAATGAATTCCGTATAATTCTGATATAAACGATACCTCACATTGTTAAGAATTTAATAAACTTAACAGTAGCTTGAAGAATAGCATCTACAATCCTCTAATTCGATAGCTATTAATAAAATAAAGTTCGATTTTTGTCCCGAAAAACGAGCTTGGCTTGGAGCATGCTACACTCGACTGTATGAATGATTTTGTGAACTTCCCATAACATTCATTTGTTATATATTATTGAACACATGCACCCTTTCTTATTGCAGCTCAATTAATATTGCAGATAATAATTATAAGAATTGCGAATAATTTGCCCAAAATATTTTGGCGTACTCCGACTAGAATGGTTTTATATAACCTCAAAAGCAAATGCACAACTAATTGCATCATTTTTTCAATCATGCATTTTTTCAGTTAAGAAAAATTTTGCGAAAAGTTTGCAAAAATATATTTTTTGCAATTCTGTCTGCGGATTTGGCTTTAGCACATTCAAATACATAAGTATGCAAACTTTTAACAAAATTGGAATACTATTTCTCATGGTGACCAACTTTCGGGGCATATTGACTACTGTGCGTCGCCCAAGTAAAGAAAAATTAAGTTTTTTCTCGAATTTATGCCTGATTGACATTAACTGCAAGAAGAATTGGGAGTTTCGTTAACTTGATGCTAAATGAGAGTTCGGGTTTTTTTACATTACATGAGACAACTGGTTAGTTCACGCGTCCAATATCGATGGGATACAGTAACAATTTCCGTTTTTTTACCCAGATTTTACCCAAATTTACCCAATTTTTACACCCGGAAAATATTTAACCAGATATCAAGTAAATCGTGCCTCGTTTGCCGTTTCTCCCATAAGTCATGACATAGCATACCGCGATTTTTAAGCTCCAAATCCAAACATACAGTCGGAATATACTCCTAAATGGCAATTAAATCGGACACTATTAACGGCAGAGAAAAAGATATTGGAAGCAATAGATAATTAGGCGTAGCCAGGGGTTCAGCTGCCCCGCTTGGCTACATCCTGGCCGGGTAATATGGGCGTAGTCAGGAGAGGCAGCTACCCCCATGGGTACGCCCACTTCCTCATTGATGTATAAAGCAAAATAGATGAAATTAGTACGCAGGGAAAGTTGACTCGATTATCATTGGTTTTGGAATCCCTTAAATATGGCAACACATCGATCAATCTGTATATTGAATTAAAATTACAAATATGTAGTACGTATCTTTCGTGCATGTCTTGCCCTGTCCCTTCCACCAACAGAAACCCTGGCAACGCCAATGTGTGTTACCAAAGGTGTGGTGTTACCCAAGAATGATGAAGATCACACAGACGGAAAGAATCCTTAACAAATAAGTCTTACGGAGTGTCAGAGAGAAAAGAAATATAACGAAGCCTCGGTGAAGAGAAATATAAATTTAAAGGACACATTCTTCGACACAATAGCCATCCGAAAACAATCATGGAAGGAGAAATAAATGGGAGGATTTAAGGAGAAAGACTAAGAATGAATTATATCAGGCAAATTAAGAAGAGTATGAACTCGAAGGCTTCTGCGGAGTAGTTCAGATGGCAGTGAAGGCTTTTCAGGCTCTTCCGCGTATTTACATTGTCGTAGACGATAGTTTCGACAGCATTGCAGCTGCATGCGACTGTGACTTCTGACCTGAAGAAGACGGCTGCAATGCGGTCAAAACTGAGGTCTACGGCAATGAAAATACGCGGAATAGATCCCGAAAAGACTTCACTCCCATATTTAAAAGAAGTAACAGTAGTAGTAGTGTTAAAATTTTTTGGTACGTCGACGGCGGTGGTCATTTGCACTATGCTCTAACTATTATATTTACTGTAAGTTTTGTGAAGATAAGAATCAGTGGACCGTAGTACGGAAAAACTAATTATTCCATAATTTAACTATTTAATATTTTTAGATATACTAGTGGATTAAATAAAATTAAAAAACCAATTTCCTTAAAATAAATTAAGATTCTGTTTAGGCTGTCGGTGTCATCTCTTAAAAGTTTGACTAAGCTTCCCGTAATACCTACTTTATTGCGTGTAGCCCGGTATCTCATACAGGTCGTCAGCAGGTGGTTGACACTTAAAGGAGCATAACAGTGGATAAAGGTTTCTCGGGTTTTCCAACGGGTGCGCAGGTCCATGGGGCCCCATGGACCTGCTCACCCGGTGGAAAACCCGAGAAACCTTTATCCATCACATACGCTGGGAAAACCTGAGATCCTTCATCGAGCATCACAGTCATCGCACCGTGGTGAGGTTTGGTCAATTGTGATTTGGTCAATCAATTTGGTCAATAAAAACGAATGTGCAAATGCACAGTGTCCAATCCTCAACCGAGTTATAGCGACCTCTTCTCTACGTTTGTACCTGCAAGAAGGCCATGCAGATATCTCCGGTTTTATGTTTCGCAGTTTATTATTCTGCAGGTTCCGCCATGTTTATCTCCATTCTCTCAAGGCTAAGGATCGTAGCTTGGTTTTCAGGTCGTCAGAAATTACCAGATCAGAGTTGGGTTCATGATCTTCCAATGCTTCTTTAGCCGCGGCGTCGGCTTTCTCGTTACTCGTAATACCCATGTGTCCAGGTATCCATAAAAATATGATACGAACTTCTCTTTCGAAGAGGCTCAGGAGGGCTAGAAGACGTAACTACGAAGGAAAGAAGCGGTTGACTGGTAGGAGAGTGAAGTGGACAGCTGCAAAAAAATCCATCTTCGGATTGATGACAAAATGATGAGGAGCATTCCGCACACTCCTCTCACTACCAGCTTTCGCGAAAGTCGCTCGCAACCTTGAGACAAGCTCTTCTGACAGCTTCGGCACCAAGGGCCACTCGGCTGCGACGCATCACACAAGTGTCCTTTCCTCACCATGATAACGAGATGAGATCACCTGGGACGAATGGTACGGCCAGGAGTGGTGGAAGGGGAGGGGAGAATGCAGAGGTGAGGGAGGGTGGGTGGGATTCCGAGAGAGAAAGAGGTTGGTCCCTGGAGCAGCGGAGCGTGCGATGAACCCGACGGGATCTTTCCCAATCTTTCTCGCTTCTGTGCATACACCGAGACGTAGCCCATTCCTCTCCGGGAAAGGCTAAGCGGAGGAAAGCGGAGGAAAGCGGAGGGATGATACGTGACTGCGATCACGGGGTCCGTCCGGCTCCAAGGTCGGCAGGGTGCATCGCATCCGAGAGGAGCAGGGCGACGAACCAGGAAGAGCAATTTGGGAGATGGGCAGGAATAGACATACACACACACAGAACCGGGAGCGGGGAACAAACAGACCAAGTTGCAAGAATAGTTTTTCGTTACATGGACCCGAGTTTCGTTACATGGACCTGAGGAAGCCAGCAGGACAGCCGGCGAAATATTGTCCCCAACATGAACCAACGCGGCAGAAAACCCGAAAAAAGGAATCAGCCTCCATCTAATCCCTGCGGAAGCCTTCATCAGAACTTGCAAGAATCTTTAGCCATGGAATAAATAGTTTAAAACTCCATAAAGTAATGGACCTCATAAAAATATTCGGGTGCAGGAGTATGTTTACCAGTTTCATAACTTATCAGCCATATGTGATTTGCTTTGAATTTTTGTTACACTCCTAAAACGCTGGATAATATTGTTAAAGCTTTATCCTGTACATTATTGCTAAAGCACGTAAAAACTGGTGGGTAAGAATAAACAAACTAGTCAGTCGTCGCGAAAAATCTCCTTTCTGAAGTAATAAAGTCTCCAAGTATTTCATTGCGCATTCTCATTCTTGGTTACAAATGGAATTCATAACCCCTATCCATAAGTTATAAGACCAATTAGGAAATCAATAAATTAATCTAATGCTACTGCAAAACTTACTGAATGGTTGCCATGGCTTTTGGGTCCCACAACTTTATTAAATACAAATGTGCCATCCCTGCAACCGGCCATTAGTGGTTAAAAAATATTCAGAGAAACTGGATCATGGCAGAAAAATGATGAAAACACTGCACAGCGGACATGATTAAAATGTCATTTTTTCCCCACAGGCGACGGTGAGATTACGATTCCTCCTCCTGCATTGGCGTCATCGTTATCCAAAACGCAAGCCGCTCAAAAAGGGCAACACTCACTGCTACAGTCATATGATCGAACCCCAAAAATACAATTAGCTAGTTAAATCACCGGACAAAACTTGAAGAACAACAATCATGTTTTCGTTCTCAGAGCGCAAAGGAATTTGAAGTTAACGCGAGTGCCCGCATTATAGAGAACCATGATCGCGCCCATAAAAAGCCGAGACTTAACTTTTAGGTTTCCCGATAGGTAGGGCAGTAAATGATTTCACTAGCTCTCTAGTTCCTGCACTTAAATTTGTCACGAAGACAAATCAGTACGTAAAGCATTTTTCCAGTACAACTCATATCTTTGAGCGTTAACCATTAATTATGCTACGAAAAACAAACTTTTTGAACACTATCAGCTCACTTGGATACTTAGTGGGAGGAAAAAACTCCATCTTTCTGGTAGTAAATGAAAAATGATTACTCTGAAAACGAACTGACAGTTGGAAAGAGCATAAAAATTCAGCAAATGAAAAATACCACAAAACTATGGAAAATAATTAATAAACGATAAAAAATAGCATTATTTTCTGCCACGTAAGTTTACCCACATTAGTTAGTCAATCCTAATATTGACTAACCCCATTCAACCCGCCCCTTTGATGTCCCGATCATGTCACTAAAGCTCCTTTTTTCATAGCCCGATTTAGTTGGACTATATATTTGTCCCTCGGCCTTCCTCACAGGGTCATGAAGCTCAAGTTAGTGGAATGAAATTATCAATATACAATGAAGTTAACGATCGAAATTAGACATACGACACGAACTCAATAGCATTCGGCTCCAGTCAACCATTATTTATGTCACATCCCATAAAATGCTTCAGGGGCACCACAACCAAAATTGAAATTAGACAATTCAATACGGCTGTTAGGAAAATTCTGATTCATACTTACTGATAAATGGACAACAAGGATTTTCATGAATAACGTGGGGCTTACCTGCAAAGAGAAATGAAAATGATTAATTCACGCTTAAGTTCCTTCACCAATTTCAATAGTCTATAAGTATTTAATACATAATGTATAAGAGAGTAAAACTAGGGTTCATATTTCATAATTTAAAAAAATAAACAAATATTTTACTGATATCTGAGTGACCACTTTTCGAACGCGGTTGTATGAGTGTGTGCCATCGATTCTTGAGGGGGTAAGGTATTAGCTTTAGAAAAACTATGTTACTAATCTGTTTCATCATAAAAACATGCAAAAACATGACTTTTTGAAGCAATTAATTGAGCAAAAGAGACTAATTCATGGTATTCTATACAGTATTTTATCAAAAAGGGAAAACTCTTCAAAACACCAGCAATGTTTAATTAAATTACCGTGACTGCCCAAGTATATCGCAATGCTTTTCCTCCAATGTCAGTTTCATCGCAGTATACGTCACATTCGCAATCTAATCAATTTCACTCCTGTGCTTGAAACTTGCAAAACACATAAATGCGTATTTCTCGCCATTGCACTCAACTCAGCAGTTATGTTTAGCATCTCCGCTACGCCATTTAATAGCACTGCATGTTCATGTTTCGAAGGCATTTTGTAAATGCTAAACTGGAAAAGCGTGAGCTTACGACTGCACGAATCAAAACAAACTAAAGTTAATCGTATCACGTATTTTATGTACATACAGATTAACATACGGCGGTTTCATTCTGCTTGGGCCCCACTTGGGAATAATGGCTCGGAATAACGGCAGAGGGTGTGTCTCTTCTGTATTCCACACAAAGAAAAGTTTTTATCGCCGCCGGTATACGGCATAAGACATTAATAAAGCATACGCCGACCTAATGAACGCCCTGTATGTCAAAACTCAAGGTCGCCTTCGCGCATCTCCGCTTACCGTGTACGCGATTACGCTTCTCGACGATACGAATAAGTTGTTTCGCAACGGCGCCGAATAGTACAGGCGGAGAGGATAGTACCACATGACACAATCTGGGCACCGCTTCCACACATTCTCTCCCGATACTCCTCCAAGGCCGAAGCATGCCGGGAATCAAAATCTCAACGCCCTCACACGGAGACGCTAGCTGAACAAATGACAAGGAGGCATTTCTTACCAGCGGAAAGCTTCCCTTAATTCACTGTGGAAATGAAGACCAATGAGATCAAGTCCTTAGACCCCTGTATACACGGTACCACAGCTGGCGAGGGAAGAACCGCATCTTTCTCCGTGTGTTCAACAAAATAGCAAATCATCAGCTGGCAAGTGACAGAATCGCTTGCGCTTGCCACTCTGGATTTTTTTCCATTTAATATCAGCTGACTGGGAGTTATTGGACGGTCCATATTCCTACGTCCTAATTTCTGGCATATCGTTCTGATTTCCTTCCCACACGTGATTCGCAATTAGATCCCTCTAAAAATCCTCATATCGTCTTCCTCTTCACTTTTCGTCCAGCATTACTATTCTCTTCCTTCCTCTTCCACGCTTCCCCAGTGTTCTATCCTCAATTAACCTCTTCAACATTTTCTCTCCTTTCATCACATCCACCATCCACGAATTCTGCCTCCTCCGAACCTCCGCTACTAACTTCCTCTCCTCTCGTAGCGAAGAGGAGCTTGGTTTGTGAAACGATGCTACGATAAGTTTGCTAGTGTGTCTGGATTGTTTGAAGAATTGGGATAGGAATCGCTATCACAGCGTAGATAAAATTATAGACTTAACATCCAAACTAAATTTCAGGAAAATCATTTCTCTGACGAGGTAAAAATCATACTATTAACCCTCTCGTAGTATGGCAGATTAGATCGCGCCAATAAAATTAGAGAGATAAATTGCAGAACCGATAGGTATAAAATGCCATTTTTTTCGCGTACCATTCGGGACCATAACAACTGTAATCGTCGTCATGAATAGTTCGAATTGTGACAATAGGCAGACAGTAAATCTTTCTCATTATATTCTCTACTTTCTTATTTATGCATGATATTTTGAATCATCAGTAGTAGTCTTTGTATACCTTGCATGTTGGAAAGATTAACGATAGAATGTTTCTTGGTTAGTAGATTTTTAATTGGCGCGTTGCATTTGTGGCACGCTGGTTTCAACGTAATCTCGGTGTTCTACAGTATCATTCATGCATGCCTGGCGTGGAAGCACCCCCTGCCACACACCCTTTGGGTGGCTTGCAGGGTATGACGTAGATGCAGATGTACTTCTCACCACCCAGCTCACCTTCCCCATCATTCTCCACACTCACATCTCAAATTCCTCAAGTCTACGCACATTTCCCTTCGCATGGACTAAGTTTCCGACCCATACAGCGCCACACTCCGTATTGCAGGTTAGGAATGAAAAATTTTAAATTTTGTCTAAGCAAGTGGCCAGAGAAGATGTAAGCATTTCCGACTTCTTTTGGTTGAGAGTAGTTAAAAAAAATTAAGTAGAGGAAACTAACGATGTAGAAGTTCTGATTACACAACTAATTAGCGAGTATATTTCTTCAATTTCCATGATTTATTACTTATTCTTCTGAGACATTCTGCTCAGAAACGGGAAAAACGGCGTTTCCCTTTCAATCTATGATTATAAGGATGGTGATATATTAACTCCAGTCAAAATAATAATGTACAGATTTCCTCTTATCCATAATTTCGCTGAAACAATATGAACATCTTCCACTTCTCACGTACTCACCTGCGATAATTTGACTGGAACGGTAATCGTGCATTATTGAGTGTACAATTTCACAATTTTAAAAGTCTAAAAAATTCTTCGACCACATTACACAAGAGTACATTTGTTTACTCGGTGGAAATCTCTAAGCATGTAGAAATATAAATGATGCAAGAGTTGTATTTACACATATTTGTCGTTATTAAATCAATGATGAGACAATTGTGTGACATTCACAGTAGAAAAATCATTCGCCTGGACTGGAAATCGAATACAAATCGCTCGATTTCGCGCCGAGTCCTCTAACCAATGCACTAATATAGGGATCTGGGTTCCATTCCCATTCCAGGCGAATGATTTTTCCACTGTGAATTCTACAAAACTGTGTGAACACTAGCGGGTGACTCCGTTGAAGTTATTGCGCGGCTAGTTCCGTGGTTCTTAGAAAAAAGCAGTGGTAAGACTTAGAATAACGGCGTGAAATTCATAATTTAAGCGAAAATGATATGTAAATACGCTTTTTATACTCGTCATTATATGCTAATATTTGTAAACTACCTTTATAATAAAGTGAAATGTATTATATCGCGTTCAGAAGAAAATCTTGTCGAATGCAATCGAAGTATCACGAAATTTTTCCGAGCGACACTGAAAATATTACCAAAATGCCTCTCTACTTCTCTAGATGTGACAGATGCGATAAAACAAGAGAGATATGTTGCCGAACAGACAGGTAAAAAACTCGTTATATCCGCACACTATAAGGGACTACAATAAAAATTGAGCTTCACTAAATAAACTCCCATAATACACGTCACCATTTCACCTCCCAAACCCTAACAACTTTGCACGGCTGGTGACCTAACACCCCCTTCCGCACGCCCATGTGACGGCCCGCAGGATATTATATAGGTATAGATGTAGAAATGTATGCCACGCTTAGTCTACGTGTTACAATAGCACTAATTTTCCAAGAAATCAAATCGGTGATATGCAGTATGGTTTATCGCTTTGGTTTAGACATATTATCTGTCAAGAAGAAGTACACGAATGTAGTGTCTCGCTAACCTATGGATAAACAGCGCTCCAGCCACCTAAAATAGTCTCCACGTCTGGGCCACTGCCCGTGGCTTTGTGGGTACACCGCGGTGAAATGTCGCTCGTCATTGGACGCCATAATTCGATCCACCTCGGCCGGGTTCAGGATTACATGCCGTTATATGCCACATTAAATGATCAATAAATGTTTAGTGACTGAGAATGGGAGCTGTACCCAGGAAGTAAGACAGAGGATAGCTATGGGTAAAAAAGCATTAGAGAAGGTGAAAGAACTTGACAGCATTTAGCATTCTAATAGAACTGAGAAATAGATATGCTAAATGTTTTGTATGGAATGTGGTGACTTACGGCAGCGAAACATGGACAGTCAAAAAGAAAGATGAAAAGTACTTATTAAGTTTCGAAATGTGGTTGTGGAGAAAATTCTTAAGGTGAAGTGGACAGCTAGAATAAGAAATGAGGAAGTACTAATGGCAATTTGAGAAGAAAGAAAACTGCTGAGGGAAAAGAGGAAGATAGATTGGATTGGACATAAATTACGCCAAAATTGTATTTTAGAAGAATCATTGAAGGAAAAATAGAGGGAAAGCGAAGAAGAGGAAGAAGAAGAACGGGAATGCTCGATGACATAAAAAATGGCCGAAGTTACAGGCAAATGAAAGAAGATGCTCAGGACCGACTGCGATGGAGGGCATCCAGTTGAAATCGGTCAGAAGACAGATTCCACTAAGAATAAATGTTCTCGTGGGTCTTGCAGAGCTTACGGGGAAATGGCTTAGGACTCTGAAAAACCTTAGAAGAAACCCTAGAAAAGAAGATGATAGGACAACTTAATCGGCCATATTATGAGACATGATGGCCTGGTGAAGACAACCGTAGAGGGACAGGTCAACGGGAAGAATGACAGAGGAAGGCCTCGTTTGAGATGCATAGAACGAGTGATGGAAGATATGGAAGAGAAGACATACGTAAATATGAAGAGATTAGCTGATAGGAGAATTGATCGAAGGGCTGCGTCAAACCAATCTCAGGATTGTGGATTGACTGAATGACGATAAAAATAGGCAATTTTAAGCGTCACAGCACTCAGTAATATAAAAACCGATTAACGCTTGTTTCATGTAATTATCTATTGATCAACTCATTTCGTCATTTTTCGAGAATATAAGTTTCATAGACCTTCAATGGTATCAGGCTCAACTATGTGGAAGTTGATATTCACAAATGAAAAAACGACTTCGTTTTCTTCCACTGATTTATCAGTGAAATCAGTGGAAGAAAACGAAGTCGTTTTTTCATTTGTGTTCATAGACCTTAACTATGGTAACAGAAGTGGATGTCACTTTCATTTCTCGGCTGGCTCCCGTGCAGGCAGTCTTTCCGCCATGGTACCGAAATCCACCTATATTGCCTCCCCCTCCACCACTTTCATGCCCCTTGTAAAATGCCCCGAGAAAAAATCTGCATACACAGGGATTCGAACTACAGACTTATGGCTTGCCGGGCCAACGCAGACAAACGCGCTACCCCGATTTCCTAATTCCCGCGGCAATTTTTTGAGATTGCCAAAGGAATTAATGTTTATTTTTCCTCGAGGCAATTGCGACGTATTTCATCGCCGTATGCTTCGAAGATATGCATTTCCTCAGACCTTCATAACTCCTTAGCGAATCCAATTCCCATTCTGGCATATGGCCATTAGAATTTTCGTCAAGTAAACACTTCCCAAAAAGGAAAAGCCACTGGGAATCTAAACATTGTATCAGGAGAAATCTACTAAACTTTCTGATGTGATGTAATATTGAGCATTTTTTTTGTTTTTGAAGGACATGTGGTCGCAAATCTTTATTTACGGAGCAATGGCAGCGCAAAAAAGAAGCAAGTTGCCACAACGCGAATGAGCGACGGAAGATAAATAGAAATTAAAATTAACAAAGGAGTTAAACAAGAATACAACGCCTCACCGGCACTATTCACAAATTCTTGGAGGAGGCAATAAAAGAAGCACAAGAAAATGGACAGAACAGAATTAACGGAGAAGAAACAAGCATGCTCCGATGTGGAAAAAGTTACTGAAAACATTAGTGTGGAGTAGTGCACTAAATGCCTCAAAGACTGGAACCAGAGCTGAAACCGATGCCAATTGTCCGTCGAAGCTAAGTTCTGGAGACGGATGCTCGAGGTAAAATATAAGGATAAAAGATAGTAGGCTTTCCCGGCGAATACTATAGATAAATATTTCTCGGGTTTGGCACCGGGTAAGGCTGTTTAAGGCCAACGTTTCGATGAGAAACTCACTCATCGTCATCAGGCTGACTGGCATCAGGCTCAGGCATCAGCTGAGCATAGCCTCGATATGGCGCACTCCATCAATTTTAACGGCGCCAAAATCCTATGCCGATCTTATGGATACTGGGATCGATTAGTAAAAGAGGCAATAGAAATACGTCTCGAGGAGAAAAAGCTTAACCGAGACTCTGGGCAGAGCATCAGCCAAATATGGAGTCCGTTGATTGATAAAATACAACGGTCGCGGATAAAACTCAAATTCCACCGCCCTGAGCCAAATTTGAATCGGCTGGTCAACAATGAGCCTCAACCGTCCATTGGCTATCTTAGTATAAAAACCCGGCGTGAACCAAACTCGGCAGTCAGTCTTAGCCCTGATGACGATGAGTGAGTTTCTCATCGAAACGTTGGCTTAAACAGCCTTACCCGGTGCCAAACCCGAGAAATATTTATCTAAAATATAAGGATAGTTCCGGAAACGAGGAAATGTACAGCAGAATAAAAGAGGTGAAAAGCATCTGGAACATTATCAGAAGGGCTAGGTCCGGTTGGACTGGCCCAACTGAGACGCCATGAATAACATTAATAGAATAAAAAAACTCGCCATGTAGACCGAGGGATAACTACGTGGGCCAACTTAAACGGGAAATGTAAAAGAAAAACAAGAAGGGTATAAAGGAGTAATTAGGTAACAAGATAGAATGGAAGGCTGCAGCCAACCAGTCACAGGACTGAATGACTAATGACTATGCACGTGAATTGACAATCTCACACTCCATTCCTTTGAATCCTACGATGTGCGCCATGATCACGCGCCCAGTGGGGCTGAATCATCAACGCGACGCGGGGTGGGGAGATAGCACGGGAAATTCAACGAGGAGAAAGAGAGAATGGTGTCAGAGCTTGGACCGGGAATATCCATACAAGAAACACCTTCGTAGGATAGATATCAATAACCACTGATAGAAATATGCTAAGCTTTTATTTTTATTGAAAATGATATGCGTTTCAGGAGTTTTAAGCATGTACGGAACAAAAAAAGATAGACCAAAGACTAGATCGATATCTCGCGAATACCTGTAAAAGAACAAACCTCTATCCTTTTACAGTTAATAAAATACTGCACCATTATGTCCCGAAATGTTTAATCATTATATGCACCAAATTATTACCTACTTATTTTAATTAACTATATTGCAAAATGTACACAATCAATATATTAATTACTATGCTATCGTGAACACAAGCTTGTGTTAAGTACCCATAAACCTATAGTTTGAAGTTGTACTTTTTTTGCTACGGGTCACTTCATAAGCAATTATTGGTAACCCTTCCTAGGCTACTTCCAGGGTGCTTCATTCTACATTTGACAAATATGTGATTCATTCTGCGAGTAAAATAAAATATCACATTATGATAAAAATCAAGAGGCTTTTGTAAACATTGTGTCATCAACACAGTTCTTAAGCCTTATGAGTACTTAATCACGACTACCTGCCCAAGTTCATCACTATAATTTGCTCGCAACAAGGATATTGAATACTTGGTAGGTGATTTTCATTAATATTTTACCATTAGTACCGATCCGATTGACATATAATGGTGTAAAGAACATTTTAAAACAGGTACCAATCGTGAAATCGATAGGGAAACTACTACGAATTCTTTATCTAAATGAAGCACCACTAACGCATCAACTGAATTTTTTTTTGCAATGACTCATTAAGTCTTTGAGCTAATGAAAGTAAACACCGTGGATTCTTACCGTTTCTGACGTCATTAGTCACATCTACCGGCTCGCTCCGGCCGGATGGGCAAATACTTCGAACAGATACAGCACGCCATCCCCCTTAATGTGTATAAGCTCGAAGTAGGGTGAGACGTACATCACCCTCCCCATTCTCTTTCCACCCACCCCCGCCACTCCCCCCCGTTCTACCACTCTTCCCAATCCCCATTCCTCTCCACCCCCCTCTCCTGCCCACCCTCACTCCGGACGAACGTGACCAGGAATCACGCGAGCTCTCGCACAAGGTCAAGCACACGTCCGCGCTCGTCCTCCCGAGGAGCGAAAGAAATGTTAAATGCGGGCGCGCGCGAGATAGAGGCCCACGGCGCAGAGCGGAGCGGATGCCGAGGGTGGCACGCGGATGACAACTGTATAGTCCAAATGAACAAAACAGTTTCATTGGAAGTTTCGCCACTGAAACAGTTTTAAAATGAAGCATTTCCGTGAAACACAGCATAGATTAAATTATAGGCTTAAACTCTTAACTGAATTTCAGCAAAAAACATTCCCCTGACGACGTAAAAAAACAAACTATTAACCCCCTCATACTACGGTTGATTAGATCACGCCAATAAAATTAGAGAGATAGATTGTAGAACCGATAGGTATAAAATGTCATTTTTCCGCGTACCATTCGGGACCATAACAGCTATGATCATCGTCATGAATAGTGCGAATGACATCTATATCTATATAGCTATCAAGAGAATACTCGGAAAATGTGATGAGAAAGTGAAAGAACGTTGTTATTTTTCAATCGTTAGGCCTCATCTGGAATATGCTGCCAGTATATGAGATCCATATGAAGCGGGGTTGATATCGGCATTTGATCACCTGCAGCGAAGAGGACCTAGGTTTGTAAAACGATGCTACGATAAGTTTGCTAGTGTGTCTGGATAGTTAGAGTAATTTGGGAATCGGAATCGCTATCATTGCATAGATTAAATTATAGGCTTAAACTCTTAACTGAATTTCAGGAAAACAATTCCTCTGACGACGTAAAAACATACTACTAACCCCCTCGTACTACGGCATATTAGATCGCGCCAATAAAATTACAGAGATAGATTGTAGAACCGATAGGTATAAAATGTCATTTTTCCGCGTACCATTCGGGACCATAACAGCTATGATCATCGTCATGAATAGTGCGAATTGTGAGATTAGCTAGATTGTAGATCTTTCCCTTTATATTATCTACGTTCTTATTTATGTATGATGTAAATATTGTTGTTCTTATTAATGCATGATATTTTTAATCTGCGGTAGTAGTCTTTGTATCCCTTACATGTCGGAACGATTGACGATGAAATGTTTCTTGGTTAGTATATTGTTAATTGGCGTGTTGCATGTGTGGTACGCTGGTTTCAATGTAGTTTCGGTCTTCTGCCGTATAATTCATGCATGCCTGGTGTGGAAGCACCCTCTGCCACACACTCTTTGGGTGGCTTGAAGGGTATGACGTAGATGCAGATGAAACACACAGTTGCGGGAAACAGGTAGAGGAACACCAAACAACTGCCGATCGATCGGCGTTGTTAGAAGAATGCTTGAAATTCTGCATCAAATTTCATAAGAAACTAGCTGTGCCCGGCATGCGTTGACATGCCTCTTTTTCTTTCTAAGTAGGCAGGCATAAACAAATCAGAAACATTTACATGCACAAATTAACTGAAAGACAACTTGAGACCTAGTCCAATGAATTCCTCATACCTACACAGGAATTCGTAATGCACAAATGATGGCATGAGTTTCCATTCCATGCCTATGATGCGATTTACAAGTAAATAAAATATTCTATTAAGTAGTGTAAAAATTTAATATTCTCGAGCATAATAATCAAATTTTAGGAAAAAGCGAAGCTTAAACTAAAATCGAATGAAAGAATTAAAGAAAAATTGAACAAAGAGACCACTGCACCAAACATTATTCCTTGTACAAATAAATCACGTACCTTTTTAGACAAAAATTATCTATCACTGATATGATTCTGATGCACATTATGTTGTCTCTCGAATACGATTTTGATTCACGTGATTGAGCAACTCGTTAACGTTGCTTGCTTGTCGTTCCTCGCTTGTTAGAGAAGCTCGCGTGCCTACACTCATTTGTAGAAACGACATGCGCTCCACCTATTGTACAATGGATTTAATTATTCAGAAACCTTCATGGGCGCGGGCACAACAACTCACCAAAGTTTTATAGCAATCTGATGAATGGTATAGGAACGCATAGAAGACGAAAAAACAAACATTCTTGATAATGTAATAGATTATTTCACATAAACTAAATTTTTTTGCTTCATGAACAATGATTCATAGTTTTAATTATACCTGCAACGCGTGGCGGACAGGTATACGTAAGCTAAACAAAGCAGCAACCGCGAGAAACAGATTGTAGCTCATAACCGCAAAGCTGCCTCACTAGAAAAGAATGGAGGACGATAGTCAGCAAAGCTTATCTTGCTTAAGAAAATCAGAACTGGCGTGTTTCTGAGCGACACAGAGAATATTATTATGACGCCACACTACATCTCGATGTCTGACAGAAGCGATAAAATAAGAGAGACACATAGCCGAACAGTTAGATACCAAAACTCGTTCTTTCCGCGCACAATAAGTGACCACAGTTAAAATTGAACTCCACTAAATACACTGCCATAATACACGTCACCATTTCACCTCCCAATGCCTTATCCCTTACATCTTCACACGGCTGGTGTCCTAACACCCCCTGCTTCACGCCCATGAGGCGGCTCGCTTGGTAGTATGTAGAATGTAGATGTAGTAGCCGCTGCATAGCAAAAAACACAACAGTGCAGCTGCAGTACGATCACGAAACTAAACTGTGGTTTTAAACAATTATTTGCAACGGTTGTTCGTCCAAAACAGTTTTATCTGCAGCCGTTTCGATACGACAACACTTTATCCCATCACTACAGGTGCATGGACGTCCCACATTCATTATACGGCAAGAGTGTTCAAGATGATTCGTTTCCCATGCAAATCTACGTAAGAAGGGACTGCGATGTTGCCGATTAAATTTGCGCACCTTAACGCATTTGTATTTATGCATTTGGAAAAAAACATTAATACAAATAATTTCTCTAGCCCAGATGGCACACCTTTGGTATAGCGCATGCAAGTGAATTTTTACCAAACGATTATCACATGCGGGTTTGTGCTAATGCACATACAATCGTAGTTTAGTTATTTCCTTAACTCCAAAACCGCATCACGTTAGTAATATACTTCATCCCCTGCCACACACGCTTAAGATGGCTTCCATGGCATAACGAAGTGATGCATTAATGTACATAAGTAATTTCACACAACTTGAAAATTCCATCCAGCGGTATAAGAGTAGACGAAATACTTGAAGCAATAACTATTAGAAAATACGTTACGACCATGATAGTTCCTGCAACCCGATTTTAATGACGAGGTCCATAATTTTATGAAACTTAATGCTGCAGACCCTGCACCTGAATTTTTGTGCAATAAGTCAAAAAGATATCACTTTAAAAGCCAATTGTGTGAAATTCACAGGGGAAAAATCATTCGCATGGACTGGGAATCGAACTCAGCTACCTCGATTTCCCGCCGAGTGCTCTAACCAAGCTACCCAGGCGTCCTCTTCCACTATGAATCTCATGGAGGCTTTATGGAGCAAGTTTTCCTCACAGGCACCGTGTATGTAATGCCAGAGGTACCCATATGCGAGCGCTAAGCGCTACAGTCCACGGAGTAAATCCCACCTTTAAACACAAAGGTGCTTACTTTGGACATTTTCAAAGAACCACGGAACTAGCCGCGCAGTAACTTCAGCTGAAGTTACAGTGCGGCTATTTCCGTGGTTCCTTAAAAAAAACGTAATAAGCTAATTGATTCCTTAATATGAAAGGAATCAAAGATTCTGAGCCTGAGTGAACGACCTGGGTAACGTCATCGATAAGCTAAAATCCTGATAGGTGAGAATTAACCGGGACGGAGGGGACGACCTTGGGCGTTCATTGGCAGAGGGGTCGGGAAGCCACATGATGCCAAGGATGCAAAGAAAACGCCACGCCAAGCTGGAAATGAGAGTTATACCTCAAGGAGTGGAAGCGAAAGAAAAACAGGACAAAGACCAGAGCTTTTGAAAAGAGACTACTCGGTGGAGAGAAACTACTCGGTGCAAAAAATCACGACATCGTCACTAGTCAATAGTCATTCCATCGCAAATACCCTTGTCGGCACCGGGTAATATTTTCGTAAATTATCGTATTTATAGGCGTATAACAGACGTCGTCGTATAACACGCACCCTGATTTTAAGAAGGAAATTAAAATTTAAAAAAATAAAATTTAGAAAAAAGACTTGGAAGCAATATTTTGGATCAATCATTGTCCATATTTATTGATCTGAACAATAAATATAAATAAAATACCATAAATACCTAAAAAAACTGAATAAAAATGAATATGACCCTTATAATTTATTAAAGTTTGATAAAAAAACTGTAATGAACGCGTATAACATGCAGGGTGAATTTCAGGACAGAATTTGCATAAAAAAGCGTGTTATATGCCAATAAAGGCGGTATTCCACGAAATCCACATATATCGTGACACTAGTATCGTGAATGAAACAAATGAACGTGTATTCCTCGATGTCACACGAGCAGGAAAAAAATCAAGCTTTCGGCGCGGACGGCCTACACAAAATTTTCCTTTGTTGTAAACATTGGTAGAGTAAATCATTGGCATCATAATAAAAATATTGAATATTTTGTTCACTATTTACGACCATAAATATAGCAACTTCAAGGAAATAATCACAGACTGAGGTATCAGTAGCATCGATAGCATTAACAAACATATTGGCTCATGATACTTCACATCAAAATAACATATTGGCAGTTCGCTAACAACAATGCGTGATTATGATTAAATAAAGCATGGTAAAAACATGCTCTTTAAAGCAAAAGGTTTTATTGTTCAATAAAATGCCTTGAAAAGTATAAAATAAAGTTTTTCATCAAACACCCGTTCTGAGTGCAACTTAAAATAAAACCTTGGGGCACCAGTGTTGAACATTGTTAAATGAATAGCCTGTGCAATCATAAATACATAAAAAGACCAAAGTCTAATTGATATGTAACACTAGGGATGTAAGAGCTGTACCCTGGAGTTTTGACAAAAACAGTGCCCACTTCATTATCAATGAGACGTTGTGGTAGACATTTCTTGAATGCATGCATTAACGTTTATAAATAAAGCGATTCAAGTTGATTAGGCGACTTAATATAAAATAAGAAATGCATAAAATTTATAACGATACTCAATTGGCTTTGGACAGTAACACAAGGAGAAACATTTATTTATATAGAAATTTATATAATTGTATACATTAATATATATTTTTGTTCCAGGGGTTTCCAGAGAATAGTATGAGTCAAACTTTAAGGGCCAAACATCGTGTAATATATATTGCAATTAAATCATATTTCATGCGTCTCACCGTTTACAGCTGATCACATTCTCAATTTCAAATTTTCATTCTTTCCGACATCCGTTTACAGTTTATTCAGTAGATTAGTTGGGTTCAAATATAGAGCACAAAGGTTTTATTTTTAGTTTCCTGCAGAACGATTGTTAGCTGAAAAACATTGTTTGTCACGTTTCACAACATTTATTTCAACAATAAAACATTTTTCTTAAAAAAGTTTGTTTTTTACCACGTGTTATTTTTAGTTTTTAGATTTCAATTACGTGTAATGATATTCCAACTTCACGAATAACATTTATGGGGGGTAAATGAGGCAAAAGAGGTTTGCAAGGATAGATCAGTATGGAGGAAATTATTGAAGCAGAGTTAGGTGTACAATTACGTATTTTTGAGTGAAACTTTGAGACTCTGCCTAACCCGGAAGGGAACGACGTGATTGGTATGAATGTATGTTTTCGGGAGGGTCAGTAACGTTGTCTTTCGTTGAGCGGATCTTTGAACGGAGCAATCCGTGAACGAGAACAATAATCGAGGAGAACGACTCCTTCGTGGAGAAGGGGGGAGCTGTAACTGACGGTTCATCCCTCGATTTAACGCTTAGTTAATTAATAAGTGTCGAAATAAATTGATTATTATATTGTCACCGAAACTGGGACAATGGACAAAGTTTCAGAGTTCTAAGTCATCGGGAACTTTGTTAAATTTCGGCCACCAGATTGGATGCAGGCAAACAGCTCAATCTCAAGAAACACTTTTAGTAAATGATTAATTAATTATATATCATGATTGTTTGAACTGATTATCGTATTGTCACCGGAATTAGGTGATGAACAAAGTTTCAGAGCTATACGACATCTTTGACTCCTTGGAGAAGAGGGGCGCCGTAAAAGAATAAATATAAATTCCTCGAATACAAATTCGTAGCTAAGTTATAATACTCCAAGAGCCGTAAACAAAAGCCTTTCGTGGATAAAAATTAGGCGGAAAGTGGTTGGTTAGCGACTATTTAAGGGGAAAAAATCCGCGCTCCTTTACAGGGTAAATATCCTGCGGGGTTCACATGGGAAATGGTGTGTGATCACTTCACACAATTGTGTGAAATTCACAGTGGAAAAAATCATTCGCCTGGACTGAGAATCGAACCCAGATCATCATATGCACGGTACCTGTAAGGACAACTTGCTCCTTAAAGCCCCAATGAGATTCACAGTGGAAGAGGACGCCTGGGTAGCTTAATTGGTTAGAGCACTCGGCTCAAGATTGAAGGATCTGGGTTCGATTTCGTCTAAACGAATGATTTATCCACTGTGAATTTAACATAATTAAAAGACGTAATTATAACATTACCGTCAGTATTTAAATAGAGAGTGGTATTTTCATCGGAATTGGGTATTTTCCAAAACTTTAATTGTAAGGATACGGATCTTAATACGTTACTTTTACACTTACAAACATACGGAGCGAAAACGTTTTTGAAATTTATTCAATTTTTACTGAGATATTTAAGATTAAAAGATAGTTCGTATTTCATATTTTTTCACGCGTGACAGCGCAACGAAATCTGATTGGTGTGACGTCATTTTCGTTGAGCGAGAGAAGAAAGCGAGGGAGCACGAGAAGAACTGTAGAGTAGACCGTGTTTTAAGAAGATGCTTTATAGTAATCCACGAAGATGGCGTACAGAGTTTATACTAAAACCACATCATAAAATATACCCAAAGTGGGTATGTTTATGGTAGCGTTTTTATGAAGGACGACCGATTTAATGCTGGCAAAATTCGTAAAGCAAAAGTCCATGAAACTTAAGTACACAATTTGCTTGCGAATACCTCATTTTATGTTGTTTGTTATTTTTGGTGCATATCACTTCGGGTACGGTTCGGGTACTTTTATCCACAATTTAGGTCTTCAATATCAAGTTTGCTTCATAAATATGAACACGTGAAACTTTTCTAAGACTACAGCAGAGAACATCGTGTAGTCTAAATAAACCAAATTTTGTGCAAATTCTTGCCCACCTTTAAAGGTTTTTCATTTTACACTCTTACGACTATAGATGTAATGTAATATATCCAAGTAATGATGTCTCCTATTTATAAGTATTACTTTATCTCCGTATTTTAAGTTATATTCACGGTAAATTCAGCCCTCGTTCATAAAGCGCATATCTGAAGTGCATCAAAACTGTCAACAATGGCATTAAATCTAAATAAACATTCACAATAACTTACGACTTCAACATACTTAATTTTTAATGATATGTTGTTCACTTAAGGCATAAATCAGACATAAGCTATAGGGGAGGTTTTTAAGTGTATTCTCTTCCGAGGAACTGCCAACGAATGAATTTTTACCTCGATTCATGGATTTCAAGGTAAATTGGATTTTTTTTAAAATTAACAGAGCTTCTCGTGAGAGTTATAGTGATAATGATACAGAAGACGTCAAAGTGAAGATAGCAGGACCACTGTGCTCAGTCTTTGCAAAAATATGCCAAGAACACAAATTGAGCAGTAAAGTATACTTAGCGCTAGTGAATATCGAGGCTTCAGGTTTCAATCCCTTTGAGTGCGGCATGACGTGATATCACGTCATGGTTTTTTTAAACAGGTACTGAAGACGTGAGATCACGTCATGGGTACCATGAGGGTTCAAGCTTCCTCTAGGGGGCCTAGTGAAAGTTCCCGTGTGGAAGCTGGAACACACACAGTGCCCTTGACGTGATATCACGTCATCAGCACCACCGTAGAGGAACCATGACGTGATATCACGTCATGCCGCACTCAAAGGGTTAAGTCGAACTTCCCATCACTGACACACACATGAAATTTGTTGAGTCTTCCGGTAGCTATTTTGAATTCACTTGCACAAATTTACTTCAGTAGTATGGGCTTCTCCCACTAGGTGGGAGTTAAGTAACCCTCCTGCGTCCTGAGACCTGCTCCTGAGTCAGTATGCCAAGCAACGTCACTTGAGACAGCTGAAGAGAGCCCATGAGACAAGTTTTCCTGTGGCGAGTTCTTCGACCTTTTCGATTTTTTGAAATGGCTGATATTCGAGAAGAATATGCGGCGTTGAAATTTTGTTTTCTGCTCGGTAAACGTGCGTCGGACGCAGTTGATAAATCGTCTACAGGTTATAAATAACACGCCTTGAAAAGAATTGAAGTGTATGAGTAATATTCGCGATTCGAACGCGGCGACATATCGATCGAAGACATTCAACGCCCGGGCCGGCCTTCCAACTGACGAAAACATGGAAAAAAATTCTCTCGCTTGCGTGCGAAGATAGAAGGCGTACCACTGATGAACTTGCTGAACTTGACTTCAATTCTAGATCGGGTAAAGCTTGGGGAGGAAGCATTTTTCTGTCTAAATTAAATTAAATTTTTGCCAAAAACTGTTGATCAGAAGCAAGTTTTCTCAGGGAACTGATCAGAGACAACATTAAGGTACCAATTTAACTTAGTTTTTATTCCAAGAGCGTGCATTCGAAGGAATTTTTTAGTGGTTTGAGGAGTTATTCATCTGAATCCCGACCCCTACTTGAGTGTCATTTAGAGAGTGCTTCTAGTGAAGTTCCAGTAGTTGTAGAATATGCCCTCTCTTCGATGTTGCAATATTAAGAAGAAAAACAGGAATGCGAGATTTGGCACTAGCTGTAGTTGGTAGAATCAAAAGGCAGCAAGTTCATCTATGGTTGTCTGAACGACTGATTGGGAAATACAACCCGCTATAATTCCATTAATTTTCTTGTACAATCTATGATAGATCCGTTTTTGGAATAAAATGTACCGTGTAAAGCGGCCTTAAGAAGCCACAATATGAATTAAATGACTTTTGGGCCATTTTACGGAAAAACCTCTAAAACTAACCAAAACCCGAGTCAAAATCCACAAAATTCCGCGGGCAAAATGCAGGAAAAAAAAGTTGAGACGGGTGTTTCCTTCTCATATCTTTGAAAAACCCAATAACCCCAGACCTCCACATCGCATTTCCGTCCCAAGGACACTTAAGAGACGCGCCGCGTCGCCAACGCCGCCGCTTCGAGCGTGTTTATCGAGATGCGTGGAGATGGGAGGGGGCGAAGGTAGGGGGGGAGGTGGAAGAAAGAGGGAGGGGGAAGGAAGTTGGCGGGGGCCGGGTGGAGGCGGGGAAGGGAGGCAACCCAACTAACCAGGGGCGTGAGACGACGGCCGCGGATCATTTCAAGCACCCAAGTCCCTTTCTTCCACGTATCGTGCTTGAAAGGAGAGTACGATCCGGGAAACGAGGAATTATCGCACCATTTTCATCCGAAACGCCCGACTATCCGGTGTTAATCACGGTAATTTTCGCAAATATAAGCAATTTCAAAGTAATTTCTCCAGTGTCAAGCCAACAATCACTTCAGGAGGTGTGAAAAAGCACGCAAATGACAACAGAAGAGAAATAACAGCCTAAGATGATCAGCATGCGGCGTGAAAATACGTTGAGGAACTAAAGCAAAAACAAAAGTAAAATTAAGACGCGTTATGGCCTTCACAAGTCAGAGTAAGAGGAACGGTGGATAAAATGATACAACACTGGACTTCACCAAGTGAGAATGCACTGGCGAACAAATGTCTCACCAAGTACTCTAGTAGTATTAATGAGAGGACTACATACCATCAAAGCATTTCCGAGGACACTTTTTTCTCTTTCCGAAGACACACGGATATACATAAATGCATTTAAGGAGCAGAAGTAAAAATTCTAAAAGTTAACATCAGAACTTGATAATGAGAGAAGGGATATATAAATCACAGCGTTTTAATTAAGTGAAGTCTCGTCTACCAAGATTTTAATTTCCATAGTCGAGATACGTCTAAAATATTTCGTTGAGCATGCAAAAGTTAAAGTTAACATGGGAAAGGATATACGATAATACTTCCAATCTGATCAACTAAAAAGGCGAAAATCACATTTTTTTTCTCTAAAGATAGTATTTATAATAGCTGAGAGTAGCAAAACAGGATAGAGTAAACAAAAAAATTGACTTTCTGACAAAGAGGTCATCCATTATAACACAAATAAATGAGCATTAAAATGATTATATTCTGGGAAAATTCCACGTAACGAAAGGAGCACTTATCATATTCTTCTATCTTTCTGACAGGACTGCTAATGTTGCCCTACAACCAAAATAAAAATCTCAACATGAGATTTTCCCCTTATGCCACTAGTTCAAGAAATGTTTTGACATATTGCTTTTTATGTAAATGTCTAAACCATTAAGAGTTGAAAATATACTGAAGGATTAATTACATAGTAAAATATTTTTAAATATCTGTCAACACAAAGATAAAGGTACTAATTTACATATAAAACCAACAAAATGCTAATCTCGCTCACATACATTTCACGTAGCGCTTAAAACATTCTGCAGAGAAATTATGACCGACTGTAAAAGCATGAAGTGTAATCATCACGGTTAATTAAAGTAAATATTTAAAAAAAAAGAGAAAATATGTGTGTGATAGACTACAGTTTTTAAAATTATCTCATAATCATGATCACGAAAAGAGATCGAATTCTGTAGGTCACTACGGAGGGAGTGAGAGGAAATAAATCATATGGATTCCTCGAGTCAAAAAAATACAAGGATTTTCTACAATTTCCAAGGTGATTCAATTCACTCATCTACAATTATTCAAGTAACATTTTTTTCTGAAATAAGAATGCCAACTCTTTCAACGAAACAGTGAACTGTTGATAAGTTTTTTATACAAGTCATTCCGCGAAGCGTGTCTTCTAGCATCATGACTAAGGAGTGACGCCCGGGCGAGGAAACAATTTGTGACGCTCCACTGAAACATATAAATACCGACGTTTTCACCCCGCTCAAGGTGACCGCGAAATTCCCCTCGTTTAAAATGTTTCCCGAAAATTCTCACGGAAGGTTACATGCCTCCATTATTCTTAGAGCTGATCTAGATTCAAAGATAGAGAAATTACCCTTAATTAGCCGCAGGGATATTTTTTACTCTTCTCTCTTGACTGAAAGGAAATGTCATTCCCCTCAATCACTATATCCTATTCGAAATTTTACGCTGAAAAATCTTTATCCCAGCAACAAAGTTCATTCAAGGAACGATGTATGGATACAGGGGCTTTACCCTCCACGAAGGCAGCGCATTTCATACTGATTAATAAGTCCATATCGTTGCATTCGATTTGACGAGAATAAGAGATGGAGAAATTGATGCTTTCTCGTTGAATGATGAATTAACTTCTCGGGAACAAGATGCGTGACCATCACTCAACAGTTCTGAAGAGGGAAGAAAGTCTCCCATCGAAACGTCGACCTGCAAGAAAGATCTGGCACGGCGTGAAGCCCAAGGGGAGAGCACTAGTTTCTTTACTTCCTTTATGGAAGACAGTGAGGGAACAAGATTAGGTCATGACCGTATTCTCTTCGGGTTTTTGCCGCGTGAATCCATTTTTGGAGGACAACAGTTTCGTCTGCCTTCCAGCTGGCTTCGTCAGGTCCTTCCAAAACCCGAAGAGAATACGGTCATTAAATAACCGCGGAAGCCTCCGTACCAAGATTAGGTCATTCTCGTACAAATACGCGATGGACACAGAAGTGATACCTTCTCGCGACGTCAGACCATTCAAATGCCGTTTTAGATTGCGTTGCTATTTTAACATCTGTATGCAATTTTTACGGCAGTAATCAACGTCTGCGATTTACCTGTCTACGCATAATTATCCTATCTTAGGGTTTGTGAGAAAAAAATGCTCTCAATCATGCAACTCAAATATGAGGAACCATGAGCGAGACTTATTCTAGAACCGTATGCCTGTTCCTCATTGCAGAGACAAAGGCCGATTATGGGGAAAATATTTCATACAACGATTGAGGTCAGATAACCCCTCAGGCGCTGAATAAAGATGTACCTTGGGGCAATATAAAATGCATCGTCATCATTGGACGTTCAATCGTAAGACTGCAGCCCTTCAACCTTCCCTTTCAAATGCTAGGTACCTTACTTCCTGGTTGCTCTACGTACTTTCCTCTTTATTTGGTCCCTGAACTTATTCCTGGGTCTTCCTCTGGGGACTTTTACCTCTATTTTAGCTTCAAATATGTTCTTCACAAACCCACTGCGTCTCAGGGTGAGTCCAAGCCATCTGGTTCTTCTTTTCTGCATGGTGTTCCATATGGTCCTTTTCTCTCTCGTACTCTTCTGTACATTTCATCATTTCTTATTGTGTCCGTCCATTTTATCTTCAGCATCCTCCTCCAACACCAGCTTTCGAAGGCCCCTAGTCTGTTCTGGTTTGCTTTTCCAATGGTCCATGTTTCCGATCCACAGAGTGCCTTCGAAGGCTTCAAGTCGTTTCTGGTCAGCTTTTCAAATGGTCCATGCTTCCGATCTATAGAGTCCCACTCTCCACACGAATGTTTTCACAAAATGTTACCTAGTTAGTAGTCTTATCTTCTATGAGCAGAGCTATTGCCTTTTTACCATGATCGCATTCTTAGTTCCGACTAATCGGGCTTGATATCCATTGTATATACTTCTTCCGTCCCACGTGATGGTACTTCCGAGATAGGCGAAGGAAGGAATCCACTGGCTCTAATTTCTCTCCTCTCACGGTGACTTCTGCATTCAGCTTTTCCCTTCCGCATGCTAGGATTATATTCTTCGTCTATGCATGTATACTTCCATACATATGCATCGCATACATCCATGAACATATCCCATAAAAATGGATCAACTTTCCTGCACAAGGATAAGTCAATGTCTTCAAATGCTTCTCATTCTTTCGTGTCTTCGCAACCAATTACTGAGCCTCGGACTCCTCCTGAATCTCCCACCATTTCTATCTATCCTTAGCAGCCGCCCATCAATTTCAGATATTCAGAAGCTCGGTGTCGCCGTTCACTCCGTCAATGTGTGCCTTTCTTTACCCCTTCCATCCTCTCGTAGTACCGTCAACGTACTCTTGGAGATGTCGACATCATCGGATCGGTATTCGTCGACGTCTTTTACATTCATGTGTGTATATTAAATTAGGCGATAAGATGAAAAATCAAGAATCAAGAAATACGACCGGAGGGAGACGGCCATCATCAGCATAGCCGTTCTAAGGCAAGTGGAAATTGAATTCCATGGACGTCTCGAGGAATGAAATATATCGACATTTCCCGCCGCTTGAACGACATAGTTTAGCTTGCATGGTGTTCTAGTTTCGTACTCAGTTTCAATTGTTCTAAAACCAAAGGTTTGATTCACAATTTTACGTACTATTCCAATGATACTAGATTACATAGCCCAAATTTACACTTGAAATGCAATATAATTCGCAATATTTTCGAATTAGGAACGGATTCGCTCTATTTAGACTGGTCCATTTCGGAAAATTTGACCCGGAAGTCGAACATTTTACAAATAGAACAAGCTTCCACAACAGATTGTATACAAGATATATTACCAAAGCTATCGACCGAGTTCTTCGGTTCCTAAGTGGAACTGATCTGATAAAATATCCATCGTAAACCGCTGCTTTCATATATCTTTTCCAGTACTTTGCTTATATACTACTCCTCTATGATTAGATAAATATTTTCAATTCTATTAACTTTAGGAGGAATTGGATGAATTGAAAGAGTACACAGGAATCTGTTCAACAATGACCTCATGTTACTAAAACTATTAGGACTACGAATTCTGCTCCACTAACGGTGTCCCAGAGAAGGTGCTAGTAATTAAGTTGCATAATGAGGGTAGGAGAAGAATATAACGTGATTGAGTAGATATTATATATTGGGTGAGATGATGCATATAATGATACCACTCCTGACAGCTTTCGTGCCGATCAGAAAGAGGGAAAGGAATGAATGTCGAAAGATAGAGCAGGAAAAAGATAAATAAGAGGCCTGACCCTATCCCAGAGTAGAAACTCGTAAGAGCATTATTAATTACCAAAAGGGCCATAGGAGGGTGAACATTAATCGCAGAATATAAAAAGATACACGCCACTGAATCCTTACGGCAGTCATTGGAGCATCTGCATCTTCGTCCTATTTTGCAAGCATCTACGACCTATGACTTGAAAGAGGAAAAGTCAACTCTACATCTTCGTACTTCCCTGCGAGCTGCCGCATGGGCGTGTGGCAGGAGGGTTTGGACAACAGCCGTGTAAAGATGTAAGGGATAAGGATTTGGGAGGTGAAATGGTGACGTGCATTATGGGAGTGTACTCAGTGGAACTCAGTTTTTACTGTGGTCGCTTAATGTGTGCGGAAAGAACGAGTTTTTGTAGCATTCTGCTCGAAAATTTATCTCTCTTATTTTATCGCTTCTGTCAGACCTAGAGATGCAGTGAGGCGTCATGATAATATTTTCTGTGTCGCTCTGAAACACGCCAGTTCTGAATTTCTCAAGCACATTAAGCCTATCGTGTGGCGTCCGAGTCTCTAGGGGATCCCACCTAAATACCTCTTAAAACTGTGAAACACTATATATTCGCTCGTAGCAGTTTATAACGAATCGCGCAGTTTTTACTTGTACGTCATTATTTCTTGGTTAAATCTTTATGACCAAGGTCCCAAATGTTCGCGGCGCATTCGAGGTGTGGCTTAAACAGAGCGAAGTAGCATCTATTTTTTTACTTTTTCATTCGAAGACCTTCCTATAAAACGCTTAACAAATCCTAGTACCTCCAATGTTGTACCGCATATGTTTTGCACTTATGTTCCCCACGATATATCAGAAGTTAAGGTAATTACAAGATATTTAACTGTATTTAAAGATTCTGTACGAACTGGCTCTGCACGGGCGGAGTAGGGACTACTCTTTCAAAAATACGAATGGGACCGATTTGGAAAATATTAAGAGGGTTGGCTACGGCACTTGACTGCCAGTAGCATTGGCAGGAATAGCTTGACGTCGCTGATAGCCGATTACGAAGGATACAGACCAATATGGAAAACGGAACTGGAGTGAATTGAACTTTGCTGGCTCTTGCGGAAGGAATGCACCACATAAACTAACATCCACGCACTAGTTGCACCGATTGCGGTATTTTCTTTAGGGCTTCACCTTGAGCTTTTTATTTACCTTCCTTTCTATCCAAATTCACATCTAATATTCATGCTTTGCGAGGAAACTATTCCATCGCCGGTGGTTTAATCACTAAATGGGTGACCCGGGGACTTATGTCAGGGTGTTGAGTCCTTCAGGAAGTTAAGATCAATCCTCGAAAAATTTAAGACTGAGTGGTTCAACTCCCAGAGTAATCACAACTTATTAATAGCCGTAATTGAAATTTTAGAGGCGGTGATTTCCAAGTCGGAGGCTCGAGGCTCGGAGAGTCCGAGGCTATACCGAATCACCCAACAAATGCGACAGTGGAGGAGTACATTTCCTCGCCAGAAATTTTTCCCGGCACACCCAGAAAATTGTCGGATGATTCTATGAGGAATAAGCCCGTCTCTCCCCCCCCCCCCAATACATAGTAAACATGGCCTTCATCACATCATAGGCTCAATTATGTACCCTATGCTGGTCTCTCATTCAAAATACATTTTTAACTTTCACTGGTGCTGGATTTACAGGTAATATTTCTAGCTCAACGCTAGGGAACCACGAGTGTGTCTCCGGTATTAAGACTATCAGTCTGTCAGTTTTGACGGCCGGCAGTGTGACCACTAAGCGCCCTTGAAAAAAATACAATGGATAACTTCCGAAGCATATATTCTCGTTCCAGTCCTTATCTTCTTCTTAACGATTCCACCTTGGCCCACTTGTCATTCTTTAAACGGAAAATGGTGACATATCCCCAGCAGGTATTAGGACGCAACAGTGTACTTCTCCCTCCCCCTTTATTCAAATCAAATGCGTGAAAAGGGGCAGTGACGCGAGCGGGACATGTGATCGCAGTTTGCTGCCATACGGCTCGAGTTCGCTCCGAAGAAAGGAAAGAGAAAATGAAGACCCGTGCCAACGAGGAAGATAAGCAAGAGGTCCCAAAATGCGACTCAATTTTCTCCTCCGTCGGAAACACAAGTTGACTTAAATTATTACGATTCGCGTCCACGCGATATTTCTAGATTTTAGAAAACAACTTTCGATAAATTCCCTCATTCATAGTCACTTGAGAGTTCAACGCATACGATATACACATCAACGAAAGGTGTGCATTAAAATAGTTCTTGGATGGCCGCGCGAATAAGGTCGTTTCGAGTGGAATTATTTCATCCAGCAAGATCAGTTCATCAAATAGTTCATCATCAGTTATTTCCAATCATCGAGTCACGTGTACTTCAAGGTATGATGCTCAAGCGTTGCCGTATCCTTCTCGTTCCTGAAACGCTAACGATGACCATGCTGTGATTAATATCGTGATTTGCTCACTAGCAGAAGATGTAGGCTTAGACTGAAATGTACGCAGGGAAAAGTCCTGAAGACTACAGCAATCAACTTAAGCCATCGGACCTGAAGAAGCTTGCAGAAGACTAGCCACCGAAGTGACGTCCAAGTAGTGGAAATAAAAATGAATAACCCGGAAATCGGAAGATTCATTGCTGCGAGTCTAATAGTAATGTTTTGGCAGGAAAGCTAGATGACATACATGAATGGCATAACGCGGAGTAGTTATGGATAAATTTAATACGTCTGCAGAGGAAGAAGACCTTAATATCTCGATTTAACGTTAAGAGTTCTCTAGTGCCTGTTCCTTCTGTATTACTCTACCTCTCTGCCGCAAAAATACGTATCTACATGCATGACAATTACCACCACAATGGTATTTAAACTTCTCTACAGGAAAATAATCACACACCCAACAGAGCCATAATTCCTACCCAGTAAAAACGGTTTAGGATAGGAACAATGGAACTTACATATGGGTAGAAAACGGATGAACGGAGGAAAAAGGAGAGAAAAAAAATTGAAGTACAGAATTCTTTAACGTGGACGTTTCAGTTAAATATCTGACACAGGGCATATGCGAAAAGCGAATGATAACAACAATAATTTAAAGAAGTTAGGGTTGCAATGTGCTAAGAATAGCACACCGTAATAAATACAAGAACACCTTTAAAGAAAATAGGGAAGGGCAATTCATACTCACTATACATCGAACAACGATCTATGTCCCAGGAAAATATTGAAACGCTTACCTGCAAAGAGAGATAAAAGGCGAAAATTATTTACACATAAATACACGGAATATTGTAAATATTTACCATTTAGTAACTTTTTCATTGAATTAAAGTTAAAAGTGGGCAGTAAACCAACTTAGGTCCACCAGTTCCACGGCATGCAAATTATATAACATAATGCAAACATTAAAATTAGTTTACCTACAGCAGTATTTGATTGTTCGAAAAAACAGTAACACTTAAGAATTTATTAACATACATTAATATATACTTCCCTGCGAGCCGCGCGCCTACCCGCGGCATGGGCGTGTAGTAGGGGGTGTTAGGACGCCAGCCGTGTAAAGATATAAGGGATAAGGTTTTGGGAGGTGAAATGGTGACCTGTCTTATGGAAGTGTATTGAGTGGAGCTCCGTTTTTACTGTGGTTGCTTAATGTGCGCGGAATGAATAGATTTTGTACCTATCTGTCCGGAAATGTATCTCTCTTATTTTATAGCTTCTGTCACACCTAGAGATGTAGTGAGTTGTCATGATAAATTTCTCTGAGTCGTTCTGAGACACACCAGTTCTGAATTTCTCAAGCAAGCTAAGCCTAGTGTGTAGCCTCCGAGTCTCTAGGGGATCCCAACTTAATCCCTTTAAAAGTGTGAGACACGATATGCTCGCTCGTAGCAGTTTTTAATGAAGCGAGCCGTTTATCTTCGTATTTTATTACATTTTTTGGCTCAATCTTTAAAACCAGGGTCCTAAATGCTCGCGGCGTATTCGGAGTGTGGCCAAGCCAGAGTGAGGTAGCACGTCTCGCTTACTATTTCATCCGAGGACCTTCCTATTATACGCTAACCAAACCTAGTCTCTATAATGCTGTGCCACATGTGTGTTGTAAATGTGTTCCCCACGATATATCAGAATTTAAGGTAATTCCAAGGTATTTAAATGTATCTGAAGATTCTAAGTTTACTCCATCCACAGTGAAGATATGGCATTTGTGTGATGACTTTCGCAAGAATGTACTGTGGTGCATTTACAACATAGGACAACAACGAATCCATTTTTTATCAAAAAGCTGAACTTTTAAAAAGATACCTAATTTAAGTAAATAAAATGACAAGGAGAGTAGTAAGATGAATCACCAAAAAATATTTTAAATAGTTGAATGGGAAAAAATAAAAAAAAACTACTCATGAAGATAACCGAGAGTTGTCGGAAAGCAACATCAGAGTAAGGACCTTAAAATAAAATTCCTGTTTATAAAAATATTCACGCTTCACGACAGTTCCTGACACACGACAGGCAAAAACAAACCATTTGCTGTGTTATCTCACAAAACACAGCGCTAAGACATATTATAAATACTCCCACAAAAACACTTCCATTGAAAAATAGTTTGCAGATTACTCCTAATGACTTTTCCTTAAATTCTTACATAAGGTGGAGACACTTCTAAAGCAATGAAAAATCAATTCCAAATCAATAAACAATTTTCAAACGACTTACAAATAAAATTTCTTCTAAAAGATCAATTAGATTTTCTTTCCTAAATGATTTTAAATATACTAAAACACCATTAGTAAGACTAGTGTAAAAAGGCTAGTTGGTAATTTGGGGAGGCGACTGGCAAATATGTCAGGTGCGCTATCAAGGTAGTTTGAGCGAAATATCATTTTTCGTAGACATAACTGAATTTGGTCTCATTTTAAAGAAAAATACCTCACTCCTTCAAAAGATACAAAAATATCAGCCCCCTTACCTAACTACTTTCAGAGATTTTCGACGAAAAATACCAGCCATTTTACGTGGGAAATGATACGTGTATGCACACCAAAGAGACATTGTCTTAATAAAAATTAATATTTAAAATAATAAATAAATAGATAACAAAAAGTTTAGTTTCAAACGTAGTGCGTGAAAAAAGTCAAATTGAAGGCCTTTGTAGATATTTTATTTAATTACTTCGAATTTTAGTCATATATAAGTATATTACTGCACCATTAATTACGCAATCTTTAACTCGTTTCCTACAGCCTCTGAAATCAAGCGCTTAATTCGAATACGGTTTCCATTATGACTATGGAACTATCTCGCTCAAACCAACTTAAGGGAGTGAGGTATGGATAGTGTCACCGGGAAAACGGAGGCAGGACGGAGAGAAATACGGCTTCAGCATTAACCAACAACTAACTGAAGACACCTAGCGGTCAACAGTAGTATGTGCTATTCGAAGGTCTACGTACTACAGTTGAAGAGCCATCTTCAAGATAACCAATGGGAATTCCACCGAAAATAATCCCCGCCAAAGTTTCAATTCGGACCCGGGCCATCTGCATGAGAAACTCAGCCACACCAACCAAGTTTTTGGATTGGTTTGCGCACATGTTGCTTTCATTCAAACTTCCTTAAATTCTGGCAATGAAAACTAGACAGATACTCGTCTAAGGATTGCTTTGTTTAGTAAGCCTTGATGATCAAACAGTAAAGTTACCCAAATCCCTTTCAATTACATACGGTGAAGTACAAATAGATCTGTCCAGTGGTCTCCATCACAACAGGCCAGACGTTTCTCGAGCCCCAGACTGATAGCAGGAAACCCATGGCGTTAATTTCTCGCTTCCGTATGCCAGTCACTTCACCGTGTGACCTTGATTTGATGCTTGATAGCAGCCAGAGATTGGAATGAGAATGTCTCGACTCCTCACTTTCTAAGGAGAAAAACAGCTCAACAGTTTCCGCGGATAACACGCGATATGGAATAAGTCGTACAATCCGACGCAAGTGGGCCTCCGATTTAATCCCACCGAGTCCTCCAATACACCGGTCAAGATATTTCTATCCAAGCCAGCAGATGACGTGCCACGCGCCATGAGGCGGGATTTGATATCCCAAAGAGGTCTTTGCAGATGGAGGAGGAGGAAAGAGAGCAGGGGAGACAGGCGAGGAGGCGGTGGGAGGAGGGGAAGGGGAACTGACCTTCGATTGTCGTCCAAAAGAAAAGGGAAACCAGTTTCACTCAGAATACCCATTAATGAGTGACCAGCAGTCAGACGTAAACATCTGGTGGCGAGATGGCCACGAAAATGTGTACTGCATTTTGTTCGCTCTGAACTGAACTTAGCGATATTCTGTACCTCAACATGCGAAATCGATTTTAGTTCGCAACTTTTCCAGCTTTAATGCAATACAGGGCATAAGTGTACTATAGATAGTATGTGGGATCCTGACGAAGTTGGACTACTTTCAGATTTAGATCGAATACAGTGGAGAGCAACTAGATTTGTTAAAAATTGTTACGATAAACATAGCAACGTTAGTGAATTGTAGAGTGAAATTCAATATGTTCCAGTTATTATTCAAATTCTAATGGAGGACTAAGAGTCATTCTGATGACCTACAGGTATCCTCTGAATTTCAGTGAGCATTAATATACATTCATGAATGCAAATAGAATGACCAGACTTTTCTTTCAAATCTACGTAGAGCGAGGTGGCAAATATAACAAAAGAACCAATTCAGCTCATTCTGAATCTTCACCATGGCAGGTTTTTTATGAATGTCCGGTAATTATATGGGGCTCTTGCGTTGATTGTGAGACATAATTTACCTTTGAGTGCGGCATGACGTGATATCACGTCATTCCGCACTCAAAAGGTTAGGTGATTAAAGGACATTTCCCCCAAAAAGCTCGGTCAAAGGGAAAGTTTTCGAGACATGGTCCACACTGCAGGGTGAATTTTTCACTTCTCTACTTAATTGAGAACCAATTCTCATTTCCAGCCCCCTCGCAAGCTCACTTTTCAAGCTTTCCGTTGGTTTTATATATTATGAGTCATGTTTTACATATTATGTTTTCATATTATCATGAGCTAAATTATACTAAATCAAATTTTATTCGCTCTTCACCTAAATATTTAAATATTTTAGGAGAATCTACAGCAAAAGGAGTGCCTATGCACTCCCTTCAACAACTGGCGAAAAGCAGGAAAGAACGTTCATGGTACGAATTATACTGTAATGGGATGTCAGCCACTTGGGATGGCAAGCCAATGTAAATCCATTTAACGATACCATGTTCGTTTGGCGAGCTAAAATAAATTCAATGGTATCAGGCAAACTTGACGGAACTATTTCATGATTGATGAAAACGGAAATGTACTTGCTAAGATCCGCATGTTTATTTGGTGCGACCAGTTTCGATACAAGGTATCATCATGAAGCCAGATAGATTTCATATTCCGGCCTGGTGATGATACCTTATATCGAAACCTGTAGAACCAAATAAATGTCTGTGAAACTTAGCAAGTGCATTTCATTTTTGATTAATCATGAGATAACATAAGGCAACCCATAGTTTCAAGAACCTTTCAGCATAGCGGGCAGCGTAGAACATTCATTCTAAGAATTCTATAAAGCTTAGTTGTGAAACATTGAGGTTTCTAATTAATACTGGACTGGAACGACATACAAAGTATGAGATATTCCACCGAATATTGACTTCATTTATTATGTCCACCATTACAACGCGAGTCAGAAGTAGACCACGATGAAATATAAGTTGAACCATTTCATCAGTCTCACACTGTGTCCACCATACAACCCTCAGTGAAATTCACGAAAATAATATTAGAGAAAATGCGCACTTGAGTTCGAAATGAGCAGCAGCCACCGTCCTTCTTTCATTAATCACAAAGCAGCTTTCGAAATTCGAAAAGGCGACTTGAAATCTTAACCGCTTAGCCTCATGGGTAGGGGAGAGTGCCGCCCACAGTCGTATTTGCCGGTCCATCATGAATTCCCCATTCGTCAGCTGCTAGGACTTGAAGGCGAACGCGGAAATCCGATGGCTCGGTCCATGACATTGATCAATAGAAAGGTCGAGGAGGTAACCTCGTGCTCACCGAGCCAAACAGCCGAGTAGAAATGGTTGGTTATTCGGAAGAGGCGACCGACAACGGAGGTCATTTGCGCCACTGATGATGCGTGGGTAGGTAACCTTTAAGCTGTTTCACACGAAAGTTTCAGCATTGAATTCAGCGGCGAAAACTTGGAACCAAATTCGGAGCTTCAATGGAATTAGATGACTCAGAGTCTGTTTTGACGCGTGTTCTCATTTCAGAGTGTAGTGGCGCTGTCCAGACATTTGCTGAATGACTCAGCCTAAATTAACTGTGCCATACTTTTTTGCCAAATGCACTAAATTGTTCACAAAACATTCAAAAGAAGCTACGATAAGCCAGTTCCGCAATTCTCAAGAGAGTATTTTCTTGAATATAGTTCACAACATTACTCCGTTGAATATCGTGGTAAGGTCCACCTCCACAATAGGTATTCTCTTGAAAAACAAAACACGCCCGCTAGCAGGCCATTGATTTTTGAACAAGAATCGGGAGGAAAATAATGAATCGTACTTATTCCCTTTTCCACAACTGATAACCGAATTCGATTTATTCATCAGGTAAGATAAAACTCTTCACACGGGAGGACTATAAGCATACTGAACCCAGCTGGTTTTTGAGCACCGAAGCAAGACCCGTATGAAAGAGCCTTTGAATAAGATTGCTTTATCAATGAAGAAAGGCCAGAGACAAATCCGGCGAGCATTAAACTACTCCTTTAAAAGAAGCGCCAAACGGGACCTCAGTTCGCCATACTATTCAATGGTTGGACAGAGTTTATCAACACCTGATTGCTCTCCGCAAAGCACTTAAGTTGGGTCCTGGATTTTACTGAAAAATTTCCTCTACTCCCGCTTTCCATACCCTGACCCTCGTGACTGGGAGACAGCACTCCAACAATACGATCCTCAGCAAGTAGAATCTGATCATGGAGATAAGAGGCTGTTTTTCCCCCACGCCCTTTTAGTACGTACAAAAAACAAACAGGGCATACATGGATGGTTACGGAGATATCGCCGAGACTCGAACCCACATCTGTATTGTTAACAGCATGTCACACACACTTTCTCCGCGACTATTATTTCCGTCAATTTATTGAGCTTCCGATTACTCCAAAACACATAGTTTCTGTACAATAATACCCATAGTGTGATGTGCAGAGGTGAAATTTCACATCCAGGCAGGTACTTGCAGGTTTATACTATGGAAAACTATCATTTTATTTGCTGAAGATAAGAACAACTTGAAAAAATCTTCCAATGCGGGCAGGAAAAAATAATTTTTGATCCAATCGACCGGAAAAATCCCTCTGGTAGTCTCCTTGGCATGCTGTATATGCTTTACGTATCGTGGTGATGATTATGGCTACAATTATTTAATTTACAGGTGACCGGAAATATAAGCTTGTAGAAGGTTCAAAACACAGTCTGAGGTTTTGCAACCTACTACAGCCGTCTTCCTTCGATTTTATCAAGCAGTATGAGAGGCAGAATATCAAATGTTTCAGGGTAACAGTAGAACTTCAGTTTAACCAGCTTCGACGGCTAAGGTCATTTCGCTATCATTGTTCGCCACCCGCCAACAAGAACAACGATATTTCGACACAAATATGAGGATTACCCTTCCAAAATCGAGCCTAGCGCAAATATGCTTCGGTGATTGAGCGGGGACTCCATCTTGGCAAGTCTCAACTCCGATTCAAGAGGTTTTACGATCACGTGGCACGTATGAATGTTTACAATTTTTTTTCTAATTCTTAATTTACTATTTACACTCTCATTCCCTGATTCGAAAAATTTCCCACTATGCCGAGATTATCAAATCCCCTTGAATAGTGTAATAGTTTCCATGGCTAAGTAGAATAGATATTCAAGTCGTCAGCCTCAATCAAGCCAAAGAACTAGACTACCGAGGATAGCAACTTCAATGGAAATGAATGACCAGGGGAAGCGGTATATCGGGTATTCCATCATTTGTACGCATAGCACGTTTTATGGTCCTCCCATCAGATCCAAAAAGCTGCACTGCTTCCCAAATTGACGATAACTGAGGCTCTTTCATGCGGTTCCTGAAAGAATACAATCAATTCAACTACATAATACCCTGCGAGCCGCCGCATGGACGTATGGCAGGGGGTGTTAGTACACTAGCGGTTTAAAGATGTAAGGGATAAGGTTTTGGGGAGTGAAATGGTGACGTGTATTATCATGGGAGTGTATTGAGTGGAGCTCAGTTTTTATTATGGTCGCTTATTGAGTGTGGAAAGGACGAGTTTTTGTACCTGTCAGTTCGGCAAAGTATCTCTCTCATTTTATCGCTTTTGTCAGGCCTAGAGATGTAGTGTGGCGTCATGATATTATTCTCTGTGTCGCACTGAAACGCGCCAGTTCTGGCATTCACAAACAAACTAAGTCTAGCGTGTAGCGTCAATCGATAAAGTCAAATATTAAGCTCAGGTACAAAATCTCTTCTCCCTGGTGAGGGCCAAAGTTCCATAGAATTGATCTATCGCAACAATTACGGTCCTCTATTGTACGTGGAAAGAATGATATTCGAAATCAATCGGTTCTGCAGCATATGTCCTCAATCTTTTATCTATGGTCGTTTCGGCCATAATAGTTTTGCGCCAGCAAAATTCAATATAGACAGCGAATTCACGATATCAATAGGGAGCTAATTCACGAGATAAAGGAAGTATTTTACTCTTAGTTACTTCATTAATATCTTAATCACACGGATGTATTGCAGGACAATATGGCGTGCAAAAAACATCTTAAGAAAGTTCATATATTATATTCCATCTGAAGCTAATGCCATTGATCTCGCATCTTACGGTAAACATGGTATATTTGGAAACAAGAGATGTTTTTCTTCACGACGGGGCCTTGAGAAATCATTCAGTTCAGTGTGAACCGATATCATATTCAAACTACCTTCACCGTAAAAAATACGGAACGTGAGTTCTCGAGGTCAGAACGAGCAATATTAGAGCGTGCGCGCTCAATGTAGCCACGCTGTAATCAGGAGACCTCCATTTGAATACTGACGATGCTGAGATAAATACTCCCTCACTGCAATGGTTGATTTCGTCACCGACATGTCAATTATTTTCTTTTCGGATTAATCGGCCTCAACGTTTAAAAAAAAACTTACGTTTCACCTTCCGCGAAGGAGGCTTCTTCAAGACTCGTACATTAACATCCACAGCTACATATTAGCCTGGGAGTCACCGCAAGAGCGTGTGGCAGGACATCAGCCATGAAAAAGGGAGGGAAAAGGTGTAGGAAGAGTGAACGGTCGAAATCACGCGAGCTGGACGTGAGCGAAGCGTCACGCAACCCCGCCCTGATTTGTTTGTAACTAGCGGTGCGCGGCGGCAAGGAACTGCATCAATCGGTTCGGAAAAGTGCAGGCCTTATTTTGTTGCTTCTACCCATTCTAGAAGCAAGGTCGTTCGATATCGATTGTATTCTTTCTTCGACACAAGTCTTCGCAACGCCAACAAGTACGCCATTAATGTGCTTCTTTTAATGTATTCTATATATGTATAGCATAGGATGTCCAACTTTTTTGATGATTTTTCAGTGCATTTGTGTTCGAAATGGTGGCTGGCGCCGCACATTCGCAGAAATCCTTGGGTGTGCAGTGGCGGTAAGTGCTCAGTAAGCACATTAATGGCGGCCATGAGATGGAAATGGTTGCGAAGACCCATATCGATAGAGCTACAGATATATCGAATCGAAAGACCCTGTCGTAGAAGCACAGAGCGGAGACTCGGACTAAAAATATAAATTTCGCTGGTAATATTAACTTATTGCGCAACCTTCGAATTTCTAACCGCAACTCACTCATAAATTTAGTTTCGTCACGACTTCAACCCACTACCGTCCGTTTTTAACAAATCGCACGACTTTATTAGCACATTATAAAGCAAGTGGATTAAATCTTTCAGTCCTGGATCCCAAATGTACACGAGATGCGGTAAACTTCTTAGCGAACACACTCGGCAAAAACCAGAATGAAATAACCATTATGTCGTTTCCATTACAGTATTCAACCACTATGAGATGATTTTTACAAGGACATAAAAGCTAATCAAAGCATAATGGACGATTAAACATTGATATAACCTTACAGCACTCGATTCAAAAAGTCTCCCACTCACATATCTATATCCTAAAAGTTCAAGGCTATAGAGCTGTGCGAGGCAGCGCTAATTACTGTAATGTACACTAACCTCCACTGTAGGTTTCCAATTCGGTCCGCAGTCATAAATTCTCTTTTTTCTCAGACGCCATCAGGGGAAGTAGAAGTTGACCTTCACGCTCGCTTTTTTCTCAGCACGAATTCCACCTGGGGTTAACTGCTTTCCTCTGATTTAATAAAATTTAAGGACATTTCCTCTCAATCTTCTCCAGTGGCTTTAGTCTTGTGTATTTCGTAAAGCATGAACAAATGAATTTTGTCATTAGGACGACGTTTTGTTCTTCAACCTTCAAGCGCAAGTCTTTGAAGCATTCACAGCTAGCGAAAATATTCCTACTAATGTTTTCCGTTGTTTTCCCAACAACATCAAACAGTTTACGCTTGAGAACAAACGAGGCAACGAATTGCCCCATGCATTGCGTCTAAGTATGTTGTAACCGAAAATCATTAAGAAGCTAAAGAACTCATATTCTGTCATGAAGACGACACCTTTCACTCGCAACGGTTCGTAAGATTCGAGACTCGTGCCACAGATATCACTCAAGTCACCAAGGCTAGAGCCCATTCGCTAGGCAGACTACGCATGTTCAACATCCTGAGCTTAAAATAAGATGCTTAACAACAGTTACAAGATACACAAAGATTTCACTGGGAATAACCGGACTTCAAAATTTATCCAACTAAGAAACTGGCGAAACTGAGCTTCTGTCATTCATCCATCCCGCCAAGTCACATGACCATCGCTATAAAGATAAGAATCGCACTTTAAAACTTTCCCGAATTATTGTTTTTTTTTCAATTTAGAGTTATACTGAGCCAAAAAACAAAGAAGTTGTAAAAAAATATACTATTCATGACATTATTTAATAACTAATAAATGCGAAAATAATATCAATTATAGACAAGGAAATGAAATAAGGACGAAAACAGGTGAAGTGAAAATGTGAGGAAAGTCGCGTTTCAATCGCAGCACTTGCAGATAATAAGAGTGCATATGACTGTTTTCTAATGCAAGGTATTGAACATAAAAGTTCAAGATGGGTTTTTAAGACAAAAATAAATAACTTTGTAGCGAAACCGTAACCGTGACAAGCGTATTGACTGGAGGCCAATAGGATTTTGTTCAGGAGGAAAAAATACAAAAAAAGCAAATGTCAAAGTGAGAAACGTGTTAGGCATTGGAGAAGATAATGGGAAATAGCATAAATATACTTGAAATATGCTGAACAGGTGGACGAAGGACATAATGAGGCTTTGATATACAGAAGGCCGTAAAATAAGTAGGATTGCCAAGTAGGCGGAGAGGGCATATGATAAAAGATACAAGCGTATAATATGCCAAGAAGGGGAATGGGAAGCATAGCGAGAAGGGAGATGAAACAGTAAGCCAATGGCTTACCGCAAGTAAAGGTATAAATTTACTCACCGTTGTTACAAACCAAAGGCCTTCATTTAAAATTTGAACAACTATAAGAAAGCCACTTATAAAAACGTACCTCATTTCCTTAAACCACCATTCTAAACACGACAATATCATAACATTTTTCACCCTGAAAGGGATGCGTGAGGATCCAAAGCAAATGATTGATCTGGGACCAAATTTAAACACCTAACGGCACAACACAACTGCAGTTCGGTCGAAATAGATGTATAAAATAGGGAAACAGGGTAAAACTGTAAATAACCAATGATCAGTCGTGACGAAGAAGAAAAGGGCGAATGATAAATTTACAGGGATACCAGTTTGTTAAGGGATACCATTCTATAGGTACCGATTGTAATAAAAACCAATGATATTTAACAATTAACTATACATCGATTTCACTCCGATGTCAATCTCTTATCACTAACTTCTAGAAGCAGCTCTTTTCATTTAACCCTTTCAATACTGACGGGTTATAAATGTCCCAGTGAACATTTTCGTATGGCTATCGGGTCTATCATGCCCCATTCACGTATTTAAAAATGCCACTATCAGTTATTTTGATGTAGTTGCCTTTATAGGTGGCAGTACTTGCTTGCAACAACTCCGTTTGCTTTTAAGTACACGTTTCTGCGTGGTGGAAAATATACTGATATTGATTCAAACATGAACACAAAAATATCAGTCTCGAAAGGGTTAAAGCTGTGATTGTAATTTATTAAGTCGTATTTATTTTATCAATCGATTCTAATCAAAACAATATTCGATTGCAGTAGTAAATTGTAAATCATTCCTAAGGCGAAAATACAGCAAATTTATTTATTACTCTTTACTACACGTTATTTCTCGCTTTACAGGTAAAAACCGCAAGGTAATTTATCCGATCACAAGTTTTGTTTGAAGCTAAGGCGATGAGCGCAAATGCTCTAAAAAATTACCGAAAGGAGAACTTTTTTTTGTGTTACGGACCAAGATCTTGATAAACTTTAATATCTGTACAAAAATGATTAATTTCGGCACTAAAAAGAGAGAGATAAATACACACTTCGCCAAATCTGTTCGCACATCATCACGCCTCCGATGATACAGTAAAAGGGAAAATTTGCAGACTCGAAATAAGACATCAGGAGTTGGAATAAAGAGACGTGTCTGGAAGGGGGAAGGCTAGGCTCACAAGGTCGTCGAGAGCGGAAGGCGAAAGACCTAAAAAAAAATCAAGATGCTGGATCCGGCAACCAGGAAGCTGGAGGAAAGAGATTTATAAGAGTGGTGGGGGAAGAATGAAGAAAAAAAGGAGAGTAAAAAGAAGGTAGGCTTTCAAAGAGTGGGTGGACGGGGGCGATCGAGAAAATCTGGTACACAAATTGCGTCATGCGGAAATGGTGGTCTGTTTCAGGGTTATTGCGGTCGAATTGTTTGCCAGAATTCACGACGGCGAAGATTTATAGCTCACATTTTCGGTATTTAGGAAAGCATGACAGAATTGTCGTTCAATACTTGACTAACAAGGCCATTATACTACCACAAGGCCTTCTCCTGAGTGCCACATTGTGGTGTACGTGGTATAATGGTGAAGCAAATGGTGGTACAAATGGCATAATGGTGAGTGAATATTGTTGGTACCGATGATTAGTAAAAATAATTTTTACACACCTTTAGTCAGCTCACAGGTCAATAATGTTTGCACAATCCGGATTTCAATGCCTGAAGACGCACCTGAAGATAATGTCAGGCATCGAAGTCCGGAAAGTGCAATCAATTATTGACCTGTGAACTGACCAGTGGAGTGTAAAAGTTATTTTTACTAATCAACGTGGAATGCTAAAAAATTGAGCAGATTTTAATTCATTTGTTAGCGGTATAGATGGTGTAATGGTCACCAAATAATGGTGCTACAAGTAGTTTAATGGTGAGCAAATAATGGGAGCAAAAATTGTATGATTGTTAGCTTGAAAGAAGAAGTATTTAACACTACTTAGCATTAAAATAGAAAGTATAAGTAGAAGAAACTGTACGATTGGAAAAGCTGCAGGACTGATACTGCAGTGTCTTCTGATGTTTCGTTATGACACGCACATGGAGTACGATAAAATACTCAGAAATGCGTCAAGGTAAAGCATATCTGAAGATTTCACTAAATCATCGAAACTAAGAGCCTATTTCTTCAAAACAGTTGCATAGTTGCCTACTGCATTCGAACTCATTATGATTCCTACACCAAAAATTGCAATAAAATCCCACAGAATATAGGCTAAAATAATCAAATTCGTTCGTGATGAATATTCATTTTAACAAGAAATATCTAAAACCATCTTCACCTATTAGTGCAACAATAATAAATTAAAACCCGGGTAATATGACATGTTTCACACGATATGCTACATAATTTTCCCGTTTAAATTATTCCCAGCATACCTAAACGTTGGAGAGCCTAAATTATTAAACGTGAGTCAAATATATTACAGATTCAGCATTAGTTTTAGAATGGGAATAATGGTAAAGAGACTATTAGGAAAATTGAGCTATAAGGTGAAGCGTTTCCAAAGAAAAAAGAAAGAACTTCGACAAAAATCCTGGGTAAACAAGTTATGAGAGATTTATACAGGAATTTGGCTTTGAAGTCAACGTTTTATGGTTAAGGGAACCGGATTGAAAGAAGATGGGATGATAATCAGACTCAGTTAAGGACATCCCATCAAAACCTACTTTGCCAATAAAAAGCCAATAACAACTAGACCATGAGTTAAATTACGCCGTTTGCTGTCTTTTAGGGAAAAATAGACGGAGAAATTAGGTCAGAAAGAAAAAAACAGAAGGCAAACTATGCGTAAAAAGTGGTAACAGACGAAGTGCACAGGATTAAAGATTGGCGAATAAATTTACATGGAGTATGTAATGGCTCAGATAAGCAACAGCCACGCGAAGTCAATAAGTAGTACCAAAGCCGAGAAAAATTCCACCTATAAGAAGTCTGCGGTAGAGTAGCAAACTTGGGGGCAAAAAACAGTCACACAGTGAAGCTGAAAAGCCTACATTACAAGTCCAATCATGAAATGAGAAACTCACGTCAAAGAGGATGCTTGATGATCTCAGACTCACTTTTCAGGCTCAACTTCGTGGGGGTGTATTATGAATAATGAAAAAGAAAACTTTGTTTGATTCCACCAATTTATTTTTTAGGTACGACTTGTTTCGACGCAGCGAAGTCATGTGCAGGTAAAAACTGAAGATGACGCCGCTGCGCTGAAACTAGTGGTACCTAAAAAAATTGATGGAATCAAACAAAGTTTTCCTTTCCGTTATTCAAGAGGATGCTTGGTGGGAAAATATTATGCTCAGTTCTTTATGTCCAACTTCCGCTTAAGACCTTGCATGAAACTAGTCCAAGTAAAAAAGGTTTTCATCAAGCTAAATTTAAAATCGACACGGTTGCAAAATAGTAGACGAAAGAATTCCGTGTTCACCATTCAGCGCTCTAAAGATGGAGTGAACAAAAGTTTGATTAAAAAGATGAAAATAATTGTATCAGAAAGGAATAAATCGCGAACTTTTCCAAAAATAGACCATTGTCAACGTAGCAGTAATCGGTAATGGGGAGCGAAACGATAACTAAGAAACCCATGCTTCATCCAAGGACCCACCATGCTTGAGTTCAGTCATTTCTCGAGACAGTAGCATCGATAGAATTTTTGTAAATCGTGATGACCGAGGGTGTTTGTCTTCCGCCTTCCTCGGCGGGTTGCCGTGCTAGCAGGGCCGTTCTTCCTTCAGAAGGCTGCAGTCCACTTTAAAAGCCTTCCTCCTCTATCATTCCTATAAGAAATTCTCCTTTACTCTTGATGAATTTTCATTCGATTTTTTGGAAAGTACCCATTAGCCTAAGAAAAGTGATTAGCAGGGTGAATTGCCGATAGCCGGCTGGTGCGAATCGAAGCATCATGAGAAACCGGAATGTAAAGCAGTCCAGAGGCACTGGGATGGGACGGGAGGAGGGGAGAAATTCTCCGTAATATCGGGTGTCCAGGGCGACAGACACGAGGGTCACAGTCGGAAGGACACGGAGAGGCGAATGACGGCTAACGGGGGCGGGCGAGGCTGGCTGGTCTGGTCACGAGCGCTAGCTGGCCTTTTTAAAGGTTCCCTTCAAAAAACATCACCACCGCTTCCCTATCAATCTCTCCCTTAGCGAAATCAGGGTCCTTCGAATCCCTTACAAGGGCTCGTAAGGATAGTAATTTCATTCCGTGTGGCTATCCTAAGACGCCCAGCCACACGCATTGCGAGTAAGGATTGCGGAGAAATATAATTCTGTTTTACAGGGGTGGAATTGGTTCTGTACTACGGTAAATAATTAGTAAACTTCACACCTTCAGGCGTCACTTCGTGGCATTATTTTTTATTTGAATCGATATTAACACAATCCATAGTTGTGGATTGTTTTAATATGGATTCAATTCAATTAAATAAGTGGATTCAGTCGCGGAATGGTTGTGGAAAAGTACAAGGATTGTTTTAATATGGATTCAAAGGGTAAATAATCAGCTTAAAATACTTAAATAATTTTTAAAATGAGAGTTGATTTTAACATTCCATTTTGTAAAACCTAAAAAGGGCTAATTGCTTAGCATTTAGAATGTTAGAGACCAGTTTCTTCAGAGTAATTCATGATAGAAACAAAGGATGGGCCCAAAACACTTCTGTTATCACTATTTTACGGCAGACCACCGCACTCCCACTTAATTGCAGCAATTTTAGGAGGCACAAACACATCAGAGTATGCTGGGAAACAAACATCACTGCAACAAAATCACGGTCTTCATCAATAAAATTGTCAATATTGCCATGTTGTTCATCCTCATTCCTATGGTAACGGGTTTACAGTAACTGTAGTTATACCAGAGACCGCACCTTCACATATTATTGATGTCTGGAGTTCAATATAACGAACCATTAACGCATAGAAGTGAAATGGTGAGGAACAGCCCAAGCAAAGACATTATTTGGTCCTTCACTAGTTCACTGACAGGCAACTGGAGATTACCTTTCGATATAACTCCATCTTTAACCTCAGCTAGCAATGGTAGCTATTTTCAAGTACGATAGTTTTTTTTTCAATTTTCTCATACATAAAGAAAATTTCAGCTGCATCTCTCATTAAAAGCGTAGCGTCGAATACATGTCCATTGAATACCCAGTATATGCGCAGGCTGGAGGTTTTTGAGAAGTGGGCGCATGGACGAGGAAAGCCGGGAATCCAGAACGACGGACAAGGAAGTACCTTACACGAATGGTAGGGAAGAAAAAAAACCGGTTCTGAAGATCTGGAGAAGGCAGCAAAAGTGGCCGTAGGATGTATTGTGAAGAATCGGAGTTCCGACGAGGACAATAGAACAGAAGACGATGGGAAATCATGAAATAAGAAGGAATAATGTGAGCATTTTGACAAACGTGAGAGGAGGAAAAAAATTAATGTATTCATGAGTAATAACGAGGCTACACGCTTTCTCAAAATTGATCCTCTTATGGCCGGTTGCAAGAACATTCAGTTACGATATCAATAGTTATGAGATCCATCAAGTTCATCTCATAAATATATTGGGGTTCAAGAACACATCTAGTAGTTAATTAACTTATTTACCAATAGCTAAAAGCTTCGAATATTTGATCTAATCTTCCACCGCCGGATAACATTTACGAAAGCTTAGCGTATTATCAATTGCTAATGCAGATAATAATTAGTCAGTAAGAGTAAACCAAATAGTCATGTATCTCAAAATAACTCTCTTATCTAGTCTCCAAGCGGTTCATTGTGCATCCGCCATCTTGGCTACTTATGGAGCTCATAACTCCATGCCATAAATTATGAAACCAATAAATTTATCGAATGTTAATGCAACGCTTATTGAATGGTTTCTTTCACTTATGGGTCCCATAACTTTATATAATACATACGTGTCGTTCCTACAACTGGCCATCAGTGGGTCTCTAACTTTAAAATTAAGGCCTTGGTAATTTTTTCAGTAGCGCAATGTACCATACGAAGATAGAGAACATTAGACGAAAAAAATGATAGGGTACTGATAATTCAAACACCAATTCAACATTAATAGATGAAATATCGGCTGAAATTTCACCGTTGACATCAAAATTCATTCTATTATTAACGGAGAAACTTTAAAAATTAATCTGATTTTCTATTTGGCCGCGAAAAAACATTATTTTGCAATTATGAGATTTCACAATATTAGTTAAAAGTGTAGTCGACTGCCATAAAAGGAGATGAGCTTGGAATCGGTGATACTTTTAGAAATTGGACGAAGTGTTGAGGGATATTCCAAGTTGGTGCTCGGATTTATATCAGTAAAGAAATGGCGCGAAGTCATCAAAGCTTCACACCTTCATCCGAAAAGCGACTACTCAATATAATCAGAGTCCCGCTAAATGTAGCCCCATGCATTTAATAAAAATTTAACAATGAAATTATTGTGAATTTTAAGGCATTTTTAAATTCTATCGGAGAAAGAATGGCATGGAAATCACTTGAAATTATTTTCAGTAATAAAGCTATAAGAATTTGTTAGTCACAGAGAATGTATCAAGACAACAATTGAAAATTATCGATTGCGTTGAAACGATCATTTAGCATAGCTATCCAAGGGTTGCCTCAGAGGTCCTTTTTACAAGGCACGCAAGAAGATACTGAGAATCCGATGAATTTGGAGGTAACCCAGAACGCCTCCAGATGACGCCCGGTGAAGATCAGTCAAGGATAAGAGTATAAAGCACTCATGTCCGACGAGAGTGAATGAGAAACCTTGGCCTCCGTCTTTAAGGTTTCGAACATCCTTCAAAATGGACGTTTCCCCCACGAGGATGACATAAAAGGATCCTAATCTAACGCTTCGAGCACGGCTTTAAACAATGGACACTCTCCGGCCCTGTTATGGAATGTCCCCGCTTATGCAACGGGGCTCTCTCTCCTCCAGCCGACCTCTAAACACCCAAAGGCGGGTGGCAAGACTATTGGCCAAGAGCCACGTGGACAAGATCATGCGAATCATCTTCCCTACCTCACCAACGAATACAGCAGCATCGTGAATGGTTCTTTTGAATCGCTCAGTTTGAAAAACAAAAATACCATTATTTTACTCTTCCTCGAGCACAACCGCTAGTCATTGCGCCACAAATCGCTGGCGCAAACAGATGTAGAGATTGTCCTATTCGACCCATGCCTAATGAGCGGGCAAATACCGAATGTGATGCAGTATCCGCTACTAAGCGAATCAATACCTATGGAATCTTAGATGGATCTTATACGGAAAGTTGTTCCCAATTCAATACCTCAATTGCATCAGAAAAAGGTTGAACCACTTCACAATACCCGACGCTATTAGGTCCATTACGAAGTTGTATACAACCCAAAAACTTTACATTCCAATAATGTCAAGAAAGCTACACATACTAAAACAAAAATAACCAATAAAATATCATTTAAAAGCAAGTACTACCTGTAAGAATTAAACCCTTACATTGATGAATAATAAATTCGTGGCATTTTTCTGCCAAAATAGTTAACACTAGTCAAACAACAAAAAATATTTATTAATAACGGTCCTTTCGTGCGAAAAACTATAAAAAAATTGGGGATAGAAACCGACCTAGCTTAAACCGGTCTGAACTCAGATCCTGTGAGAATTGAAAGGTCAAACAGACCTATTATTAAGCTACTGCACCTAATTATTATCTTAATCCAACATCCAGGTCTAGGATTGGATGGATGGATAGACAGGGAGCTGGAAATAATGGAACAACGATTTAAAAAAATACGGGCTCATTTCAATTTTTACCTGAAAAAATGGCTATGGAGACATTCACACGATTAAATTATGAAAGAAATCGGATACAAAAAACTTAACCACTTTATTAATAGTCCGTGAACATGTTTTAATATCAACTCATCGAAGGTAGAAGTAGTTTGAAGGAGCACACAAAGCGGATGAAAAATTATGATGCAAACATTACAAGGTATATTTTATATTGCATCGTAAGTTTCCACTGCGTATGCTGTTTATAGAGATAAGTTTCGCCCGTATTACAACGGACATTTTCAGGTGGAAGTGCCGGGGTAACATTTTGACCGCGTTAATATAGGCCATATTTCCCTCCTAGTACATAGCCCTTTACTAAAGCGAAGGATAACTTTAACAGAGAAGACGGTTACCGCTACCAGTTTCGATTCTCTCCGTACTTGAGCACAAGTTACCCAGTATAGAACAAAACAGCATTTGTAAGAGTGAACCAGGAGGTCTCGCAAGATGCGACGATGACGGAAAGCGAGAGCCATATGAGTGATAATAGACGAGGAAGTGATATCTTGGTTGGCACCGGAACATTGGAGTTTTTTTACGAATCTTACACATTCCCAGTCAAATATTCACACACAACTGCCGGAAGACATTAACTAGGAATATAAAGCAATTTTTTCCCATCATCTAAAGACTCATTCATACAAAACGAATCTCTTCAATGATGCTTAATCATCAAAAGAGCAAATGGAGTATTGAGGTCACCGGAAGGAAATGTCGGACGAAGAAAATTCTCAATCATAGCTTCTTATACCTTACATTTTAAAAATGCTGTACCCATCGATCAGATGCGTCTGACCAGTTGAACAGCAACGGTACCGCATTGACACATAGGACTACAAATAAAAATTGAGGAAATCATAAGAGAGGTTGGTTGTTTCGAAAGGGAAGAATAATTTGTTCAATGGAGGAAAGGCAGATAAAAATCCTGTCATCGGCATTGGTCTGCTCACGTCAAAAAGCCCAAAATTCCACAGTTTAAAGTCCTATCCGACGGAAGCAGTACTTTACTTGAAGTTCTCTCCACTATGCGCTCAAATAGGGCTAGGAATCATAGAGAAATATCACCTTTACATCCAGGACCAGAACCACAACCCTCTGGATGGGAGGCCGGCATTCTAGTTACTACAGAAAACCGATCCCCATCAAATAACTTTTACGGGACAGCCCCGGCCCAAGAATGTCTACATCCAGGCAATTAGCATAAAATTATTTTACATCATATGAATACTAGATAATTTGCTAGCGACTGGATAATTGAAATGAATAGGTGCCTTGAATTCGTTGACATACGCTTCCTGCAAGAAACAATTACCCTTCGATGATGGCCTTCGCATATGCAATTGGACTGACGAAATACAGCAATGGAAAAAAATATCGGGAAATTCCGCGATAATAATTTTTTAGCACACTCACGCTGATTTGCTCGCAAGTACGAGAGGTGATAAACAAAAAAATCGACGTCATGCTAATAAACGCTTCACTGCATCGACCGAAAAATGCGAATCATCACTGAAAGAGCACATGACAGCCTCACACTTCTGTTCCTCATCGCGGAAATGGCCGGCCATGAGTACTCTCACACTGCCAAAGAGCACGACTCTACAGGATTTGGGGATCGGGTTAATGAGAGGATTTGGGTCGCAACAAGTATGCGGCTGTTTCAGAAGTATCCTGATGCTTGTTTTTGCGGTAACCAAGGAGAAATACATAAGAGAGGTTTCTTAGGAATACCAGATGTGGAGGGGGAGTGAGTTAGAATGGTTGCTATAATGCCGTCTTCCGATTCCAAGGGTTCAAATCCTGACAGTGGTCGATATTTTTCATCGGAATGTGTAAAACTTCGGTACTATACGGAGAGCATTAAAAATTGAACACACAGTCGATCAGATGGGATATTAAACAGCGAACCTCAGGGCGTCTTGTGTTCGTAGTGCATGGTTCCTGCCCATTCATTCTCAGTCCTTCAAATAACTCTTCTTTCTCCAACCACCGACCTATCGACCGTGAAGGGCCGCAGATTTTTGTTGCCGCCGCAAAAAAACCAGCCAACTAATATGTGATTTCTAATCCCAAAAATAAAACTGAATCGAAAGAAGATATTGTCGTTACATCGTTCAAGAAAACCAGCCTCCAAATAGCAAAAAAAAGTTTTTTTTTCGGAAATCTAAAAATTAAATTAGAGGGGAACAAAGAATGCATAAACTGATATTACGAAAAACTTGGAACACCTCTAGCCGGCTGAAATTTTATTCCATTTTCACGCGAGACAACTGGATTTTTAAAAGATGTAGCAACGCTAACATGTCCGTAAGTGTAAATTATACCTTGGTCCTTCAATAGTGAATACTCATTTACTAAGCTCACAGTAATTCAATGATCTATCTTAATTTTAAGCGTTTCTACAATGCCCTTCTGACAAATTTTAAAAGAAAAGCTCTTGACTGAATCAGGGCTCTTAGAACACATCAAAATAAAGCCTCTCTATGATGCATCATGTCACAATGATGTCGATACAGGGTTTTCCTGCGATCACTTATTTTGTTCCCTCTTATTTGTTAGCCTTGGCCTTATTTTCTCAGTCACACAGGCGCAGAATGGAAGCGAGGCTACCGCAGACATGGTTAAGTACTCCACCGTTCACAATCACCGGCTGAATGCTCCCTTACTATACACCACGTGCTCGCTCACCCGTCCCTCATGAGGCGCGACGAGAGACTCAGGAGGCCCGCTTGCGACATGTGTCCTCTCGCGGTGACGGAGACAGTTGCGACAACGGCGGCGCAAAGACAAAAGTGCCTCAGGAGCGGAGAAGGAGAGGGGAATTAGAAGAGCTGATGAGACGCGAGGTGAATGCGTTATTGGGGCGAAATCGTTCAGTTTCGCCGAACACACGATAAGTTACCCCTGGAGACTTGAACGACCGACTCGGAGACTTGAACGACCGACACAGACGCAATGATTGGCGACAAGGCAGAATATTGCCGGACGCGGCAACCAGTCTGGTAATGCACTAGACAGCCAATCCTACGGTGGCGGGTCCAAATACCGCCTGGTACGTGTACTAGTAACATAAAAATTTATATACGCGAAACATTTGCCGTGAAGTATGCTTCCAAGTTACCGCATGAAGCTGAACAAAAAATTAAAAACTTTATTTCGGTCTTATTAACACTCGTGTTCAACTTCTTTCAAATTCCTCATCGACTCATGAATAGAAACATAACATGTTACACGTCCTGATTGAAATGTATTGAACAGAAAAATTCTAAAATCAAATAAGGCAATACAAACAAGACAGAATGACAAAAATGTCAAGTTGAAAAGAATTTTACCTCACCCGGTGCTTGCAAAAATGATCGAGTTTTCTCTAATATCTAAATTATCGATAGTTACCGCTACTGTAAATAATCGAAAATATTTGTAACTCAGAACACAGGGCCTTCAATTAAAAAATCGTCACCGTCGCCCTGTTGTTCAAAGTAATCGAAATGCCACTCTAAAATACGCTTGCATTATCATTTTTTCTGCTCTTGAACTCCTTCGCTCCCTCAGGAATAACTGAAAAGAACACATGAACAGTTCGCCGAGAAATTTATTCTAAAGTTAAACAACACGCCACCATTTCCGAAGTAGTAAATAAACCAATTACTTGAGTAGTGATTCCCAGCGGGCTGTCCTCTGGGGTACAAGTGATGTTTCCTCGGACCTCTGTTTGCCGCTTCCTCACTGAAGGGTTGATTTCTCCCCATGAATTCTGAAATGACATTTATTTTCCGCTTGAAGGTGTTCACCAAACGCGAAGCCCGGAGGCCGCCACCAACACCGCACGAAAAGATCGAAAGGGGGTGGCGGGCGACTGGGAGGTGGACGAAACATTCGACTCGCGATACAGAGGTTGATAGAACGTTCGACTGGCAATTCTCGTCGGTCGCCTTACGTTCGAGCAAAGAGTTTGAAAGGCAAATCGAGGAGGGTGTACATTCACATTGCGCAGATATGTCACATTCGCCCACTCTTTGGTCAAAACTGACCGAGGTCCACGGGAGCACATCCGTAAAATAACTATCGAGGAAAAGTCTCATTGCTTCAAGTTAAGAGATCTTAAACTTAAAGTAAGGCAATTTTTACACATTACAGAATGTGCGAATACGAAAACGTTTTTCCTATAAAGCTGCCAGAAATAATTATTTTTCTGAATCTTATGAAACTAATCTTCCTTATATCACAAATCCATGAGCTCAAGGGTGGAAAGGGATTTAAACCTAAGAGGAAAAAAAATTTTCAGGCCAGGTAATTTTCATAAAATCGTAGCATAAGCTTTGTACTCTTCACAATAGAAAAGAAATGAATGCACAAATCGGTTCCTGATTTCGTTATCTTAGAGATTCGATGATATTCTGTGACCCAAAATTTGCTAGGTCGATAGAAGAAAAAGGCGGTGCACAAGTTCCTTGGGACGCAAATGTAGGGCATTAAATGTAATACACATTTTGTTATCTGTATCTCAAGTGCCTTTATTCACGGAGGCTATGAAACAGCATCTCTCTCATCGTATTCTTTTTCGAACTCCACAAACTCAAATTGGAGATTTTACATTCGTTTTCTCTCAAGCAGTAGCGATCAAACTCGTAAAACTTTAAGTTCTTGCTGAGCTGCATTGAAATTTAAGGCGGTCGGAGAGACAACTTTAACGTCATCAAGAATTATTTCCGGGCACAAAAATTATAAATTTCGAAACATCAACAAAACATTCAGGTAGAAGCATCTCTAATACACGCGGATGGAAACAAGGTATGTGAACTTAAACTTCCTAAAGCATTTAGTCAAATAGGTTCTAGTTCATCACTTTTACCACTACTCTTGTTGTAATGTGCATAGTCTTTTTTTCCCAAACTGTTCACCAAATAGTCCACGAAGTCACCATACTATTTCCCTATGCATTTCGAGTATCCTGAAACTGAATCGATATTTCAGTGGGAATGCGACTTGCACTTGAGCGTAACCTGAATTACTCTTAAAACAACTTACTTTACCCGTTGCATTGGACATTAAAACTGTAGACCACTCACAACGCCACTAACGATTTAAGTTTTGGCTCGCTTCCGAGTAGAACTAAAGAAATGGGTGGGGTTCTAGAGTTTAGATATAGAATACCAGGCCCAGCAAACGATGATGCACGAGAAGATGAATAGGATATCATAAAAATAGAAACGGTCATGATCTGATTGGAAATGAGCAGGTTTTCACCGTGGCAGGACATCACTTTTTGGGAAGAAATCAATGTAAAACGAGGATTAAAAATGAAAAGATTAATTCTCTAAACGAGTCTTGGTATCGGTATCGGTAAAAGATTTTTTCGAAACGAAAAGCAATGATAATACATATTCCTCCCAATAACGTTCAAATCAACAAAATTACACAGTTATGAAAAATACAAGATATAAAGGTAGGTCTATCATGGTTAAAGGAATGAAAAAACTTCCGCATCATCTTAGGAATGACCACACACTGACAAAATTAAAGTTTGTAGACAAAAAACGGTTACTAGAACTTAACCTTTTTTCCAAAATAGAAAATGATGATAGGAACGATTTACCTAAAGTTGTTTGTGAGTCCTTTCCTCATAGTTCCAAATCCTTCGTTAAAAATGCTAAGCTATGAACGTAGTAAATAATTTACTGCCGTAAAGTAGATTTTATATTTGAGTGGTGACAATATGCTTTTCAATACGATTTTTAGATCTGCGGATTGTATAGCTGTTTTGTTTTATGTAGTACACTGTACTTAATTTTTTAAATTTTAGCCCATTTGTAACATGAAAATAACAATAATACACAACCCAAGCTCTCAATTAACTTCAAACTAACGTATAGGCTGTGTCATCTTTCTGTACACGTTAACCAGGCATTTAAAAACCGGGGAATATGTCAAAATTTTCTCATGACGAATTTTAAGAGTCATCAAAGGCGGCACCATCTTAAACCATAAATGCAGCTAAGATTTAGATTGCCAACGATTGCCAAATGGACGGAATTATAGTTCCCTCGACCGCGTGTATTTTCCGAGGAATACTTCCCACAACGCTCGTCACTAGCACTTAAGAGGAAAGGAGGTCGGAGACAGGTGACAAGGCACCATAGCGAACGCTTCCAAAAGGTACGGCTGGAGCCAACATTACATAACATCATTCATACGTGTCTACGGCCACGAGTGGCCCAGAAGCAGCCGGCAGAGAAAACACACCAGCAGAAATTTTGCGAATTTCCGCAAAGCGAGCTAAGAAATAAAAATAATCCACAACTTTTGCAGAGAGTTATAATTAGAAGAATTCTTCTTTATTATAGTTTTCGGACATAGAAATTATTCAAATAATTCCCTGAGTATACTCGGCGAATGAGAACAACAATGCAGGCACGCACAACGAGTCAAAAAATGGCCATAATGAGGCAGTTATTGCCGATTTATTTTATTCGTTGACTATATCAGGAGCGAAATAATGACAATAAATAATATTCACGTTAAAAAACAAACTTAGATGTTCCCACAGGGTTAACTTTACCATGACAGCACGCAGTTTTAACTCGAGCATTTTATTTTATTAACAAGTTATTTTTGCACCACAACTAACCATATCAACCATGAATGAATGATCATGCCTGCGTTAAAGTTCTGTTCTTAAAAAACGTAACTGATTATTTTCCACATATTTAATGTATGTGCTGCAATATAGCATTTTTCTCCAACTAGGAGAAATATTGTTCCTTAATATGAAACCATGATACAAATGAGGAAACCATAATGATAGAGAGTTAACTGAAGGTTTTGAGTGACATCTACTACGCTTGTCAACACGTTTCTTGATTGAAAATGACGAAAAATATTCAGACTTGCCTATGGTATAAATTTGTAAAATCCGGGGGACAGGAGATTTTGAATGACTAGTTCTTTTAACTAAGTATTGCCAAAATAGAAGTGATGTCTTGAAATAAATTGGAAAATACTGTGATGAATTTCCTTGCCCTTACCAACAAAGGAAGGGGTAAGATAACATTTCATATGATGAATGTTAGCAGTAATCAAAGTGCTCCCAAGAGGCAAATTGTTACATTTAATTTTTGCAATTCTTTAAAGTACTACGAAAGACATAATTAAAAATTTTGCAATGAAGTGATATGCAAATACTTTATGAACGCACTGTGCCATTAAGAAACTAAGATAATGCATTGCATTTTAGCTATCTAGGGCTCATGTATAAAATATTTGTCTTTGCCTAGGCAAATTAAAGATGCTCAGGACCGACTGCGATGGAGGGCATCCAGTTGAAACCTGTCAGAAGATAGATTCCACAAAGAAGAAGAAGGCAAATATCGTTGGCCCCGTAATTACACTAACATGCTAAGTGAACGTTAACACAACAATTAAATCACTCGTTAAAATCTGTATTCATTGACGATAGTCAAACACTATAGCCATTCCTTTCTGAAAGTGCTACGCTCGAAATTTCAGGAGTAATAACATAGGGGTCAGCGTGATAGTTTCTAAGACATACGATAGACTATGTTCAAACTTTATTAAAATATTCAAGCCAATACTAAACGTAATGGACCTAGTCCTCCACAAAAAAATACAACACGAAAATAAATAAAACGAAGACCAATATCCTAGTATGCGGAAGAGAGAAGCTGAATGCAGATATCACACATAGGAGTGAGATTAGTGCACGTGGATTCCTTCACATATCTCGAAAGTACCGTCACGTGGGACAGAAGAATTACAACGGACATCAAGGAAGAATAGCCAAAGCTAAAGCGCTCAAGGTAAAAAAGACAACTGCGGTGCTCAAAGAGGATAGAAATAAAAACTAGGAAACAGTAAGTGAAAACATTCGTGTGGAGCTTGGCACACTATGGACCAGAAATACGAACCATTGGAAAAGCTGCCCGGAACAGACTAAAAGCCCTCGAAACCTGGTACTGGAGGAGGATGCTGAAGATAAAATGGATGGACAAAATAATAAATGACGAAGTTTATAGAAGAGTAGCAGAGGAAAGGACCACATGGAACACCATACAGAAAAGAAGAACCAGATGGATGGGACACACTCTAAGGCACAATGGGTTTGTGAAGAACATAAATCAAGGCAAAATAGAGAAAAAAGGCGCTAGAGAAAGACTCAGGAATAAGTTCATGGACCAAATAAAGGGGAAATTACAGAGGGAGAGTTACCAGGAGGTAAGGGAATTAGCATGGGGTAGGGTAGGATTGCAGTCAACCAATATTAGAATGAACGATCAATGATGAAGTAAGCAGTTGCAAGGAGAATGAAGTAAAAGTAGCAGTATTAACAACGTGAAAACTTAGTTTTGACGACAATTTCGCAGTACTTTAACTTACGCCTACAGTCGAGGCTTTAACTCCACTTAATTTATCCCCGCCGTCCGATGGAACCAGCAACACAACCGAAGGATTTTGTTTGCGAAATTTAGTACAATATCGCGGTGAGCAGCCAACTAACCTTAAAAACTTATCGAAAAAAACAATCGGACTACACACCGTTACATATCTGACGTGATCTGTGCGTCAGAATCTTCTCGTTTTATTTAAACGTTCCTCAGGAGCGCACGGCCACTTGACTCATGGAAAACGGCTCCGGTCGTTAGGAAAATGTATCAAAAAGGAATGCGGTAGGTAGCTCACATTTTCTAATACTTCACAGATTAGACGATTCCAAATGGATTTTACCTAATGTGTGGTATTACCTCGCTTAATATACCATACCTTTCTGACGATAAAAATCACAGCAAACATGAGAAAGGAGGAAGTAGACTAAAAATTATGGAAAGGGAATGTCCGTATGCATAATAAGAACAAGGAGGATTGAGGACACTGAAACGACACTAACGAGCTCATTCCACTTGCGTCACACCGAGCCAGCCAATTTAAGTAGGCAGGAATGCATACTATCAAGTCGCATTAGTTTGATTATTTTTAACGTATCCGCATTTTTCTCCCCTTTGGAAACTGCCTGAGCATTAAGCTATCGCTATAAGGAAATTTCCAATGGAAACCTGCAGCGAATAGAGTGGCAAAACCGTTTTTTTAAGACATTAAGAAATGAGATAGTTTTCAAATTAGCATTAGTTTGCTAACTACGACAAGAACTCGAGATCGGGTGTCCATTTACCGATAAAAAGGCAACAAGATATAAACAAATGCGCTGAATTACCGTTAGTGTCTAAATTTAGGGGGATTTAGGTGGGAGCCCCTAGAGACTCGGAAGCTACACGCTAGGCGTAATTGCTTGACAATTCAGAAATGGTGAGTTTCAGAGCGACACAGAGAATATTATCATGACGCCACTATATCTCTAGGCCTAACAGAGGCGATAAATTAGGAGAGATATTTTTCCGAACAGAAACGTACAAAAACTCATTCTTTCCGCGCACAATAAGCGACCACAATAAAAACTGAGCTCCACTAATTACACTCCCATAATATACGTCACCATTTTACCTCCCAAAACTTATTCCCTTACATCTTTACACGGCTGATGACCTATTACCCCCTGCTACATGCCCATACGTCGGCTCGCAGGGTAGTCAGTAGATGTAGAAATAAATAGTACCCCGCTTTTGATAGCCTTAAGATAGAATATACGACTCTCCAAGTGCGCTAAAATTTTTACAGGATACGCATTTTCTATTTTTTTGCTACAAAAGTAACGCTACAATCTTTTTTTTTTGGATTTGCATTCCTGCCTACTTAAATTGGCTGGCTCGGTGTGACGCAAGTAAAATGAGCTCGTTAATGTCGTTTCAGTGTCCTCAATCCTCCTTGTTCTTATTATGCATACGGACATTCCCTTTCCATTTCCAAAAATATTTTTAATCAACTTTGCGCATAACTCGTGACGCAGTTGAGCGTACGAGTTCTAAGTCAATACCCAGGAATGTGGACATTCAGCAACAAAGTTGACATCAAGATGGATCTACGACAATTCGAACTGAAATTCCCCAATAGCAGGCAAGTTACATTTGCCAAATTCAGCAATAAAAGGCCCGTATTTAATACGATGCTGTGGCTCCCCAACACGCATGACTAGTATATACCTAACAGAGAGAAACGGATGCTAATACCAGTGACAGCAGTATTTTATTACCATGATGAGCTTACAAGTATTTATAAAAAGCAGTCACCCCAAAAAAATCTAAGCCATAATCACAACCGCTTAGCAAGCTTCGTATTCTATTTCTGATGGGAATAAATAAAAAAAAATCGAATTAATTGAAAAAAATTTACAATTTTCCCTATTCACATCTCCCATACCAATTTTTTATGTATTCTAACGGTTAAGGTAGGTTTTTTCCAATGTCAGAGATTCTCCTGCTAGTTTTTGCACAATCAGGGGCCCAACTCCCTCTAGCATACCTTTTCTCGCCTCTGCATACGATCTGCACTTCTTGATCCCGTAAAAAAACCTATTCTCTTTCGTCCCCTTCCCCGCTTTCCCAATATGCTTCCCTATATCACACTCTTCAGCAACACTTCACCCTTTATAACACCCTTCAGCCTTCTACCCGGCCAATCACAGATTTCATTAAGAAGTTTCCTATCCTCGCCCATCATCTCAAGCACTTCCTCGTTAGTCTTCCTATACGTCCACCTAACCTTCTCCTTACCCACATCTCAAATTCCTGCAGTATTTTCTCGTCCTCCTTTCTAAGGGTCCACGTTTCTGCCCCATACAACGCTACGCTCCATGCCGAGCTCTTCACCAGCCTCTTCTTCACATCCTTACCCAATGTCCACATCATCAGTTCCCTTCTATTACTAAACGCCTCCTTTGCTAGCCTTATTCTCTTGCGTATGTCTTTGCTACTATGCCCTTTTTCCTATAGCGTGCTACCTAAGTAATTAAACTGCTCTAAATGCTCGAGTTTGTGTCCTCTAACTTTAATCACAAGCCTCGCTTTCTTTGTTCTAGAGAATCTCATTACTTTTGTTTTATTATGATTTATCATAATTCCCAATATCCCAAGAGAATCTCATTACTTTTGTCTCACACCTATAGAATGGAAAATAAAAATCGAAACGAACAAAAAAGGGATATAAGGAATTAATAGCTAAGGCGTTTACGATATCCCGCCCATATCGTCCATATTTTAAACTTTTTCGGCACAAAAATGATAGTACAAAATAACGAACTTATTTCTTAAGTAAAACCGAAAAGAGAAAGTCGTAATTTCTTCAAATCAAGTTATTTAAGGAGCAAAAACTGATTTAGTTCTTTTTATTATTCCAATTCGATAATTTCCTTCTGACAAAGAGCAAATTCCGACGTCAATCTCGTCGGCGACGTTGAAGTCTTTATTGACGGATACGACACAGCAGATCATTGAAAAAATAAAATATCGTAACTACCGAATGAAATATACAGCCGAAAGAAACAAAGAAACTAGAGGGAAAATCTTTCCCCAGAAGCCCAGAGGAGGTGGCGGCGGGGTAAAGTCCTCGCCTGCTAACCCCAGGGTCGCGGGTTCGAGTCCCGCCCGGGTAGAATATTATCTGCCCAGGACATGGGTGTCTGTGTATCGTCCGTTATTACTGTTGTTCACCCGACGTAAAATGGCCTAATGTACTGTATTCGGAGCAGTGAAAAAAAAACTCCCGAACTTCTGGACGAGTGACTACATTTATAACATCGCCGGCATGTTTATTGACCTTAAAAGGTAAACAAATAAGTTCACACAGCACAAAACCTTTAATCTTTAACGTCAGCACCACAACGCATTTCTGTATTCAAGTATTTCAACGTGCAGTATCGCATCATACCTAAGCAATACCAACCGGAATGTGAAACGATCAGTTTAGTGAAATTGCCACTAAAAACAGCCTTACATAACGCGAAAACGCGTCGTAATATTGCCACCGATACGACGACATTTAAAAAAAATTATTCAATAAAAGGCCATTTGTCGACAAAATTCTAGTAACGCATTTTCAATAAGTAGCCCAGAAGGTGCAGGCGATGCAGCCTACGGAGACTCAGGGTTCACAGCTATACGTCACGGGGTAAGGCACGATTGCCCAATGTCACATTTCCTTTCTAAATTTATGTAAAGGAAATGGCAAGATAGGTATGCTGAGAGTTATATGAGGTGATAGACGCAGGGCCAGAGATAATAAAAAACGTTTTATGTACGGCATGAAGTGAGGTAGGGCATAATTCCCTGTTGGTGATAGTAACCGTGTGAAGAGATAGGGACCTGCGCCAGCTTAAGTCTCTCTTTCATCAAAACTGGTGATTCTTACGCTCTTTTACTCAATTCTCCCCAATTACCATAATTGAGAACATAACTCACCATTTAGATATAAATCATATTTGATTCCCCCGATGAAAATATTTCGCAAGCTAAAAAAGAGAGTGCAACCCATGGCACTAAGTAACTTCAGTAGACGCTACAGAATAAATCAAAACAACCCATTTTTAGCTCAACTTAAAATACTGTACACAATCTATGTAAAATCACATTTAGCAGCATGGTAGTCCCGATTTTTCCCTAAATCCTCCTAAATTCCCAACTTGTAGAGATTCTCAAGTCTTAATCAATGCTAACTGGTAGACTACTTTAACAATAATACTTATGACTATGAGCTGCATATACAAATAGCTTCATAGTTTAATAATAAAGCATCCTTATTCATTCACTGACGTGATATAAAGAAACCGACATAACAAAGGCCTCGTTGTAGGAATTGGAAACATAAGTGGCGGCTGAACCACATCATTATGAAACATTTTTTGTTATTTGATTAATATACACCATTTTGGAAGAAAAGTACCATGAATTTAGTATTCATTAATTTAAGGTTTAATTCTTACAGATGTAATTGTTTATTAACGATATTTTGTTGATTTTTTTAGGAGTCATCTTGCTAGTTATTTTTGTGTCAGCTGGATTGGCATTCTTCACATCATTTGAGCGTAAGGGTCTAGGTTCTATACAAATTCGTATGGGCCCTAATAAGGTTGGATATTTTAGCGTGGTCCGGCCATTTTCTGATGTAATTAAGTCATTTAATACGGAGCAAAATTTTCGTATAAGATCCAATTATTAACCTTATTACTTTTCCCCTGTTTTCAGTTCATTTATTTCTATATTTTGTTAGCTTGTTCAAATCGCGCTTGCCGGATGGATATGAGAAGGGAGCGTGATCGTTACAACTCATTGAAATGGACCACATTCACGGAAGTGGACCTAGAACTTGCAGAACGCGGGCCAGCGGTAAAGCTTTCGGAGGCTCTTACCCTCTCATTCCCCTCCCAATACCTTGCAGCCCCACTCCCCTCAAACTAATGGAAAGAAAGCTGGCTTGCGCACGGCGGCGTGTGCACTAGATGATATTAAATGATATCAACTTCCGGTTCTGGAGCAGTCGCCGATGAAATTCCGCGCGGTTACGTATATGTATTAAGTTAACATGTTTAGACACGATCTACCGGTTTCCAAAGGACGTAATGTGAGAGAGGTCACTCAAGTACGCCACATACAAGCCACTCGAGCGTCGGGGGCTCGCTGTTTCGCGGGTGAAAAATGGAGATAAATACCAAATGATTATGATATATAAAGGTTTCTCGGGTCTTCCACAAAGTGAGCAGGTCCATGGGGCCCAACGTTTCGGAGAACTACTTGTCCTCCATCATCAGGGGGGGGTTCAGCTTCCGAAGCTGAACCCCCAAACCCCCCCCTGATGATGGAAGACAAGTCGTTCTCCGAAACGTTGGGCCCCATGGACCTGCTCACCCGGTGGAAGACCCGAGAAACCTTTATCCATCAGATACGCCGGGAAAATCTGATGATGATAACATTGGTATATTTCCGTTATTTTCCAGCATGAATTCGCACTCCTACCAACCTTACTGTGAAAAGTGACAATTCAAATTTCTATTGAGTGGTTTGTTGGCGGCTAGGGCAAACTCAGTGGTGTAAGAGACTTTTTGAATTTTAAATGATAAAAAAATTGGCAATGTCCACTCGGTTATTTATTTGTAAAACGCGTTTCGACGCTTAAGGCGTCATCATCAGGTACAATCATGATAATCATGATGAGAGATGATCAATTACAAGTCATTTCCATTCCTCTAAATCCCTTATATCTAGCCGATTTCCTCTCACCGCGACTTTTTGAATACCCATCCATCGACCATTTATATTTTATCTCTATCCACTTTTCTTGCCTTAAAATTCAGGGTAGGTAGTTAGTTGGTAGGGGCCTTAAATGCTAACTTCGTCCCTGATGAAGCATAACATACCCTGTTTGAGATTGGTGACACCCTCTTTAAGATTGATGTTCCACAATAACTCGCCGGATACTGTTGCATACACGTGTAACCGACTCTTCCACAGAAAAATTATAGAAATATGCTCAGCTAACATATCTATGAATCGCAAATATATAATGAAAACTAACTGCGGGATAATCAGTTCAAGTTGGGCCTCCAATTGTCCATCGCTAAAAATGGAGACCTTTTTCGAACAAAATATGTTTAAAAAACAACTATTGCGGGATAAAATCTGCAGGCTTATGAATGATCGGAGAAATGAACGTTCTATTGAAGGCATTTTATTTCTTGAAAATTGGTTGCCTCAATTTTAAGATATACATTCTCCAACTCTATGGACTACACTTTTTTGACAGACAGTAACGGAGAAATGAGCGCTTTTGAGATCGGGATCTTTGCGTCTAATTTATATGTTCAAGTTCAGAAAATAGTTGGAATCACAAACGAAAACATTATGAAAAGTGATAACACAAAGTAGACTTCAAGCCTTACGAACGAAATTTGTTTGTCAGAAAATAATGAATTTCTCCATCAGTGAAAGCATAAATGATTTTCGTGACACGACCGAAAGTGTTGACTGAATACGGTAGCCGCCGAGTTTCCAGATGAGCTAAAGAAAAATTGGCGGAAGTTCGGGATACCGGAAGTGCAAGGAGGCGATTTACTCTCGTCAATCGGTTAGGCTTATAATCAAAGACTTTTTATCTACTTCCGAAAAAAAACCACTGGTTTCCCACTTTTTTATATCAGATTTGGGAGGAATGCGGGCATGGGCGAGTGGTGGACTGTGGACTACCTCCCGAAACAGTAGGAGAAAGCGTAACGACATGCTTTTACTAATCTTTCCGCAACCGACTTAATTTGTAAGATTTTCGCATAATTATTTGCTTCCTCACACAAAATAACGTCATTCCCTGTAATGTTGGTTAGGTTAGGGCTGTCCCTGAATCCGACCACAGTCCAAGATACTACATGTGGGTATTAGTAAACATATTTTACAGGGTAATTTTACTTTTAATAATGGGGAAATAACATTGTGTTGCATTCGTTTTTTCTGCCAGATAAGTGTGTAAGACCTCGAGCAGTAATGTGGAAATAATTGCAGTTAAGGAACGATTACCAATATCGTTCATAATTCCTATTAAGTATTACAAGTCCTTTCCATTCTTAAAAAAACACTTATACAAATCTAATAGTCTCTCACCATGGTTTCTCATGTTCCCATACATCTTCCATTTACATGTTATATCTATCCACGTTTCTTGCCTTAAAGTGCAGGGTACGTAGTTAGTTCTTATAGACCTTCAATGCTAACTTCGTTCATGATGAAACATAGCATACCCTCTTAGAGATTGGTCTAACCTTACATAAAGGCAGGCAAATCGATGAGTGGCTTCATCCCTTAACGAAAATGTATGTCTCTTCGCAGCCACTGGCCTATCCCTAGGCTGTGTTCACACGTTGCACGCACTCGCGCGCCGAGATGTATGACACATTAAAATTGCACCATGTAAACGCCCAGAATTACGCAAATGCATGAACGCATGGCCAGAAAATTGCCCGTTCTAAATTGGAGCATTCGTCCACGCATTTGTTCAGTCACATATTCGCGCGGGTACATGCATCGTGGACAGACAAAATGAAAAAATTATGAAGTTTAAAGAATAGTAGGTAAGAAAATGACCAAATGGAACAACACACAGGAAAGATGAACCAGATGGACTGGACACAACCTGAGACACAATGGCTTTGTTAGGAATACAACTGGCGGCAAAATAGAGGGGAAAGTCCCAAGAGAAAGACCCAGGAATAAGTTCATGGACCACATAAAGAGGAGAGTACATAGGAAGAGGTATTAGGGGGTAAGGGAACTAGCATTAGATAGGGAAGGTTAGAGGGCAGCAGTCAACCAATCTTACGATTAAACGAATAATGAATGAATGCATCGTGTTAACACGCCTTTCTGGAGAGAGATGGCCCAGTCGATGAACTCGTACCACATAAAGTCACTTCCAATTTTCAAGGGCTTATGGCTCTCGATGACACACATCATCAGCAGTCATTTATCCGAAGAATGATTTACTACAGATCTACACTCCGCTCTTCATTCATACACCATTTTTAACTTTAGCACCATTCATAATATTTTTCTAGCGTATTCACTTGCTGATTTTCCTCTTAATTATTCCCACTACAATAAATGAACGGCTCATTTATGACAACATTTACTGTTTTCGCGGTCAACATCTCATGAAATCAACACTGATTTTCATGTCACTATCACTTTTAGCTTAATCAAAATACTTAAATACTTATCGGGCAGAAAAACAAATGCAACACAGAGTGCGATTCTGAGCAAGACGGAATCATTGCGCGGAAATTCTAATTCTTGACGTCGATTAATTCGATGCATTTAATTAGCCTACAAAACTATAATTTGGTACATAAATCGTAGGCAGAAATTTTCAGTTTTAAGTATTTTCTTAGGGACGAAAAATAAAATAACCATTCGTATATTATGAGTGTTTCCAATTATCTGATAGTGATAACCTTATTAATATGCCCGAGAATACTGAACTCCCCAGCCCTTTGGTCGACGATCATTCCAGCTCCGAGCAATGCAAGCATGAGCATTCTACGATAAAAGATCGTAGGCTTTCCCGGCGAATACTATAGATAAATAGTTCTCGGGTTTGGCACCGGGTAAGGCTGTTTAAGGCCTTAAACAGCCTTACCCGGTGCCAAACCCGAGAACTATTTATCTATGAGCATTCTATATTTTCCGCCATTCCTAATTTCAATGATACAACATAATTTAGGGATCTCAGGATTTTTCATCTAAGTCCCTCCAAAAATCACCATTCCACACCAATACGTATGCGGCCACCCCATTACTGAACTCTCAATTCAAGAAAACATCACTCCTTCATTGGCCGTTTTATCCTAAGATAGACTAACAACAGCCCTCCATCCTCCCTATATAATGCTGATTCCCTTACTCCTAGATAGTTCTTCCTTTGCACCTTCTACTTCAATTGGTGCATGACCAAATGAGGGTCCATTGGCAGCCAAATTAAAGGTTTACCCACAAAATTCAAGGTTGAGTGGCCACCCTGATTACACCGCATGATGATGGTGACACACAAAAAAAAATCAAACTTCTGAGCACGAGAGAGCATTTCTGAGCCGGCATGTACTCCGTCACGTAGTACCACAGACTATTGATTTAGGAGAAAGTCCCAGGCTTTACTCGAAGGAATCACACTACCTCAAAGACAAAGGGAAAAAATTAAGCGATTTCACATCAAAACATTAAATGCACGACCTAGGATTTTGTTTCGTAAATGTTTCGCAGCTTCACAGCACTGATAACGCAGCTGCAAAAATGTAAAATCTAGAAAAAGCAATATATCTTTTAACCCATTTCCGCCCAGAAAGATTTTTGTTGACGCTTTTTATGAATTTTTGGTATTTTAATAAAAGTATTCCTGTAAAATATATCGGTGATCGTAACCTTGAACGATGCAGTGCTTACAAGTTTATAGCGATAAAGTTCGCGGTTCCTCCTACTGAGTGTCATATACTCGACGCGTCAGGGTGTAGCATTATGGCTACGGTGGGCGGAAATGGGTTAATGGAGAATCGCGGTGTTGTGTTTCTTTTGTCTTCATAAATAGAACTGGCGACGAGATGGCTTTTTATACTAACATCCGGTGTTTCCAGATTTACGCTGTATGACACCAACGATTCAAGAATCTATACAATGAGGGAGTAACCGCTTAGCCTAAGAACAAAAGAACCTCAACCAGACGACGTTGGAGCGCAGATTGCAATCTCCCATTCGCGAAAACTCTAGTTCACGACGGTCCGAGCCAATGGGAAATAGATAACCTAGTTTCGGTAATACAACCACTCTCCAGGACAATAATAATTCCCACAGTTTCTCTTCGGAACGAATTCTACAATACAACCGCGCCTGGCATGCTATTCGGTGCACGGAAATGAATAGATCCCTCAGGAGATAAGGCAATAAAAAGAAATCGGAAAGCTGCTTCATTTTTCGTAAGAATCGGGTTATCATGCGAAGCATGAATTTCCATGGGGTAAGGTGACCAAGGTGTGCTGGGGAGTACACGATGCCAGTGAGTCCCACAGAGCAAACATAATGATTCATCCACCAGAAACGGACGCGGAGATGTCAACGTATCACATGAACTCCGAGGTGAGGTAGTAAAATTACGTTTTCTGGAACATTTTCCGACTACCATTGAATTCAACACCACTCCATTCTGAACATGAACACTTCATGAATTATAACATTAGTACCTTGGACTGTATCCAAGGTACATACGTCATAAGAGCTGGCACAAGCAGTTACTTTAGCCAACGTTAAGCCAGTTAACTATGAGCGTTTGGTTCATAAAACCCTCGAGATGTGCCACTGGATATTTTGTTTCCGAGGGAACCAAATTAATATCGCTAGCAGAGAAGGTGCGACTGCAGCCTGAAACTACTAGATAAACTCTAGGCCATCTATGCTCCTTCGCTAGAAGCTGGTCTAAACATTATCAGCATTATTACTAGTCTAAGGCTCCGTGGTTTGATAGATTTTTTCATATCTACGATAGATTTCTATGCATTTTTACGCTATTTATGGCAGGGAGGAAAATTTTTTCATAATAATGGTAACGATATCATGTAAAATAGAGGTAAAATTAAAACAATAGAAGCCCAAAATATAAAAACAAATCATAACCAGACTGACTTCTAAAACTATCCACTCCATTCTGGGAAAAAATGCGGGACTAGCAGGGAAGGGAATACTAAAGTTCATCCGACAAGTTACGACCCGTCTTCAAAGAGGACAAACAATCAATTCATAAACATGGTCTAGACCGTGTTCATTCATAATCTCTTGAAAATCTCAGGCAAGAGGAATGATTGTAATTTCTTCATAAATTAAGATTAACTTGACAGCGATGAGCACCACATAATTTTCAATTCGCAGGGCTGCCAAGGCCGAAGCGCTGCTTATCTATTGAGGATCAGAGCGTTGCCCAATAGGCAAGCCGAGTCATTCCTTATCCGCAAAGGAAGATGATGATATTACTAAGTGCCTCTCAGCTCGCATGATCTTACTCAACTAAATATTTTTTTTACAAAAAGCGTTCAATTAAGGAAAACGTAGCTTCACTATCTTCTGAGGAATGCACAACATCCATCTCGATTAATTAATTCTAAATAAACTCCCAATTGCGTCTCTCACAAAACGACGCAAAAAGAATGAGATTTATAAGACGCTGAATCTATTGATCTGAATATCACCAAGAAAAATACGATATGGCTTCGGCGAAAATAAATAATTCGATGGATTAAGAAAGAACTCAACCGATTACACTGCTACTTAAAAAGATTCTCTGGGCTATTTTTCGATACTAATTATTGAAACTCCATCAATGAAGGAACTACGACCTAACATTGATATGTAGTTTCCTTAAGCTATAATATTATGGTAATAATTTCATCGATTCGACTTTTTCTATAATTATCTACTTCAGCGAGAAGGTAAAAGTTGTCGGTATCTCTTGGCTATAAAACTACATTGTTCACGGCATGCGTATCAGTCACATTTAAAATTAATATATCACTCAAAATTCTAAACAATATTCCAATGAGAAACATCAAATAGTGGGAGGAATACATGTAAAATAATAGGAGGATAGATTAAGTCTTTAGAAAACTTCAATGCTCCTCAGTCATCACTGACTCATAACCCCATTCAATTAAATAGCCGGTGAGTATCATCTCGATTGGCAGAATCACTAGCAACATCCACTGGTTACATTTTAGGAAAAAGGTTCCAACAGATAAAAATGTACGATTCGGCTAGCTAGTAATTAGCCAGTAACATGAGTTATAGCCAAAACTTTTTTATCTATTTTTAATTAATTTGCACATATCCCAAACAGCCGACGGAGGCTCTCAAATTGGGCGCTGTAGCATATGTAAACCAAGATAAGAATCTTAGTAGACTAAACGCAGTGGGTATAGAGTACCTAAGAAGTGCTTGAGGTGAATACAGAAAGAAGAGGGAACGGAATGAGTGAGTCAGGAGAGAACGTTGAATGGATGCTCCCGTAAGGAACTGTACGAAAGGAACGCGCTTCGTTGGTTCGGCCGTGAAGAGATAGTGGATGAGAGACGAATAACGAAGACGATTTATGATGGAGGAGTGAATGGTGTCGGTGTGAGAGTAAGACGTAGCGCGAGAAAGCCTCGGAATAGCGTGATGATTGATAATCTCAAGAGAAGGAATAATTGGAGTCTTAAGAACAGCAGAGCGTGATAGAGCAATTCATGAGCGTTAATGGATCAAAAGAGGTACACAAAGATAGCATAGAAAGTGGGAAGTTATTTATTAATTATTACTTTCTCGAGAATTTATAATACATATAACTAGAAGATTATTCAATTGTGGCCAAGAAATACGCTTCTCAACACCGACGTTTCATCAAATTAATTGGGATTTTCAGGACATTGAAACCAATAACAATGAAAAATCAACAAATTAAGCGTCAACTCGAAGCAGACAGCTGTATATGCCAATAACAGAGAATTAAACTTTTTACCTTAACAGGGTGGCTACTGATAACCAACGTTTAAATTCCCTGAATTTTCCATGACTTTTCCCTGATGGATTTACCGACTTCCCTGACCGATCGCCAAAAGGTCACCTACTATTGGAATATTTTTTTTCTGCTGAATTAAATCTTCTACAGCAGCTTTAAATTTGATAACCATCGTCTCGTATTTTTAGAACTGCATGCTTGTATATACTATACGCTAGTGAGCTCAAGCTATCTCTTGACCTGAGTTTGGGAAGTTTAAAAAAAACGTGAGGTAAAATTTTCCGAACAACATAGCCTCGGATTCCTTATGATGAGCGTAATACGCTGTGATCATAAATGTTAACACTATTAGGCAAATATCGCAATAAGGATCAACAAAACGGATACATTGTACGTCTGATTAACAACTAAATAACTAATTTCACACCTGAATGTTCCAAGAATTAATGGGGCTAATTCCACGCACGTCAGCGACGGACTTAATTTTTAGTTGGTGAAATAAAGGGCGGGAAAGACGTAAGGGCGGGATAAACGTAATTGTAGAAAAATAACGAGGATTCCTACCCCAGTTTCTCCCCGCCTGTTACGAGAATGCCCTGACTTTTCCAGAAATTCAAATTTCCCTGACAATTCCAGGTTTTCCCTGACAATCGCCACCCTACTTAAGCTATGAAAACATTCTAAGCACTCTTAAGAGCAGACGTTTATTTTGTTAACCCTAAAGATGCCAAAAAATTGGCAAAACGTCGGCATTCAGATAGGCATTTATTGACCACAACTGAGGAATCTTGTTACATGGAAATTATTAAAACAGCTGTTCTGGCCAGTCACGGAAAATTTATATATCTTGACTGATATTCCGAAAGGGAACACCGTGATGGGTATGTGAATACGCACGTTGTAACATTTGACGTAAAATGAACACAAGAAACCATGTCAAAGTTGGTTAAATGGTAATCCATTGGAGACTAAAGCCTGAGATGCTGGGGAGCACCTTCGCATCATTTATATTTTATGTCTGAGGCTCGTTTTAATAAAATCAATACTTTAAACAAGGATAAATGAAGCAAATGGTATGCCGACGTCCTTTTATTGACGCAGTTAGAATTAAGCCTCTCTTGGCTCATCAAAATACCACCTGGTGACTGAATTAGTTCACGAGATATTTTTGTTTCATTTAGCGTAACGATGTAACTCATCACATCAAGGGAAATAACTATTTGATTTAGGCACGTCTTATCACCATACATTCGTGATAGATTTGGAGAATTCAGATAAATGCGGGCAGAACAGAACAGAAGAGGCCAAAGAAGAACATCGAGCGATGGCAAGAAATTGTCGCAAAACGAAAATAAGGGCTACAGAAATACATCGTATACACTGAAAAAATATATGACCGCTAATTACTAAGATCAATAAAAACAAAGAATTGATCATGTGTGAATTGCTAACTTACTCACCTATAAATTCTCCATGATTAATTTATTACTAAAATGCCCGCTTTCGCAGAAAGTTTTTCGTCTTAGCATCAACCGTTGCAAACAGATAAAACATTCTGCTTTGGGGCATGCAGGTTACCTGGGCTACAACATAACTCGCATTGATGAGCGTCCACGAAATTCCACTTTGATCATGCTTCGGCAATACACTTATGTAGTGCTCTTGTATAAATTAGAGAAATTCTGTTGCTTGTTTATTTTATGAGAGGTGCAGGGTAACAAATTTTAAGAAACATTGTTCAAGGAAAATTAGAAGGCAAGCGGAGCATAGGAAGAAGAATAATTACCTTGAAGGACTATTTACCTTAGTGGTTTAACGGAAGATCCACTGAACTTCTAACAGGAGGGACGAATAAAGATAAATTGCCATGAGAAATGGCACGTACCATCATGTGCCATTCCTCACCATCACGTGGGAAGGAAGAAGTACATCGAACATAAAGCGAAGAATAGCCCAAGCTAAGAATACGTTCATGGGAATAAGAAAACTGCTGTGCTCAATAAGGATAGGACAACAAATCAGGAAACAGTATGTGAAAATATTCGTGTGAAACGTGGCACTCTATGGATCGGAAGCAAGGACCATTGGAAAAGCGGGCTATAACAGACTATAAGCCTTTGAAACCTGGTGCTGGAGGAAGATGCTGAAGGTAAAACGGACGAACAAAATAAGAAATGATCAAGTGTAAAGAAGAGCAGAAGAGGAAAGGACCATAAGGAACACCATAGAGAAAAGAAGAACAAGATGGATTGGACACAGCCTGCGACACAACGGGTATGTGAAGAACGAAACTGAAGACGAAATAGTGGGAAATGTGCCCAGAGGAAGACCCAGGAATAAGTTCATGGACCAAATAAGGAGGAAAGTGCATAGGAAGAGATAACAGGAGGTAAGAGAACTAGCATTAGATAGGAAAGGGTGGAGGGCTGCAATCAACCATCTCAGTATTCAACTAGCCATGATGATTTTCAATCTCCGATAGGAGTATCACCAAAAGAGGGAAAAAATGTGCTTTGTACGTTTGCAACGAGCGTCCGACGGCTATCGAAGATAGACCGTAAAACTATCCCATATCGTGATTTAACAGCACCGAACAATAATTCCGGCAATACTGATATCATGTTCAGACATGTTATCAGTATTTCCGGAATTATTGTTTAGTGCCAGATGTTCTTACATGCCTCCCGTGGAGGATTGAGATAAGACAATAAGAGCAGAAAGATGATAAAGAAGTCCTCAGCGTCATGGTGATTTCCAATCTCCGATAGGAGTGGCAGAAAAAGAAGAAAAATAAGTGTTCTTTTTATATTCAGAACGAACGTCCAGCGGCTATCCAAGAGAGGTAGAAAAACTATCGCAAACCTATATCGTGATTTAACAGTGCTCAACAAAAATCCAGCAATATTGATAACATGTTCGCCCCTTACATACGTCCGGCGGAGGATTGAGATAAGACAAGAAGGGCAGAAAGACGAGAAAGGAACCCTCAGCGCAGTAGGGGTTATAAAAAAGCTACGGGAGAAAAAGAAGGCACAACAAGAGGATGAACCGACCAATTTGATAGGAAACTGGCATAGCTCAAACGAGAGAAGGTAAAGATAAACGTAGTGGATCAGATTATTGGAAACAGGATTAAAGATGAAGTGAAGAGAGACAAGGTTAAAGGAATTAATGGAATTGAGTCCATGAAAGGAGACAGATTGAAGAAGGAAAGTGGATGAATCCCCGAGGATTTCCGCGGACACGAAGAAAATGTTCCTCCTTCCTCGGGTCGAAGAGAACCTGAACACGCCCGCCGGATATCGAGCGTAACTGGTCTCTTAAAAAACAAACGACTCAGGGAAAACCTGAGAATGGAGGAACAAGGAAACTGGATATTCTTCATCGGACTTAATCCGCTCAATCACTGAATTTTACATGAATGTCAGTAAAAAGATGTCACAGGAAAAGCCAGACAGAAATGAATAAATCCTTGGAAAATTGGGGTCGAGGGTGGAAGTTGACGATGAAATGAGGCATCAAAAATTCCACGCAAATATTCAGAGATCATTTGAGACACAATGACAGGAACACAAATCGATTCATAACTTTCCTTACATACAGGTAGTTTTTGGAATAAGTGCGAACATAATTTTCGATACATAAATGGTTCTCGGGTTTTCGTCCGAGTAAGGATTTTGGCTGCAGCCAACGTTTCGAAGGAATACTCTTCCATCATCTTCATAGCAATGATTCCCAGAACATTCTGTCTATGCCTATATATAGCTGTCTAATCGGGGGGCATTGCTGTCTCCTTTTTTCCGTTATTCTTTTAAGTATCGGTTTCCATTCCCTGCTTACGATGTACCCTGATTCCGGATTTAAACTGTTGTTTCCTAGCCTGATTTCAATGGTTCTTTCAGTAGACGTTTCCGATGCCATGTGGCTTTGGACACCGGTTGACCATCATCAAAGGGGCTGTCCATAATCCACGTAGACACCAAGCAGGGATTGAGGGTTATGAGGGTTGGTCCACGTTGGGGGGTGGGGGTGTTGGAGGGATGTCTACGTAGACAATAGTCGACACCATACATTTTATAGTAAATGACAGATTATTATAGCTACAAGTGTAGTGTTTCTTTAACTTACCTTTACTTAAAAACAGCCATAAATTACAGATAGTCCATGACAATCAATTAATAACCCGATTCACACCTTTTCCCGCAAAAATAGAAAAGTCTACGTGGACAACAGGGGAGGACAGGGGGTCCGGATGAAGTCCGTAGAGTGTCCACAATGGGGGAGTCAAAAAGAGGCCTATTTTTGTCTACGTGGATTAAGGACAGCCCCAAAGGAGATGATATAGTCTTCTGAAAGGCTATGCTCAGCCAAGGCAGATTTTTCCAGGTGGAACGGCCTAATAAAACTGAGAACAATTTAGACATTAAATTCGCCGAGAAAGAACAAAACCTTATATAATTTTCGAAGTTTACGAACCGCATTCGACAAAAACTCATCAGTGGCGTTACATTCCCTGTTTGCTGCAGTGCGCACGAACTGGCTACATTCCAGATTCAAGTATGTGTTTAAGGTCGAGCTCAAATTAAAAAGGGGACGGGAATCTCTATCATAGCCGCGATCACATCATAAATCCAATCATTATAGCTTTTGTTTTCACTTTTCATGTATTTGTACCCGACTAATGACCGCGTGAATAATGCTTTAGAGCAGGGGTGGCCAAACAAAATGATTTTACGGGCCACTTTGGAAATGCATCACATCTCAGCGGGCCGCATATAAAATTATATCCCCATATTAAATTTAGACCCACTATAGACATTTTTTGGAGTGAAAAATTGAAACATAATGAGTAATTATTACTGTGTTAAAGTTATTGTATTAAAATGAGATGAATCTCGCGGGCAGGAAAAATGTTCTAGGCGGGCCGCGGGTTGGCCACCCCTGCTTTAGAGTGTAGCTCAGTTTTAATCTTGTGATTAACGAGCGCTAGAAGTATTTTTCTGATTTATTTGTTCGAAGGTGTTTCCCTCTCTTGTTTGCCTATTCGGTCAGTTTTTATACATCAGGTGCCAAATCTTTATCCAGGCCTCAGAAGCCACTCTTCCAGTTGTACTTTGAAAAGCAGCACAATAATGGAAAGAAGAAAAGAGGCTAAACCATACAGTGCGATAGCACATGTGAATATTCAGGCCATTAAAGTGTACTATCGACCATATGGGCAGGAGAAAACCGAAACAACCATAAGGAATGCGGTAACATGCCGAAAAAATTGCTACCATTAGTGTCATCGCCGCTGTTTTGCAATGGCTGATCCAAAAAAAATACAAAATTGAAATAATTTTAATAAATTCTGCATTTTCAAAAAAATTATTATTACATAGCACGAAAAACTCATGCGAAGTAGATAATTTTTCACTACAATAAGTTCCTTTCCCTCGCGTCAAGACGCCAACCATTTCCCTCATTACTCTATGGGTCAAACAGTGGTAGGGAAACATGGTGGCAGTCGCGCAGAAGACTGCTCAGTGAAAGAGTCCATTGACTACAACAAAGCTCCACACGGTGGGAGTAATATAGTCTCTCATCGAGTCTACCCAGGGTAATTTAGGTCGTAAGAATTTATAGTCAACATAAAATCTTCAACCTGTATATTAAATCAGATTGCTGATTTTCTATGGTTCATAATGCAATTGTTATACTGGGCTCCTCCGATAGGCTTAGAAAAATATCTGCCTTTTTTTGAACCAGCTTTCTTTGGGTGGTACATATTGTCGCAAAACATTGCGACATTTGACATTTTCCCACTAGCTCAAGTCAAATGCAGCTACGTTGGCAGCGTTGCCAATCAATGGGCAGGCCGCTACCCTCCGCAAGTATGACACCCCATTCAAAGGGAATCTTCTTCTCCTTCACGTACACCTAGGTGGCAGGCGACAGTCACCAGGTTTCGGAACCACTAAACATACATAAAAATCTGAATCATCCAATCAAGAGGGCATGGCACCAAATTCTTCCAAGATGGCGGATTGCATGGAAGGTGATTCGGCAGGAGGTGGGAGGGGCTGGGAGAGGTGTCACTTTCATTCGGAGCCCGGCCGTCCGCGGCGCTGAGGCGGCGCGAAGGCCGGCCCTCCCGCGAGAGGGAAAGTGAGAGTCCCCCAAGGACGGCGGCGGTGGGATGAAGCGCCCTCTCCCGAAAGAAACCCATCTGCGGCGGCGCCCACGGAACCGCGGCGTTTCTTCCTCCTCTTGGATCTCGAATGTTCTGTCCACCGAATGGCCCACGCCCTTGTGTCCACCGCTGACTGGACGGCGGGAAGCCTACGCGGAGGAAGACTCTTTCCTCTCCCCGTCAAGTTCTCACGGGTAAATTCGCGTTTGCGCCCGCAGACCGCGGTTTTTTTTGTTAAAAAGGGATCTTTCCACTCAATGTCTAAATTTTGAGCACATTGGAACGCATCAGCGCACGTATGCACTGTCGAATGGAACGATCTGCGCAGGCGAAATGTTTTGTGACCTTCCGGTAGCATTCGGTAGGTGAACAATAGTCACGGGGGAGAGTTTCGTGAAAATTTGTCGACTTCGTTCAAAAATAGTATTTTAAGGCGTAATATTTTTGTCACAGACTACCTTCTTGAAAAGTGTAAAATATGCAAGCTACACGCATTTACTGAAAATCAACAAACCTGACAAATTTTGAGGCTAGCTAGACTAGCCACGGTATTGCCACTGTATATAATTAAATTTACCGATCTCAGAGAATTTATTGGGGAATCGAAAGAAAGAAAGCAATTGCAAGCAAGAATCGCAATTGGCGACTCAAATGACCGATGGCGGCGCTGTTGACGCTGACGTCATTAATCAATATGGTCGCCATACTGATGATGACATCAGCCAGAGCATACCATTACATGGTAATGTTCAGCATTAGCGAAGGCAAAACAAGTGAATCCAACTCCATAGACTCTAATCTCCTTCGAAATTGAGGTAAAATGATACTTCTTAAGATTCTCTATAAGCTACGGAATGTATTGGCTCAAATAAAAGCCACAACGAGTACAGAAAGACTTTTCTATAGTAGTCTGTTTAGGAATATCAAAATAAGCTTTTACCTGATCGCCACCGCACAGTGCCACTGAGCTACAAGTTGCAAATTGACTACAAGTGCTGTCACGCCTCACTAGACTGTGGTATTACCATTTACGTATATGGAGAGGACATTAAGTCATCAGACTTAAGCCCGACAACCGAAATAACAACCATATTGTTTAACCCTGGTCTTTCCTTACTTTCCGTTGGATAGAACGACACAATGGGCGAATTAGCGAGTTTAAAGCAAGAATATCAACTATCTGTTTCTAGCAAGTTATCAAAGGAAAACAGGGAAATTGCGAAATTTGTGCGTTAGCCCGCAAGCGCTATAGGAAAATGAGGGTTGACGAAAATGGAGGACTGGCTTCAGCTTCTAGCAATGACCATAGCATGCTTCGAGCATAGCAAGTGACCTCTCCATGTACCTCAGTGGGTATTTCCTTCACAGAGGCTTCTCCAAGTGCCTACGAGAGCAGAAATTTCTCTAAGGAAAAAACCTTCCGCCTTGAACGGAACACAAGCTCGATATCGAAGCCAGTCAACTGGCTAAAGCTCCCGGGGACGATATCGGGGGATCCTGGTGGAAGCCCAGTCAAGACGAATGATTTTTTTCTTCTGAGGAATTGCGCAGACTTTGCAATAATCACGGAATAATCACAATGGATGTTATTAACCTATTTAGCGCACATCACATTTGCACCCGATCTATGAGGAAATGCACCATCAAACGATCTGTCAGGAATGGAAAGCAAGAGACCTGCTGTTTTGTGAAGCGATTAGAAAGCGGAAGCGGCTCAAATGTGTCAGTGAACCTTTCAAGATTGAAGCTTCTTATTCAAGGGATGACTGTATGGGAAATAGAGCCTGCTCGAAATCAATTCATTTTCTTATACATTACATTCGTTTGTAGAATAAAATGTACCGTGGAAAGTGGCCATTAAAAAACATCAAGACCAACTGCGTTAAGCAGTCGGTATCGCAGTGACCAGGCAGCCGCAAGGTCGCGAGATAAAATTTCGACACTGAATTCATTTTAATTGAAAAGGAATGCACTTTAGATTTAGGGAATTAGGTTATACGGAGCAACACAATCTTGAGAGTGAGAGCACCTGAAACGACGTCCACCACTAACTTCTAACGTGAAGAAAATAAATACGAAAAATTGGCGTCGATGCGTGACAGAAACTTTGATTTATTAATAACACAGTTGAAAGGCTCCCAGATGAAAAATCTGATAGAGATTTTACTTCACTCAAGACGGGTCACCACGAATACAGGAGATCTTGCACAAAAAGATTTAACTCGCGAAATGAACCAAACGCATAGGAAAGCTGCACGCTTCGTTCAAAAGTTCAAAGATCGAACGGAGGATTAACCACTGCAAACTGATTGGCAAGACTGGGAACCGCAAGGGACTAGGGAGGCTACTGACAATGGTAAGACCACTTGAAAAATTTTCGAAAATACTAGTAAGAATGTGACAAGGGGAATATCAATTTGACCCCACATCTCTGAAATCGAAATACGCGACAAATATATAGCTCGTAGCACAAACAGCTAGATATGGAATCAATAGGTATTGATAATGAACAAAATTTACGTAGGAATTATATAAAACTTATAACAAAAAGAGATCAATATATTTATCGAATGTTCTAGAAAGGCTAGTTTGAAAAACTTCGCTTATAGATCGCATAACTACATTGCATAATTGTTTGCCGTTTCTGAAACTTACCATCAAAGTGATACTCTACGAAATGAGGTTTAAAAAAATGAAGGCGACATTCCAAAAGATTCCCGAGCCTATTTTACTCTAAATATTAATATTTCAAACTACACGTTTTCTCAATCTGTCGCGCAATTATAATTGAAACAAGGCAGGGGCTATTTTGCCATATCGCCGAAATTTACGCATGCGCCCTTGCAATTCACCGCTTAGCACGACGCAATTTGAAATGCAGATTCGTACACACATCAGTAAAACGAACATTACAGCCAATTCCAACAAGTAAAGCTACTTTTTGTGACTGGCTGGACACGCCTACTCGGTACAAAATCCTTCCCCTGTACCCTTGTTCTCCCCTCACCCGAACCCGAGGGCTTTCACGGTCATGCCTCAACCATTTATTTTTAACCTCCTGGACAGTATCGAACTGATAAGTGTTAAAATTCTTTCCTCCCACGTACCATTTGTGACCACAACAGAAACAGCGTTAAGGTAGTTTAAGCGAAATACCATTCCACCAAAATAATAAAAAAATGTCGTCTCATTTTAAATAAAAATATCTCTCTTCCAAAGATACATAAATACCAGCCCCTTACCGAACTACTTTGCGATATTTTTTTACGAACAATACCACCCTTTTTATATGGGAAATGGTACGCGTATGCACTCCAGACAGACATTATTTACGAAATGAGGGATTTCCAACATTTAGAATAGGTCAAAAAATTAGCACTGTGTGGTTTCTATGTTTTATCAACTATTTTTAAAAAATAAATAATATAGTTATCGCAGTAATTTTTCAGGATCACTGACAAAACCTTCTCTAATAAAAGAGTTTTAAAAGTACCGCGCGAAAAAATTTGTCAATTTAAAGACTTAAACAGATATCTTCATTTAATTATGTTAAATTTCAGTCATATAAAAATATTTAATTGCACCAAAAATACTGCACTATATAACTCATGCTTCCTAGAGCTGCTGAAATTAAAAATTATACTTCGAACGTGGTCTCTATCACGACTGGGTAACTATCTCGTTCAAACTACCTTAAACTCCCTAGGCACATGGTTCCATTCCGCCCTTTTCCTCTGTAAATGTTTTCCCCACTATTTTTCCCCTTTTATGCTTGCATACAGTTCTTACACCCTTTCCAGCACGATAATCGCAGGCGTCTCGCACTGTAGAGCTTAAATGTGTCACCACAACGCACCAAAAGGTAGCTTGTGATTACCATGAAATATCTCCTCCACTGACGCAATTCAAACCCGGTCCCGCTGGATGGGAAGCCTGTACATCGGCCAGACCGAAAACTGAAATTTCGCTCAAACTTTCTTCATGACAAAAACCAGAGAGAAATAGTGAGAAATTCGATGGTATTGAAAATAATGCATTTGCATTTTGGGCAAATCAATAAGAAAAGGAGTTGGCTTAATTATTCTGTACAAGTTGATAGACTACGGGAGATTCGAATTATAAATCAGCTTTATTGCTCGAGAGTGGTTGGTATAAAAGGCAAAGATAAAGTAAGAGACTCCGGGGCTAGAGGGGCAATAACGAGAGCCTCACGAGGAGGAACATCAGACTCTTAAAAACAAGAGAGGGCGCATAGGGCATTGCATGAATTTAACATTGCCTAAGGAGGAATACGAGAGGTGAGACATGGCCCATGAAGAAAAGGCAAGAGAAGAAATTTGACGTAGTGGAAATGAGGATGTTGCGATGGACTATGGGAAAGACAAGGACAGGTAGTTGAGGCTTCGAAGAAAGTACAGGAGCGAAGATTACAGTGGTATAGGCATGAGATGAGAAGGGAAGACGGGCATTTTTTGAGGGAAATTATGGTCCTGCAGGCGAACGGCAAGCGACCCAGAGGAAGACCTAGGAGGAGATGAATAGATTGCATAATGAAGACCTGAGGGAGAAGTAGCTAACATCGGGAGGACACGAAGGACCGCAGAGAATGGAGAAGGAGAGTGAGGAACAGTGACCCCTAGTCTCTAGGGATTAAGCTGAAGAGAAAGAAGAAGGTGGAATACGAGAAAACGGCGGTATTAAAGAAAAAAAATCTTTTTCAATTCCATCATCAATAGTTCCGCTTTCTCTTACTCAGCCCATTCCGAAACGGCGTGGAGATATGAGAAGACATGCATGCTTATGGGAGCAAGCAACGAGGCTACGGAGGCATGGTCGACTACTCGCAGTTCCAAAACTGGGTCTGCGGCCACGCAGTGAAAACTGACTCGATTATTCTAGATCCACCGTCTTCTCAAGAGATGGCATTAATCCACCCAGCTGTCTACGAGGAGGTCAACCTATTCTCGAGCATTGACGAAGAAATGACCGAGTACTCCACGTCTACATCCGCATAATTTTATCCACCAAGCAAGTCACCTTGTAAGTGATATTTCTCACTTTTTCGTTTGATGACCGTTTTTAAATGGTTCCACGACATGTTGTGTGATTTCATTCCGGTATAACATAAAAAAGAAGACCCGCAAGTAGTAATGATTTCAACTATGGATTGCAATAACGCGTTTTGACTGCAAAATCCCCACGCAAGAACAACATAGCTAGAAAGGACACCTAAATTACTTCGCAATAAATTTGGACACCCCAAAAGATGAGTTTTCTATGCTAAAATGGAGCAATTATATCACTTCACTGGCAAATCCATACACGCCTTCCGCTACATCAGCACACCACCTACTAGCAGTAGTAATTGAAGCGAGCAGGCCAAGGATGGTAGTGGCAAAGGTTGTCAGTTTATCAATCATGCCTACTTTGGAATAATCGAATAGGATTTTTTCTATCATTATACAAAATTGACTATATGGCACTGAATTTGAATGACGATTACCTAAATGACTGCAAATTATAAGCACAGCTGACGGAAGTCACTCCGTCATAGGAGGATGCTAGAGCTGTGGGAGTACTACGAAATCGACTCGAATAGACTCGAATCAGGCTTAATTCGATTCGATCCGACTGCGAATCGGGATGCTTCGAAACTGAATTATTAGAAATATTCGAATCTGATAGATTCGTCTTCGAAACGTTACATACATTCAAACATGTCACTTATTTCCAAATGGCGCGCCGTCCGTTTAGAGAATGTTTTCCTCACCCCAAACGAAAATTTAAACGATCACATATTATTCTGAGCTATTCCCTGTGCTACTATAGATGAATAAGCTAATTTAAGACCATGAAATCTTGTGAAAATCTTTACTACTTTAACTCTGCATAAGCTTTTGCATATTATATAGATTAGAATTCGATTCGCAAGAGAATATTTAGGGTGATTTGATTCGCTACCAACATTTTTAAAAAATTCGTTTCGATTCGATACGAAATTGTTTTTGGGAGATTTGATTCGGCTCGATTTGAAATTAAAACACCTGATTCGTACAACAGAAGGTGACGCCAAGAGTTCCTCAGGTAAGAGTGATCCGTCCCCTCTTATTTTCTATACACAGAAAAAATCAAAGCAAATTTAACAACGAATTTCTACTATGGATTCGGATGGATTCCCAGCTGCAAATACAAATGCGGGCTTAAGTGATCATTGCATGCGAGGATAGAGGCTTCCGCATAAGTGACGAAGCCTTGAGATACATACCTACAGAAGAACAAGAGCGAATCAATCAAACGGCGAGAGTCTATCTTCATTTGCCTCGCTTCCATTACACTCCCGTGTCCTTTACTCTGGACGGACAGGCGGTCTGATCTCCGCGTAATTTTCTTCGGATAGAGAGGCGGTTTGAACAAACTAGATTTACCTTAGTTACAGTGTTTCACAGGTAAGCTTGATCCCTCCCCTCTTATTTCCTATGCACCTACACAAAAAAATCGAAAACAATTTTAACAGCGAAATTGTACTTTGGATTCGGAGGTGTTCCCAGCTGCAAATACAAATGCGGACTCAGTTGAGCATTGCATGCGAGGATAAAGATTTCTGCATAAGTGACGAAGCCTTGAGCTATATATCGACAGAAGAACAAGAGGGAAATTCACGAAATCGAATCAATCCGACGGCGAGCCTATCTTCATTCGCCTCGCTTCCATTACACTCCCGTGTCCTTTACTCTGGACGGACAGGCGGTCTGATCTCCTCCAACCTTAACGTCCACTTCCCTACCACTTTGTCCTTGCGGTGGAACAACGGTATTTACTCTTCCACTCGCGTTTTCTTCATCGCCGGCTGCCTATTCACGCGACCGTGAACACTCATCGGCTCCACCTGTCAGTTCTCAGAGGTAAAAAACATTCCTACAGTGGGGGTACTGTATGTAAGTTCGAACTGTACTAAACTCTGCAGTTTGTGCAGTTCCAGTCCTTCTAACTGCACTAAACAGCAATGTCGTTCGGTATCGATTGTATTCTTCCCTCGATATAGGTCTTCGCAACGCAGAGAAGTCCGCCATTAATGTGCTTATTTCGGCGTACTTTCAGCAATCATTGCTTATGGTTCTTCAACGTTATTGTTGATTTGGCGGCATATTCGCAGATTTCCTAGTGTGTTCTATAGTAATAACTGCTCAATAAGCACATTAATGGCGGCCGTGAGGTGGAAATGGTTGCGAAGACCAACATCGCTAGAGCTTCGGATACATCCAATCGACCGACCCTGCTCCGATGATAAAAAGCTATGGTCACAAATTTCCTCGACCACCAAAACCCCCAGTTTTCCTAAAATCACCCCATGTCAAGGACGCAATTTTCAATTACCAACTATTGTCAGCGATTTATAATTGTTCCTATTATAGTGGTAGCCTAAATTAAGTTTAAAAAAAGGAAGCCTTCCACTACATCTCACCTGAGACTATAATTGCTAAAGAAATAAGACACCGGAAGAGGTAAAGTTGGCTCTAGTGATCTTGTGACTTAATGAAAATGAAATACCATCTCAATAAGCAGAAGGAAATTTTAAGGAGTTTTTGATTTCCCGTCTTCGGCATTCTCCCTTGTTCGAAATATACACATTTATTAAATTAACAATTTCACAGTTTTAATTTAATCCAAATATTAATGTACTTACATATTTGATTTGACCAAGTGTCTCGATGGGACCATAAAACATGACCGGTCTCCTCTCTCTGACTTGAGGGTCTCTAATAGACGCAGACTGCTGCGCCATTTCTATGGAATCACCACAGTTTGACTTCAATTCGCGAAGTATTTAGTTAATAACTCGAAAAATAAGGCTTTAAGATGCCTCTATTATATTTTCAATCAATTTACAGGGAGTTTTCACCAGGGTCGCTCGATTCGATATATCGGTAGCTCTATTGACATGGGCCTTCGCAACCATTTCCCCCACAAGTCCGCCAGAAATGCGCTATTAGAGCATTTACTGCCATAACACGCCCACGGAAATCTGCGAATGGTTTGTTGTTGTTTCGTTGTTGTTGTCATTTCGAATAAAATGCACTACCAAATCAACATAATCTTCGAACCACCTACATTATGATCATGGAGAATACAGAAAAATAAGCGCATTGATGCCGGATTTATCTCCGTTACGAAGGCCTACATCGAAGGAAGAACAAAAACGATACTGAACGACCTTGACTAAACAGTACTGTGGTTGAATTGTTAAGGTTGATTTGCACGGGAAGTGTACTGTAGACACTAAAGAGCGGAGAGAGCTGTACCGATAATGTGATGCATCACAGCGCAGGAACTGTAATGGAGTACAAGCTGTACTGTAACTGTGCTGTATAACAGTGCTGGGAGTGTACAGTAGCAATAATTGTACGATAAAATGTTGAGTAATGTGGCAAACTGTACTGTTTCTTTCAATTCGAGTACAGTCTTGAGCTTACTTTCAGTCCCGTTACGGTGTAGTTGGAGAAAAGCTCTACCTTAGTTACATCAAACTTATTTTTCTCTGATCATATATCTCACAGATTACAGTGGTTAGAGCAATTATTTATGAAAACATTTGCGCGAAATTCCACGTATGTACACGTACGTATGTAATTGTGATTTCCGAGCATAAAAATGAAAATATTAGCATTTTACCGCTTCAGTTTTTTTGAAAATTCGATTCTGCTTTAACAAGTAGCGCTACCCATGCCACATGAAATACATTTCCTAATAATTGGATTTCATTAAGTATAAGTTCTCCTCTTAACGCGCAGAAATACATTCCAATTTATTTTTCAAGTAGCTAGCAAATATCCGGGAGTGGCACCATGCCAAAAATACGAGCAAAATATTTTAATGCGATTTTCACCGAAAGTTCGAATGCCGCGCCAAAAACCATCAATAGCTGAAGTCATAATATGCTATAACTAAAGAAAATTTGTAAAATAAAATTCTTGTGTCCTTATCACTACCGCAGGTAAGGAGAGTCCTATCGTATTCTTACATCAAAAAATAGAGCTATACTTTTAAGTTCCACTTGCATGAAAAACTCATAAAATGTGCACTCAATTACCCAGCTTCAATTATGCACAATTACCGCACCAGCTATCTAGCGGATGTTCCAGCATTTATGAAAAATTTTAGTGCATGTTTTTTTTATTTGGTTGGACGGACCTAGTATTCCCCAATCGGATTTTTTGGACACAGCCGGTATGGTGATTAGAACATTGGGCTATCATTCCGAGGACTCATGTTACTTTCCTGGCAGTGGAGGACATTCTTCCCTCTACTCTCGATTCCTGTACGGATGCCATGTTCTGACAACTTCAGGGACAAGAGTCTGAGTTTTCCGCCCTCTAAGATGGGACGAGATCCTGCTTCGTGGAAAATTCAAAGAATAGAATATACGGTGAAAAATATCTTGTCTTCCACATTGCATCAAAATTACATCATCCTGCAGCACTAACTTTCGAGATATTAGACAAATTATAAATCGCTTTTCTTATGCACTATTTATTTACGCGCTCCAAAGAGAAATTATTCAAAAATAAAATAGGAAATCCAGGAATACGGATCGTGTAAAAATTTAAAGTAAAGAGTAATGATATGTTATTTTTATATGCTACTCAGTTTATGTTCCTATTCTAGCTGAAATTGGCAACAATGCACCTCAGGCCTTCTAGAGATTTACTCAGGAAACGATCGCCATAAGATCACAATCTGTCAACTCAGTATATTTGTAACGCACAGTAACCAACGTAATACTCATAAGTAAAATACATCCATCTCTCAAACATCAAGAGGACCAACTGTGTCAGTTCCGTCAATATAAGAATCCTGGAAACTCCTAAAGCAATTATAAATCTTTAAATTTCTCGTCGAGGGAGGCTCGCGTCAATGCGGAAGAAACTCGGCCCGCGGTCGCGGAAGAGGACGACGCGAATATCTTAGATCGTCCACGCTCGGATGACGCAGGCGGCGGCTTCGCACCACCTTCTCAACAACCTTCGCTCAAGGTTACCTACTCGCGCGGATCACGGATTGCTAAGCCTCCGACGAAGCAGAGGTACACGCTATCCTAACGAGCAGCTCATTTGGCGGAGCCGGGCTGAATCCGCGATGCAGCCGGCAGTTTGATCACACAATTCACGCATACTACCGGTCACACAACGCAATTACAATGCGTCTATCCCATACTTTCGAAATGTATTTGTTAATGAGCGCTAAAAGGTAGAAGTGTTACAACAAGATTCATCTACATCTACGAAATACCATGCAAGCCACTACTAAGGTGTGTGGCACGGGGAGATTCCACACCAGGCATGCAGCACTCATCCCAGTTTAAATCAGATCAGATTTAAAGCAGTTAGACCAGAAACCAGGAGAACGATATGTAAAAGATCATGCTACCATGCAGCACACTACTCAAGATATAACTAATGGTTAGTATTATTAATGCGACAAATAAATATATGAAAAAATATAAAAACATCCGTCCCATACAGAACTCTGAAAGGTTAAGAACTCGTGGAAAGTATATGGTACAACTGAAAAATACTAGATCGGGTAATGATACCTTTGCGATAATTGTGCCTAAACTTTTTAATAAAATACCAGAAGAGTTAAGAACATTAAGTACAAAAAGAGAAGTAAAAATAAGGATAAAGGATTGGTTGGAAAATGAATAACTATGTCTCTTTGTAACATTAAAACACATATTTGAAATATCCGATCACCATAACGATGGCACTTGCTGACAAGCCTTTGGCTTAGCAGGACCAAGATTTGAAAATAAAACTGTATCAAAAATTTAAAAAAACACATTGTAACTTTTTTTACATGCATTTTTTTCTGTTTTTATTGCCAACATTGTCAATTGTTATTATTATTATTATTTGTCGCAAGTAGCAATTTTGTTATTTTTTGTACTTTTTTTGTACTTTTAATATTTCAAATACAATAAACATTATTTCATACAAATAGCACTACAAGGTACTGAGACATTCAGGAGTATAAGATGCCGGAGATTGCACGCGAGGTTAGTACCTACAATTCATGATAAGATATTTAGCACTACTGAAAAAAACCTATTTAACCTAGTCAGTATCTTAGAACTGATATATCACAGCTATTATGGTCTCTTATTGTACGTGGTGCGATGCGTGGCAACTAGAATCAAATTTAAAATTTCGAAGAAGATTTCAAACAAGATTTCGAACAAATGAGTGACAGTAGCCGTCACCTTCGACGCTTTGCAGATAAATGTGGAATGTAGAAACCCCATTGCCCTAAGAGAAATTTGAGCAACTTAAAGAGTATCTTTGCCTCTTTTTCAAAATAAAACACAGTATGAGATTTAGAGGGCACATTCCACGATAGCCACATCATCATCCGCGGCCCTTACCAAATGAATAATGAAATCATACAAAAGCGTGGGACGAGAGAAGGAAAAGGAAGAGACAAGTTCAATGTAGAATTCACCCTGAGAGGAGAGAAATTATAAAAAGAGAATTACTTGAATCTCGGAGTACCATCACGTGGGACGGAAGAAGTATAACGGAAACCAAGCGACGAATAGCCCAAGCTAAGACGGCGTTCATGGGAAAAAGACAACTGCTGTGCTCAAAAATGATAGATTTACGAAACAGTATGCGAAGACATTCAAGTGATACGAGGCGCTTTATGGATCGTAAACAGGGACCATTGGAAAATCTGACAAGAAAAGACTTTCGAATCATGGTGCTGGAGGAGGATGCTGAATATAAAATGACAATAATAATAAAAAGGACAAAATAAGAAATGATGAGGTTTACAGAAGGGAAGAAAAGGACCATATGGAACACCATAGAGAAAAAGAAGAACCAGTTGGATTGGACACACCCTGAGGCAATGGATTTATGAAGAACATAATTGAAAGTAAAATAGAGGGAAAAGTTCCCAGAGATATAAATATAGATACCCAGGAATAAGTTCATGGACAAAATAAAGAAAAAGTACATAGGAAAATATGTCAGGAGGTAATCGAACTAGCATTAGATAGGTAAGTGTGGAGGGCTGCTGTCAACCAATCTTAGGATTGAACGACCAATGATGGTGACAAAAGGGTGGGCATAATGAATTAGTACGGCTGGTACAGGCAGACTGACGTTTATGTGAGCACAGAGTTCAAAATATTCCGAAGCGGTCATCCAACGGTCTTAAAGACAGCCCAAAGGTTGAGATGTTGACATAACTTTCTGCATTCAATGGAAATTAAGAGCGGTTAGAACCTTAGTTTTAACGTGTATAGGAACACGGAAACGACATCCAGGCTGGCATGGAGGAACTGCCCCATTACGATCAAAGAGAGCAGTTTTCCCCTAACGGCAGTACTCCCGTCCACGCTATATTTACGCTGAATGAACTTGAAATCACATAGAGTCAAATGAAGGATTAAGTGAAATTTGGGGGGGAAACAGTATTATTCTTCCGAATATGAAATTCAATTTTCGCGATAAATGTGCACGACAAGCGCATTCTCCCAAGGATGGAATCGCAATAAAGCGTTGGCGCATGTTCATTACGTGTTCATAGTTAATAGAACATTAATGCAACGATTAAACTGAAAATACCTTAACTTAATGCCAATGGCTTTGCATTCCGCCCCCATAGCCATGTTAGGTTAGTTTGAGCGAAATATCATTTCACCAAGAAATCAATGAATTTAGTCTCATTTTAATTATGTATAACTCACCCTTCCCATAACTAAAATATCAGCCCCATACCACACTACTTTCCGAGACATTTGCCAAATAAAAAAACAATTTTTAAGCATGCTTTTATAAAAATAAAATAATTTAAAAACAGAAACATCTTACCGTCGCACTAAAATAGAAAAAATAATATTTTCTCGAGTGAATGAAAATTTAGCCTAGTACTGGAAATAATTAAACACAATTCAAGGAAATCAGCCACTGATAAGACCACAACGAAAAGATTGGGGCGCTCTGTTATATTCGATATCAACATAAATTCATTAAATATGAAGATTTTGGTGTTAAAAGCTTCAATATACAATTTCTAGAAAATCTTTAAATGAACTTAGGGTACAAAATATAAATGAGGTCGCGCCCCACGCTTTTCGTCGAGGTCTTATCATCGTGAGGCTAATTTCCTCGAATTTAATTGAATTATTTCCAGTAAGAGGCTAAATTTTCATTCACTCGAGAAAATTTATTTTTTTCTTTATTAGTGTGATTTTAAGATATTTCTGTTTTTACATAATTTATATCTTTTTAGAAAAGGTTGCATAAAAATCCTTTTTATCTTTAAGTCCTAGTTAAAAAAATATTTAAAAACAACAAGTTGTTTCATAAACCTTTTATTAACTAGGCCAAAAAAACTACGACTGTTTAGTACAAAAAAAATTCGCTTCGTTATAGACTTGAAGCGACGCCTCTGGGTGACCTACAGGACGAAAGATGGAAACCTTACCGCTAGTGTATCTCTAACTCGATTATAACTAATCTATCTCTAAGTATAGTCTAACTAACTAGTATATCTCTAAGTCTAACTCGATTTATGTATTTAGTTGAATGAAGTGGTGACTATGTATGATAAAATGGAGTAGTAACCATGGACCCATGGATCTAAGGAAAAGCGAGCTAAAGAAGAGCACATAAAAACCCCAGGTATTTTACATGGGAAATGGTACGTGTATTCACTCCAGGGAAACTACTTAAAAAATGAGAAATTTCTAACACCTATTGTGTGGTCAAAAAAACTAACAGCGTGTGTTATATAGGTATGTTTTCTCAACAATTTTTTAAAATAAATCAGATTGTCACAGCAGTAATTTTTTTATGAATCATAAAAAAACCTTCCGTTGCTAAGGAGTTTTAAACGTACCGCGCGAAAAAAATGAGTCAATTTAAAGACTTATTGAGATATTTTAATTTAATTTTTTAGATCCTCAGTCGTACAGTGGTAAAAATTACACCGTTAATAAGGCAATATTTATTTTATGCTTCCTAGAGCTGCTGACATTAAAACGTAAAATTACGAAATAGACGAAAAGATGGAAGGTAGTATTTGTTTTGACTGGCATTGGAATCTTCTTCATCAATATTCGATTTCACCAGCAGCCTCAGGCATAACTTTATGGAGTTCACTATTAGTATAGAGAAATATATAAAAAAAATATATAGAAAAAATAAAAGAGTATAGAGAAACGGGAAAAATAACTTAGCACTAACACATACATTTCTAGCATTTATACAAACTTTATGAAAGCAAAACTCATCATTATCTGCTAAAAATGTTCAATTAAAAACACCCATGAACTTGATTCATTGCATCCGATCGAATCTAGACCTTTTTTATCACCCCAGCCACCCCACCACCGCCTTTAAAAACTCATTCCAAATAGCCTCACCAAAATTTGGTACTCCCTCCCAATATCCTTGAAACAAATTTCATCAGTTAAATCCTTTTAAACCAAATAAATACGAATATCTTACGCAAAAAAACACTTGCATTTGGTATTTGGTTAACGCGCCTAAATATTAATTATTAATGTAAAACATTCATGAAAAATGTGCATTAAAGTCGATCAATATTATGTAATCAACAAATCAAACAAAATGTTAAATTGCATTGACGAATACTGACTTGTAATTTTGTATTTAACTTATGAATCAACTTGTGTGAAACCGAGCATAGTTTTTCGTTCATTGTACTTGGGTCTTACAGGGCAGGCCCTCGATCAATTAACTAGTATCTATCTGAATTTACCGAACACAAGACCTAAGTTTCAGCGTTTGACGATCTCTTCACTTCTTCTTTCAATGAATCTTTGATGATAATTCCTTCAAACACATTGCTGGGACTTCCCTCTGTTGGCGCCCATCGCTTCCGTTTCATCTACCATCTCCTTTCCCTCCCAAATGAACACGTACTGAAATGCATTAATATTTCAGCCTCACCTACAAATGATGCTAAGGATCCAAATTATACGTTAAGATAAACATCATTTAAGTGAAAAACTGCCCACTTCATCAACCATTGTATATTCCGAAGGATGGAAAAGCTAAAAAAATAAACGAAGCGGGCGTTGTAACGACACAGACCCTTCTTATCTATCTCTTTGTAAATTTATTATTTCAGCTTCGGTGAAGACGAGGAGGTTAAGCCTGCCAACCCAAGAGTTGTTTGAGTTCTGTCTGGGTGTTTTTTCCACTAAAGACAGGGATATGTGTGTTACTGTTAATGAATGTTCACTATGCTCTGGGTTTACCCTTAAGAGCAAAACAGAAATTGCATAACTACTTCTGCTTTAGGATAAAAATAAAGAAAAAAACATAGCTGGAAAAAAGTCATCAACAAACAAAAGGATAAACGTGTTAAATGGAAAAGAGGACTCCATAGTCCTAACTTAGCTCACTATAAAAATCGCGTACTTAATATTATTTATTTACACCACAACCCATGCAAAAATTTCACAATGATTTGGTAGGTCTTCATAATCACGGGTGCAAGCTATGTAACTTCGATGTATGGACTTTCACCGAGAAATGGAAAAAATACTGAACTTAACCGGGATGCTGTCCTGGATCTACCACTTGCCGGTCACCTATGTTACTACGATCAGAAGTGTCGGCAAACACGAAACGACCATGTCTTAGCTCGTGCCGCACGTAGTGGTAGAATTTTATTTATAGTTCCTCGACGGCTTTAGTCATTTCGTACATATCATCTGCCACGCTCAGGCAGGGGCAACAACACTTGGAAAAGTTGGAGGATCATCATCCCCTTGTCGCCTAACAGCGCAGCAATGGGCTACAGATTAGAATGAATTCGGGAACTTCCAGTTCACATTGTACTCCCAGGGAAATTTACTAAGTGACACAACAAAACTCGATCAGCACTAACAATCTTTAAAGCGGCCATTAAACACGAAAATTCAAAATATTAGTTAAATCATTCTCATATTACCACAGCTATGGCGTCACAGCGCTGTGCTCAGAAAAGATTGGACGACAAACCAGGAAACAGTACGTGAAAACATTAGAGTGGAGCGTGGCACACTGTGGGACATAAGCATTCACCATTGGAAAAGCTGACCAGAAGAGACTAAAAGCCTTCGAAACCTAGTGCTGAAGGAGGATGCTGAAGAAAAAATGGACGGACAAAATAAGAAATTATGAAGTTTACAGACGAGTAGAAGAGGAGATAACCACATGGAAAACCATAGAAAATAGAAGAACAAGATGGATTGGACACAGCCTGAGAGACAACGGGTTTGTGAAGAACACAATTGGAGGTAAAATAGAGGGGAAAGTCCCCAGAAGAAGACCCAGGAATACGTTCAAGGACCAAATAAAGAGAAAAGTACATAGGAAGAGATACCGGGAGGTAAGGGAACTAACATTAGATAAGGAAGGGTGGAGGGCTGCAGTCAACCAGTCTTAGAATTGATCAACCAATGATGATGCCGTCACAGCTGCTCCATGAACTAAACTCGAGCGTTGAAGTCACTAGTGTGGCCAAAGAACACCCGGGCGGTGATATCTACGCGGGAAATCGGACTTCCAACGACATGGCATTCCTTGGACGCGGGCTTTTACAGAACATTCTTAGCTCAAGAGGTTTCTTTTCCTTGTTTACTATTGGCATCGCTTCGGTAGGTCCAGGCAGCGGCACCTCGTTCCTCCCGGCTATCAAAGAGAATGACGTAAACACAACGTAGGCAAAAAGCTCACCAGCCATGGAATGCCTTCGCTACGAACGATTACTCCTCCCGTCTTAATAAAGAAATCACGCAGACTTAAAAGAACAGTTATACTCACTAAGTGATCATAATAAAATGACTAGCACCGCCCGTGTTATATCATGCTAGTAAATACCGTAAAATCGGGTGGGGTGATCACTGAAGTATGTTACAGTGTAACATTGGCCTTTTGGAATCAACAAAGGGCTTTTGCGCTATTTTATTCCGTAGATTGGGCAGAGAAGAATTATTAAAGTTTCGCATCAATAATCTAAAAGGAAATATCGCAACGAGGAAATAAAAGTCAAGACGATATCCCATCATCTTGTAAAGTTATTGAGAAAAAAGCATAATCACAGACAATTATTTCAACACTTCATACATTGCAATACGCCGAATTTCGAAAATTCCTCTCTTAGTAGGAAGCTTAATCATAAATAGAACATGTCATAATGTTACATCTACCACAAATACAGTTTAGTCTACACTAAGATGAGTGAGAGAGAAAGCAAGTAATCAATATAAATATCTTTCAAGAATAATTGTGGTCAGACTTCTACTATACTTTAACAACATATCCCATTACTATTAAAAAGCAATTAACCAACGTCAGTACGAAGAGTCTTGGCATCAAGTGTTGGCATCAGAAATCCTAACGGGTTAAGAATGTTTATTTCTTCACCCAATGCAACATAACGGCTGCAATTAACTAAACATATATTGTTTTTCTCGATAGGTCGCCTTGCTTGTGACATTTCTGGATAAATAATTCTCACAACGCCTTTCTATAATAAGAGTAGCTACGTCTGGATTATCTGCTTTACTATCCATTTTTAAAAGCACTGGGCCGTCATACTTCTACCTAGAAGTAGTGAACTACGGAGTTCATGGTGCGGTTCCTACTGCTGAAAACCGGAAGTAAATTTTCAGGAAATTACGGCTGAAAATTAAAATTTAGCGTTTAGTTGGGTACTCTACGAGGCGTCATTTACAACGCATGACACATTTCGTACGTCATAAAAAAAACAAAACTTTCCAAAACATTCCCGCCTAAAAAACGGGAGTAACACCACAAGGCAGAATCGCATCTATGTGTTCGTTTACACTTTAAAAGACGGAGTAAAGCAATTTTGCAAATTTGCGCCACAGCCAATGCCAAGCTTTTAGCTGCGAGATGTTTTTGTGTCAAAAAAGCGTCAAAAAATATTCTTCTATTGTGTTTTACAGTTAATTTAACGTTTTAAATATTACCCTGATTATATAAAATACCTATTTCCTTTTTCTAAATACACCTTTCATTGTGACATTAAAACAAAATAATAGACCACGCTCTAGGTTTCTTTACTCAGTTGGTATCATTGACATCTACGCCTCAGTTAAGTTTCACTAGCACAAAAAACAACTCTTGATGGACCACAAAATACAACCGGTCCACACGACCATTATTCCCTTCATTTTTTTACAATTGCAACCATTTGGTTTAAATAACACTTCAGATATTTGTACTGCGGTGCACACACAGGCTATGGGGGATCGATAAGCACTCAGTGAATTTAAGCCGGAGGGGCACCTTAAGAACTAAAGTTTCCATTACATAACAGTGGAAAGGTAAGGTTTCCAGAGCTTAAACCTTAGATAATAGCGAGGATAAGCATTGGTAAATATGACAGCAAGGCCTGCGGTCCATGGCTTTCCTTATACGTCTTTACATCACTACAATACAATGTTTCATTCGCATCAATACTGTTTGTATCATTAACGTAGGAGGAGTATTTACTCTTCTTTTCTGAGATCAATGGGAATAATGATTACGGAAAACCAAACACAAAACGAATGGCTGTGAGTATATGCATGACACTAATATATCTACTAATATGGCAAGTCGGGAACCGAAAGTGGCTTTCTCCATGGTCTGATGTGACAGCACCTTTCACGCGACTCAAATGAAAAACAGTTCGTCGAACTACTAAACACACTTAGGCGGAGGTAGGATAACTGACTAAAAAGTACGCATTATCTATATGATATTTGGGGAACCAATATAAATATATTACTTTGAAAAATTTTTACTCTTCCCAAGATAAACTTGCACATTTGTACTTAAGGCACTTTCGAGTATTTTTTTCATTTTGAAGTAGAACAAAGGGTCACTCCAGCAAATAATCAATATGAGACGCTAGTTTTATAATATTAATCACTTATCATTCACTCTATTACGCTGCTTACTTCGCAAGACAACTGCAAACTTGCTTTCCAATTCGTTTCAGACTCAGAAAATCCGGTAGTAAGCAGCGCACTTGTAAACAGACATAGCAGAGTTGATGTGGGCTTAACAGTAAAGGAACTTCGATGACAGAATCCGCAATTGCTATTTTAGTGCTGAGGAAAAATGCTTTCGTTTTACGAACCGACAGAATGCTACCTACACGCAGGTTACACAACGTTCGCATCTGAACATCGTTCCATTCTTCGTCGACTACGAGAGGTAAACTGCGCCCATGAGTTCGTAAATACGCGTGTTAGAAGGAGCCCTTTAAGTTAAATAAAGTTACTTGTGTAATAACGAGCGAAGGGATACCTATCCAATCGTTTACTGAAGTGCTCGTTCGCCTTAGACGTCTAACTGTGAGGGACAATTTGATGCCGGTTCATGTAAATATACCTCCCTTTAGCGATATCACCATAGCAGACGTTAGCTCTCATTGACACGGGAACGTGTGATCAGGCGCTTTCGCTATCTTCTGTTAAGTATATAAGTTTCCTTGAATGGCTGAGTTCTATCATCATTACACTCGACGCTTCGATAGTTTACCCTGTCTTCTAACACGCGTACTTCAACCCATTGAATGGGGTGCTCCCAAGTTCAAACTCAAGCAGATTACTTGAGTAAAAAAAATATCATACCCTATATATTGTGGTTATTTGAGAGTAAACAGACAACAGAAGTCGTTTGCGTCACTGAGGATACGTGGGGTATGTTGATGAAGAAAATGTGATTTAAAGGAATGGAAGAAATTTAAAAAGGAAGTCGACGAAAGCATCTGCTTCCGATTTTAAACGAAAGACGCCAATGGGTGGACAGTTTCAATTCACATTCGAAGGAAGGAGTACTTCACTCGAAGTCAACCAAATAGACTCGTGATTACATTGAATATGTAGGGATGTACAACCCCGCCATTGCCAATGATAGAACCTTACATCTACATCTACTTATTACCCTGAAAGCCACCACAAGGGTATTTGGCAGGGGGTGGCTTAACACCAACATGAACTAGTGAAGAAATTAACTTTCACCAACATGTACCACACTATGGGTACGCAACAAATGCTACAGAAACTACGACAATAATCCATATTGTAACTATGAAAGCGTGACACAAGAGTCATGCAGGAAACATGCAAAACATGGGTGCTAGCACAACTCGGCAGATTTAGAAACATGCATTAGGGGGCATATGAGTAAATCAGCTACACAACCTGTCAACTAACCTTCTTCAAAGTCTTGAAGCACCCATTATGGACTCATATCAATCGCGGGAAAAACAACATTTTCACCTTTCTATTCGATAATCAATTTCCCTTATTTAATTCTCATGATCTGATCTACTGTGGTACGTAGGAATTAGTAAGATATTGATAACTTCGTCGGAAAAAAAATGGTCTTAAATTTACTTAAATGATTGATCCTTAGCCCAAGAGAAGGTCATTCGGTACACTACCCTCCAATTCAGCCAGGTCCCAAATACCGTATTGTTTTAAAATATACAAGCATATATTCCATCCCGCGGTTGTCACCATTGCGCAGTCTACCAACTGATTTGGAGGCGTGAGGTGATCCCCATTTAAACTTCTCAGTTTCACATTCATAATTACCTTCCAGACACATTAGTCCTCCATGTATCGGAAGCAAGTACCATTGGAAAAGCTGACCAGAAAAGACTAGAAGCCTCCAAAACCTGGTGCTGGAGAAAGATACTGAAGATAAAATGGACGGACGAAATAAGAAATAATGAGGTTTACAGACGAGTAGACGAGGATAGGACTATATGGAACATAGGCCCGGTTCCATAACTGGGCACTAGCCCAGGGATTTGGGCGCAAGGGTTTTGGGGCGTAAAGGGGGCGCAAGAGAAGATTGGTCTCTAACAAGTTAATTACCAGATGACAAAATTGAGGAAGAAAAAAATTAAACGCCGATAAGAGGTTAACACACAGCAAACCAAAGTGTATTATTTTCGTTAAGGTTGTACTGTAGAGCGACATCAACAGAGTTGCCACCACTACAGAGTTTGATCTTGGAGCTGTTGAGAGGGCGCGCGCGTACTACTGTAATCGCCTCTATCACCACTCCGCCCCGGGGGCGCACCTGTTTAATTTTCCCATAGCGCCACATGGGTTAAAAACGGGCCTGATGGAACACAATACAGAAAAGAAGAACCAGATGGATTGGACACACCCTGTAACACAATTGGTTTGTGAGGAACATAATTGAAAGCGAAATAGAGGGAAAAGTCCCCAGAGGTACTGAGATAGATACCCAGGAATAAGTTCATAGACCAAATAAAGAAGACAGTACATACGGAAAGATACAGGAGGTAAGGGAACAAACATTAGATAGGGAAGGGTGGAGGGCTGAAGTCAACCAATCTTTGAATTGAAAGATTGAATGGATGGATGATGAACGCAGAGTCCGCGTAACTCTCACGTTTAAGACACGATATTTCCAGATCGACAAATTAAAACATGACAACAATTAAATAAAAAATAGGTTCCTTAATCATATGTTCCTTCATACGTTTAAGCTCAGTCTTTTTTTACGGCAGTCAGAATATATTCACTGCATTGGCTTATGAGAGAACCAGCACATCCGATGACGCACTCAAGATAAGATATTACATCCAAAATCCTCGTCAACAATTACGGAATCCCTCTCCAGCAACACGAAATCATAAATACAAAGAATCTCCTTTCACTTCTCTAAGCGGGATAAACGCCACCGGCCGTGGGCCGATGAAATCATGTTTACAAAGGGTAATAAAAAATCTCAGTATACAGAGGTGTGACTTTACTGGCTGGCTATATGTCGCCGTATCGAACTCATTTTTCTAATGCTTTGCTTATTTTTCTTTCATAGTATGCGAGTCCTTTCATAGAATTTCAATAGACCACTTACGCAAATCACGGAAAACATTTCATATAAAACAAATTGTCACTCCATGAAGTGGGACAGGCTTTCTATAAAAGCCTTGGATGCAAAGCTCTCGAATTATTTTATACCTTCCTTAGCTGAATTGATAACATCTTGCAATATTTTCCATGGCGCAGGAGTTTTGATGTATTTTATTTCGCGCGCAATTAATGAACTACTCTCATGAAATGGGATGAAGAACATGGATGAGATGAAGCAGGGAAGACAGAACACCGGGGAAGAATGGTAAGGACTTCTTTATTGAGAGCAGGCTTTGTACTATATTTCATATATTACATCATGTGAGGTGAAAGACCCATCGGGGCCGGCTTCAAGCCCGGAACCCAATAAAAAGCATGCTAAGAGTTGATCTAAATGCCACAGAGGTCGGGAATGTACAAAAACGAGCCTGTATGTGAAGCAAAACCTCGCACTTATATCATTTGATTCAGAATCAGACAGGGAGAACTTGAACGAAATGTAAGTTGCAGACATCGAGTAGTTCCTAGGACTGCAATGAAATGGGCAAGAGAAAGAAAGACATATCATGTAATTATGAGCTTAAACATGCAAGACGAAAGGATTCGATCTTGAAGCTTAACTATCTTTCATTATCACTCCCAGCTTTGAATATATCCGAAGGGTGAGGTAACTGGAGCACTGGCATCCGATTCCCAAGGTCTGAGTTCGAATCCCACCAGTGGTGGAAATTTCGAGCGAAATTTGTTCAGCGAATTTCAGGGGAATTTCCGGCGAAATTTCACCTCTGAAGAACCAATCACAATAAATGCACCAGCCCCCGCTTCGACTCGCATTATTTTTTTATTGCGAATTTGACCATTTTGGTGAGTATAATTTATGATAAATATTCTAAACACCCCACATGGAGGGCATGATTTTCCATCCATGAGATGAACCTAAAGTCAAGCGAAAATAAATATTTCCAGCTTTCGAGCGACCGTATATCGAAGACGGCCGCGCCGACAATACACTGTTGACAGTCGTCCCACAATACACTGTTTTTGTTTTTGTTGATCACCGACAATACACTGTTGACAGTCGTCCGACTTCATTTTTCTGAAACGTGGTGCGACAAGCAAGTCATAAAGAACAGTGATTTTTGCCAAAAATTCGCTAAAAAAACGAAATGACAAATGTCGCTTACTTGTCTTAAACAGTATGAGAAAAACTGGATGTCTCGTGGAAAGCATGAGACAGCTCCTCTTCGACGAAAGATGAAGCAACGAGGATGTTACACCCTTCATGGCTAATTACTAAGTGTTCAGTCAATTTTAGGGGAGAGAGACTCAGTGAGCGCATGGCATAGGCACGGGCATAAGATAATGAACTTTTATATCATTGGACACCAAGCAGATTTGTCATCTCCTCATCCCACAAGTGAGTATTAATATTCTTGTTCCTTTGAATTCATGCATTATTTAAGCACTGAGATGTTTCTCCATGTTCAGTAGACGATATTCTCACACCAAATCTTAATTTACCACTACACTCGCTCCGCATTTATTGTAAAACTACCTGCGTCCCCTGTAGATGCATGCCCCGTCCTATTCACATTTTTTTTACGGAGAAACCTGCGAAAAATATTTACCCCGCATTGTGAATGTACCAACGTAATGCATGAAACGAAAGAGGTAAGGATGAGAAATTGGCAAAAATAGCTCTACTGGAGAACGTCAGCTTCTTTCAGCATACTGAACAGTATTATATAAACATAAAAGGACCCGAAGGATCTACTTTAGAGCCACTGGGGCCTGTTTAACATAGCCCATTAGTCCTTCTTGGCCCTCGGGATCATTAGCGCCGAATATTTTTCGAATGAGTTGAGAGATGTGGAATTTTATCGCGTTCAAAGAAAGTCATTCAATTTAAAAACATAGATATAAAGACAAGCCAGAAAGCCGGCCGCCCGACCGAATGGGCACGGTCTTTGACCCACATTCTCGTGCTTTGATGCAATTTTTCGGATGTTTTGATGCATTTTTAAGGGAAATGATGTACGCACGGTACAATAAATATGATAATATACTGATATTTAACTCATCAACATTCTTTTAAGAGCATTAATAGCCTCCAAAATAGGTTTAAAAAATCTAGTTCCATCTACAACTTAAGTCGGATTTTAAATGGAAGCTTATATTATACGAAAATCATAATCAAGACAGGAATTAGCAAATAAGAATACTCTGGTGTATGTTACAGTTTGTTTGATGTCACTCCGATGTTTATCCTGCCTTGTTGGTCACTTTATCGCGAGAGCTCGCCTTGAAAATTTTTTCCCTTGAAGCACTCCTTGAAAAAGTGACCAGCAAGGGTCACGAAACGTCGACCAAACGCCAGAAAACATGCATCACACACACGATTAGTCTCACATCTCATCATTAACCTGGATACCTTCACTAAATAAATACGACTGGTATTAATCGGGGACTTACGGTACGCGCAATACCGAGAAAAAAGGCAAAAGGTATATACAAGGCGGTGAAATTTACTCCCGATACGATTTCAAAAGCCATTTGTAAGCCACACAGCGCGTATAACGGTCAACAAACTGAGACAAAACATCAACACTTCGGAAGTTCAGGGCAAACCGCAATCGGTCGACGCAATAGACCATTCACTTAGCAAACAAGAACGTCTGGAAAACGGCACGAGTGAATTATTTCCTAGACGACAGGCTAATGTACAGCGGAACCGGTTAGAAGAAGCAGTTCGCCGTTACGTAACGCCGTAGCATATGCTTCACGGTAATCAGAGAGCAATATGTGAAATGATCAATATGAAGACAGCCACTGAGTAAGAAGTCGTTATTCTAAAGAAGCAATCTGGCATCAGACCAAACAGCCACCACCCACCCAGTCGCCATCAACACAATGAATAGGAATACCGGTCGTGAGCATTCGATAACTTCTCCCGTCCAGGTTGATCAACAAAATTATTGGAAAAAACTGACACTGTGCCAGAGCGGATGTCAATGACTCTGATCACCATATCGATATAAATGCATTCAATTTCTTATCGCCGACACAATGATGACTAAACACTCCCATAAACGAAGCAAGCATTTCAGCATCAGATACCACTTTTTGCTCTACATGCATACACATAAATATACCTATAACACAATTCCCTTCGGATAGGGCATTATCAAATGAGCATAATCACTGGAATAAGGCTCAGGAAACCAGCTTTTTTTTCACAGTATCCCCAATAATGCTAAATGCTTGCAGAGCTCTTTTGCTTAAAATAAATTCATAGCTATTAAGACTTATAACCCAGGAAACAGTATGTGAAAACATTTGTGTGGGGCGTATCATTCTACGGATCGGAAGTGTGGACCATAGGAAAAGCTGACCAGAAAAGAGTAGAAGCCTTCGGAGCCTGGTGGTGGAGGAGGATGCAGAAGATAAAATGTACGGAGAAAATAAGAAATGATGAAGTGTACAGAAGAGTTTATAGAAAACACCATAGGGAAAAGAAGAACAAGATGGATTGACACACCTAAAAGACAATGGGTTAGTGAAGGACATAATTGAAGGCAAAATAGAAGGAAAATCCTCCAAAAAATAAGTTCATGGACCGAATAAAGAAAAAGTACATAGGAAGATATGCCAGAAAGTAAGTGACCTCGCATTAGATAGGGAAGGGTGGAGGGCTGCAGTCAACTAATCCTAGGATTGAACGACCAATGAAAAATTCCACCAAATTCACCCATGACACTCACGGTCCACTCCCTCCCTTCACGCCATTAACTCCACGGCCACAGAAGTGTTTAGCAATTCAATTCTCATCCATTCAAACACCATTATCAAATCCAAGAAGCACACTCCTTTCATTAAATTCCACAGCCGAGGATTGTTTAATGAATGAATTATATGGTCTCATTGCAGATGTGGGGAACTTCATCAAACTAGAAGAATAAATCTCACCAATTCTTGGACGATTCGTACGGTACGAAAATGAGAAAGACTTAATACTTCGAAAGAAAAGTTATTACAACGAAAGAACTGTTGAAATATTTTGTCATACACAAATAACTCAATACATAGGCTATACCTCTGCGCCCTCAAGAACATAAGGCGATTGATACACACCCTGTGAACCTGCTTACCTTATACCCTTCATCACTGGTCGTTCAAACCTAAGATTGGTAGACTGCAGCCTTCCACCCTTCCCTATCTAATGCTAGTTCCCTTCCCGGAGGCTCTTCCTATATACTTTCCTCTTCATTTGGACCATGAACTTATTCCTAGGTATTCCTCTGTAGACTTTTCCCTCTATTTTACCTTCAATTATGTTAATCGCAAACTCATTGTGTCTCAGGGTGTATCCAATCCATCTATTTCATCTTTCCCGTATAGTTTTCCGCTTGGTCATATCTTCTTCTACTCTTCTGTAAACTTCATCGTTTCCAGTTAACCTTTTTTTCCTTAATTTATCCACCCACTTTATCTTACGGATATCTAATACACAACATTCCACAAAACTGCACACAGCATAGGTGAATTTATAATCGTGCAAACAATTTCCTCCACATCGGCTACCGCTTCCGAAGTAAATCTATTTAAAGGGAAATGGCGCTAATGAACAGCCGTGCGGTACTCGTTCCTTCATTTTTACGTCTTTTTCAACTTTCACCAATCTTTGACCACTTTCGTGCGCTCTCTCCCACATAAAATCTTTTTATGTACGGAAATACTGGAATTAAACTCCAGGAGCATCTGTTAGGCCATGCCGCTATCGATGGAAAGGAGCAGGAAAGATACAATGAGCTTAACACCACAAGCAAAGACAACATTTTATCAAGACAGTAGTCTACCAGCAACGAACAGCACAAGTATCGAGGCAAGCGACTACTTCACTAAAATTATTCATCACACACATACTTCACGTAGCAGAGTTACTTCGCAGCAAGACAAAAGTCAGCTGGAAAAAATGGAAATATGGGGCTATAGAAGGATGAAGGAAATATCAATTGAGAGAAATGCGGGATTTAACCTTAAACTAAAAGCATAAGATTACACAGAATATATTATTAACTTTGATTAGTCCATCTATCCTCGAGTATATTCGAGAAATAACCCACAAAGCATTAGAAAAGACGCACAATGATAACTCTGAGAAGAGGAAGAGACAAGCCATGACTACAATAATTACACACCCAGCGGGAGACCATGGGTTCCTCCGTCCACCTACCCTTGCTTCACCATACCTGACGAGATAAGCCTTTCTTATGATGTATGCTTCATATACGAATTAGTCCGCGTACAAGAAGAGAAGCTGGGTTTGTGTAAAGATCATACAACTCTAACAGCGTATTAGAATAATTGAGTAAAAAAGCGCCACAAAACCGAAGGCTAAAAAATACTCATACTCTCCAGAGTAAATCAAAGTAGAATTAATTACTCAAGACGTAAACAACACTAAAAAACGTCGTCGGAATGAGGTTGCTTAGGGAACAGATATAAATGAGAGGGATTGAGTGCCGGGCAGGCTGCCCTAGAAAATCATTTTCCGCTCTAGTTTAATTTAAAAAGTTATGTCCCTCAAATTTTTTAATAGCCATAGCAGTTATTACATGTCGGCGTGACATGACTTGAAGAAATGGTCTCCGTGAATCATGAGAGAAGTCATTCACTTCTGCATGATTGGAATAAGAGGTATAGTGAGAGAAATCTCATTCCAAGTCAGTTTCAATTCCTCAACTTTTGTACCAATATATTAATAATTATCTGGCTGTATGCCTCTTTATTTTGTGGAGCAAAGCCCTGAGGATGCCAATAAATTTGGCGAAACGCTGGCTTAGAGTCAAATACATCAATGACAAAATATTCAAGAATCTTATTATTATCTATATTTTATTGGGCAAAAAGTAATCATCGATTTTAAATATAACTCCCGCGTAGATATCAAATCCCGACCCATAAACTCGAGTCATACAATGCTTAAATTAAGGCAATATGTAAAAATTACAATTTTTGTATCATTCCCATGACCACATGTAGGGTGAGTTTTGCGTCATAAAGAGACGCAACTTAAATGAAATGTGGACCTAGGTGTATTGAGACCTAGAGGTAACACAATCAGGAGTTGATTTTTTGTCTCTGATTAGGTTTTTTGCGGCTATATGCCTTAGTGATATCAATTGTGCAGCTTAGCAACGAAAATATCTCTCATATAAAAGTATATTGTTGCAGCACTAATAATGTAATATTTAATTCCTACTTCTTATAGCTGCTGAAATAAAAACTTGTAATTCGAATATTCTCTCTTTCATGACTAGGGAACTATGTCGCTCCGACTACTTAAGTGATCTTCCTCTGCTGCCGCCATGTACTCTTCTTACCACTGTGTTCTGCTGGTGGTCCTTAGTTTTCTTTGCTCCATTTCGCTCGTTGAATCCCAGTATTCTGCGATATTTTCCACGTATTTCAAACCTGATAGCTCCCTGTTTCCTATCAATGCACTCGCCTGTTTAATGGAGCTACAACCATACAAATCTCTCGGTAGCGAAGTAGTTTTAAACGTACCGCGCGAAAAATATAAGTAGAGTTAAAGACATATGAGATATTTTTATTAAATTTATTACAACTTCAGTCGTTTAAAGTATAATATAACACCACCAATAATGCAATATTGATTTCATGCTTCTAACAGCTGCTGAAATTAAAAAATATAATTCGAATACGGTCTCCATTATGATGAGGGAACCATCTCGCTCTGCCTTAACGCAGGAGCGAATTTCCGTGACGTACATACGATCGTTGGATGAGCTAGGCATTATGTACAGGCATAGCAGAGCCACCACTTACCCCTACATATCCCCAGTCCCCCTACTTCCCCCCCACTCCCCCAACCGCAAAAGACCACCTCCATCTCCTCCGAACGAATTAGAAAGTAAACCCCACGAGAGGCGACGACCCAGTTAAAAGAAGCGTGACTACGGCTCTGGCGAGGAGGAGACAGGGGGGGGGCAATGTGAGGAGGAGGGAGGGTGGGTGAGGGGTGGAAATGTTCGCGGTGGTCGAGGAGGTGGGAGGGGGACGGGCGTAAGGAGACTGGCGAGTGGAGTGGGTACGGAGGGGAATTATCGTACCGAAAAGGAGCGCTAGAGATCACCCAGGCAACCCAGTAGGGCGGCGGACGAAAAAGTCCCTCCCCTCACAAACAACGCAGTCGTCATGGAAACCGGTTCTCCCGGGAAGCGAGAGAGAGAGAGAGAGAGACATCCACACACGGGTTGCGAAAGTGAGAGCGTTCGAGAGGGGGGGGCGGGAGGGAATGGGTGGGGAGAGAGGGAGGGACGTGTGAACCTCCCTCCCCCCACTCTCAAATTGCGTTCACGGTTCGGCGTGGACGTTAAAGTCGACGGCTGTGTAATGCGCCCAACGGGAAAACGAACGCGAGCGAGAAATACCGGGACCAGTCCCGAAGCAACGGGATATTGAATTGAAAGTGAAGGAGAAAACACTCTGCCGGCGTACAAGCATTCAGAGTGCGTCCGTGATAACAGTGCGGTTGAAGTACACGAATTTGGGTTAAAAAGGAATGAATAGTAAAGCGTGAATGATAAACGAGTCATTGGTTGTTAAACTTCCTTCGGGTGTTCCACAGGGGAGTGTCATAGGTCCACTTCTATTCCTTCTGTACATAAACGATATTGGTATAGTAGTAGACAGTAAATTTGACTATTTGCATACGATGCCGTAGTGTACATGGAAATCCGTAGCAATTATGATAAGGAAGTGCTAATGAAGGACCTCAAAGTTTATACAGATATTATTATTTAATTTATAAGAATTTCAGTCATGTAAAAGTATAACATTGCACCAATAATGATGCAATATTTATTTCATTCATCCTACAACTGCTGAAATTAAAACGTATTATTCGAACATGGTCTCCATTACGACTACGGAACTAACTCACTCAAACTACCTTAAGCCAAATTCGTACCTTAAGTATAGCAGTTTGCAGATCAATCGACGAATATGCTTTCACTAAACACACATAAGGTAGTTTGACCGAGTTAGTTCCGTAGTCATAAAGGAGATCATATTCGAATAATACGCTTTTATTTTAGCAGTTGTAGGATACATGAAAAAAATACTGCATTATTAATGGTACAATGGTACCAACTTTTACAATACTGAAATTCTAATAAATTAAATAGAAATATCTCTCTAAGTCTTTGACTTCACTCATTTTTTCGCGCGGTACGTTCAAAACTCCTTCACAAGGAAGGTTTTTTTGTGAATCGGAAAAGATTACGGCGGTGACAATATGATTTATATTCTAAAGCATGCAAACAATACGCTGTAAGTTTTTGACGATATATGTATAGTCTCTAGCAATCCATCATTGCTTAAGTAAAGTCTCTCTGGGGTGCATACACGTACCATTTCCTATGTAAAATAGCTGGTAAATATTGCAAATATCTCGGAAAGTAGTGTGGTAAGGGGCTGATATTTTTGTGTCTTCAGAAAGGTGAGATATTTTTTATAAAAATGAGGCTGAATTCGTTAATTTTTAGGTGAAATGATATTTCGCTAAACCTACCTTACAAAGAAATGGATAGTAAAGCGTGAATGAAAAAGAAGTCCTTGGTTGTGATTCCACGCTTCATTTAAAGCAACACGACCCAGTTTTCGGCATGTCATGCCATCATCAGAGCCAAAACCTAAGTCGTGTAGCTTTAAATAAAGTGTGGAACCATAACCATATACCTACTTGTTTTTCATTCATTATGAAGGTAATTATTTGCTAGAGCCAAACTATTATGGTAGAAACGATCACAGGAATAAGATTAAGGAAATAGACTGCAGAACCGATTGTTTTAAAATGTCATCTTTTTTTCTCGTACATTGAGGGACCATAATAGTTGCGATAGATCAGTTCTATAGGACACTGACTAGGTTAAATAGTTTTTTTCAGTTGTGCTAAATATCTTAACATGATTATTAGCTACTAACCTCAAATGCTATCACCGGAATAATATACTCTTTCATGTTTTAGCATCCTGCAGAGATTTATCTGTCGCAATTGATAATACTAACCAGCAGTTGTCTCTTGAGTAGTGTATTGCATGGTAGTATGTTCTTCTACGTTTCACTCTCCTGGTTTCTGGTCTGACTGCGCACTGTACGTGCGTACGAAAAATAAATGTAATCGGGGTCCGAGTGGGTGAAGAGTATGACTGCCAGATTAAAGTTTTATCAGGCGCTAAATGCATAATGTAAAGATAGCCCGAGGACATAGATGATAGTATTTTAGTACGACTGCGTGAGTCAACAAATACTTTGTTATCTTTTTTGATAGTCGGGTTTCATAAATTCTGTTCACACTGGGATAATATCTTAGCTATTTAAAACAAAAGTTAATGCTAAAAAATATTCACACTACTCCATGGATATATATTTTATGACCACTGTTTCCAACCATGGAAGCAGAAAACATCTCCATTTCAATCGAATAACCTTACTTTGGCTTCCATAATGGCAGCACCTTGCTAATAGCTCAAAACATAAAATGGTAACGAACCTATATTCATTCATTGTATCCATTTTTTCCGGGCGACCGCCAGCCACGATGGAAACGCAGGTTCTTGATTCAGTCACCGAAGTCGAGCCTCGTTGGGCACGGCTCGAATTTGTTGGGGTACTCCTAATGTTCGTCTCTATGAGCAAAATGACCTTAGAGTTCGAGTAGAATACCACCACCACTTCAATATCTAAGGATATTTTTGCCTCTCCCATAATCTCGTTTACCCCGTGCTTCATGCATTTAACACCAAGTAACTTCAAGTTCAAATGACCAAAAAAAAATGGCGTGGAATGGTGAAACTTTCCATGAAAGAAAACTAGGTACACTTCCGCAGAATAGTTGATTTTGGTACAACAGGCTTCACCGCATAGACGTCAACTTCAGATGCCTGAATACCCAGTGTTCTTTACAGCGATGAAAATAAATTTCCACGAAGTAACGCCTGAATTTAATGAGTGGGTGAAACTTCGTTTCCCGGATCAAACAGTACATAATGGGATATTTCTGAAGGTAGCTAAAAGAAGAATTGAATGATATTTACGCCATATCACGGCGGAGCCACCATCACCTGTTTCGACCAAGATCCTTATACCCAGGCCATGACACGCACTTGTCCAATGTAATCCGCCATCTCGAGTCAAATTTTTGGCGGGGTTCAAATTCTGCATGCAAATGAATGGGTGATATAGGCACAAAGATCCATGTATATTTCCCTAAATAATTTCGGTAGTGCCATAAAACGTTTTGAGTTGACAGACAATACTAAGCTGCTTTAGGTTTAGTTTTGACTTCCAACCTGACGCCTCCCGTTCGACTCAAGGAAATTTTTTAACATTGCTTCCGACTCCATAATTCAACCATGGTCTTAGGCACAAAGATCAACGTTTATTTCCCTGCAAAATCTAAGCCGTGCTATGAAACTTTTTCAGTTGACAGGCAATATTAAGAGACTTCAGGATTCGATAGGACTTCCGGCCTGACGCCTCCCGTTCGACTTCAGGAAATTTTTAAACAATGTTTATGATTCCATGATTCAAATATGGGCATAGGGTCCTTGATCCACAATTATTTCCCTTAATGGATAATATAATGCAATACCTCGTTCAGTGGAAATAGGCAAAACTAAGTACCTTCAGAATTTGTTTGGACTTCCGGCCTGAGACCTACAGTTCGACTCCGGGAAAGTTGTAAATATTTTATTCTATTCCGTAATTCAAGCATGGACATAGGCTTAATATTCACGAGTTATTTCCATGAATTAATGAATTTCCATGAACGCTATGAATTAATTTTTATACTTTAAAATTTATTTTCCTGAGCTGTATTAAGGAAATAATAAGACCTGAAATAAAACCAGTATAGTATTTGGGCGTTGGCGGTGCGCAGTCTTGAGATGTAGAGTAAGAGTCAGCGTTTAGAGAAATTTCTTTGATAAATGAGTTAGTTTTGAGACGTGGGGTGGACGATTTTAGGAATTTCACAAACAAAGTTGCAGGTAACCGAAATCTAGCAACAACTGATTTATGCACAGAGAAGTCAAGCAAGAGTGATATGGCCAGAGCGTGGGTGGCGGAGTGGTTAGTGTGAATGGGCTGGAGCATTTGCATAGAGGGTTCGATCCCCGCCCGATTGCTTTTGACTCTCGAGGGTTAGGATATGGATTTAGAAGTTTGGAAAAGTGGAGACCAAACGACTGCATTTGCGTTCTGGTGATTAAATGAAGATGCGACATAAAAGCTATTAGGAAAAGAATGTTTGTGGCATAGCTAAAAAATGCTTGCCGAATTATGATGACGGAAGATGTAAATTGGGCAACTGTTTCAATTAGGCAGCTTGAAATTAGGTTATTCAAAAGCGAAGAAGTAATGAGAAGGGAAAAGAAAGCGAACCTTATTTGAGAGTAAAATAAAAAAGCTGAATTAACTGCCACCGAAGGAGTATAGGTATAGCTAAGGAGGCAGCCTCCTTAGGTATAGCAAAAACAAAAGAACCTGGCGCACTTCTGCGCGGCGGAGGGGAAAGGTAAAGTGGAGGGAGTGATGTGAACGGACGGAGGGGAAGGTAGAGAAGGGGACAGCTGAGAACGAGGCAGGGGAGCCAAACTACTTTGCAAGGAGTGGTGGTACGAATAAAATCTAGCAAAAAAGATAGCCAGGTAGCAGTGACTCATTGCATTTACAGAGGCGCTAAGGTTGGTGGCAAGTAGAAAAGGTACGCTCACTGCCGCTCCACAATTAACAACCTTCCTCCCCCGCCAGGCAGGGTTTTAAAAAGTTACGAGGTCCATGTCCCAAAATCGTCCACGGTGCAGGGCCAGTTTCTATTGCGACTGCTATATAAGGACCTTGTTTCGACGGCCATGTCTATTTCGCTCTTACTGTCCACCTCTTGCAGACAGAGGGCAACAAAACTTGTACGATAACTCTACTCCTCTTTCGAGACCCGACAATGCAAACGAAAACGCCGCGGCTGGATCGCGCCATCGGATGGGCACCTCTCCGACCAAACAGCGCCGAAGGAAGAGAGAGAGGCAAGGTCACAAAGCGCCCGCTTCCCACTGGTATCCGCGGAGGGGTCGGAGGGAAGGACGGAAGGAGGGAAGATGATTTTTCCGGAAAATTCCGCACACACTCGCGTGCCAAGGAGAGAAATGGACCCACAACCTCTCCTTCCCCTCCCCCCCACCCACACACACGGCTACACCTCCGGCTTCGGCTATCTCGACGTCCCTTCCGGGTTTCGGCAAGTCTTTCGGGACAAAGGTGGGAAAGCGAGCGGGGATCGTTGGAGGAAGGGATGGGAGACATCTACATATACCTACTTATTACTAGGGGTGGCAATCGAAACGAAACTTACTTCAAAACTAAAAAAAACTCGATAGTTTTATCTATGGGATCGAAATGAAATGGAGCTATACGCGAGGGACTGAACTCAGGTCGAAAGTAAACCTGAGTCAAAACTACTCCGGGTCAAAACTAAAAGGACGAAACTAAACTCAATTTTGAAATTATTTAATTTCGATAGATTGGATTGGATATTTGGGGAGGCGACCGACAGCTAAGGTCATTTGCGCCATAGGGGGTAGGAAAGGGAGGAAGGGTGGATAGAAACCCGGCGTCGTCATTAGCCTGTTCTTAACGATAGGCGCCAAGAAGACCACGGTTAACGTCTCATCCGACAGACGGAGTACTCTGCTTGAAGTGCCCTCCATAAGACACCCAAGTAGGGATCGGGTTTCCTCTGAAAAACATCCTCCTCTGCAGGGATTTGAACCCTGGTAGTCCATATGGTTAGCTATTATTCTGGCCACCACAAAAAAACCCGATCCCCTTCTGTTTCGACCTGGCATGACCACGTGCTTTATGTTCGAAAGGTTTAGTTTCGCACCACATGACGAGTAGTGATTTGTGAATTTGAATACACTTGAATATTCCGATTCTTCCTTCCGTCATTATTGTATTCCTTTATACATGGGTCAAAACTATCGGCTACATCATCTATACGTTCAAGCATAAAAATAGGAAAGGGGTGGAAATGCATAAAAAGAACGAACAAAGGTTTTAGGGGGGAAGATGAAAATGTGTTGAATTGGAACAGAAAAAATTTTTGTCTAAGATGTGAAAAATTTTTTCGTCTAAGGTATGAAAAAAAAATTCTCTGGGCCTGGGGTTTGACATATACCTCATTCGGGTTCGAGCGCAAACCATGTCATCTGGCTGGAGTAACTGGCAACATACCTAGCCGGAATGCGATAGATCTAGGGTAGAGTACCAGGACAGGTGAAATTTTCTCTACTCGAATTCGACATCATCTTCTGCACCTGCGTTCGTCCTTCCATGAGTTCTCATTCATTTCCCAATTTCTAAGCTTAAATGTATTTATTTCATTATTTAGCGTCATGTTTTTGTTTGACATTTATATCAACGTATTTTTATTAAAAGGGGCTTCACAAACGTAAAATTTAAGCTCAAGGCTGATATTCTCCACCTGGAGAAGGACGGAGGATGGACTCATTAGAACAGCTAAAGATTAGGAAACTCGTAAAAGAGGTACAACTAACCCTGAACTGCTATCATCGGGTCGTTTCTGACCCGAAGTAACTTGCTTTTGCTGTAGTGGTAAAACGGCCGCTCTCAGCAACCTTGGCTACAATGTAATCCTGGGGGAGAGGGAGGAGAGATGCAGTTGAACTTGAGACAGTGCGGGTGATGGTTGTTTATTACGAGCAATTCGAAAAATCGGGTCAAAAAAGACCCGAGGATAGTGTATACGTGGCCAACAATTACGATAATAGTTCAGGGTTAAGGAACGCAAATATCTTTGAGAAATATTCCCCACTCCTGGATATCCCACTGTGTCTAACCTGAACCCCTTCCCCAAGCTTCCCATTATCGAAATGCCCTCCCTGAATCACAGCCCCCTCCCATTCCTGGCTCAACGTCCACTTTAAGTTCACCCCTGCCCCCTTCTTGCCCCTCCCCTGCGCCCCCCCCACCTCCACAACTACTCGCCCCTCATACGACTCCCCCCACACCTTTCCGGTTTTCCCTAACTCCTTCCCTCCCCCCCACCTTTCGCTTCCTCCTCCCCCTTCCCAAGTCGCATGTTCTCTGTACCGCACTGGAAATATTTACTTGAAGATGTCGCCTACGCGATGATACTGGTCGTTCCAAATTAAACTGAGAGAAGGTATGTACAAAGTCATTTTAATTTTTCATAAAGGATTTTCACAAATTAAAGCCAGAAACCATCGAATTTATTACAAATGTAAGATAGTTACGACGGAAGTAGCCTTAGAAGTCGCTTGCAAGTTGCAATTCGCTGTGCCTACGTAAGTACTACGCAAGACGTTTTTGGGGAGCAGGGGTGCGGGGTTTGGGATCATCTTACACTGTCTTATGTAGTGGGAGGGGCACTGAGTCCGGAACCAATTTACGTAAGATTTTTCAATTTAGTAAGAGTCCTTCTTGAATCATTGTGTCGTTTTCAAATGAAATTTAGCAGTGTGGTGGAGCATCCGCTCGTTAACGGCGAATTTTCCGTAATCTCACCGCTACACTAAAGCGGCTATTCTGTCATCTGTCTGGCTAGCTACATTACCTCCATGCTCAACCAAAGCGAGCATTTAACGAAGAAATATCTAACGTTTTACGTAAGACAGAGGGAAAGAGGGTGTTGGGAAAATCTTACATTGTCTTACATAGAGGGAGAGGGGAGTCAACGATGGTATAAATCGTCTTACGTAATACTGGAACATCTATAGCAGTTGGGGTCGACAGCATCCGTAATGAACCGCAGATTGTTCTTTTTAATAAAATTGACAGGCTTCTATTTTACCAGGAAGAAGAATGTCCGTTTAGCGATGAAATCGCACCGCACGGTTTGATTGTTTGAGGAGGCGTCCGGCCACTGAGATCATTAGCGTTTGAAGACATGAAGGTTAGTCTCTGAGGTAAGGATTACCAGGTAATGAAGAAAAGGTGGAGAGAAATCCAACGTCCAAAATTAGCAGCCATTTTTAACGAAAGGCGCAAAGCAGACAACTGTTTATTGTCCCATCTAACAGATTAATTACTGTACTTGATGTTCCATCAATATAGCACCCAAATAATCGTGAAAAAAATGTGGAATGATAATAGCAAAGGCCACTATGATAACATCATCAATACCACAAGCCTAATGCAACAACCATTGGAAATGAATCGCCATCAACAAGGTAAAAAACATCTGCCACATCTTAAATATTGATGCCAAAAGTTTAAACAATCAATGTTTAGAAGTAACACCGGGATAGTCGAAAGTTACAGAAATTGGAAAAAATACATGGGCCACAAACTCATTGAAAACGAGATTTTAAAAATCTAAAACGAGAATCGGGTAAGCAAAGAGATAACCGCGAGCATGAGTAAGTTTTAATTCTCTCCCATAGTTCTAGAAGTTCACGGCAAAGCAAGGAAAAATACCACTGTATTGCGGACAGTCCCCAACGACCCCGAGAGCATCTCTGAAAATCAGAGATTCCACCATAAACACGACTTGCAGACCGAGCACAGGCCTTATTTGCATAAAGACGCGTCTCATCATCAATAGCCGATAACAATCCGAAAATTGGCGCGCTGCAGCTGTCAATTTCAGTCTCTTTTCATTTGACCTCTTTATTACGTGACAGTTCATCATTCGGAAATTTCGCACAATTGGATTCATTCACGTAGTCCAATCTTCACTCTCTCGGGAGGTGCTGATTTCAAGTCAGCCAGTTATTTTTCAGGTAAAAGAATCTTATTTGAATTGTAACAAGGAAAAGACGATGCCATTCCGGTATTCCAATATACATTAATTTAATAACTCTCATTATGATATTTTTACAATTATGAGGTTTTACAAATGTATACTGGAAAAAGCCTTCGACGAGGTTTACTGGAGTGTGCTGATGAAGAGCATGACAAATTTGGGAACGCAAGGGAGAAACAGAAGATTTGTTAAAGAACAACGCGAAGAAGTCAACAGTTTCTGGCGAGATATTGTGGAACTGCATTATTGAAATGAAGAGCACTATATGTTACACTGTCCTCAAATTTTGTGGAAAAAATAGTGGACAGTACAACATCTAGTGCTCTTCATTTTAACTACGCGAAGGGCTAAAAGAAGTGGTACAAGTGGATAAAGAGTAAAACAGGGGCAATCAGCACAGCGAGGGGTATAACACAATGTTGTTCTATGTTTCCAGCACTATCCAATATCTACAGTGAAGAATTAAATGAAGAAGCCATTGGAGATGAAGGCGGAATCCTTGTAGGGGGAGAAAAAGTGAATATTATAAAATAAGCAGATGATCAGGCAGTAATAGCAGAGAGTGAGAAAGAATTACAGGAAATGGTGGATAAAATCGAGACATTAGGAAAACATCAGGAAAAAATAAACACCAGGAAAACTTGGCAGGAAAAAAAGGCAGGAATAAAGGAAGGAGATCTAAAGGTGTCCATACTTAAAGTATACATTTTTTTACTTTTCCACGGAAAAACTTTTACACTACAAATTCAGGCTTTACCTCTTGGAATTTAATACCTCTAGTACCATCCAAAATAAAATTCTGTGAAAAAGTACAAAATTGGATTCTTTAAGTATGGATACGATTACCTTACTGAAGTGTGCTGAAAAATTGAAAATTCATGAAAAAAGGCTAAGACAAATACCATCCTTTTGGCCTCCTCGGAAGTTTTATCTCATGGAATGGAAGTTGTACGGAGGAGATAAGAAGTAGAATATCTCAGGGAAATGCAGCCTCTAGCAAAGTCAAGCACGTGCTATCACCCAAATAAATTAACGTAAGCTTAAGAAAAAGATTTGTAAAATGTTTTATGTGGAAAGTAGTTTATGGAGCAGAAACATGGACAGTCAGGAGGAAAGAGGAAAAATATCTAGTAGGTTTTGCAATGTGGAGATGGGGAAGAATGCATAGGATAAAATGGAGTTATTAAGTGAGAAACGAGGAAAAGATGGCAAGGATAAATGAGAAAATGAACATTTTGAGATCAAAAAGAAAGAGGAAATCAAAATAGATGGGACACGACTTGGGGAAAGATTGCCTTTTGTATTTAGCTACCTACCGCATGCGTAACTATCACCTTACATCATGCTTCTAGGGTATGTTTCTCCGATATGCTTCTTTGATTTCGAGCAAGCTATGCTTGTATTTATTTGATTTCTTCCATTATAATGCAATGTGCGTTTACTAATTATTTAGAGATCTGCCAAAGATCGACACTATGAAAATTAAAAACGAGATGTAGCATCGTAGAAACAAGCAATTGAAAAAATTCAATTTTGGACTAAATTACCAACAAACAAGGGCAGTAAAATTGTATCACATGCGCGAGTGAGATGGAGTTCTTTTGTTTGAGCGGAGTTCCGTGAGTGGCGTCGAGTGTAGGGATACCTATCCGATCGTCAATTGTTATGTTCGTCAGCAACGGACATCTCACTGTGACGGACTCTTTGACGTCTGTTCATGCTTGAATAGGTACTTCTACTGGCGGTATCGCCAAGGAAGACACAGAGCATTGGCATAAGGAACGAAAATTCAGGCAATTTTGCTAACCTCTTCACACATATTTCCCTTTATGGCAGTTTGAGGCAAAATTTTATCCGACGTTACGAAACCACCCCACGTCAAACACGTGCAAGCCACAATGCTTTTGCATTTTAAAACATCCCCATTTTGACTCTTCAGCACACTTTCAAAAGTACCCCATTCCAACTCCAGCTAGTAAAATTCTCGTTTATATTGTCTTGGGAACTCATCAGCTGCCTAGCTATTCCACCCACACCATTATGTAACGACAAATATTAAATGACTGTATTCACGGGGCATTTCACCACACATTTAGATCGTGTTCAGATGCGCCTGCGAAAACACATCGAATGAGCAAAAAATAAGGGGCGAAAGTTCGAGAATATACAATATACCATGCATTTTTTCGAACGCATTCGTTCCTTCAAACTTTCATCCTTTGGACACAGTTTAAACTCATCCTTCATAGTTTAAACTCAAAGTTAGATGTCTTACTTTTAAAAGAATTAACAAAAAATAAAACAATATTTCACAAGAATATGCTGGTCATAGCGACACTTCATTCAATAGAGCAAAGAAAAAAGTGTGATACTAGTCTAACACACAAGATATCACGGAAAACAGAACCGTTCCATGCATTGAAATCACTGGAAAATCGTTTTGAATCTACATACTACCCAGCGAGCCGCAGGTAGCAAGGGATGGGTGTCAGTTTACCAGCCAAATGAAAGGGGAGGGAATCGAGGAAAGAAAGCGTGAGAGGATATGTGCAAATTGCTTGAAAACGGAAAATATATAAAAGAACCATCGAACGCCACAGGAATCTGGGAAAACCGTTCTGAGGCCAAGGTGGGCGAAGAAAACTATTGAAACGGAGTAAATGGCGAAAACTGAGAGAGACAACATGTCGAGAAAGAGGTAAGAGCATCATGGTAAGAGGATTAAGTAGCGGGAATTACATGCTAAAAAACAAGCTTGCTGCTTAAACTCCTTTGATGATGGTTTACCTTGGTTGATACGCTGATAAACTAGGAAAACTTAGGAGAACAATCTACAATGATATAGATTTCTTTCCGAAACTTACTTTAGCAAACTAATGAATTTATATCCCACAGGGTGTATGTCTGAACCATTCAAGATTTTGTCGATCACTGAAGTAAGGGCTCACAAGGTGCAGTTTAGAAATTTCCGAGATATTGGCGCATTTAATAGTATTCATACATAACTTAGGCGTTCCTCATGCAACAAATTGCGTCCCTAATAAGGGTTTTCAACACAATCAGCAACAAATAACTGGCGAAAAAAACTCCATCGGGAAGACTGTGTGAGATAGTTACGCGTAGTTCAAACACACACGAAAACCACGCGTTTGAACTGCGTTAGTGAGTATCTCAGCAAGTTAGTATTTCCTTAGTTACGTCATAGAAACTATCGTATACGCTTCCAACACCACCACCCAGGTATGCCTGCAGTTTCTCAATCATTTATTTTTGGATCGGATCAGAGCAAATCTTGGCTTTCCATTGCGATGGTCCGGGTTTAAGTCCCCAAAAGCAGTGGTAGTATTTTCCCAGCGGAACTTCGCTCCCTGTTTGATTGCTACGGTGAGAAAACATCAGACATTGAATTCCATGCTCCAGATGACATTGTAGTAAAACTGTTGACCCATTGATGCTTCTCGTTAAGAGAAAGATAACGCCGACGAACGGTTACTCTCTACTCCGGAGTCCTAACCTTACAATCCCACTTACGCACCATACGCGCATTTTATGTACAAGAAATTTACAGTATATTATCTAACGACACGGTAGACGAAGTAATTTCGTAGAAACTTGACAGTTCAAGAATAAACCACTATGTAACTCTGCACACCGTTTTCATATAACTGACCAGCTTCGATGTCACCACAGCACCATCAGAGTTCCCCTACCGTCATAGTAGTCCAACTCATTAATGATGTAGTAACATCAATACCGGTCAGTAAAATTAAATCAGAGTGGAAAGTGATTAATTTTAGCTTCAGCATATTTACCTAAACCACGATGACAAAATATAGAAGACCTTTAAGAATCGGTAGGCAAAAGTATTTAATGTTCAATATGAAAATTTAAAAACGTATACCTTTGAGTTTTGTTAGTATCATATATCACGTCCTTTCACTTATAATAACTTATCAATACTATGAAGATATTTCCTTTTATTTTTTAGCCTATATCAAAGTAACTTAGAGCTCCTCACGCATTCCTTCGTAAATTGAAGGTGTCTGAAACTCATGATCCTTAAAAGTGGACTCTTCTCGGGACTTAGCTTGAGACTTGGGACTGGGAAAAGGGGACTTCTCTTGACCATACATATATAAGTTAGAATCGAGCTTTTTTTTACCAACACTCCAAAAAACCTGAGTTACTAAAAGGTTTAAAATACACTTTGATATCATAAAATCTTATTGTATTGTTCTTAGATTACATTGGATTTTTCAAGAGACCCCAACGGCGTTTCTGTGGAACTACATATTACGTGTTTCACTCAACGCTACTGAAGAACTGTAGTTACGCATTTTTTTATAAATAGTAAAATATCCCTCAAGCTATTGAATTTCATTTGCCGCACTTTGAAATGGAGTCCAATTAGGTAGAGGGAATTAGTTTCCAGCATAAAACATCCTCTAACATGCTCCCAGCTCCAAGTACCTCTTTCGCTCCTATCTGCGCATCGTTGCCTTCAAATCTTCTATCATTCATAATATTCCCAATTTATGTACTCCTATATCTCTCTCACCAAACAAAAGTATCTTTCTTAGTCGACACATAACTCCTGCAATATTCACTCTCATTCAATCAACCTTGAAAACAAAGCATTTGGCGGGGGCAGCACAAGTCAGCAAGATATCTTTGAGGTCGTTAACCATATTTTTTTCTGCTATAAGCCTATTTCAAGAACGAGGACCGGTATTACTACCAGGCAAATGGTTAAAATTTAGACTAAATATTGACACTTCGATACTGAATTCTTTTCTATTGACCTCCGAAGTATTATAACGACCCAAATTACTACGATTGGTTAACTAATGAGCATGGAACAAGAGAATTTGACTAAAACGATGTTGAGTAAAGAGTGAAACGATGCTGTTTTGATGGTCGAGAATGAGGGTGACCTACGTATTCTCTTTACCTTGAGCATTGGCACTAACAATGATAAGACAATAATTAATTTATAAAAACTATAGTCATGCGTAAAGAACCTCACCATTGTAAACTAACCACAGTCAACACTGCAATTAAACAGGTGATGGAATTTGACTGTCTGGGAAACAAAATTTACAGTTACGGAAACCTAAGACAGGAGAGTGAGTGAATTAAGGAATATAGAGAATATGGCCGTGTGTGTGAATAGTTAAAAGTGTGAATAGTTAAAATCAAACAGCAAAAAATGAGTATAAAGGCACTGTGTTCAAATCGTGTAATTATTTTTTTTAAATTCAGACCCATCATGGAATTCTGGGCATAAACGAGAGCTGAAACAATGCATATTAAAACGTCTATTGAGACCAACAATTGTCGTAACACGCGCAGCAAAGTTATGGATAGTAAACGAAACATCGAGTTGCGGCAGAAGGCAAACAAACGACATCGTCAGATGGACAAGAGAGCGGAGATGCTCAGGTCGGTAAAATGACTGAGGGCAGACTCCCTGGGACTTCAACAAAAACACCCGTATCAAAAGACCAATAAGTCCACCAAAATTATAATAAGAAAGTTAACAGTCCCCCTCACAGGATTGGAACTAATTTCCAGACAAAAAGAGGCGAACAGGCTATTTAAAAAAGCAAAAGAACCTATAAAGCCATGGATTTTTAAGAAAAACTTTAAGAAAAAAAACATTGAATACGTTAACGCTTAGAGATATAAACTCTGAATGTAATATAATATATAAATATAATATATAAACAGGAAGGACGTAGGGTATCTGGTTATTTAATTGCAGTTCAAAGCCATTTTATCAATGAATTAACTATTGAAAAGAGCGCATCTCGCTTGACATACTTTCGTAATCCTTATAAATTCATTCGCAAAATTCACTCTCACTCGTGATACCTAAAACTTAAGTAACATACAGCGTCATTCAAGTTTAGATGAAGATTTATCAATGGCCACACGGCCCTGATTTGGCTCTCAGGCTGTTATGTAGATGCGGACGATTACATGAGCTCCTTTAAAAGATGCCACGGAATGGAATCCGCAGTTTAAATATGCAGACCATGGTCCGAATTCTTTCTTTCTCTTTCTAGTAAAATGGCTTTCAGAAAGGGAGGGTATATCAAACAGAGAATATATCGCTATGAATCAGGAGTCGCGGCCATGAATAAAGACACAAGGCGAAGGCGAGTAGACGACCTTAATGTATTCATGCTATTCATTTTACTGCATTCACTTCACGATTCATACAACAGCTTAAATATCAAAGTAAACAAACCTAATTTGGCCTCTAACATGGAAAAAGAAAATCCTCGATCAAACTACCCCGCGCTCACGGAATGTAAGAACACGGACAACACGTGACTTCCTCCAACAAAAAAGAACTCCTGTCATGAACTTCCTCCACCATACGCGAGGGGAGGTGGAGTCATTTTAAAATCATAGGGAGGATGCCTGGTGGAGAGGGGAGGAAAGGAGAGATCATATTCAACAGGAGGCATGCACATTACTCACAACTCACTTTAGAGGTGGTTGGATCGCTAATCGAGAGACATTTAGTGCACATTCTCATAGCTTTTCGAGAAAGTCGAAAAAAAAACTTTTGGGGATCACAATTCTCATGTGCGTCTGTTTATACAGGGGAATCATGCTTAAAAAATTTCTTCCTAATGAAAGCCTTGCTATGACTTTGGCTCGCGGAACGAAAATTAAATTTTAAGCATAAATCATAGGTAAACGTGATTTTTTACTCGGTTTGACACATTTATATTTCCAGATTCTATTCATTTCTCCGCCTCCAACCCAACAATGTCAACGGGGTACAGGGATTCCATCTCAGCCAATCCTGGAATCCTATCTTACAAAAGCTGGAATCCTATCTTACAAAAGCTGGGATACCCAAATTTGGCGGGAAACGGTTAGCCAATCAGTTGAGACCACGGCGAAGGAGAGGGCGTATATAAACTGGACAACTGCGACCGTCCGCATTCGCAGCCTTGAATATGACAGGAAAGTCTCCTGTCGAAACGTCGTTCATTACGGAATATCTAATCCGGTAGGGAACCCGGGAAGAATTCATCAATATCATTCCCATGGAAAACGTGAAATCTTGCATCATATATATGTGTTACCAACCATTATAATTATACGAAACCCATTCTTTCGCGTTATTGGAAAAGTCTATACACACAGAATTCAATTATTTCGAATTGCATGTTAAGCCCCATAAAGCCACGCGTTAAAACAGCATTAAATTACCAACAAACAAACCGTTAACATGAATTATTTTCAATTTTATCATTACATATTACTAATGAGAACACGTTTGCAAGGTTTCACGAAAACCTGTACAAAACCGAAAATCTAACCTATCATCTTAAGCACGCAACGCACGATGTCCTCCAGCACTCGGACTTAAAATCCATTATCAGATGCGTGAACAGAGTATACATTGGGCACTCAGAGCATAAAAATCAGGAAAGGTCATGTGTTCTAAAAAGGCAACTCATCGGTTCGACGTCACCACACACTACCGCAACTCTGCCCTACAATAATTTTAACAGAAACGATCAAACCACGTTAGTTCATTGCCATCAGCAAAGAAAAGGATAATTATAATTTCGTCACATCACAAAATACGAATTTTACATTGAAATATGTAGAACGTACTGCTGTACAGGATACGGTTCGAGACATTATCCCCTAGGATCCTGATTACGTAGCTTTTCCAAGCCGCCAATTGAGCTCATATTTTACTATTACGTACGGAAGGAGTAACGAGGTCAGTCCAAGCGAGGTACAATGGCCGGTAACGGGAGAGGTCAATAAATATTTTGCACAGGTAGTCAACGTGAAGCAGCTATAATAATATACACAAATAGCTCAATTCAACGTGAACAAACCAAATCACAGAAGTCAACGAACAGTAGACAACAGGATCATGAATCCTACGGGTAGAAAACATTATTTCCGAATCAAAAACCACCAGCTGTCACAAAAACACTAGCGCAACATGAGAGAACCAATGAACTAAATTATAACATGTTCTATTCACTGAAGATCAATTCCTACATTTGCACAGGTTATTGTGGTTACATGATAGTTTCGCGTTCATTTATGCGTTAATGCATTGATTCGTACGGGTTAATGTAACGCGTAACATAAAGGCAACTACACGCGATGCATTTCTGAGCCGCCTTACCCATGGATAGCCCAATTATTGTAAACGACTGCTTACTCGTCGCATAAACTCGCTCACTCTGCAGATAACCCATAGATCTCGAGGTCGATCCAACATTCCCAACCTGATTGACGCGCGCTCGGGAGCAGTAAGCGAGTTCCGAGCCCAATGGAATTCAATATAAGGGAAAAAATAGATGTTGTAATGAATACGGTTCACTCAAACACAATAGAATAGCCACCCAAGTGTGAAAGGTTAATGTAGTTCAAACTTCTATCACTTGAATTCTCGATGACTCAGAAAGAAAATTCGAACCCGTCGGCATTTTTCACATTCTACACACCAAATGTGTTCTTTCGTGTGGTGTGAAACCGATATCTGGAATTTTTCGCCAAACAGAAATGTACCCACACATTCATTAATCCCATTGAAGCAAAAAATAAATAAAATCCCGGGTCCGCTACACGAAGTTCCTTCAATGCAGGCGTACATGCATCACAACGGAAAGACTGTAAGCTCAGTTATGAGACACCTCGATACGCAGAACTTGCTAATAAAAACACAACACGGATTCAGGAAGAGATCTTGCGAAACTCAATTAGCACTGTTTGCCACGATATTTTAGTCTCCGGTGAGGATGACGTTCCAGTAGATGCAATTTTTTTTACTAAAAAAAACAGTTGATTAAATGTCCCATCGATAGTTACTTATTAAGCTAAACTCTTGAGGCTTAGACGACGATGTAATTTCCAGGATAAGAGAATTCCTCAGCAGAGGGATGTATTTGATGGTGCCATCTCTAATGACATTAAAGTCACTTCGGGTGTCCAACACGGGAATGTCACAAGTCTACTTCTATTCCGTTTGTAAATTAACGATATTGATAAAGTAGTACACAGTAAGCTTCGAATATTTGGAGAAGACGCAATAGAGTACAGAAAACTCCGTATCAATAATGACAGGGAAGCATTTTCGAAGGACCTCGAAGCACTTCAAACTTGGAGCGATGCGTAATAGCTGGAACTGAATTTGAAAAAATGAGTAGCAACGAACTTCTTGAGAAGAAAAAAACCCTCCTCAATACAACTTTTATACACAACATAACCAATTATGGACTGCAGAATCTAAAAATGCTTCGGAGTTTAAGTGACTAATAATTCTCGTGGAGCGAACATATTCGGGAATTAACTGGTCAAACTAATCGTAAGTTGGGATTTGTTAAAAAAGTACTTGGAAAGAGCGACGAATTAGTCAGAGATATCAGCTTTTTCCCCTCGTTCGACCCCACTTGGAATTCGCAGCCTGTATTGGGGTCCTCTTGAGGTAGGCTTAAAACAGTCAGAATGCGTGCATAGAAGATCAGCAAAATACGTAAAAGGCCGTCATGACAGTCTCGTAAGTGCTACTGACCTCTAGCAACAACTGTTAATGAAATCGACTTCAGACCGTCGCTTAAAAATTAGACAATCGTTTATGTAAATTCGAAATCAATACCTTTTCTGACCAAGTTATTAATATCGTACGAACTCCAACATACTCCGTTAGAACAGATCATAAGAGGAAGATTATGGAAATAGACTGCAGAACAGACAGGTTTAAATATAGTTTTTTCCTGACGGGAATATTTCGTATAGGTTTCAAATGATTTAGCGATGCAAACAGAAATGAATATGATAGAAGAATTAGATTTCTATCTACTCTCTTCATTAAAGCAAAGGGCCATCCATGTCTACTGTTGCAATAAAAATTTAATCGGCTGCTGGACCACTTTTGAAGAAGTCCATTATTTGTACAAGTACACCCACATGATTTATCAGATAAATAATATGATTTTTTAAATGTTACCTTTGTTTCTCACGGGAGCCATTTTTCCAAGATGGTTCAATCGAATTTTGATAATGCTGATGTTTACCCTACCCGTAATATCTCAAGAACTAGCTACAACAGAGAACATACACCAAAAAATAGCTATTTTAAACACTTCTTTAGTTTGTAAAAGAAATGGAAAGCATTTCTCAAAATATTTTTTTATTTTCAGTTGTTATGGATAGTATTTTGATAAGGTAAGAAAGCAAAAGAAATAACATTAAATCACCCTGCCACACTCCCTTGGGGTGGATCACGGGGCATCGTACCAATGTGGAATTTACAGTGCAGCATATGGATTCCTACTTCAAAACTAAAGGTGAAAACCAGATTTCCACGGCGAACTGCGCTTTTACACGCTGGAAAACACGAAAGATTTGCGACTATGTATTACAGAAAATGAGATTAATCGTTGAAATAGCAGGAAGATGCTCGAATGAAAAACCAAGAAAGATATCATATTTCGTTCTGGTAAGGCCACATCTCCAATACACCGAGAGAATTTGGAACCCGGAAATCAAAATCCGAAGATTCTGGCGATACTGAGTGGAATCTATGCATGAATTTTCATTTAATAACCGGAAATCAAAGATTAAAACGACAAAAATCAGGAAAATACAAAGGGCAATACAGCCTATGCTAAAAATTTCATCAAGTAAACAGAGTACAACACAGCCGATGAAAGGACTTGGTCTCGAGCCATTAGACAACAAAAATTCAGAGCAGGCGAGATTCAGGGCGATAAAAAGTATTTCATTTTTATTCTGCAACATCGCCGGATCACAAATTTCTTTGAATACGAAATTCCTTTTCCGTACACCTTTCTAGGCTACAGCAAAACAAAGCCACAAGACATCCCATTAAAATGCCACGCACCTAATCCTCTTCCTCTTCATATCCTAATTTCCTGATCCCTCCCATTTAGATAGCTGGTGTCGTAACACTACCCGTCACAAGCCTTGAAGGCGGCTGGCCTACTATTCTACAGACGTCAACGTATTGTGGAGGCAGTTTTTCACAAGTCTTAACTAATTCGGCATTCACTAAATTGACTACAGGAAACATCAACGGCATAGTGATTTAAACGAATCCAATCCATTACAGGAAAGGATGTTCGAGCAATTGAAAGGAAGGCCTGTAAAACAAGCAACTTCAAATGATAGGAAGCTTTTACACAAATTCTCGACTTGGAAAACTACGCATATTACTGATGTATACGAAGCTCCATCCGTACGGATTACACGGTGGGAATATTTTATCCATCAAACACAAAAGACACTTCCATGAAAACAAAAGCAAATATACCTCAAAAAAAACACAATAATTGGTCACGAAAAAAGTGATACCATATCTGCTCAAGTAACGAGTGCAAAACTTCAGGCGAAAGAGTTCGATGTCCTCGAAAGGTTTCCACGGGTGCAAAATTCGCGATTATGGACAAAATATCCCGAAAGTATCCGGTGACTAATGAGAAATGCAGATTAAATAAGGGAGAATACCTTAAATCTGTCCAAATGAGCCGTCGAGTTTGATTAATTAAGGAGATGGCATTTTAATAGTGTTCTCAAAGAGGGAAGGTCAATTTGACGCAGTGTTTCCCACGGTTCAATTTTTAGTCGTCGATAAGTCGAAAAGTTAATGTGTGCCATAAGCTCGTCCTACCCTGTTCACAATACGGTAGCGATACTCATATGCGCAAAGATAAGAATTCGGGTATACTAAATGTATAGGGTAAAGGACTTCTGAGATGTATTTGCAGTAAAACTAGAAACAATAGAATTACAAATAAGTGGGTAATAAAGTAGGTGTAATGGATGGTCCCGCTTTGGATATATTTGAAAAAAGCGTGCCCCGTTGGTTCGGCCATATCAAGATAATGGCTTATAAAATAGTCACGATGCATTTTTATGATAGATGAATATTATAGAATGACAGGGGTAGTCCTAGTCATGAATGAATATGTTGGAAGATACTTTCATGAGAAGGAATATTAGGAGTCTTAAGCACAAGAGGGCTAATATTTAGGAGTAAACCGTCCAAAAATTGGTGGTTTTAGGCGTAACTTCATGGAATTGATTCATTTTATAATAAAAAATTGTAAATTTGTGATTCCACGTTACTTCATATGAATACGAGCCAAGATTCGAAGTTCACCATACCTAATGATGACGCAGGACGTTGAAACAAGGAATGCATATAATAAAATTTTGTGGAACCACAAAGTTGCAGTTTTTCATTGTATAACAGGTAAAAATATTGAATTCTCGGTGTTCCGCTCGAAAAGCTGAATCTCTTTTAGTTATTCCTTCTACACTGGCCTTTCTTTCCGACATCGAAGGCCGTTTTACGCGAGGAACGCATCGTGCGCGCTAAGTCGCGCATTTTAATGTGTATAAATTGCGAGAACGTGGACGCTTATGCATTTGCGCATGCATTCTGGTGATTCACCGCAAAACACGACGTGATTTTCAATGCACATTCATACATGCATGAGATATTGTCATAAAGTGCCTCTTGTAAAACGCCTCTTACATTCATAAACTGCTTCAACGTCAGAAAATAGCCGAACCAGAAGAGGAGCGTAGGGAATGGCCAGGTTAGAGGAATTTTATTACAAAAGATTTAGCTTTACAGGCCGATTATCGACGATTCAACTTTGTTGACTGCCTCTACTCCGTCGACCCCGGTGGCGGGAGGACGAAGACCTTGCCTGCTAACCAAGGGTCGCGGGTTCGAGTCCCACCGGGGTGGATATTTCCCCACCCAGGACATGGTAGTTTGTGAGATGTATTATGAGTTATATGTAAGAGAGGGCTCGACAGTCCTAATATAGCTCAATAACGACGACATTTTTATTGTCATTTTTACCCTGAAGTGGAAGAGCGGCGAAATACGTTTCCGGGTGAATATGAAAAAATTCGGATACCTTCAACGCCCAATGGAGCACTGCTCAATCCCTAATGACTCGAGTGAATTCGGACACGGATTTATATCCACAGATTTCGTTTCCAGAGCGAACGACCTCATTGCGTTCGGATGGGGAAGAAGTGCTCGGTTGCCGCCTCCCCCCCCTTTCGGAGGATTAAAGAAAAAAAGAAAGAAAAAAAGCTGAAACTCGTCGAGCACCGGTGGAGTCTTAAAAAAGAAAACGCCAGTTTTCTCGCGCACGCCGGCATGGAAGAGAAACTCGCGACTTGTAGAAAACCCGTCGCGTCCGCGGATTGGGGAAGAAAGCGGACGCGAAGGGGCCCAGCACCGCCGGCGGCGGCGTCGTCGGGGGCGAGGCAATGCTCAGCGGGGGAGAGAGGGGGAAGGGGTGAGGGGAGGACGAATATGGGGTGGGGTGGGGGCATAAGGACGACAGAGGGGAGGGATTAAGGTAGTTCGAGCGAGATAGTTCCCTAGTCATAATAGAGACCATACTCGAAGTATACGTTATAATTTCATCAGCTGTAGGACTCATAAAATAAATATTGCATTATTTATGGTGCAATAATCTAGTTGGATTGGATATTTGGGGAGGCGACCGACGGCTAAGGCCATTAGAGCCATAGGGGATCGGTAAGGGAGGAAGGGTGGATAGAAACCCGGCGTCGGAATTAGCCTGCTCTTAACGAAAGGCGCCAAGGGGACAACGGTTTAACGTCTCATCCGACAGACGGAGTACAGTATTTGAAGTGCCCTCCACAAGACGCTCAAGTACGGATCGGTATAATATAGTTATATATGACAAAAGTTGTAAATAAATATATAAATACGTCTTTATCTTGACTAATTTTTTTCGTGCGGTACGGTTGAAACTCCGAAAATGAAGTTTTTTGTGATACCGAAGAACCTACTGCTGTGACAATATGATTAATTTTCAAAAAAAAATGTTGAGAAAACGTACAAACTAAACACTGTTTGTTTTTTGACGAGATTTAGGTGTTAGAATACCTCATGTTTTAGATAGGCTCTCTCGGGAGAACATACACGTACCATTTCCGATGAAAAAGGGTCGGTACTCTTTGGCAAATGTCTCGGAAAATAATGTGGTAAGGGGTCCAATTATTGGTGCCATTGGACAGGTGAGATATTTGTCTTTAAAATGAGACGAAATTCATTGATGTCTAGGTAAAATGATATTCCGCTTAAGGCGGTGGGGATGGGAAAAACAATCCTGCTGATGTATGACCCGTTCACACCATGCATATCAACCGATACGAAACTAAAAACTACAAGACGCGATTTCGGGAGGGTGAAAAGAAAATAAATAATAATTTCATAATAGCATGAAAACTTTCAGCTCAGTAATGGTACGAACGTAAAACAAATACAAAGGCCGCTTTACACGAAACATTGTATAGAACAAACGATTGTATGGACTCTTTCATGGGGAAAATTGTACTGTGTAAAGCGGTAAATTGTAAGATTTTTTTAATGCCTTAATGGGAAAGAGAACCAGCTCTACTTCCATTCATTGTATCATGCAATCTAAGATAAATTAGTTTGTGCAATAATATTTACCGTGAAAAACAGCCTTAATCGATCTCGCTGTAGTGACATTAAACTACAAGATAACTTGAATGATTTCAATTCAGCAATGGTAGGAAAGTAAAACCAAAATCATCAATTTCAATGGATAAAATAAAGAGAATATTGACGGAGAGAGCATCAATTCTTCAAAGAAACAAAACTACGCGAAGCGATGTCGGTGGAGAGTAAGGTATTAAGAATAAATTGCTATAAGAGGCGATTTTGCTAAAGTGACATGAAACTAAAAGATATCGGGAACAATTTCAACTCAGTAAATGTGGGATATCAAAATAAACGATTACGCATGAAAGAAATGGAAGTAAAATAATGCACGAGGAATTTAATCTCAGTAATAATAGGAAAGTAAAACAAAAATGATATTTTTCAGTTGAGATGTATAAAATAAAAAATAATATTGATGGAAAGTTTCAATTCTTCAAAGAAACGAAACTAAGCGAAGAGATGTCCGTGGAGAGTAAGGTAAAAAGAACAATTCACCATAAGAGATGATTTCTCTAGAGTGACATGAAATTAAAAGACATCTTGAACAATTTCAGCCCAGCCAAGGTAGGAAATTAAAACCAAAATAAGTGATTTCGTTTGAGAGTAACGAAACAAAAAGGATGCAAGAAGACTTTCAGCTCAGCAATAGTAATAAATAATAACCAAAATAAGCGTTTTTCTTGACAGGAATGAAATAAAAAATTAATATATACAGGAAGAGTCTGCATTCTACAAAGAAACAAGACATGTGAAGCGATCTCGGCGCAGAGTGAGATAATGAGAATAAATTACACCATTGTGTAAACCAGGATTGGAGCTAAATCAAAATGGAACGAAGTGATTTCGGTAGAATTCAATGAATATGAATTAAAAGAGGGAGTGCAAGCCCGGAAAGTAAACGAGAATGAACTAAAATGCCCAAGGGGAGAGCCAAGGAGGAGATCCAGTAGGGAGAGAAAATTGATTCTGCTAAAATTTTGCGAAGACACCACATATCAGAACGGAAAATAAAAACTAGAAGGCTAGTTTCGGTGCAGTGAAATGATGTTACGAGACTGTAACTGAAAGATAGACAGCAAGGAGAACTTAGACACATAAATGAACTAAAACTGGAAGCAAAATAAGCGATACGAGCTGAGAGGCATATTACAAGGATTTACGTAGAGAATTCCCATGACACAAAGAATTGGAACAAAGTGAGGCCTTTTTTGCGGTGAGGACGATAACAAGAAGAAATTAGGGGCAGGAAAAAAAATAATAAAAAGGAAAACTAGCAATACCCTCGGAGTGCAAAAGAAACTATAATAAATGCAGCGGGTATCAGCAGGATTCTGAAATGAAACGAGACTCAAGGAAAATATATAGGCGGAGTGGCAAAGACGAAAGGATTAGCCGGTTATGCTTAGAAAACGAGCCCACTTCTACATGTCCCGTTTACAGTATACATGTGAAACGAAATTGTGAAACTAAATATACACAATATATGTGAAACGAAAAAAAAAAATTTAAAGAGGCTGATTCAGCAGGGTGAAACGAAATTCTAACATTAAAGTTTGCTATTCCAGCCCGAAATTATATCTTTCAATTAGAAACTAAACTTTTTTCACATAACAAAAATGTTCATTTTAAAGAATTTGAAACTGACTTTAAACTGCATTCTAAATCGCTTCGAATAAGGCAAAGAAGAATGAAATCGAAAGAAGGGTCACGGAAAAAGTTTCAAATCAACATCGAAACGACACCATGAGAAGCGACATCAGAGGAGGGGGAAAAACAAGAGAAATTTCACATCCGGAGGGTAACTAAATGAAAAGTAAAGCAAGCGATTTCGTAGAATATTCATACGAAATTAAAACAAACACTCAGGGAATCAGTACCGTAATGAAAAGGTTTGGAAAAGAAAATATTAAGGAAAAATATCCAGGCGGATAGGAAAGGCATCCAAATGGCGTTAAAAAACTATATTTAGTTCGGTGATAAAACAAAGCTAAGACTAACTGAGCTATTAATACGGATTGGAATGCGATGAAAAGGAGCACCAAAGGACAAAGTTTTAGTTTAGTACATAAAACTAAATGGAGCTTTCCGAGCAAAGTTAAATGGAGTTAAAAGATCACAAGGTGTAATTTAGTAAGAAAACAAAAATAAAAGAAACAGATTCGGCAGGAAAATAAAAAGGAAGGAACTTATAGGACGAAAAGAGATGTCGTTGGCAAGAAATAAATCTTAAGTTAAAAAGAAGTATTTCAGATCAGTAACGAAGCGAAATTTATAGTAATGAAATATATTTGAACTTTTAAGAAGCATTTCAAGAAGAGTTTAGGTTCAGCAATGGAATGAAAGTAAAACATGGTAACTATTTGAAAATCAGAGCAATATAAATAGTTTATGTACAGTTATAAAATAAAACGACATCTACATACTACCCTGCGAGCCGCCGCATGGGCGTGTGACAAGTGATGATAAGATGTAAGGGATAAGGTTTTGGGAGGTGAAATGGTGACGAGAATTATGGGAGTGTACTTACAATTAGTGGAGCTCATTAGTTATTTCGATCGCTTATTGTGCGCGGTAAGAACGAGTTTTGGTACCTATCTGTTTGGTAGAGTATCTCTCTCATTATATCGCATCTGTCAGACCTAGAGATGTAGTGAAACGTCATGATAATCTTCTCTGTGTCGCTCAGACACACACCAGTGCTGAACTAAGACCATAGGAAGCGAAATATGTGAAAAATTTTTGGATTTAAAATGAAGTTAAACTGGCACCAAGTAGCTCTCGCTGGTTTTAAGGTCGTCTAACACGCCTAGAATTGTTTAACCGGATCTGAAGTTTGAAACATGGTCCAGACCTTTGTTAACCGGCCATAAAATTTTCTTTTGACTGAGGAGGAAAGGAACCGAAACACGTCGCGAGACTACCCAAAACAGAACTGTATATTTTTCATACCGCAATCCATGCGCAAACCTTCCCCAAAATTTTGCTTTTGCTAAAAAAATGCACAAAAAAGATATGCAAAAGTGCATTTTAAAAATGTTAAAATTTGGACTTCGAACCAAACAATAACAAGCGTACGGACCAGGAATAAAGGATCTTTTATTTAACATCAAAACCAAAACATTTTCCGACCAAGTTATTAATGTCCTGCGAACTGCAACATTGTGCGAGAGATCAGATCATAATAGTAAAATTATGGAGGTAGCCTGCAGAACAGATCGCGTAAAATGTCGTTTTTCCCGCGATCGATAGGAGACAATAATGGCGACCAATGAGACTTCGAAGTAGGTTAGTCGACAGGTATAGTAAAGGATTAGTCGATTTGCTCCCTTGAGCTAGTTTTTTTAACTGCATCGTCGACCTAAAATAAAGTTTCATATGATCCCTGCATGACTCCTGTATCCTGTTCACGTTGTTCAAATATAAATTGATAAATAAAGTTTATGTAGCACTGATAGCACACCTACGAGTACAATAGATTGTAAAGCGGGTCAGTGAAAGTTACTGGTACATTAGATATTAGTGCATGTTGGTGAGATCTCACCCCCTGCCTCACATCACAGAGGTGGCTTGGAGAATAATATTTAGACGTAGATGAGGCAGAAAACTGAATGACGAGTATAAAATGGTTGAGGTTATTTCAAAGGAAGCCAGAAAGAATAAAGTGAAGTAGGAGTCGCGCTCTCTAACCTGATGTAGGGTGTAAATTATAAGCATATTTTGCAAGTGAGACTAAAAAATTGGATGCATAAGAATCGTTTAGGGCTGCCATTCGGGTGAGGTAAATTTCAGTACATTGCCACGCCATCATATAATTATAATGCTTTTGGATTTGTATAATTTGCATATTGAATTACAAAATCGATGACCTCGTCAACTAGTTGATTTAGGTAAGTAACATAACGACAGAAGGTAATAATATTCTGAACAGTATGACATTGCAACGTTGATGGTAATATCCTCAGTTCACAGCCACATTTCTCTGAAATTGGGAAATATAGTAGTATCTCATTATGTTTCAATGCATAATTAAAGTGCAGCCATCACATTGAAGTCGATTTATACTGATAAATGAAATAAAACTTGGTTCAACATTCTGTATTTCTATGTTAATTAGTAAAAATAACTTTAAAACTCCACTGATGAGTTCATCGATCAATGTATTGTATAATTCGGATTTCAAAGCCTGGCATCATCTTTAGGAGCTCACTGACACTTGAAGATGATGCCTATTTTTGCAAATTGATTTAGTTTTTTTTACTAATTGATTTAGACTGAATAATAGCACAAATGGATTCAGTTGTCAATCTACTCCTATCCACATAGGAATGAGATAAAAAAGTATCGTGAACTTGATTTCAACGCGTACAAATCTGTTACATACAAGCATTCGTATTTACATAAAGCACCAATTATCTAAGGAGCTTAGCATTGTAAAGTCGAAAATAAGAGGACATGAGATACTAAAGATTTCAATTCAATGTGACAGAATTGAGGCCTGACTAATTTAGGACACTTGGCCATTTTTTAATTTAGTCAGAATTCTTCTCCCAAAGTCAAAATTCAGGATAATCCGCATTTTCATCAATTATGGCATACCTAGTAGATACTAAGAGAGGTACATTTATAAAACAAAAAAAACATTAGAAAAAGCACTTTAATTGAGTTATTCGGAGCTCCTTGTCTGAGAATCCATTCAAATTTGGATAAAGCCAAGGATATTTAAATTTCAACATCGGAATTGGAAGACGCAAAGAATGAAAATGAGTTGAGAGTGACCGGCAGAATGGTGTACACAGTGAACCCAGGGTGATTCTAACGCTGGCGAGGTCAAATTCGGCAACCAATTTTTGTGAGAGGGTCAGATATAGTAACTTTCATTACTGAGGGAGAAACATATATTTTTTTATACAAAACACTACTTATTTCAAGAAATTCGAAGTGTGCACGTATTTCTATATGCACGGATGAGTAATAAACATACACTTAGAAATACTAGTTTCAGTTATAATCAAGAACGCTGAATTAAATTGGTGATTCATCGTCCGCGGGCCACTTGAAAATGCGGTAAGGGTCACATCTGACCCACATTTTGCACACGTTTTTTTAACAATACTTCCCATTCCCAGGGATGACTCGTGAGCTCAACATAAGCACACTTTTTCAATTTACAAGAGACATACGATGTGCGGCATACCAACACGCTCTGGTGACGATAGACGACTCGCACATCGAAAAGTCGGCAGAGATTGAGTTTGACCCGGTAGGAAACCCGAATGGCCTTCAATCCCAACACGCTCTGCCGCACGTCCTTATGGCGGCTGAGTACACACACAAAATGTGGATATCCGTACCATCATAACTAGCACTTGAATTTGGTTCGTCACGCCACAAATGATTCCCGCTAAGCGCCGAGATCGCGGAGAAAAACCGGTAAACTAAAGGCAAGGCAATCAAATGCGACGATCATGATGGAGAGGGCATAGTTTGTACTGACTAATAAATAGATGCAAGAGTCATTTGCTTTCAAAAGCATTCAAAAATTGAAAGCACCATAGCGATGATTGACTTCTACTCCCTTTCGAGAACAGCTGCTTGCTATTTCCTTTACAAAGTCTTTCAAAAATAACGGGGATGCCCAGCATTGCAGGTACCACACATTGACGGAACGTTTTCGTACGAAACCATCTAGACACGCAATTTTTTCTCAAACAACACGATAATTAATCAAATTTCAATTCTTCTCCTGATTTCAACAGAAGAACTAAGCAGTCGAACGGATCGTCATTCATATCGCCTTGGGCCGCTACGCGCAGCGCGTTATTTGAACGGTGCAACGAAGGGTGACGATCAGTTACCCTAACGCACACGAAGAAATACCCGCCTCGAAGCCGAACAATTCACGGTAAGCAACAAAGTCAAAAAAGCTATTTATGATAAACGGGTGAACTAACACTGAAAGAACATCGCAAAATTTGACCAATGATTGATAGACCAACACACCTCATAAAAATAATCCCACAGTTTCGAATAAATCACGCGCAGAGCGTAAACTTCCAACAAAAAAATTAAGACTGCCCGGCGTTTCGCCCACTCTAGCGTTGGAGGATTGTGATGCAGAACGCTTCCCCAAAAAAACTACTTATCCGGTCGCTATCAACTAATCAAGAAAGCGTTTTTCATTTTAAAAATTAATGCGCGTGATTCGCGGAATTCTTAAATTAGGGCAGATCGGTGGTTACGCACAGCAGACTCATAAAATGTCAACACGATCCGCAAAAATGTAATACAAGACTCATTATGATCCATCATCACTCGATATACCTAGATCGCCACTGTCACGATTGCGAGACCCTCTGTTATCTATGATTCCATGCACAAAGACTACAATACACACGCATATCACTTCAGCGTCCCAGTAATAACCCGTGGCCTGATAGTCCATGGATTAGTCTCGTTTTTAGTTTCATTTTTTCCAATACTGAGAAACGTTTCTGTCATTCAACACACCAATATTATTGACACTAAAGAAGTCTGGATAATGCGACAGAACGGTGACTTTCTTACATAGTCTCACGTAGTCAGTATAAAGGAACCATAAGAGATAGGTTCCACACACCATGCATAAAATTAGCCGCGGACATCAGCAGGACCATCATTAAAATAAGTGTGTTACTACGACAAGGATCTTAATGTGTATCACTAGTCTCAGGGCTGAGAAGTGTTTCACTACCAGGCTGTAGGCTACAAAAGTAGAATATCAACCCAAGTAAATTTTTATCGTAAACGGAATACTTCCGAACTGATAGTTTGAAAACATATCTCCTTCTGGACGCAATAAGGAATAAGAAAAAAATTGTTGACACAGTTTCACTTGTGGCATCTCTACTAAAATAATAAATCACGGTAATCGACAACAGCACCAGTACTATGTACTTTCCAAACCAGGGATTCCTGCCACCTATTTTTACACTAGTATGAATATTGAAATTCAAACATGGCGGGTGAAAAGATCTAGTTGCCTTGTATCCACCAAAATTGCCATGGGAATTAGGAAGCCTTGACAGCGTAGTGGTCTGCGCATTGGTCCAGCAAACCAAATGTCCGTGGTTCGACTCCCGGTCCAGGCCGCACTTTTCTCATGGCAGTATGAATATTATTCAATACACGATGCCATCGATATTAATAGCAAAGTTAAAATTCTTTTGGAGCATGGAACGTGAAGCATGCACTTCATGAGTATATCCTTTAGGTGGAAGCCTGGATGAGTATTACATATTGGGAGTTAGTAGGAGTACTTCGACATAACTTTAACTGGCATACCTATTATCGATCAAGTTATGAGCAATATGCTCTCAGGTTTGCGGAATAGACGACGAAAAAGGGTGGAACCCGAATTGAAAACGACGTGGAATATTGTGAAAGTACCATGCAAAATGAATAACCTAAGGCCGATTGACACGGTACATTTTATTACACAAACGAATGTATCGTAGATTGTACAAGAAAATGAATGGAATTGTGGCAGGTTCTATTTCCCGTTCAATCATTCAGACAATCATACAACTTGCCGCTTCACACGGTACAATTTCCTTCATAAAGGAATTCGTACATTCGTTTGTATATATAATAAAATGTACCGGGTAAAGTGGCCTTAAATTTGGCCCTTAACCTCTGAGGTTGCTCTAGGAAAAGGTTTCTCTCATTCTTTGAAGTTGGCCCACGCAGGCAGTAGGCATCGCAAGACTCAGTTTCAGACTCAGACACAATCATCGTGAAGAGCATGCAAGACCAACGAAGGTGAATCCAGCGTTGACGATAGCTAGTTTAATCATGGAAGAAGGAGGTTAATATCGTAACACTCCCAAAGGAAACTCAATGAAGAATCCTATGTCCCACCTCTCTCGTATGCTTTCCTCTCTCTCACACAATTATAATAAGTTTAGCTGACCCAACAACCGTATGGCTGTCCAGTCCCCTGTCGATGCTGAATATGCCACACCTTTAACCCGGAATATTGCAGCGAAAATGAACACCCTAATGTCATATCTATCTTGCTATTCATCCCTGTCACATAGTAATGTATGTGTACCTGACAATGTCATGCATTCGCTAAGACCCCATCCGCTAGTAGACTGAAGACAAACTGGGATAGGTCTGTCTCCTTCGGATGCTATTCAATAAAGTGATCTGTAACCACAGAAATGTAACTACTACGGTGTGGCTAATTAAATGAAAATAATAACAGCAAAACTGGTCGCAAATAATAAAGGAGATAGGAAAACTTTCTAAAAACTTAATGACAAACTGAACACCAATGATAACTGCATCACAGCTGATGTTCCACACAATAATACTCTGTACTTTCAGAAAGTACTGTACAAGTACTTTCTGAATTCAACTTTCCACAAGGTACGAGCTTGTTTTCTCACAACTTTCTCGTGTACCTTAACATGAGACAACGACTGACATACTGCCTCCCACCACTTGATGTAAATGTCATTTGAAAAATTCTTCTGGGGGATTGGTTACACAAATGACATCATAATAATGACAAAATATGGGGACATAAGACACTATGTCACTATACACACTAAATCACAATTGTGATTCAGTGTGCGTCAGGCTTACTGTTAACAAAAAGAACAACAGTGACATGAAACCTAAGAGTCTCAGGCACATAGGATTACAAGATGAGGAAGCAACAGAGATTAACGGAGAGGAGATATCACAGAAGATATTGTACATTCAATGTGCTGATGTAGGACACCTAATAAGGTTATGGGATATGGGCTGAGCTCATCATAAGTGAAATTACATGTATTCAGGAATGGCTGGGCTGCCTTACACTCAACGATTTACCTACGCCTACACCATGTATTAACGATACACCTACAGTACTCTTCCTTAATAAAAGACGTGCATAAAACCACATGGCTTTAGTTTAAGTGTGGTGAGTACTAAATAAATTAAGCGGTGAAATGTGGGCACCCGAGGCTGTATTTGACACTTCACCACTGCAACAAATGTGATAAAATTACATCAGCAGCAGGATTACAGTGAAAACGAGGGGCAGTAAATAAAGGGCATTCTCTTGAATTACATACCAGTATAGCATGACTTCGAGGATTCTTGAAGCTTGAAAGTAAAAGGGATATGAACCCGCATCATCTTCATCTGTGGTATTTGAGGCTGAATTGGGTGAACACTGCCGCCGAACATTATTTCATCCCCGTGAAACCTGAAGACCATCATATTCCTGTAAAAAACATTATTCACGAAGATTGCCGATTAATTTTCTCATATTTAATCGCACAAATTAAGCACTAACTGTTGGATAATCAACGGGAGATCACAACACAACAACTACACGCGAGTGACGCAATTTCACAACTTTGCATATGACTGTCATTTCGTGTGATTGAAGCATATCACATATCACTTTGAAACCGTATAAGAATCACTTAGAAGCGCAATTCTTACCTAATTACAAAAATCACCATTCCACAGAAACATACCACAACGGCTAAGAACGAAAACATATTTGACAGCTCAGCAACTGACACAAGCATGGCTGTCATTGCTACTATCATTATCAACTTAGAAAAAACGGGTAAGTTTGGTAAAACTTCAACGGCCTATTCACATTCAGACACAACTTCCCACTCGATGCCCAATCCCTGGCATCTCTGCACTGACTGTTCTTGGAGAAAGTTTCCTTCGGTTGATGTTTTGATTCCAGCAGACCAAATAAAGCGAACGGAGAGGTCTCTGGTGTTCAAAGCATGAACGAGAATTTTGCCGGCCGTACAAATGAATTCGACCTTCCGTGAGCATTATTCAATTAACATTGTTCACAGACAGCGTCTTAATTTTGCGATTTTACTTTGCTTACTTTATCTTAGTTTGCACATTACCAGCATTATGGGTGATAGAATAATATCCGTCGACTTTGAAGTCTTCGGTAAAGTTCAAGGTAAAGATTTTGCCTCCTTAATCATCATGAATACTTTTTGCGTAGCACACAAGAGTAAATAATTAACTTGAAATTTCCAATTTCAGGAGTATTTTTTAGGAAGGTTAGTACTATCCGAACGATATATGTAATTACTTGATGCTTTCCTTTAGTTTTATTATTTGAAATTGATGACGATTGTCTTTGAAGAATACAGTGCTGAAAGGCACAGAACTCGGCTTACGGGGATGGTGCATGAACACTCACAAAGGGACCGTACGTGGGCACATGGAAGGGCCTCCTAAGGAAATAGATGAAATGTGAGAATTTAAATAATCTAATATACCATTGAGTATGAATCTTGGTAAATGTTCGCCTGAACGGCGCCTATGTCACAATCCAGTCCAGCTGTGTTAATGAAACGTTCTCTTTCAGGAAGCATTGGTTGCGTTACACAGGTAGTAAAATGTCAAAAATTGACAAAGCAGAGTTCACTAGTGAAAAAGAAGTAGAGAAATATACCTTGAGTGGATTTTCTGTTCGACACTGAAGAATATCAGTGTGAAAACTCAGTATTTTCACTAAATGCTCGTGAATTAATTACCTATTGTTAATAATATTTATTAATTTGTCTTATTTATCTATTATCTGTTTTCACTGAAATGAAAATGAGATATGTTTGCACAATTATTACTATTCGAGTTGGCTCTGGTCGAGGATATACTTGTAAAATTGAAGGGCCTCGTTGCAACTCGTAAAAATAAGTTTGTATGATATTGACCAAGGCCCTCGGGTGCGATAGCCATTGAAGATTTCATTGTTCGAAACTGTTTTCATCCGGAAGTGGATATGCGTGAAATGGTCGACTTCGGACCAACAGTTGGCTGTGCATATTATACGAGGATGCCCTACACTATCCTGAGTTGAAAATTACAAATATGAAATTGTACATACATTAATCCAGTAGGTCACACTCCTAATGAATGCTCTTCACAAATTTGCTCAAGGATTTTACTGAGCCATAGTAGTTCCTATTGGTTTGATTAACTTATTTTTCCCCTCAACAATATTTTCTGATTATGGTGGTTACCAGTTCTCCACATGCTCAATATCCTTATTGATGCAGCAATGACATGAAGTGTAGAAATCTCTAAGTATGTGGATGTATTGACATTTGAACAAATAAATTGTCAGTGAGGAAATTTCCATATCCAAGCTTAATTTTTTTCTGTTGATTTTTAATTGGGATATTTTAACCAGTGTGGGAGTGTGCTAATAATGGCTTTTTCAGTACTTCAGGAGGATAAAATGTGAAAGAGTTAAAAATATAAGTTAGAACAGATTGTTGAAGCAGGAGTTGATCAAATGAGGTGGTTGAGCATGAAGTACTTTTAGAGAATAGTTCATTAATTTAGAATCTGAGGAGGAATGCACTCCATAATGTTTATGTTAAGTATTATCATTCAGATTTTTTATCAAAGGAAACAGACTTTCCCTCCATTTAGTTATGAGGCTTGTAGGTGCATTTTCCTAAGACCTAGGTTTTTGCGTGATCCAATTGAGGCACATGTAAAAGAAAAAAAGGCTAACATTTTTTTCTCCTATTGTAGAAGATGATTTATAGTTTCTAAGTTTAGTAGTCCTTACACTTCTTGATGGGTGGGTTATGGCTGTTGTGTAACCAGGAGGAGGGCCTGCATCGATTACTACATTCTTAAGGCCTTAGGGGAATGGCCTTATGGCATTTTCCCTATCATACCTGGCATTATTCTCTTCCCCTCTAATCTACCACTGCTTCATGACAAAATCTGAGCCTCAGCATCAATTAGTGTAGTGTACTCCTCAGCATCAATTAGTGTAGTGTACTCCTCAGCATCAATGAAGTAGGTGTACCTCTTTGTCAGTGTACATTCCACATAAACTGATTGATTGTGTAGGCTGAGCCTGGTGAGTATTTCAATTCCGTTAAGTCACAACTGCTGCCTTAATTTTCTTAACTGGTCAATGCACTGTTGAACACAAGTGACACTGGTGTAATGTACTCATAATATGAAAAAAGAAAGTTCATGCTACTCAGATAGTGGCATTTCTTTCAGGGCATGGAATCCATCTGATCTTGATGGAGAGAATGCCAAGTAACTTGCTTAATTCCCAACTAGACTGTCTGAATACCCTAAATGCACGACTGACTCTGTTCTATGTGATGATAATAATTTCTTTATACCTAACAGCTGAACTGATATGGGCACGGGTAGAGGGGAGACCATAAACGAGAAATTTTTATGGGAGGATAGGGTTCTTCTTAACCAGATGGATTGGACACATCCTGAGACAAAATGGGTTTGTGAAGAACATAATTGAAGGTAAAATTTGGGGGAAAAGTCCCCAGAGGAAGACCCAGGAAGAAGTTCATGGACAAAGAGGAAAGTACATAGGAAGAGATACCAGGAGGTAAGGGAACTAGCATTAGATAGGGAAGGATGGAGGGTTGCAGTCAACCAATCTTACGATTGAACGATAAATGAAAATGGGATCCTCTAATATTGTCTTAAAAGAGGGATGTAGGAGTCCAAGATAATCTCACATAAGATAGTAGTTTTTCTCTTGAAATTGCTGCCATGGCTGAATCTCCATGCATGCTTAGAGTTACCATGCTACAGAGTGATGCTGTGGTGACAGAGGAAGCACCCAAGCCCTCTGAGCAAGTCTACAGAGTATCTTGCAATGTTCTTTAGCTTAGCCTAGAAGCTTTGCACTACAGGGTTTTATATTCTGACAGACTTCAACCTTATTGAGAGAAAAAGATCGCTCACAGATAAATACATGCTATTCAAGAAAGCTTGGTTGTTGCAAAGCAATCTTTTAGCCATGACTGGGATAAGCATCACTTTTGAAGTTATCTTGGAATGAAAAATATTAGCACCTAAACAAGCAGTGCAGACTCTCCTACCTGAATAGTTGTCTCTATAACTAGTCACCACTCTTAAGCACATCTTTATGGCTCAATCAAAAATCTTTTGCTTTATAGCCTCATAAGTAGCCTGTCTAACTCATGAAAAACAGTTCATGTTAAATTTTATCTCCATGTAATCGGCTAAAAATAAATGAAAAATCACATGTGATTGTACAGAACAGTAGGCAATTCCTTCAAATATTATGCTGTGCTACAATGGGGAGGAAAGGGGTTAAAAGTGGCCAAAATGACCTTGCATAATGCCTGAATGGCCTCATATAACAGGTCAGCCTGTTCTCTTGCTCTTAGCTGAGGCTTAAAATGATGTAGAACCAAGTGCACTGGGATTTGACTAATACCAGGAGAATAATTAGACCCTTGCCTGAGCTCCTAGCTCGAGGTGATCATGATCCTGTCAACTTAGAGGAAGCTAGGCATTTGGTAGCTCTTACCTAGCCTGGGTACATTGGCTAGTACCCTCAGCCCTTCACATTGCTCTCGTGATGATATAATTGACCTAAAGCTAGTGATAAATGTTCCCCTTCACCTTAAGGGCGATTCATAGAAATATTATACCAGTAAAGAAAGAAAGTCTGGCAGGGCACAGAAATATCTTTTTTTTACCACAATATATTTTTGCACAGACGCATTCAGTATGTTTAGCGTTATTTATTGGAGGTGTCTTCAGTCTGTGTTACCTTGGGTAGCATTGATTCCACCTTAGAAGGTTATGAATCAAGAGCAAATGCCCACTTGGGTGAAGACCAGTGCAGACTAAGTAAGTGGAAGACAACTTAAGATGCAATTGTGATGATGAGAACACACCAGAAAGGAACCTACCCATTATTCTAAATATTTTTGCTTATTTTATTGATTTAGAAGAGGTGTTCGACAGCATGCACTGGGAAAAAACATATCAATATACTCATGGAATGAGATAGGTATTGATTGGAGCGATAAAAGGTGAGAAAGACGGGGTAAAGCTAGATATGGAAATGAGAGGATAATTGATACAGAAGTTTAAATTCACTGTCAACCAGGTATTGGTTACCTGATCACCTAGAGGACTGCAGGGACCAGTGTATGCATTAACAAATCAGTAAGGGATTTATGGAGTGAAGATTAACCCTAAAAAAACTATGACAGTGAAGTTTTCTAAGACAAAGACCGAGGCTTGTCATAAAAATGACAGTGCATTAGGTGGAGAAGGTAGAACAAATAACTTGGGAAGTGTGTAGGAAAAAATGGACATAGTAGCAAGGGTAGGAGTGTTACAGTAGCATAGATGTCCCCACTGGGACTCAATCACGAACTGAGACCTTCCAACCCATGCCCGGCTGGTATGAGTGCGACTGTTATGGCCGATGCCACATATCATCCCTGCACAGCCCCAGAGGGCCAGACAGCTGGATTGCGCTTAGTGGGCACATAGGTCCAGGTCACCTCCTGTGACTGTACATCTTTATTTATTTTCATATACCATTCAATCAATTCTGGATTTGAGCAAAACAACAGACTGTTTCCCTTATTAACATTATACAAAGCGGCCTGGTTATCCAAGTGCATGTCCACACATATACAAGTCAGATTCATAATCATTAAATAACAATATAACCTCATGTAATTCTGTTAATGCCAAGTACAACTCACTCGCATTAATATGCCAATTCTCAGGCACTGGGAAGGTGCGGTCAATTTGCCAATGGGGATTCACCACTGTGCTTTGCGTTAATGTGGCATCTGTGTATACATCAAGTGTCTGAGTTGCACGAGGGAGGAACACCACTTTGTCAAACAGGTCACTGTCTAGTAGTTTCAACAAACTCCTGTAACGAATTGTCACAGCCCTATATCTGCGACACTAAGAAGGTGGGAAGTCGCAACACCCATGCTAGGTATCCAGCTGCCTTTGGAGTGTCTGCAGCACGTAACTTGGGGGCAATTGGGATCAACTCACTCACTCTTTTCATTGATCTTTTCGTTAGTTGCAGAGACCTATCCACTGCGTTTATCTTTACACCGTAATACTTTAATGTCTGCTTCGGAATAAGGCTGGATTTAGAATAATTCACTGTGATCCCTAGTTCTTCCTCTAAATAATGGCACAACCGTTGTTTTCGGAATACAGCAACCAGTCATCTAAATAACTTGCACAATTTATATTAAACTTAATTCTAATCAATAGGGCGACATCCTTGGCCCACCTCAGTAAAATAGTTGGGGACAACTGGTGTCCCATCGGTAAGCAGGTAAAAGCATATTTCACATCCCCTGTATATGACACCATAGTACTTCCAGTGCTTGCATTATATCTACAAATTGTAGAATGCTGCCTTAAGGCCTATTTTCACAAGCCAAGAACTTTTGGGGATAAGGGCTAAGGCCTTGGCAGGGCCGAGCAACGAGAATTCCGGCTTCTCACGTAGGGGGTTCATGGGCTCAGATCTTGAGTAAAACAGTGGCCTCCATCGGGTTATGGGATAATAAAACACTTAAAGGTGCACTTGATCTGCCATTCTATGAGAATTCCATTGCTTATGAATTCTTCAATGAACTTGTCCATGACTAATGATAAGTAATTAGTTCCTAGTTCTTCGAGCTAGGAATGAGCCAGCCAGGGTAGGGTGTGGGAGTGACGTGCCTACTCTTTTAGAGTACCGGTATGGTTTGATTGGGGCCACCATACTTATCTTTACTTCCTCGGAAGCTTCCTCTATGCTACTGCTACACTTCTGCAGTACTTGGAAATAGGACAAATAATGAAAGGTGCTTCATGTATGAATGAAGAGAAATCAGCATATACGAGAGTGCAGTGCTGAGGTGTACAGAAGCATTGACTTTTAGAAAAGATATGATGAAAAAGCAGCAGATGTTTCAGATGAGGGTGTGCAGGAGAATAGAGAAAATGCGACGGATGGAAAGGTAGGCAAACAAGGAAGTGATCAGAATGGTGGGTGAGGACGATGTAGAGTGGGTGACTGTAACAGTTTATGACAGATAAGCTAGAGGAAAGGATAATGGCTAAGCTGGGAGTGGAATGAAATAAAATAGGCCACATGTACTGGATGGGAGAGGTAGGACATGTGTAGACTAGAAGAAAGACATAGTGTGGGTAGAAAGGGACCTCCTGTAAAAATGTCTAGAGTATTTATACTCCCTTTTATATAATCCTACCATTTTATATCACATGAGAAGTCTCATCAATAGCACACACAAGGTGCATACCTGCATGACCATTATCATATCATTCACCATATTTCATGGCCCATAGGATGTGCATGAAGAAAGAAATAGCGAGGGTGGATAAGGGCCTCCTCCTGTAAAAACATCGAGGATTTATACTCTTTCGTGTAATTCTACCATTTTATACCACATGAGAAGAGTCTCATCAACTGTGGTGCATACCAGCATGAGTTCATATTATGTGCCATACTTCATGGCCCATAGCATACACGACACATAAGATGCTCCTTGATCTGATTTATTATACTTCTAAAAAAATAATAAGTACATTATTTAAAGTTACCAAAATATCGGAAATAAGTAGGATATGGAACTTCAAAAAACATTAAATTTATTATTTATTTGAGATAGAATATCATAAGTTCAATGATGGAGAGAACTCCTTTAGCTGACTGCCACAATGTTACCAGTAGTGACGTAGAGAGATGGGCAACTCAAATGGCAACAGGACAATTTAAAAATGTATTTTTAATTTGGAGAAAGTTAAGTAGAACTGCACATCAAACATAAAATTCAATTCCCTTGCCATCACTACGTACCTTAAGAAAAATATATAACCACTGGCATGGGAAATAAATAAACGCAGAGCGGTATTTTCCACAAGCCTTCTCAGCTGAAGAAATAATATCTACAGGGTATCGAGCAAATTTCAGTTATTTTTTTCTCAGTTTTCTTGATAAACGGTAGCATTTTTCCAGGGTGCTTTAGCACATAATTCCTGACACACTTAAAGAAATTCCTATTATATTTTCCTACTAAATTTTGTCAGAATGAGAAACACCAAAAATTTTTGGCCCACTCGGACTTATATTAATTAGGAATTAACGTATACATTGAATAGAAATCATACACTATTTCCAAGAAGAAATGAACAAAAGAGGATAGCCATACATAGATAGAAGAAATGAAATTGTGAGTCAGATAATAGAACTCAACAAATGACTACAAATAAAATTGGGTTGGTTCTACTTTAACATAGGGATATGGAACATGATATCTTTACAGGTGAGCAGGAAACTGAAGAACATGAAAATAGAGATGGAGACGCAGATGATAGACATACTGGAGGTCAGCGAGATCAATTGGATCGGAGCAGATGACTACTGGAATGACAAATATTGCGTGATATATTCAAGTGACGACATGAAGCTTGCTGGAGTAGGCATCATGCTGAAGAAAGAATGGGGAAGATGAAGTCATTCTGGCAGTACAGTGAGAAGATTCAGATGATGAATTTGGAAGAAGTGCCTATGGACACCTAGATAGTGCAGGTCTACATGCTGATGTCTAGCCACATGTAAGAGGAAATAAACTAAGAGTACAAGCAAATTTAACAAGTCCTCGGAGTAGTGAAGGGGAAAAGAAACCTCACCACGATGGGAAACTGGTGCACAGTGGTAGGAGAGGGAAATAGTGGAATATTTCGCTCAGGGCAAATAAAATGCCACAGGAGAAAGACTTGTAGAATTTTGCAATGAGTAAAATATGCAAACAGGAATATACTAATAGCAGGTAAAAATATTGGGAATACAAAGAAGCAATACATCTACCAAAGGCGGATGCTGCTGGAAGAAAATCTTATGAATGACCAGAGCAATGTTGATGAGGAAGACAGTAAAAAGTAAAAAAAATTATAAAGTCACTGGGTTGAAAAAACAATGAGCGGATAAGAAAGATTTGCTTGGAAGGTATTGAAATGGTGAGAGGGCTACATTGTATATACAGAGCAGACATTCTAAAATATATGACCTTGGGATACCATGGTATTCCAATCGAGCACTGGAGTGTTAATAACTACCTGACATAAGGGCATTCTAGAGAACTTGAGATGCAGCACATTTCTGTGAAAGTCCTAATTCTCAGGACTAATTGTAAGCATTGATGAACTGATAACAGCAGATGACGTTACAAAAAAAATACTTATCTCCTATCTTTGTTCATTGCTCAGGGTTCATCATGGTTTAGGTTGAAGCAGAGATTAAATGGGCATTAAACCAGTGGTATTGGCAAGTAATGTATCAGCGAACAGTACTTAGAACCTTCCATCAAGCCATTTCCAAAGTGATGGATGCATTACAGTCCAGTTTGTTTTCCCTTTTTTCATGTGTGCTACTAAAACGCACACAAATTTTTCACCTATTATGCCATGGTAGTTCTCCAGAAATAAATGGCTTTTATTTAGAGACTTTCATCATGGTTGTGCAGTGAAATACAAGCTGGTATTTCCTAAGAATTATTATAAATGTTGTTACGCCCTAAATGAAATAAGTTTGAAAATAAATGTACAAGTTAAACTAATGTAAGAGCTCAGAATAAATTTTGATATAGTCAAAAGTTAATATAAAATTTAGATTATTGTGTCCTTCTCGTGAAAAAGTCACTATACTCAAAATCTTACCATTACATCAGCACTTTGGGGCCACACTTTAGAGCCACAGGAAATCTTTTTGCGCCAACTTAGAATCTTAAAAGACTCTGGTCTTTAAAACTGACAAATATTGAGGACCAGTAATCAAGTCTTCATTGGATTAGGCTCACTTATATTAAAATATTATATCCACACTGCTTGGTGTTACAAATTCCAAGCATTTTGGCATCCAGCCAAAGATTGCTTGGTCAAAGATGACTACTGTGGTTTATATGTAAATAACCACGTAACCAAAACTTGCTCAGAAACAGGACCATCCACATGCATTAACTGTAAGAAGGCAAAAAAGAAGATTCAGCACACTAAGCCCCCAACCTGAAATGTCCAGTCCTTATACACCGAATTGACAGACATGTTGAATCAAAATTTATGGAGACAATTAGTTAATGGAACATTAAAATTGGACAAATCAACTTGCTAAGGGTAAAGTTAACCACCATAGAAATAAGAAAATTGGTGATGGACCCAGGGCTGGATATTTCACTTCTGCATGGCCCATTCTGCTCTTCTTCTACAAGTGAGTTTAATTGGAAAATCCCAGGGTTAGAAGTGAAAGCAAGGATGTGCTCAACTAACTCTAGCGATCGTTTTGGCTCTGGAGTTGTGGTACTAAATGAAAATTACAACTTCCTTGAGTAAAAGGATTACAGTTCAAATGTGCAGAGATTAAATGCAAAGATGTTTCTTTCATAGTAATTTCTGGGTGTACACCATCCTCATGAATGGCATCAGATTGAATAAATAATTTATCTGAAATAGTGAGCAAATGGATAAATCAAAAGGTTCTCCAGTCAATCGGTGACATAGTAAACATACGGACAGAAGAGGACTGGAGTTAGAAAACTGGCTGAAAGCCTGTACATTCTAAATGAACCCAATAATCCAGCCACCTTATCTTCCCCTACTGGGGAATGTAATATTGATGTAACACTTATCAACAGTAATCATAGGATAATAACATTTCAAATACAGGGTCAAGGATGGTGGACTGGAAGAGCAGAATACAAAAATGTAAAATTCAACATTGGGGCTACAAATTGGAAAGTTTTCAGCAAAGAACTCATTCATATGTAGCTTTACAAAAAGGTAAATAGATGAGATAGCATCAGCTCTGGATCACTTCACATTTTCATTCTGGCACATGCACATTTGTGTATATAAAAATTAAAAACTCAATCAGGTTTTCAACCTTTTGCCCAAGTAGAGGAGTGATCTGAGTTTTAAAGCATGTACGCACATTCTTTACAGATGAGTACTGAATATGATGCATTTTTCTTATACAAACAGAGTGCTTCCCCATTTCGACTGATTTTTTTCAGGAAATCTTTTAAGTAACTCATAACATTTGACTAATATTGAGGAAAATCAGACAAATGCATTGATCCATAAATTTGTAATTCTTCCACTAATGGCAGCAGTACATGCATGTTACATAAAATCACAGTTTAACTGCTATTTTAGGTTAAAATAACACAAAGACGATTTGAAAATTAATGCATTATGAAAAACAAATTTCATTAATGCCAAACAAAAAAACTTGAGGCATACTACAGGGCACCTACAGTTGCACAATTTTGGGCAACAAGGCATTTGCTGCAGCATACTGCAGTGTCACCTCATTTTTTTAGTGCATTTTGGTTTCAGTAGTCTGACCACTCAGACATTCACTTAAATGGCATATCACAGAATATATGGTCTGGCATTGGCCAGGATCATGACCACCACAATTATAACACATTCTATACACTGATGGCTGATATGAAACCCATAGCAGCTGGTATTGATAAGCAGTTTATACTTGCATAACACAACATAATGGTACCAATGCTGTGGGCTTTTCCTAATGAATAAGTGGTGAATCTGCTCATGTTTTAAGGCCAAAGGGATTCACTCACACGGAGAACATGAGGGTTGGTTTCATGGGCCAGCAATAAGTTTAATATGTTTTATTGGGAATCAACCACATTACGGATAAGTTATGTATAATTTATGTATGTATAAATGTTCTCTAGACCTGAAGTCGACATTCATAAAAACTTAGCAATAATCTGTCAACTGATTGGATATATATCAAACCTGAAAATAATCACTGTAACTGATGGATTACAAGAGACTACTGACCATGATCTTTTTTGGGTCAAGGTAGAGTATAGCATAGATGAAAGAAATACCATATCCAATAAGTTTTCTAGAGATTCACAATGAAAATAGGAAGAGCCCAAACGGCAAAATAGAATGAAAAGGATGGAAAGTTAGGCCAAAAAGTTTTAATCATTTCACCTACTGGTTAATTGTTACAAATAACTTCTTTATGAGGCAAACTTCACGGTGGGAATGAACCTAACTCAAAATTGAAGCTGCAAATACTGATGTTTTGTGGAAGACAACAAAAACCACTATTTTCAGAATATGCCATTTTCCCGTTAATTACAAAGTACATAACTTGTAATTGTCTTTTACGAATTTAAGCACATGGCTCAGTTTCACTAAGATTCTTTTTGCTTGGCCACAACAAGTTCTGCACACAACTTTTCAGTGATGACAAACTTTTAAAAAATAACCACGGATGCTTATTTAAAAAAATCCCAATTTATAAAAAGCATGATCAAGTCAGACTCACACCCTTCTTTAACAGATTACATATGATATGAGCTACCTAATTTTAACCCTGTGGATATTTAGAGACTCACAGGCAAGTCTAGAGTAATCTGTTGGAAAAAATAGTTATGCACACTCAGTACCCAAGCTCTTGAGGATAAAGTCCACTGCAGCTGCAAAGTCAGGCACCACACAAGATGCATCAAGGGGAGGCTCGAGTTTCTTCTCATCCCCTTCCTTATACTTCCCAGTCTGAACAAGTATACCAAGCAGCCCAGCAGCCAAGGCTCCACCAACATCCAGCTGTACATCCTATGTGCAATAACAAATAACTTTTAGGTAGGTTATTTATTTGGGAGGGGAGACCACCAACTTTGATTATTTGCACTGAATATGCAGGTAGATCGGTATGGTGAATATTATCTGGGGAATGGAAAAGTGTGGAGAGAAACCTGACACTGGAGTTAGTCTGCTCTGAACAAAAGTGTCAAGGGGACCACTGTTTTAAATGCCATTCTAAAAACAGAATATTACACTTGAAGTAGGAGAAAATAAAATACTTTATAATATTCCACAGCGATTTATTCTTCCCCGACCAGTTTCAACGCCAGTGCGTCATTTTCAAGGGTACATTCTTCAAGTTTTTGGGAGTGCATGCCACATATATACCAAATTCTTGGGGAGGGGTTGGGGTTAAGTAAAAAAGGGGGGAAGTTTGGAGAGGGGGTTAGGGGGAGGAGAAGTGAGGGCATTTGGAGTATGGCGTCAAGGTGAAGGAAGGGACAGCGGGTGTGACACGGAGGTGAACAGAGAACATTAAAAACAGAAGAACCATTTAAAAGGAACACATCAAGGACACCTTGTCTCTGAGCAATATCAACATTTTCTAAAAAATCTAGTTTAAAACCTTAGTCATTTACATGTAAAACGTTGGGTAAAAAATTAATGCGGTGTCCAGTTTCAATGATGTGTTTAGCAAAGCCTGATTTTGGGTCATTATTAAATACATAGTTCATATGTTCTCTTGCTGTGGTATTGAATATGCGACCAGTTTGACCAACATATACACCTTTACATTCATCACACACAAGATAATACACGTCACAATTGTCCAGAATGTCTATCTTGACTTTGGAGTTAAAAAGGAGTTTTTCTACCATTACTGGATTATAGTACCCTATTCTGAACATGTCTCCTGGGATGTGTCTCGTTATTTCATGGGTAATCGCACCTAAAACGACACACTAGCATTGAAACTGGTCGGGGAAGAATAAATCGCAGTAGAATATTACATAGTAATTTATTTTCTCCCATCAGAATGTTATTCCACAAAGTAGAGCCTTCAATAACTGAACATTACACTTGAAGGGCTCTCCATAAAGCACTTCAATTTGGGATTAGGATTTCCACAGAAAAATCTAGGTACGGCTAGGATTCAGGCCCATGGCTCAATTTAAAGCCCCTTTCACATGACGCCAGGGCTCAAGCCACTAATTTTTATTGGGTGAAATAAAGGTAGATCCAAGTCAAGGCTAGATGCCAGTATTCCTGAAAATTTGATGAAAAATACCCACTTTAAATCTGGGAAAGATAATGACCATACACAAAAAGAGGGGGGGAAGAGGAGAGAAGATAACCCAAAAAGTGACATTCTGACTTCAGCATCAAAAACAAACTGTTTCATGAGTAAGCTTCACATCAGCTGAAAGCTTCTCATCTAAATGTAAAAGAGAGAGCAGAAAAATCCCCCAGAGCCTTCCAAAATGCAGTTGGTTTCCAAAAGGCATAACTGAAAGCAATTGAAATTGATTTCTTATAACTAATGATATGTTTGCTGGAAATCCAAATGATAAATGGGATCGCATTGGTGTGGTGGCTAGAGTACTGGCTAACTATACAGACAGCCAGGGTTCAAATCCCTTAAGATATTTTTCAGAGGAAATCCGATCCCTAGAATCAATTCAAGAAACCACCTGTTGTTCCATCTCCCCCATGTCTCAAAGAATTACACAAAACACCTTCCAATTTATGAAATACAAAGGCTTGCAAACAAAGCTTGCACTGATATAGACTTCTTTAACTGTTCCTTCACATCAATTAAAAACAAGTTTATAAAAGGAAAATTAGGGATGATTGAGGGACATTCTGTTGAGGGATGACTGTGATACCCTAATACTCGACATTATTATTATCTTCTGTAATTTCAATTATTTTTCATATCAGTTATAATTAAATACATAATTTATTTCCTGTATTTTTTGTATTGTCTAATTTTTTACCATATTTCATAATATTTGTTTAGTTAATATAATGTAAATTGATAAAATGTGATATCCATGAGATGCAGTATGCATTCTTTTTATGTTTATTGAAACAATCAAGAATTTTTAAAAGTGACAAATGCAGTTACACCAATGAGTAGACCAGTAACATAATATTATTAATATATTTGTCCGTCTCGGTAATGGTATATTTAAATTGTATTCTTACAGTGCAATGTACCTATGTATGTATTTAAAAAGGGAAATCCCGTTAATAAATTATGCATGATTAATAAATGAAAAGAATAATAACCCCTATTTGAGTGACTTGTGAAGGACACTTCAAATAATGAAAAATAGCCACTTTGAATCTTGACATGATAATGACCACACACAAGTAGGGGAGGGGGGGGAAGCAGGAGGGAAGAGATAGCCCAGAAAGTGACATGGAACCGTGATACCCTTGGCACCTTTCATTGAGAGCATGTTTCCCTTCCACCCTTCCTCCCTTACCTGTCCCCTATGGTGCAAATGACCTTAGTTGTCAGTCACCTCCCTAAATATCTAACCCAGGCGATAAAATTTTGACTGAGCAGTAAAGTATTACAACACACTGAACACAGACCTCAGAAAACTAATACATTAAAAGCCCCTTGCACTCATGAAGGGCAAATGATGAATTTTTGAATACCCACACCTTTATCATGCGTTTGTAGACCTTCAATTTCTCCAATCCTCATTTTGCTTCCAATATACACATATGATGACCAATATCTCAAAAAATTAATAATCATTCACGAATACATGCAGGCCTTAATGGTCGAGGGGTTTAGATCACGCCTGCTAACCATGGGTTGTAGTTTGTGTAATTCTCTCAGGCTCGCCACCGGGTAAGAAATTCATAGGCAGCCGACGTTTCAGGTTCCGACTCGTTACCCATTCTCAAGGCTACATACATGGGTAACATGGGGTGTTAAATCATACATGGGTTGCAGGTTTGCATCTTTTATGGGTGGATTTAAATCAACTTAAAGCACAGTTGTATAGACTCATCCTATTTTACTAGTGAGCTGCCCTGATATACAAGGCCTTATTAGCTGTTTTTGGTGACTATGGAAAAAAAATAAATACATATATGAGGTTTAGGGGATAACTGACCACTAAAAGGTATTTTCCAAACATTTTTAGTTTTACATGACATCTTTACAGCCATCATTAACCCTCACATGGATGATCTGTGCCTTAGCAGCGCTCGTGGTTTTAAAAATTATTTTAAAATTTTCCATTCCCATGGATCTTTCTGAAACTTTCTGCAGTCTATTTTTTCTGCTTTCTTAGGCTACAAATATATTTTTGTATGCATAGTGTTCATAGTTTTCATTTTATTGGCCTCTAATGGAAAAAGTTATGTCATTGGAATTACGGTGCCACTGCAGCGCCGAGAGTTTCCTCGTTGCAATGTCGGGGACTGCACTCTCAATACAAATTTAAAAGTTATTATATTTCGTATGAAATGGCATCTTCTATTTATAATCATAATATTTGACTGTTTAAACTTAATAAACAAAATTAAATTGTTTAACAAAGGGAAAATTTTACTATGCCAATGTTGCTTCACCTTTTATCTAATAATCATAATTTTTGCCTGTTTATAATGTTCACTGACAAAACTTCATCTATTTGCAAGAATAATTTTTAGAAACTCATGGCTAGCCTAAGGGTGTTTTTTCCATGGCCCCCGGCATTATTTTGTTTGGGTACCTTCTCTGCTCCGCGCCCGCATACCTGCTGTGGTGATGGTCACCTTTGGGGACATCCCAGGGTTACTATGCATAGAATTATACCAAGCAGCAATCCCAAGAAAATTGAACCACAATGTATTTTCAAAATTCATGCAATAATGCCTCTTTACCTTTGTGTGGAAATTTCCCGCTGAATGAGTAGCTGAGGGTCAGGAGACGATTTAGAAGTCTGACTGACCACCGTGAAGAATACATTTCACGGTGGTGTTATATGTCTTGTACCCCTCATTCAAAAATATTCCTTTGCGGCTGTGATAGTCTTCACAAAATTGCTGGCGATAATATTATTTCCCAGGACGTTACTGTTTACCTATGGATTGACATTGACAGTACTTACATGGTAAAAATCTTTTCATGATGAACAGACGATTTACCAAATAGTAAATATTTGTAAATATATTTCTCGTTTCTTTGTGTACTCAAATGCACAGATATTTTAGTATGAATGTTTATTAACGTGAAGGGGTGAGTGAGGAGGAGAAAGGTGGGTAATTCCATGGAGGTTGTTTTGAGGTGAAGGAGTGGAGATACATGGTGGTGGGTCGACTGCCAAGAATCAGGGAATACCTGGATCGTTAGGCCAGGTAAGCATTGAAAATCCGTGACGTGAAGAAAGGTTGAGAGTGCAAGGAGGCAATTAGACACAATAGGCTGCTCTTTCTTCATCCTTCCATTGCTGCGTGAGGGACAGGGAATCCGCGCCTTATCGCTAAGCGCCCCAGGGTGGCCCTCCCTCCATTCCGAGAAGGTCTAGCTCGGGTGGGTCGTTGGAGGTGGGGAGAAGTTCAATCAGTTTTTGTGGGGGGAAGAAAGTAGGTGGAGGATGACAAATAAGGGAGCTTAGTGGGAAAGTACGGATGGTCTCAATGTTTGGGTCAGTGCAATGCTACGAAAAGAAAAGGTGAGGGGGGTCCTCCCAGCATGAGGGTATTTTGGTCACCCCAGAACACTATCTCCTCTTCCATCAGTCCCTCACGCAGCGCCAGACCAAAGAAAAAACATGCCATCGTATTCCATGTTTTTTCCATTTCCTGCTCCTCCTTCCTTACCACCTACAACCCAAACTTCTTAGAAATAATTATTTTGGCCTTTCCCACCAATCCCGAAGCAAAACCTCATCTGCCGCACTCCCCCGCATCACTTTTACCTGTCCATCTCTATAGAGACATCCTCAGTGAGAGAATGGGCTCCGCTGTACGCCTAAAATACCAGCTCCTCTAGCCCCCCCTCCAATGCAGCACTGGACTCTTTGACGCATCGTTGATTGTCCCACATTCCTCCTATTTCACAACCCATCTGACTTTCATCCTTTCTTTTTTAGAAATTGTAGGATATAAGCTCCCAGAATGTCCGTTACATTTGCCTTGATCGTCAGAATATAGCCCTTAAAAATTACGACGGTATCACTCGCTTCTTCTCACTCCACCTTTTTCAATTATAAACGTTTAAGAACTCAGGCTTCTGCACACACTACAAAGATTTAACATGTGGGTGGACGTAGTGAAGCAAAATTATTTTACATGGACCCATCTGACTTTTATTCGGTCCTCATTTTTAGTATTTGGATACATAAAAAATAAAACAATGTGCACATGATGAAGTGGAGTTTATCCAGCATTGCATATCAGAAAAATTATATAAAACAAACATTACACACGAAATTAAAACCTTCATTCGAAAATAACCGTCTAAATGACCAAAAAAAGAGATCATCCAGCAAAAAATGGCATGTAAGACTGCAAATGTTTGGAAAATACCTTTGAGTGGAATACCGGCAGCAGTTTTGAGTATAGTCATTCTTTCTCCATTTGAATGGTAACTGTACCTTTTACATCAGTGCATCTTCCTCAACCAGTTTTACTGCATTTGCATCAGTCCATTTGCTTAAACCTCATATGGATTTACGAATTTAGTTATGTCGTTGGATTTACGGCGCCGCAGCGGCGCTGCATTATATTTTGTCATTTTCTTTCAAACTTGGCCTTTATTAGCATGTTTTCTGATTGATAATGTTAGTGACTTCTATTTTATTTATTTTTAACCGTGTTTTGCAAGATTTAACCCAATATTACAGAAGTTATAGCTCAAAATCTGTAACACTGCATTCTTTTCCGTTTGTTGTCGTAATCTGTTGTCGTCATAATTGTCTTACATACAATTTTTTCAGCTATCACTAAGCAAATGGACTGAAGCAATTGCAATAAGACTGGCTGAGCAAGATCCACTGATGCAAAAGGTACAGTTACCATGGAGAAAGAATGACTGTAGCTGGCTCCTTAATCCTACTTCATTTTCCAATTCAGAAGATTATATGTACTGCTTTAGGTAGGCTGAGATACCGATAAAAATGTTAACTAATCCTAAGTATCAAATTTAACAGGCAACCACACATGCCTTTTCTTGTTCCTTCCAAAGCTTCTCGAACTCCTGCCTCCAGTCATTATCCTGTCAAAAACAGTTATCCTTCTTCCGACTTCAAGCTAACCCAGAAAATCTCCTCTTAGTACATCTATCAACACTCTCTAATAACCAACTCTGCCTGCCAGCATCATCGGTCATAACCATCATATACCACTAGGGCATTTACATGGCAAGGAAGTGCTCCCATGACTCAGTACAGCCCCAAGCTACCTTGTAAAATGGAGCAGGGTCTAGAAAGGTTAAGAGAAAGCCACCCCACAGAAAAACCAAGAGGTATTCTACGTTTATAAAGCTGCATTGCAAACCATAGTGTGGCTTTATAATATACATCATCATCAGCAATAACAAACTCCTATATGGAAGACTTAGAAAAGTAAGCCCTTACATCAGCACTTGAAGTGCTGCTTCACATGTACAGACAATACCTTTATAATATGCTCCCAATATATGGACATTTTCTTTGACCACATAGCCACAGTTCTAGCATCTATTTCATGAGAGAAAAGAAGGAAAATGGCCCGCTTCCTTTCTATAGCATTCTAATCTGCTGGAAGACAGATGGAGTCCTGGGAATAGTGACAATTGGAAGCCAGCCCATACTGACCTCTACCTAAACAAACAAAGCCACCAACACCCATTCCAAAAAGGTGCTATGTTATCTACATCAACTCACAGAGCTAAGTCCATAGCTAGCACTGTGACAGAATTAAACCACCTAATGAAGAGATTCCCACAGATTGTTTTAGTGAGCAGTAAATTTCAAAGAGGAATGTATGGGAGAGGCGCTTGAAAGAATGGTTACCAAAGTCTTTCTGCCCTATATCAATACCATATCAGAAGGGATTCATTGCATACTGTAGCATCACAAGACAAAACTGTACATTTACCACCAAGAACGGGGGACCAGTTAGCCCAATCATTAGCCTAAAGAGCCCAGGAGTCTCCCAAACCCCCTGCAAGGTCTATTGAAGCAGAGCCGGGCCGATTGAAAGTAGGGAGAGTTGACATCGACATACTATTGGAGCCCACCAGCCAGAAATATCATGAAAAGTGAGGGATGAATGCTAGGTGACATCATAACCACAAAAACGAGATACCCGACTCCAAGAAAAAGGTATGGACAGCAACGATGTTTGAGAAACAGTGTTCAAAAGCCCTGGTGATGGAGAGCAAACCATTCTTTGAAATGCTGGCCAAAATGGAACCCCTGACCCATAGGAGCACCCTTGTAATCTTCCATCACTAAGATAAGCAATGCAACATTACTATCCACTCTCCCACAGTGTTAGATAAAGTTAGCTTTCTTTCCTTCTTGTACTCATGTGAAAGATGTTACATGAAGTTTAGAGTGTATACTTTTCTATAATCATAAGTTTTGCCAAAATCTAGCATCCCACTGGAGGCAATGGAGATTATTGAGTAAAATATATTACACTTGGTGCAATCATAGATGCCAAGTTTTTCATTAGGACAGATTACATTCAGCGTTACAAGATGCTGATTGGCAGCAGCTGTTCCTAAGTAAGTTAGAACACACCACTCTATGTGTTGATGAAGGATTTATTTGACACCCTGTGCCAATAGAATAAACACTCAAGAGTCTATTGATATTTCACTTACATGACTCAATCTCTTCGTAGAGCTAAAAGCTCCCAGTTTCCCTACAATGATAATGCAAACATGTATACAATGCTATACCAAGACTATATGACTAAGATCTATCATAAAATTATTTTAGGCCCCCACCTTCATTTATGTAAAGGCCTGGTTACACAATACATTAACCCATGCGTGTTCACGTACAAGTTCATGTATGAATGCATGAACCAAATAGAGCAAGTTCTATTTTCCTATTCATGCATTCGTAACAGTTGGTGTAGTTATACAGTGAATTTTTGCATTCATTCACATGTTCAGGCATTCAGACATTTACTCATACAGGTTAGTGTATTGTGAAACCTGGGCTTTAGACCATGAAAAGGAGCTATCTCCAACTAACAGTTCTCCATTCAATATTATTTTATCAGAATTTGCATGCTAAATTAGTAAAGGTTTACATAATCTGGATTATTTGGAAATAGAGGCCCTGATTGACTCCTGAGAGGAGACAAAATCAAATAAAACGAGTTCCTACAAAATTACATTTTAGAACTTTGTGGTACACATCATACTTTTCTTTTATTTACTGTCACTGTAACAACCCCCGTAATTGAGGAAAAAAACAAGCACAATGTCAAAAATCATGGTAAGAATAAAAACTTGAACTTTCATCCACAGCAAAAAAAAAAACAAAAAATAACACATGCATTTAAATGATTGACTGAGTGCCAAAGAAAATAAATAAACAAACGGCAATGATTGGATCATGATTGAGATTATGATGCAGACTGAGAACATGAATGAAGAACCATAACAAATCAAGAAGAAAGTAAACTTAACCCTTTTGAGACTGCGGTATTCTCTCCTATGCATATCTTCTGAACTGAGAACCAAAAGACACTTCCTTCCTCTCTGAACAGACCATTTTTGTACACCATCCGTGGAGAGAGTTCTCGCAGGAATACACTCACACTCAGCTCCAGCCTCTTTTGACCCCTCCCAGTGGAGACCTTGCCATTATCTCAGACTCCGGAGACATTTAAGCTCAACCCTTTGCTGGTTTACAGTCTTCTCAGCGGCATGGGTTCGAGGTCAACTATTTGTTTATTTATTGCTTTTACTACATTTATATTTGTTGCTTGCTCTCAAACTATTGACTTTGAAATGAATTCCTCGTTTTTACAGAGTATTTACAAATTTTAAATGAAACTCTACCATCAAAATAAATGGATTTAATGCATAAACCCATTCAAATGCAAAAATATGTTCTCCTGAAACACTCATTTTTGATTCCATGTATGTCCTCAACAAACTGCATTAATTATATATTTACTTGAAATGCATTAGCTAAAATAAAAATTTCTTCCTCAGAACCTCTGATTCAGACACTGAATTCGCAGTTTTCCACAGCTAAAATATGGTGAAGAGATCATTCAGTACCGATGAACATATATGGGAATTATTGATTCGAAGTGATAGTGATGATGGAGATGTGTCTTGGTTCCAATGAAGATGCTGTGACAAAAGGGACTACTATTTCAGAGGTTGCTACTGAATTTGCATCTTAATCGCTGCCCTTGATGTCAAGAATATCACGGGAGCTGCGCTTCGCTGAGGCTATGTCCGAGGAATCGTCTTCCGAAGCGGAGGAAAATACCCCCAAGAAGAGAAAGATAAGTTCGAAATGTACTGTTTGGCTATTTCAAGATTTGTTGTTGATGATAGAAACAAGATGATAGAAAAATACCACACCAAAAATTAGCATGTCACAGGAAGGAGGTCAAGCGAAAATTTTCCGGCAAGGCTAACAGAGAACATTTCCCTTCCAAAATTTTTTCTGGGTATTCAAAATAAAACTCGCCTACAAAGAGGTGTGCTGTGTGCAATAAGAGTGGTGAAAGATGGGAGACAATACATGTGTGATATATGTAACGTTGGACTTAGTGTTGTACCTTGCTTCAAGATATTTCACACTCAGAAAAACTATTAGTGCATGGAGGAAGTATATGATTTCACAATAAAAAAATTTGCAATCTTGTAAAATGTAAAAAAATGAAAAAAGTAAAAAATATAAAACAAAAAAAATATTTTAAACTTCGCTAATACCAGTTTAAAGCCTGGATATGAAAGAAAGATGTGAAATATTATTTTATGGTGACAACACAGGAAAAATAAACTTTATATTGAATCAATCAAAAGAACATTGTAGCGAAGTTCAAAACATACTAGAAAACATGACTGGAGAAAATATTTCGGTTATGCATTATCAAACGCTGGTGTGATATTTATCTGGAAATCACGATGTCAGTTAATATTGATGGTAGAATTTTGTTTAAAATTTGTAAACACTCAGCAAATAACAAGGAGTTCAATACTGATTTTATATTTTTTGAGAAAGCAACAAATATTTATTTAGCAAAATCACTGAATAAGCAATCATATGACCGCACTCCGTTGTGCCGTAAAGAGGGTGCTAACATGACGAAGGGTCCCGGCACCTGCTGCCGGATTCCAAGGGATAGGCCTGACCCCCACTGCATTGGGTCCCGAAATGACGAAGCGGAGTACCTGCGAGCGCCAGAAAGGAGGGAAAGCAGAGCAAGGGATATATACAACGTTCGTTCGTGTAGGAAAATCTCAGTCGGATATTTTCGGCATTCGTCTTCCTGGTCAGGAAACCTACTGTCGTATATATCCGGCATTCGTAGCGAAAGGGTTAAGGAGGTACTCAATATTCCAAAGCTGACAAATTGAAATTTTCAAGAATAGAAACTGGGAGTGAAGGATATTTTCGTTGAGAAAAATGTTGGATTATCACTATTCCCAGGTATGGGGAAACTGAAATTCTGAATGCTGACAAATCAAGATTGAAAAGTAAAAGAAAGACATTGTCAGCCTCTACAGATTGGTGGGCAAAGACTATCCGTTGGACACTAAAGATGCTGAAAGTGAGGAAGAAGAGTGGAATATTCAAAGAAATTCACATGGCTGCAATGAAATTCCATGCTCTGCAGTCATTGAAAGAAATAGTGAATATATTGAAGAAGCTTACCTCTCCATTCAATTTTACACTGCAAACATCCAAAGATTGTACTAGGAAGTACAGAAAGGAAGGATTGTATTTGATAATGAAATGACTGCAAATTTTTAGCTCACTGGACTGCTGATAGAGGAGTAATGCAGTCATTGAAAGAAATAGTGAATATATTGAAGAAGCTTACCTCTCCATTCAATTTTACATTGCAAACATCCAAAGATTGTACTAGGAAGCACAGAAAGGAAGGATTGTATTTGATAATGAAATGACTGCAAATTTTTAGCTCACTGGACTGCTGATAGAGGAGTAAGAGGTTTTAATTCAAAATGTACAGGCCGAGCCAAATCGTACCGCAAGAAAAGTTAAGGGATGGATGCTAGACGAGGAACGATGGAGACACCAGATAGCTGCATCCCAGGAGTGACAGATGGCCCTGGAAACCAGGAGGGTGTGAAGTTGTGAGTGAGTTATCCTTAAACAGAACTTAAGACGGTGTGCCACATTTTGGTGCGTATTTGTCCATAATTTCGCCACGGACATTTTTGCTCGCAGACATTGTCGCAAGCCAGACATAAGGCGAGATGTTCTAAGTGCGGTAGAGAGATTTCCAAGAGCGCACTGACGGCAATATTGCGCACTGACGGCAATATTGCGCGCTGTCGACAATATTGCACAACAAGAACAAGGAGCTCTACTTTTATAGTGAATTCGCCTTTGGCGGCCTCTTTTCGGAACTGTGGCAATAGTGCTCCTCTACGCCACCGTCTCAACCAATGGCTGGGTGAACAGTTACCCTACTTCCCACTTCTCCACTGATCCATACCTCCCCTCCTTTTGACTGCACTGACCGGGTGTTTCATCACAGGCGCTCTCTTCTCTGCCAGCCACCCAAGTATGTACCTCGTCAGCAGGCATCGCCCGTCAAGTTTTCGACAGCTAGCCTGCGGGCCTCATTGTGGTGTATTCATAATTGTAATTTAGTATATTAAATATAGTGTAACTGTTGGAAATCAATCCGTTTTGGTCATTTTTGACTCCTTTCCCACTGTGTCAATTCGTCTTTCCTTGACGTTCATCGTAATGGGTGCAGATTCCTCTGCATGGCCACTGTGATAACAACCAGAGGGAGATGGGGCGAAATAAATTCTGAGGGAAGGCACGACCAGGCAGCCTTAAACCAATCAGAGATCACGAAGACAGAGACAAGTTAGGGGTTGGTTTTAAATTCAAAAGCCAGGGCACCTCAGTTAATTTTGCCCTGAGGTTCAGTGCCACAGGTGTTCCAAATGGGGGCATTGGGCTTCTGATTGCAATGAATATGGTAATAATATGACAGTAGCCACAAAGAATGGTAGTAAGATCAAGGAAAATGGGAAGATAGTGGGATGCATCTGAGTATTCACTCTGAATTAGACAAACAACTGCAATTGTAAAAACAATCCATTGAAGCATGGCACTCTATAGATCAGAAGCATGGACCATCAGAAAAGTAGACCAAGACAGACTAGAAGCCTTTGAAACCTGGTGTAGGAGGAGGATGCTGAATATAAAATGGAGAGAAAAATAAGAAATCATGGAGTTCATAGAAGAGTAGAAGAGGAAAGGGCCATATGGAACACTAAACAGAAAAGAATAACCAAATGGATTGAACAAACTGTGAGGCACTGTGGATTTACTAAGAACATAATTGAAGGTAAAATAGAGGGAAAAGTCCCCAGAGGAAGACCCAGGGATAAGTTCATGGACCAAAACAAAGTTCTTAGGAAGAACTATCATGAAGTATGGGCCCTAGCACTAGATAGGGAATGGTGGAGGGCTGCAATCAATCAATTTTAGGATAGAACAACCACTGACGATAAAGATGAGATTAATTTACCATATTTAGAGATGTTTTTACCAAGCTACTAGGCCACTTTCTCATGTAATGACAGCAAGTAGACAGAACACACCTTGAATTCTGAAGAAGTTAGTTTTATGCTATCTAGATCATTTTTCGGCGAAAAACAGGACCTGTATTTCCAAATATTCTATAGTACACATATCATATCTTTACTAATATATCATGAAAATATAATAAAATAATACATAATGGAGAACTTTTAGTATTTATTTCAAGTAACTGTAGGGTGACCTGATGCTGATCACCAAAATGGCGAAAAGAAACTTTTTGGAAATTTAGATAACATTTTTCATCTTGGAAAGTAGACAAAATGCCATAAATTTTATTTTCCAAGAAGAAATAGAATTAGCACAGGGAATTACCCCAGCAAGGATTAATAATAAGATATATCGCCCACTAATCATCACAAAATCTGAAAACCTACAGGAAGTTTTTATGTATTGTTTCATTCAAAAACTAAATATTTTTCGCAAATAACTTTAGGATTGTGAAAGAAAAAAGATTTGCTTGATTAGCACTCTGCTTTCAGTAGATAATTAATATTTTATAAAAACCCTATTTTCGTGCAAAAACTTCCGCAAATCATATGAAGCCAAATATTTTTGAGGATTTATGATACCTCTGCAAATAAAACTTCATTTTTTCTAAATCCTTATGGTTTCATTGATTAAACTGTAACTTTTATTTCATTTAAGCTAAGTTTTTCTTCAAGATTATCAAAAAGCTGAGCTTGTAAAATAAAGGACTCTATGGCTTTTTTTCTTGAGTAATTTGCGCCCTGGACTGCAATTATGAAGCACAAACTACTGCAAAGGTTTCCCCCAGCAGAGAATGCCCCCTGTGGGCAGCGCAAAGGGAAAGGCACAGTAAATTTTCCCTACAGTGAACGATCCCTGTAGGTCATCGGTACAGGCAATTTCCCCAGCAGGGATTAGCAGAGGGTTATGCTGTAATTTTCACAAAATCTGAATACATGCATAAAGTTTAATGTATAGTGACATTCAAAATCTAAATACTCTTTGCTAAAGCACCTACAAAGTCTAATCATGGAATTTGGAGAGAAAGGTTACATTAACATATCGACAGTCCTGAAAAAATAATCATTATGAAAATAAGGCATCATTCAATGAACAAACCTTGGCAAAAAAGGAGGTTCCCGAAAACCATGTTATTGTTGCATGAAGAATTCCATTTACTACTTACATCTCCGATCATTATCGCCTCCTCCGGTTTCACTCCAATATCTGTGAGCGCCGTGTAAAAGAAATCAGGAGCTGGTTTGCCAACAACGCGAGCCTTAACGCCAGATGAATATTCTAGACACTCAACAAAAGGTCCAGGACCAAGTGCCAGACCATCTGTTCGACGATAATATTTACTTTTATGGATGGCTATGAGTTGAGCACCAGCTTGAAGAAGGCTAAATTAAAGGTATACTTCCATTAGAAACGATTCTTGAAAGCGATATCTTCCGTCATACCTGCAACCTAAGTTGAGCAGGCAAAATTAATAATGCTTACCGAAAGGCTTCATTCAAGTGCTTATACTGAAACATAGACGGCGCTAGACCAACGACAACAGCATTTGGATTGGATGTTTCGATGCCTTCGAAGTCTTCCAAGGCTTCATCTTCAAGTAGAAGGAACGGCCTTACTTTCAGCGTTTCCACTAGAGTCCTTGCTGCAATGAGGGAGGTAAACACTTCCTCTGGTTTAATGTTGAAGCCCATATTGGTAAGGCGTGAAAGAAGCAGAGACCTGGATTCCTTGGTGGTATTTGTCACAAATCGAATGGCGAGTCCTGATTTTTTTAATCTTCAAAAAAAAGGAACTTTATTACATGCTCTGCGGTGGGAAGGAAACCATTGTGATTTCGCTCGAACGTACATCATTATTCAACAGTATTTGAACACGAACAATTTACCAATTACCTTTCCAAAGCAGCAAGGGAGCCAGGTATTATGTCATCTTCGATATGAACTGTACCACTCAAATCTATCAGCACAGCTTTCAGTGCTTTCCATCTCGCAGCCATGGCTGGGAACAAATGTCTTTTCAGCCCTGGACGTATCGTTCATATTCAATTTTTACGCATCGATAATCACGATCCGCACCAAAAAGAGGCGCGAATTTTAAAAGAACGAAAACAATGACTCTGGGATCATCTACATCATTTCTCCTTTTAAGGGAAATAAGGTAGATGATTTAAGCCCAGTACACTGCCGGTGCCTTCAACTGACCGGTAGACTAGTGGAATAGTACGATAGTGGAGTATTACGATAGTGGAATGAGATTTGGAAGGTGTGAAGATTGGTTCTCAGAGGTACGAAATATTTTACTTCTTTTTTCATATTTTTTCACTTACATCTTTAAAAAATTGGTTTTGTCCATCGTAACTCGCTTTAAAAATATCCCTCCGATAAAAATAAAAACGGCGGATTTCCCCGTTTTTTCGTGGTTTTTTTTCATTATGGCTCCTGGGTTTACCGCCTGAGACGACTTCTAATAACAAATAGTTTACAAATGAATGCGCTTTATTACGTCATTTTTGTCATTATTGTTATTGTTCACTTCGATGCGAGCCCTAGAAATTGAAATTTAGGTGAAATATGGTGTTGTTTCTGTCTGTTTTTTACTTGACTAATCCTATATTGGCATATTTGTAGTTGTGAAATTCTATAATACTTACAGTTTCTTAAATATTGGTAGCATATCCATACGTAGAGCATGTTGGTGAAATCTCACTTCATGACAGGTATTTGCAGGTTTCTGCTGGTGCAAAACTGTCATTGTATTAACTTTGTCGTTTCATTGACGTTAGTAGAATATATTGTACTGCATATTGGTGAAAACTGACCCACTGCCATACACCCTTGAAATTACTTGCAGGGTATTATGTAGATGTTGATTCCTACAGTCATTGGGTAACTGCTAGCAAAAGTGAAGTTTCATACTCAGGAGAAGACTTTGATAGTAATCATTGAAAACGCTTTTAGCCAACTTTTAATACAACCCATTATTTATATGATAATCAATTAATGGGTACTTTGAATAATAATTGGTTAATTCCATAATGGTTTATTAGCAAGCCAAGGTTTCAACTAGTGATTATCAATTTCAAGGAAAATATTAGTTTACGTTATTAGAATTATTAGCTCATCTCAAAAGTATATATTTACGTACGAAATTACCTTTCAAGTAACTATTGTTGAGTTTTACTTATTCAGGTAAGTTTTAAGAGAGACAACTTATAATTAAACTCTGTGAAAATACATTAAAGGTAACCGAGTATTTCAAACTAACCGCGGATTGCAGTGTTGCTAAATCCTCAGTGCCTTCGAAAGATTACAATTTTATTTCTCGGAAAAATACTCACCTAATATCAGTTTTTTGAAAAAATTACATATATTTGTTAATAAAACGAGCTTTTTCCAAGGTGACTCCCGTTCTCCCCATTAAGCGCATGTAATTTCAACTGCAATTTATGGAAAAAGTAGTACGGCATGAGAGGTATCTTTTGACCGAAATAGATGGAGGACATTTTTTTTCCATCAGTACCCCAAATATGAAAAAAATGACATATCTTTCATTTTTCGATCCAGCCTCCTTAATTCTTGCACTTCCACCTCAGCAAACTTCGGGAATGTAATGAAGTTAGCTCAATGATGAAAAGAAGTCATTGTTTTTGGGTCAGGGGGCGCATTATACCTTTCCAGGGATCTATGGGGTATAGAGTACACCTTATTACTCCCATTTCATCAATTCCCCAAGGAATTATAGTATCCTACAATAGTTAGTTAAACGATGATAATTTATGCACCAACAAAACCAGCATATGTCGTTCAGAAGGAAAAATTTGTGCTCACTAACAAGCACCAAACGAGATGCCACCGATTTTATTGTATGGAGATACCAATAAAACCGTATTAATGACATTGAAAGTTCATAAACTTTGGTGAGGAAGGAATCATTGGGCTGATTCTACCTGTTATGGCCATCGAACCAAAGTGTCATCTAATGAATGTGACAATCTTATGCCCGATAAAGTGAAATTCCTTCAAGATGAGGGTCAATGAGAGCTAAGGGAGAGCGGATAACCCTTCCCTTACTCTACTCTCTCCATAGAGACCTTCTGTTACGGCGGGTGGCCAAGGAGCTTTGTAAAAAATCCATTAAGCACCCACTTCCCCTGCATTCTTTCCATCCTCCCAACCACACAGGACATGACTGCAAACGCTTAATTCAGCAAATTTCGAATTACCTTTCTTCTTCCCTTCCCCCTCCTTGCATCAGCCTTCATACGTTCGTACCTCGCCCATCGACCACCCTCCAACATTTCTCCCCTTCAAACCACCACCTCTCCATCATACCATCAAACCATACTCTCCCCAATCCTTACTCCACCAACTTCCCAACCACCCCTTCATTTCCCTGTTCACATGTGTGAGTAGTAAGGGCTTGTATTCGATGTAAAATTCAACTGATTATGATGCGCCTCATCTAAACCACGGTCATGGGAAATGTTAATATAATTTTTATGAAATTGCAGAATTGTATTGACCCTCATCATAAATGTTTACTCGTGTATTTTTTATAATAGTCAATTATAAAATAAATATACACGTCTCAGCTGCAGTTTTTATTTCTTCTGATAGGATGTTAGGAGCAAAGATATACGGAAGAGAATAGCGCTAGCTAAGGAGGCGTTCAGTAATAGAAGGGAGCTGATGACGGGAACCTTGGGTAAGGATATGAAGAAGAGGCTGGTGAAGAGCTTGATATGGAGCGTAGCGTTGTATGGGGCAGAAACGTGGACCCTCAGAAAGGAGGACAAGAATAGGCTGCAGGCATTTGAGATGTGAGTGTGGAGAAGGATGGAGAAGGTTAGGTGGACGGAGAGGAAGATTAACGTGGAAGTGCTTGAGATGGAGGGCGAGGAAAGGAAAATTATCAATGAAATTCGAGATTGGCAGAATAGGTGGCTAGAGGACGTAATAAGGAGCGATTGGTTGCTCATTAATGTGATAGAGGGAAGGATGTTGGGCAAAGGGGAAGAGGAAGAAGAGAATAGGTTTCATGGACGGGATGAAGAAGGGTAGATCATATGCAGAGAAGAAAAAGGAAATACTAGAGGTAGTTAGGCCTCTGAAAGTGTTGAAATGGAAGGAGATTCTCTGACATTCAATAAAACCTTCCTTAACCGGTAGAGCACTTTTAAGAAGAAGGATGTCAGGGCTTCCACTTATTGATCTAGGAACAAGTTTACCACCATTGGAGAGAGTGGTGAAACCATCATTGCTCCAGCCCCATCATGTTTGATCTTAATGGCGTCCTTTCCATGAAATGTAGGAGTTCTCCTCGAATTTGGAAAAAAAACTTCTAATATCCGCTCATATGAGAGCCTCTGGATAATATCATCACTGATTTCGGTGCAGAGCATTTTAGACATAAGATTCCTTGTTGAAGCTTTCTAAGATTCCACTGACACTGATTGTGAGCATCTTCAGGACTGTGACAGAATTCATGGAGTTGCACATTCTGTGCACCGACAGATTTTGTACCATATCTACACTTGCAAATGAATTAGAAAGAAACATCTCTCACACTCAATGCACAGACGGGGAAAAATGGCTCTGATCGATAAAGCAGAGAAAAATATATGTAGCGTTGATTTTATAAATTTTAAATTGAAAGGAGAACACATTTGTTTGCAAGATATGTGATGGAAAGACAAATGTGATGTCTACATGTTGAGAGTCAAGCATACTATAGGTATGGTAGCATACGCAGAAGATGTAGACATACACGGAGCTTGTTATGGTACAGTGTGCTCATGCGCCTAGTCAATGCAACGACCTTTTACAATCGGGTAAAAGGGAAGAAATTCACCCAAAAACAGTTCATTACGCAATTATGTCGTGATCTCGTGGTTGAGATATCACCACACTGTTAATGGGTGTAGTGCACGGTTATCGACTTTCATGGGAAAGCCTTATCGCTGAAAAAAGTTCTTCCTCCCACGGAGCAGAGAATATTTCAGGAATATTCCATTTTGATTCTCAATATCCCTATATGGTCCCAGGGACATTGCGAATCATTTTAGAATTTTTCTAGGATATTCCTCCCAGGAATCAAGCACCATTCCCTGAAATTGGGGAACATTACCGGGAGTCAGGTATCATTCCCGGGAATCGGGTATCATTCCCGGGAATTGGTAATAATTACCGGGAAAAGGGATCATTCCCGGTATCTCCGGTAAAGGTCTTCGTGTGACCATGTGGAAAATAAGAGTAACGAAAATATTACGAAAAGTTTGCTATGGTAAGAGAGAAACAAGTGATTGGCAATTTTATCGGGGAAGTAGAATATGAGGTGCATGAAAATTGATGAGATGGGTGGTCACTGACATAATAAATTAACATTCTTGCTCATTCATCTACTTCACTATGAGCATTGAATTGCTCTTATGAACATAAAATTACCGCCGCTCCCGACTTCAAGGCAATTTTTTTCATGAGAATGGCCAAAGGAAATTGTAGTTCAGCACACTTTATACTGTTGTTATTAATACAATGCAGTCTGACCAGGGCTTTTGTGGACAAAATAGAAGAATAAATTCTGTGCATCGTGGGTGTTTCTCGTCAAACCAGGGATTCGAACCGAGGCTGAACCTGTGGAAAAACGAACCGATCCTGGGTTTGCTTCCGAACATGTACATACTACCCTGCGAGCCGCCGCGTGGGCATGTGGCAAGGGGTGTTAAGATACCAGCCATGTACAGATGTAAGGAATAAGGTTTTGGGGGGTGAAATGGTGATGCGCACAATCACATATTGAAATGTACGCGGGCTGTTTATTACTTTAACCCACACATTCCTTTATTTTGCATTGTTTCAAGTAGTCAACAATTACCGTAGTTACGGAAGATAAGACGTCTAATGCTGAAATGGTTATCCTTTACACTCATAATATTTCACGTTCCCAGTGTTGTGTTTCAGGCCTATTAGGTGAAATAAAATTCATATTTCAAAAATATATTGATAGTTGCTATGTTTAGGCTAGATCTCTCGAGAGGCAACATTGCTGAAGTCGCTCGTATCTCCTCCAAACCGGTACGTTCACTCGAGCGCTCCGGTCCGAATCAGAGAGCTCGACAGTCGACACGAAGGTTCCGCTCGGGAGCGGGGCGAATGATTCGAATGTCACGGAGAGACTCGGCGAACCTCTTCATCTTTGGAGGGTGACTGCTACACAGGACGCTCCGGTTCTAATCCTTGCGTCAAAGTGACCGGAATGTATACTCATCATGCAACGATAGATGCGATCTAAATACATAAACTACGACGCGGAAACTTTGAATATCATAGTTTATCTTTAATTGTTACGCCAATAGTAACGGTTTTACATCTACATACTACCCTGCGAGCCGCTGCATGGGCATGTGAGAAGGGCTGTTAGGACACCAGCCGTGTAAAGATGTAAGGAATAAGTGTTTGGAAGGAGAAATGGTGACGTGTATTATGGGAGTGTATTTAGTGAAGCTTAGTTTTTATTTTGTTCGCTTATTGTGTATGGAAAGAACGAGTTCTTCTACCTATCCCTTCGGAAATGTATCTCTCTTACTTTATCGCTTCTCTCAGACCTAGAGATGTAGTGAGGAAAAATGATAATATTCTCTGTGTCGCTCTGAAACACTACAGTTCTCAATTTCTCAAGCAACCTAAGCATGGCGTGCAGCCTCCGAGTCTCTAGGGGATCCCATCTTAATCTCTGTAAAAGTTATGAAACACTATATGTTCGCTCGCAGCAGTTTTTAACGAAGCGTGCAGTTTTTCTTTGTATTTTATTAATTTTTTTGGTTGAATATTTATGACCAGGGTACAAATATGCTCGTGGCGTATTCGAGGTGTGGCTTAACCAGAGGGAAGCAGTATCTTTGTTACTTTTTCATCCGAGGACCTTCCTATTATACGCTTAACAAAACCTAGTTTCTTTAATGCTGTGCCGCATATGTGTTGTATATGTGTTCCCCACGATATAATTATTAACGTTCATTCCACCTACAGTGTTGTAGTTTAGAAGATAAGTACCCTATCAGTGAAATATTATCTCTTCTATCCGCTCCACATTTTGTTACCCATTCAATCTGAGGCAGGGTATTTGTGTAATATGTATAGGATACTAAAGCCGTAACATGTTGATCGTGATCACACGTGACAATTTGTTGACATGTATTAAAATTATTTATTCACACATTAAATTGCTAGACAATGTATTCGGTAAAATAGCTCTTTTACTGCGTTAGGCATACATTGGTGAGTAATGAGGACAACAGTTTAATAAAATAAAATAATTTTATTTAAATACATGAAAGTAATGTCATTTATATTTATGAGAATTAAATAATTTTACATAATATTTTGGATAAAGCACAGTTCAATTTCATTGAGCAGAATTAATATTATAGTTCAGTTGTTGGTTCATTGGGCTTCGCTGGACCGAAACTGAAATTGTGATTACCATAGTGCTCATCACTTCCATTTGGCATTCTTGTCTCACCTACATCACCCTGCTGCCTGAACTCAGGGCTGTCTTCGACGCCAACCAAATCTGAATCACCACTACCCTGGCTGAAGAGGCCATAGAAAGAGAATGAAATAAGTGCATTTTAGCATGAGACATAAAATACCCTCAGAGTAGTTGTGACATTCTCCCAGGAGCAGCTTTCAATACAGGGCGTGTCAATTAAAATTATCGGACTGCGCGCTACATGCCAGCCACTTGACGGAATGAAATGAGCAAAGTTATACCATTTAACGGTATCATTTGGCACTGCATCAACTCAAGGCGCGTTGTTCAGTGTAGGGCCGTTCTCGAGCTACGGCAACACAAGTCACAGTTTACCAAGGTAGTTCGATATCGATTATATTCTTCCTTCGATATACGTCTTCCCAACCATGTCCACCACAAGTCCGCCATTTATGTGCTACGTCAGCATTTACTGCCATAATTTTTTCGGCCCCGGCGTCGGCCCCCGACGGGGTAAAGGCCTCGCCTGCTAACCCGAGGGTCGGGGGTTCGTATTCCGCCTGGGTGGGATTATCACTACTCGGGGCATGGGTGTTTGTGTTCGTCTGTTGTAATTGTTACTCACCCGATATTAATTGGTCAAACGTGCTTTATTCGGGGTAGTAAAGACAAAATAAAAATAGATATAAATAACACACCCAAAGAAATCCATGAATATGACGCAAAAATGCCATTTAGAAAACAAATGCACTCCCTAATCAACAAAAACGTCGAACAACCTATACTACGCTTATGGATAAAACAGAAAAAATGAGCACATTAGTGGCGACTTTATGTACGTTGCGAAGACCTATTTCGAAGGAAGAACACAATCAATATTGAACGACCTTGCTGTCTACCAGAGTCGTTCGATTCGATACATCCGTAGCTCCATCGATACAGATCTTCGCAACAGTTTCCACCACATGATTGCCATTAATGCGCTTAATGGGCTTATACTGCTATACAGCAGTAATCCCGTGGAAATCTGCGAATGCCACGGAAAAGCGTGACTTAAGGGCTTATTAAAGTCACGCAGTGCTATAAAAAGGCGTACTTTTGAACGGTTTCCGCTTACATTGTATATTCCGTGCCGTACACCCAAGTCATAACAATGCTTAAAATTTACAAATGGCATCATTCATATTACAACAAGTATGTTTTGCTCTTAAGTGCATTGTGGTCCAAGAATTTTTTTCAACTAACTTGATATGTGCACTAAACGACTCACGACTCGCGCTCCAACCGCCTTTTTTCCCAAGAGGAATTTTCTCCCAATTTTTAAAATACGTTTCATATACCCTCTCGCAAATAATTACCATTGACCCCCTCTCAAAAATGAAATCCTGGACACATCTTCGTGTTCTGTGTCAAATAAGATTCATTTGACATTAAATACAAAGATTGAATATCCCTAGTAATTTCTGCGAGAGCAGTCAGGGGTTTGTACCATTACAGGAATCTGTCTATTACCATGCATAACAATGCAACGTCTGCCGGAGAGCATACCTGCTGTTGTCATCATTTTCTATCTGTTCATTCCACACAGGGTTGGATCCCTCCAATGCATGTTGATTGGTGTTCGGGACATTCATGCCGACACGGTTGAGGCCAGAATCCAAGGAGCCAAACTTGGTTTGGCTGAGAGCTTCAAGCCGCCGATTTAGTCTATAGAGAATACATTTTTGACAAATATTTTAATTACTAATTTTCACTTCATGTCCCTTATGAGTTAATTCTATAATATCAAATATAATCCAAGACATAATGAGCTTTTTATATACATATCCATGCAACATTGTATCATATAATATTTGGTGAATGTCAAAAAATCTTTACAGGTAGTATATTATTTAGATGTATTTTATAATGCTCATACATCTGGTAATCTTTGGGTTTCTGCGAGTATTTTTTTTGTATTATTCTTGCTACAGTTTCGCCGTGCTCTGCTGTCGGCTTCGTCGGTCTTTTTTTTGTCGTTTATAAGCAATAATAATAATAATATAAGATATACAGCATGAGCTGCAAAAATCTACATAATAAGTATTTTATGATGGTTAAAATGGTTTAAGTTATTGAGATTTTCTGCCCCTCCACATCAAACTACTTTCCTCCCCATTTTGCAGCATGGTAAAAGTTCCATAGTTCATGTCCCGAAGTCGTACATTGCGCAATGCCACGGGCTTTTGCGAGAGGTGTACTAAAAAATGAGTGATATATCGAGAAATTATGCATTTTTTGAAAGCGTTGCATTTTTTTCACCCCTGAGACGCATTAAATTTTCATGTAATCTTGTATCAAAATGTACACTTTTTGTTTCACGCAAGGGAAGAACAAATTTTTAAGTCCTCGGATGTGACGGAAGAAGCTCATCACCATCTTATTCCGACAGCAGATGAATTATTGAATGCGCAAATAATTGCAAAAAAACGATAAATCGTGTTGATGAATGCTATCATAATTCGCGAAGTTAGTAGCTAATAATGACGTTATGATATTTTGCACATGTACAAAAACCTATTTTACCTAGTCTGGGTCAAAGAATCCTAGAACTGATCTACCGCAACTATTATGGTCCCTTATTGTACGTGGAAAAATGACATTTTAAATCTATCGGTTATGCAGTCTATTTCCTTATACTTATGCCTGTGATCGTTTCTCCATAAAAGTTTAACTCTAACTCTCTTTGGCTCTGTTTCAGCTAAGCTGCAGTGTAGGGCCAGTAGGGGGAGGATAAGAGTCAGAGGTACATTTTTTGATATTTCATTACTAGTAGACTTTCATGACAAGTTGATTGCTGAAGGATCTTTCTTACCTTCGAGTTTTGAAGAAAAATGCTACCAACATCAGGAGAAGTAATGTTGCAAGGACAGCCGACACAGCTATTAGTATAGTCTGTTGGTAATCTTCATCTACTGGATCAGGGGTTTTACTAATGTCGAAATCATCCAAATGCAAATCTTTCTGGAGGAAGGCCTGTTTAAGCTCATTCCTCGTCTCGAAAACATTGACGGCCCTGAAATAAAAATAAAAGATGACAAATTTGTCAAATTGAAAGGCAAGTTTCATTAACGGCAGCCTAATCAAGTTATCCATAGTCAACATTTTTGACTTGAAAGTGAATGGCTGATAGTTGACTTTATGGAGAGTTTTTTTAATTTTTAAATGCCGGTGATTGTACGAAAAATGAAACAAGTCAATTCGATGACCCGCATTCTCACATGCACAGATATAAATTAGTTAATTTTAACTACGCTCAATATTCAACCTGTAGGCATTACATTTTAAAGTTAGATGCTTGAATATTTAAATTATATATTAAAAATTAAGTTGCGTTCAAAAACCATTAATACAAGGTCCAGCCAACCTATTTCAATCTGCCACTCTGGAACCAATGAAAAAATTGTTCAGTTACGAGAGGTCAGACTCGCTAAGTAAAAAATGGTTAAGTGTTGGGAACGATGTGAACTCTTAAACATCTAGTCCCGAACAGCGTAGGGAGGGGCCAAATGTATTCATTCACTGGTAATCGAGTACCCGAATGAATACCTGGGTACCCGTGAGTACCTACATGATTACTCGGATGAATACTCGGATACTCTAATGAATACGTAAATACCCAGTCGAATGCCATGGCCAATGACGTGGTTCTCGGTACTCACCTGAGTATTCCATTTGGGTACTCGTATTTAGTGATATTCATCACGGCACTCAGGTACTCACCCATGCTATTCGATCGGGTATTCACGTATTCCTATGAGTACTCAAATGAATACCTGGTTAACAGGTATTCAATTTTGTTCTCAATTATTCATCCGGTTACTCATGTACTCCTCCGGATCCCCAGGTATTCATTCGGGTACTCGTTTAGCAGAGAATTAATACATTTGGCCCATCCCTAGAACAGCGGTTAGCATGCATCAGAGTTTCTTTCATCAGTGTCCAATTGGAGTGGGTGAACTATATCATACAGACGACTGAAAGCCTTCGACGGGAGGAAATCGCGAAATGAGGGTAGGTCCGCAGAAGTTCCTGGAGCAATCTAATACGACAAACAGGGGAGGTAAAAGTGGAGGGAGTGAGAAAAGGATAATGAGGACGAGAGGGAGACAACGACAGAGGAAGTGAGGTAGAGGAACCCAACAAAAGTTCTGTACGAGGACCAGCTAGCTGCAAAGTAAGTTTTCCCCCTTCCTGTTCGCAGGAACCATTAACAGGCTGAAAGTGTAAAAGCACAAGACAAATGTTCAACATCACCCATCACCGTGACTTCACCTAGGATCCTTTCTTGAGGTCTCATTGAGAAACAAGTTCATAACGAGACGTCAGGTAGTGGTGAGTAATCCAACGCCTCTAACTGAGGCATTGTGGTGGCTAAAAACGACTTAATTTCCAGTAAACACACTGGAAAGTCATCAAACTTAACGAACGAACCCCACAAGACGGACAGAAGTCAACAATGGCGGACGTCACGCAACTCGCTTCCGGCCAATCGCGTCCCTCACTCGGCGGGAAAGCTTGCGGAAAAAATGGTCGTACTTTACTAATACAGACATGAAACCAAACTACTTCGCGTCAAAACCACAACGCACTTACTTGGAAGGTAAATGTTCAAAATCACCCATCGCTCTGACCTCACCTGGGATCCTTTCTTGAGGTGTCATTGCCTAAATGAGCTCGAAACGGGACGTCAGGTACTGGTGAGTAATCCAACGCCTCTAAGCGCTTGTTGTCAGCAAAAACAAAAGTTTTTCTGACTTACCCTCCACACTAAAAATCGTCCTCCCCGTTTCGCCTTATTTTGCGAGTTCCCTGGCCCATTTCTCAAACTCGTCCACTGCGCAGCGATAGGAACTTTTTCTAGAGCCATAAGGGAGCCTCATAGGTCGGCGGTGGAAGTGGTGGTATTCAGTCAATGAGGGCGCTTCTTGTGAAATATTACGCTCGATACTTAGAGAAACGAGGAGGGTTCAGGGTTACTCTATTAAATAACGAGGAATGAGTCATTTTTCGAACTCAAAATTCGTCCCCCCCTCCCTGACGCAAAGGCTCACACCCTTTCCTCTCCAGTCGAAGCCACCTGGATCAACTGCGACGGCGGAAGCGGTGGTATTCAGCCAATGAGGATACTTCTTCGGAAATCATGACGTCAGACCGATTGGCTGCCCTATGATGGCTAGCGTGCGCCGCGAATAGTCACCCTGACTGAATTCTGTGGCAGCGGAAGCTGGCCGAGTAGCGGAAAAACCCATTGCCTTTCAAAAATGAATTCTCTTTGGATGATTAGCGAGTCCTTCTGTTTCCGTAAAACATTCTTTTAAGCGATATATATAACTTTTACGATATATTTAAGATGTTAAGAGATTAATTTATAATGGCCTGAGAAAATCTGGTCTACATCCAACGAAATAGCCTTCCTTACGGTTATATAGCATCATTAATCTACTACCGTTAACCAGAGAGTGGCTAAAATCAACCAATTGACAAATATTAAGGCAAAATATTAGTTATCCATTCTTGATGCCGCAACCACGGGGAGAAAATTGTCAGGTTGTGGTTATTGTTTATCGCATGTTCGGACAGTGGAGTGATCACGCAATAAATGCTGATATGACATTGCCTAACGAGTTAAACAGCGACCAAATTTTTTCACTCGATCTAATGTTAGGATCAAAGCACAATATAATTCTTGAATTGAGTAGCAAGGCTTTTTTTCGACTTATTTCAATAGACTTATGATTCAGAATGATGAGTTTCACGTTAGCTTGACGCATATGGCTATAAATAAGCATAAATAAATGATTCCTTACTAATTTTTATCCAATTCATTCATTAGATCGCACGAATCATACTCGAGAGTAAAAAAAATGTTGCTTTTTCCGATGACATGTAAATACTGCAGAGCCAATGTTATTGTTCGCCTACCACTTTTCATTTGATTTCTCGCAGCTGGCCTTAGAAGGGTCCACCGCCACCGTCTGCGGCGAAATCCATCGTGATCGCTGCCGCCGCCGACCTATGAAGCCGGCCATACTTAGATGCGGTGGAGGCCTTCAATTGAAGTACCAGGGACTGATTTTTGTCTCCGTCCACGAATGTGGGATCATCGCATTCGTGACGTTGTCATTGGTGCCACTGTATCGACATTCCTCCATGCGCTGACAACTATCGGAGCGATAGAAGATTTGGTGAGGTAAATGTCGTGGGTTTAGCCCATTGTAAAGGTCAAGGCCAAAGTCGTGGTCGAAGTCACTGGCAGAAGTTCCTGACAAGAAGTAGTCTAATCAATTTTGGATCTTTGGCATTCACTACGTTTACCAATCGATCTCAGATCGATCTGAACTCTGACCGATCTGAAAATTCATTCCAAGCGAGCCAGCTCAGGTTTACCAGCACGGACTGAAAATATCGATACTGAACAATCGAATCTATCAGTTGAAGCTCCATTTACTCGGTGTGTTAACAAGTGCAGAGTTATGTCTCATTCCGAGTGAACAAGTTTGCCAACATCACATCACTCGTCATTACTGCATTCTTGTTACAACTGGCCTCAACACACGGCTTGAATAATAACATTTATATTTTGTTCCTCAATGACAACCAAAAGAATAACGAGGAGCTCCACAGACTCGACCTGAAACCTCAGAGTCTGAGCAATACACTCAATGCTATTGAGGATATTTGAATTTTTGATCTCCCATGTGTAATACAGTCAAGACAAGATTAAGACCATGGAGTAACTTCTTTCCGTCATCGGTAATGAGATCTTTCTCCAGTGGACATCACTGTCCAACACTTTGTTTAAAATATTTCAAAAGGTATTATTTTTAAGGAATTGCTCGATATTTTTAGCAAAAATTTTAATTAACTTAGCTAATTTACGCTAAAAATGCAAAAATAGACGCACAAGCAACGCAAATGTTGAATAACTCCGTCTATCGTAATGGAATGGAGGTTTTCCCCGTCAGTTCTTCATAGAGTAAGAACTATAATTATATGTATGTAATATTTTTATAAGATATTACCTCAATTTCTTATGTAAATAACTACAGTTATTAAATTCCATTGAATCGCCGAAAGTCTATCAAGCGATTTTCAGTGGTTTTGGTTTCAAAAATATTTTCCATGAATTATAAATAATATGAAACTTAAGTTTGTATCTGGCCCATACTGGGGAAAAACATGGAATTACAATGTATGCAGTCATGGGATTAAAGTGCAAGGCAACAAAATGGAGTGTAACTCTCGCAACATTTTATTTTCGAGAAAACCTATTTCACCTATGATTAATGACATTTTTTAATTCTTGATTAAGTATAGAAAAGGTTAAACTATTGAAATAAAATAAGATGATATTATTTATTTCAACGATCATTACTACAGTAAATGTGCCGAGTAAAGCTCGGTCCTCCAGTACCGAGGATTTAAATGGGATCTAATGGCGGATCACAAATAGGAAGGTAATCAGAACTATATGCTTGAAATAGGACGTTAGAATACGAACTATCCAAAAAGCATACCAATCAGCAGGTAGAATACTTTAAACAGAGTAAAAAAAATGTTGATATATTCTCTCGTCGATGTTACGAACATTAAACAATTATCCGACGTGATACACTAAAACCATAGTCTCAGCTGACATCAAGTAAGCGAAAAGATAGGTCATCTTGACTTTAACGTTAATTAAACCAGGCCTTAGTGATTAAGGGCATGGTACTTTCCCGGCGAACTCTGCTTTTTGGAATTGAAGTTCTCTCGGCTGGAATCCTGAAAGAATATAACGCTTTACGGTAGTTTGAGCGAGATAGTTCCCGTGCTATGATGGAGACCATTATCGAATTATACATTTTAATTTTAGCATCTGTTGGAAGCACGAAGTAATTAGAAATTATTATAAGTGCACTAACATACTTGTGTATGACTAAAATTCTAGGAAATCAAATAAAAATATCCACATAAGTCTTTGATTTGACTCATTGTTTCACGCGGTTCGTTTACATCTCCGTCATAACGGAAGGCTTTTTGTGATTCTGAAAACATTATTGCGGTGCGAATATGATTTATTTTCAAAAATAGTCGAGAAAACAAACAAACTAGATCCTAATAATTTTTTGACGAGTTCTATGAGTTATAAATGCCTCATTTTTTAAATAAGGTCTCGGTGGAGTGGGTAACCTACCATTTTCATCGTAAAAGAGCTAGTATTATCGGTCATAAATCTCGGAAAGCAGTTCGGTAAGGGGCTGATATTTTGGCATCTTTGGAAGGGTGAGATATTTTTATTTAAAATGAATCCAAATTCACTGATTTATAAGAGAAATGATTTTTCGCTCAAACTACCTTAATGACTCGCTCTGTTATTGTTACTTCACACCAAAGATACGGCCTTGGCGTAATTTCTTTCGCTAGAAGTGTACTGTGATGCATTCAGGGAGAGGTTCAAGCCTAGACACAAGGCTCCACGTATTTATATATTTTAGATCCAAGTAGACGACTCCCGAGGCTGCTTAAGCAGAAACCTCACTGTATCTGATCAGACTGTATCTTCAACAAAAAATGAATGTAGAGCCTTACTCTTGAAGTAATGTCATTTATTTAAATGGGGCCGTGATCATTCTGGAAAGTTTCTTCTGCAAGAGCCGGCGGGAACTTTACTACGGCGACAAATTTTTCAAAAGTTAGTGCAGAAATATCTGGTACACTTTCCCGGCGAATCTGTGGAATGAATAATTCTCGGGTCTCCGTACAAGTGAGTTGTTCCATTTCCTCCGACATCTCGAGGTCCGACTGGGCCCGCGTCATCAGAGTTGCTGATGCTGTTGCCAGGAAAGGTGCGGGATATATAGCGGCGGTGCTATGGCGGGAAGTCCTACGATTGGTCAGAGTTTTTGGCGCCAATTACTCCCGGTGCGTTCCACTTCCTTCAGGTTTCCCAGCCACGGCTTACTCATGGAAATGCCCGTGTTACGACTGAAATTGTTTCTCTCCATCCGGAGCCCTATGGCTTCCCCATCAGTCGGTCCCAACAGCTAGAAGAACGGCTCAATGACTTCGCACCCTCGGAGTTAACTGACCGCACCCACGAAGAACCTCTCGAGGTATGAGCTTCAGCTTCCCTGATGACGAGGGCATTGTCAGACGTCGAAACGTCGGAGAAAGTGGACCAACTCAACCGGACGGACACCCGGGAACTCTTCTTTCAAGTTAGCGCAGAGCGTGGCAGTTTGGCTGCTGTTGACCCCAGTAACATTATCTCTCTTTAACCGAATTGCCAAAACTTTTAAAAGTTCTGCAAGCTGACTTGAAGTGATATTAATACCTGGCATTTACGTTGAAAGGCGGCACTTGTTTCAACTGGCTGGCGCAATAAACTTCCCCGAGCAAATCTACCTCAAGAGAAAACAGGGGGCTGATCACCCCTACTTGAGGGATGTCGAATGTCATCTAAACCATTTCAGACCTTTTACCAAAAGTTACAATTTGAACGAGTCTTGACAAAACCTCAATTACATTTTTGTTATGATTGTAGTTTAAGCATAAGTGATTAACGAGGAATCTTGTCCAATACTTTCTGGAATCCAAAATTTGACGTGCAAAAGTCCTTTTCTGAGACAGGAGTAAAGGTTGAAAAATGATAATAAAAAATTCATTGGTATTTCAAGCATCTTACCAATGGAAATTAGATAAAAATATTAAATTTGCTAAACAGCTGCGAAAAAATGTTCAGTGGCCTGAATTGAACATTGCTGTTCGCGCACAGGTTAAAATGAAAGACAATGAGTCAACGATTTGAATATTTGAAGGGAATTTCATTTTCTGAGATATTTTGGTAGAGACTGATAAACAAAGGTACTATATGTAAATGTTGGGCTGACAAATATAAGGCCTCAAGGAATGTGCTGATATACGAATTGTATGATAGTAAATTTAGTCCAACGTACGCATTAATTGTAGTTGATTCCACAGGCAAGTGTTTTTCTTCATCCATGAAAAGAGTACTCACAGAAGTGACGTTCGTTATCTTTCCATCAGAATCTGTTACAGCCTGTATGACCGAAATGTAACACTTGTATACCAAGAGTTTGGTCAGAATATCAGTTACCTGCAAAAAAAGAAATAAATTTGTATCAATGGATTAGAGTTGAATAACGAAGCAGACATATCAAAGTGAAATGAATGGTGCGAGAGGTAGAGGTAGGCCAAGAAAATTGTGGTTGAATGTGGTTGAGGAAATTCTTAGGAAGAGGAATATTAGGAGTCTTCAAAACAGGAGGGTGTGCTCGTACAGATGGCAGTGTATGGGGATAAACGAGGGCAAAGAGGTTTGCAAGGATAGGTCAGTATCGAGGAAATTATTGAAGGATAGTTAGGTGTACCAATATGTTTTTATGAGTGAAACTTTGTGCCTGTGCCTAACCCGGAAGGGAACGGCGTTATTGGTATGCATGTACTTTCATTGACACATGCTGCCTGGAATAACATTGAGAAGTGGAATTACTTCATCTAATTTTGAAACACATCTACCTGCGGTACGTCAATCAGAAACTCAGTCAGTACTGAATTTATGCATTACATAGATACAGGTATGTTAAGATGAAGGATGTGATTTGAATGTAAAAAGAGATTATTAGATAGAGGTGAATGGTGAGAAAGGAATTGGTAGATTAGGAAAGTCATTAGTGTATAATGGACTTGAATCAAAATTTAGCCAAGAGGAGGATTTGAAGAAGATTCTAGGAACCATGGGAAGCATAATGGCCAGATATCAGCTGAAGGTCAAATAGAAGAAAACAAAGATATTTACAACACTATTTAAAACAAAGATAAAACAAAACAAAACAAAAAACAATTTAAAACAAAGATAAAACAACAAAACAAAAAAAAACATGAAATAGCAGGCAGCAGGAGAGAAGAGGCCAAGACAAATCTTTAAATAGGTAAAGAAAAACTTGAGGAAGTAAAAGAGTACTGTTACCTGGGAAGCCGCGGGACCAGCGATGGACGAAGCAAGAATAAAACAGTGGGCAGAATAGCCCAGGCGAAGGGGGCATTCTACCGAAAGAAGAATCTCCTTACAGCCGGTAACACAAGCGTGGATTAAGGAAACAATTTATCAGAACCTACATCTGTAGCATGTTTCTTTATGGCAGTGAGACATGGACGATGACTGCTGCAGAGAAGAAAAGGGTGGAAGCATTCGAAATGTGGTGCAACAGAAGAATGATAAAAATAAAATGGATAGACCGTGTGAGGAACGAGGAGGTCCTCAGAAGAGTGGGAGATAAGAGAAGTCTTCTGAAAATCCTAAGAAGACGGGACAACTTAATAGGTCACACCATGGGATATGATGGCCTGATGAAGACAATCGTAGAGGGACAGATCAACGAGAAGAATAGCAGAGGAAGGTCTCGTTTGAGATGCATAGAACGAGTGATGGAAGATATGGAAGAGAAGAAATGCGTATATATGAAGAGATTAGCTGATAGGGGAATCGAGTGGAGGGCAGCGTCAAACCAATCTCAGGATTGTTGACTGATGATGATGATGAGTGTATAATGTGGAAGAGACTCGGAACAAGGAGAAAGGAACACATGTGAAAGACAAGAGGAAAGTTTGCAAGGTGTGGGTAACACAAATGTAATCATAGGATAAGAGCCAGTTTTCTAGGCATAGCACCAAAAATCAAGCTATTTTGACTGTGACTGCTCCAATATGTAAAACAGGATGTCTATGTACAGTACACTAAGTACTATATATACAGTAATACATCTAAATAGTGAAATTCAAGGGTATTTCAGGGAAAGTGGTTAGCAGGATTCAATTTGAGGTACAATTTCCCCAGGGGACCGCATATATTTATCCCTGCTGTTCCCTTGAGGAAAATTTGAGAACCCAAATCTCTACCCTCAAAATCGCAAATATTGAGCAAAATATTCGATATTAACAATTTTTAAGCAAAATAAGAGGTGCATAAGAGGTAAATATTGCAAAACTGGGCTAATATTTCATTTCGTTAATCGAGAGTTTTCGTAAAGCTAAAAATTCGTTAATTAGAGGTATTTCAAATGCATTTAAATAAGAGTTTGGCGGGAATGATAGCATTATAGCATTTGTTCGTTAATCAGAGTTTTTCTTTTAGTGGGAATTCGGAAGGTCAAGGTATTACTGTATTTATGAATGATTTTTAGTTGAAATAAGAGACTCATAATGCAATGCGAAAAATACGTTAACGCTGGAGGTTTCGTAAAGCAGGAATTCGTTAATTTAAGGTATTTAAAATGCATTTGTATGAATTTGACGGGAATGATTGCATTATAGCATTTGCTCGTCAATCAGAGTTCTTCTTTTAGTAGAAATTCGTAAGGTCGAGGTTTTACTGTATTTATGAAAGATTTTCAGTTGAAATAAGATACTCAAATGAAATCAATACTTACTGTGTCCTTATTGTTTCTCACAAAGTCAACTGAGTTTACGAATTTAAACTGCTCCCGATGGGATTCAGTGATGGCGAACACTTGTGCCGGTGCTATAGTAATGTGGTTTGCTGAAATAGGATTAATGGAAATTAGCCTCATAACCACCCAAATTACCTTCCACGCCGGAAAAAGCTAATTGTTTAAAAAAATCAAATATTGGTTCAGAATTAAGAAAAAAGCCCGCAATATCATGGTCAGACCAGAGGTCCTTAAGACTCCTAATTTTTTCCATTTCGTAAGGTTTTTTTTCCCCTCAATAAACCCGTAGAACAGTAATGCACCCTGGTACGGCGGTCCCATTTTTAATACCCTGGGTAGTATACTAGCAGACCATTCGAGAGTCAGCTATTCCGTAATAATTTGTGAAGAAGGAATTTACTGTAATTATTAAAGTCGAAGTCTTCATTACAATCAAGTAGGACCTGGAGAGTTTTCAAAAGATGATCACGAGCCAATGATAATCACGAACAGGCTAATTTTTTTTCTTGCATACAACACTCATCCTTTCCCAAATGCTCCCAAGATACCGAGGTATGCATGATTTATTTTGCGATTATTAATAGCACGAGTTTATTATTTGATTTTGTGTAATTTATCCTTTAAGGATTTACTATCGCTCCTATTTTAATTATATTTTATTTAACTTCTTCGTCAATATTGCCAAGCTTCGAGTTCCACCCAAGAAAACTAGAGTTATAGAACTTGTCATCCGTTCCACTTTCGTTACAAGACCTTCCAGTTAAAAAGAGTACGCCACCATGCCCATTGTAATTCCCAGTAAACAGGGGTGCCCATCCCCCCAATACTGATGGCGCATTCCCCCCAAAACCAACAACTCTCCCCCCCACTCTACCCCCCCTCGCCGGTATATAGCTGCTTACCAGGCAATAATTTGATAGCCTGTCCAAGGTAGTATGGAGTAACCCCGAGGGAACGGAGGATTCGGGAAGTCTTTTAATTATTAGCTTCAAAAAATCGTTTCTAACACTTTTCTGGCAATAAAATCTTAAATCATCATACACGTTGTCGACCATTGTGATATCCGTATTTTTAGCGTTATGAGGGTTTGGCTACGATGATTTCTGTCAAACCCTCAAAAACTAACTCTAAAAAATAGAAATAAAATCTTAAACAAACTATTGCTCTTGTATAGGTGAACTCATTAAAACTTAATACAATGCTACTCAAAACCATAAGGATCTGAGAGTTTATTTTTTACGATAGCATTTGTAAAAAAGGAATAAAATGAGAATTATTTAGTTAAATGACAATGATCCCGGTCAAGGCGGATGATTTTTTCTCTGTGGAAATTCGCACAAATTATTTAGTTCTTATATTTTATAAAAGTTACTGAAGGCTTCTTTCATATTTCGAATTAAGAAAAAATATGGGAAATATGTGTATTGCATATTGCACTCCTAAAACTACACAGCTGGATCCTGTATCGAACAAAATTGATGGTCAACTTACTGCAAAGACACTATTATGATACTTTATATCACACCTTACAGCTATATACAGCTCTCGTGAAAGTTTATGGCGTTCGGATGCGCGGCGCTTGTGTTGTCCGCAGATGTTGTGATGTCCCGTTGGCAGATGTTGGGAGGAGGGGGCGGGAATAAGAATGGAGGGATGCTGAGTCAGTTATGCTATTGGGCTGTGTTCGGGGATCCTATGGTGGCCTCGATGACGCACAGTGGGCTGAAATCAAAAAAAGCTGGCAAAAACTCAAATAAGTGATTTTTTCAAGCCAGGAAGCTGGAAATTTGCATTAATTATCTCAAAAGTTCTGTGCATGCGATGATGGAAAATTTTTTCCTAGGTACTCAACAATTAACAATTTGCATGACGTCAAAGTTGCACGAATTTCACAAAAATGGTCTTCACTCAATTTTCTCACGAAATCTTAAAAATCAAGCCCTTCCTAAACATTTATGGGTGCAGAATTGGAATAAAAAAGTGATGTAATTAGATGGAAATTTTTTTGTCTTTGTTTTAATGTAGTCTACTTACATTTTTGTAATTATTTACCAGAGATATTAATCAAAATGGCGGACCCTCATTTTCTGTGATTTTTTAAAATAGGTATATGTATAGACATAGTTATTTGCATCGCCGAGCATCACGGAGTAACTTATATGGGGAACCTCTACAAAGCTTCTACAGTGCGAATCCGATCAGTTATGCTGCGACCGTTTGCGACGCCGAATTTCACATCAGTTTTTCGATCGCGCGGTCGAGTCTGATCCAACCCGCCTGCAACCCTCCTGGGAGTAAGGTGGCGAGGCAAGTTTGTGGAATGGATTGTAGCCGCATCCACTCCGCTATGGAGATTTTCGAGATACAAACATTGAAAAGAGCCTATTTTGGAGAATTCGCGGAAAAAATGACGCATTTATCACATGGGGTAGAGGTCTTGGAGGTTCTGAAATACTGCTTTCTTCGGGTGCACCGCGGGCGTTTCTCTTCTTACCAACTTGACATCGCCTGCTAACGAATACGTACACTTTTAACGGAGACAGTATGCAAGCCACACAGGATTATTGTCTCTTCGAGTGGAGCTCTCTACGCGGCTCTTTGCGGATAATTTTGGGAGATCGTTTTCTAGTCTCCAAAACTACGCACATGAGCGTTCAGTTTTATTTTTGCAGTGGTGTGAAGTGGTAGCTTTTTGAAACTTCAGCTCGGACTTCACTTCTGTTGGTGTCAGTATTGGATCTCTGGAAATTCCCACTATAGCTCATAGTGGTATGGATAGTCTGCTAATCACTTCAAGTTTCCTCGCTTGTTTATGATCTGTGTATTCGATCAGGACAAGCTAATGTCTATTCTGTAAATGGTTCATTTGTAATAATGTTTATGGCGTTATTTTTATACTCAATTGCTTCAAATAGAAATATGTCAACATTTGTGCAGAATCCTAATATCATGCCAATTCGCTTTTTCGAATATTCTTTTCGTTTGGAATGTGCATAAAATTGAACTCGCCTATTTCCTCTCTAAGCTTTTGTTTCGGCTGCCTTTTTGGAGTTGACGTTAATGAATGAAAAAAGGCCTCGATTGGTAATTACACATACTGGTAAGAATAAAAAGACGATAGTAAATTTCCACACTGTTTAATATGTACCAACCATGGTTTCGACACTTTTAGTCATTTTCAAGTTCTCTCACCTTGAGAATGACATAAAGTGTCGAAACCGTGGTCGGTAGTTATTAAACAGTGTGGAAATTTAATATCGTCTTTTCATTCTTACCAGTATGGATATTGAATATTTCCACCATGTTACGCCTGAAACTGTTTCAGACGTTGGCAATTACACGTTTAAAAATGTATGAAATACTAATGGGAGTGAAAAATGTGTCATTTCGTGGAAAGACAAATTACTTGTTAAATTGTCTCGCCGAATGGTTGCATTTGAATGTGAATAATGATGTTTTAAATGATTTAAGTGTTTACGTTAGGAGGTTCTTTCGTAATGAATATGCGTCGCGGTGGGAACAACGCTCATGGAATAACAATAGATTTTTGAAGCGTTATTGCGAATGTTTAAAGGTAAATGCTGTTTTCCCCGAACATTTTCTGCAAAATTTTCCAAGTTCTTCAACGCCGTCCTGTAAGTATATTCGCACGATTAAAGATTATTAAGAAATAACCTTGTACTTGGAATAACTTTTAATAATCAAATTTATGCTTGAATTACAACCCTTATTAGGCACTTCTGGGTTACCGGAGATATGTTTTCGCACTTGCAGCGAACGATCAAATAGAAGGAAAACAGAAATTCTGAGATCGTCTCATTCTGCGGCAACTCTTTCATTCGCGGCCTCTATGAGTTTAAGAAAAGAGGGAGATAAAGCAGCCTCCAAGCTTCTCAAAGAAATTACCACGGCCACACTAAATGGTCAAGAAGATTACTTTCGAAGTGGAAGAAAACTCACCTGATGCCAACAAATATGTCAGAGGAAGAAGCTCTATCGCTAATTATTTCCATGCAACTCACGAAGAGCCAGTATATGGGTCTTCGAATAGAAGCAGAAAGTCATGGGCATAAATTATATCCTTATTACGAAGGAATACGGATGGCTAATAGTGCTACTTATCCAGGTGAAATTACTATTTTAGAGGACTCATGTGAAGTTAATCTTCAAAGCCTACTTGATCATGCATCGCGTATCTTTGAATTTATTTCCAGAGATTCAGAAACCACGCATAATCTAAATTGTACATTCATTTGCAAATATGGCTTTGACAGAAGCTCAGGCCATTCTCAGTATAAGCCAAGTTCGCATCGAGAATCGATGTCGGATGAATTCTTGTTCATCAGCTCCCTGGTGCCACGTCGTTCAGTAAATGACGAAACAGGCAACATTGACAAAAATAATCGATGTTTTCCATAGTCTCTTGTAAAAACGTATAATTATCACCTATAACATTTCGTGACATTAAAAGGCATACCTTTACACTTTAGGTGCAATCATTGTATGAACCCTAGGCCATCGTCAACAAGATTCTGCCGCCCTATTCACCTTTCATGGATCAAAGAGACGAAAGAAGTGGCGAAGACAAGAAATGTACACAAGGAGCCAAATTGATATTTTAAATGTATTTAAATAGAAAAATTACCCCATTCATTTTTGTCTTGTTCTCACCATGATAAACGGAAAGGTAAAACGTTTAAAATTATATCTGCAATTGTACCCGTGGTATCATAAGCGGCCCACGGTACACAAAGTTTTGATTCACGGAGCCGATATTGCAAAGGAGTCTATACTACCATTGGGGAAATTATCTGAAGAGGCAATAGAAGCGCGAAATAAAGATATTAGAACATTTCGTAAGCATTTCTCTAGAAAAACATCCAGAGTGGCCACCACTCAGGATTTATTTCAGAGACTCCTCCTTACATCGGATCCTCTAATTTCCAGCTACACTCAAGATCTTCCTAAGTAATCCACAGGCTTGCCAAAGGAAGTATAAAAGATTTTCTAATTAAGTGAAACAGAAAAAGACCTGATTCATTCAGGGAGTGATGATAATGAATATTCAGATATTGGATAGTAGAGATAAAGGCAAAAAATTAATTTTGTAGGGCAGACTTTGTTACATTTTAACGAAATGGAAATTTACGTAATGAGGATGTAAAAGGTATAGCGAATAATTTCCCTCCACAGTATTTCTCCCTGGCACTGAATGAAAAATGACACTTAATAGCAGCAAATACACAACATAATTATGCATCGGGATCGCAACCCCCCAGACTACCCGAGAACGTTCCGCGGTGCCATAAAACGACCTTTCGCCGTACGCCCAATGCAGTACACAGGGCGGGGGAGTTGCAGCCGTGGAACACCAGCTGTGGGTTGGTAGCTTCGAAGAGACAATAATCCTGTGTGGCTTGCATGCTGTCTCCGTTAAATGTGTACGTATTCATCAGTAGGCGATGTCAAGTTGGAAAGATGAGAAACGCCCGCGGTGCACCCGAAGAAAGCAGTATTTCAGAACCTCCTAGACCTCTACCCCATGTGATAAATGCGTCATTTTTTCCGCGAATTCTCCAAAATAGGCTCTTTTCAATGTTTGTGTCTCGAAAATCTCCATAACGGAGTGGATGCGGCTACAATCCATTCCACAAACTTGCCTCGCCACCTTACTCCCAGGAGGGTTGCAGGCGGGTTGGATCAGACTCGACCGCGCGATCGAAAAACTAATGTGAAATTCGGCGTCGCAAACGGTCGCAGCATAACTGATCGGATTCGCACTGTAGAAGCTTTGTAGAGTTTCCCCATATAAGTTACTCCGCGATGCTCGGCGATGCAATTAACTATTTCTCTACATATACCTATCTGAAAAAGTCACCGAAAATGAGGGTCCGCCATTTTGTTTAATATATTTGGTAAATAATCACAACAATGTAAATAGACTACATTAAAACAAAGACAAAAAATTTTCCATCTAATTACATCACTTTTTTATTCCAATTCTGCACCCATAAATGTTTATGAAGGGCTTGATTTTTAAGATTTCGTGAGAAAATTGAGTGAAGACCATTTTTGCGAAATTCGTGCAACTTTGACCTCATGCAAATTGTTAATTGCTGAGTACTAAGGAAAACTTTTCCATCATCGTATGCACAGAACCTTTGAGAAAATTAATGCAAATTTCCACCTTCCTGGCTTGAAAAATTCACTTGTTTGAGTTTTGGCCAGCTTTTTTCGATTTCAGCCCACTGTGCGACGGCACAGTGCGGGAGCCAAGGAAGAGAATAGAGAGACGCGACCGAAGTAAAAGAAGGTTTCGGCTGCATGAATGATTCTCTATAACTGCACGATGTTTTACTATACTACACTTAACGCTTAACAATCATTTATCGTTATAACCTTTTGGTGCGTATATAAATTACCGTAAACGGGTAAAAATATTTACATTCAGTGAATTTATTTTTACATTTGAAAAATCCCCCAAATTTTTTATTCCCCCCAATTTTTTTTCCATGGCGCAACTTGTGCCATGCATCCCCCCTGTGGGCGGCCCTGCCAGTAAATGTTGAACTCTAGAAATGTGACCAAGACCTTTGAAGTCCACGCATGCGTCTAACCAGTCATGAGCATGAATTCAATCCTTTCAGGCGCAACCTGGTGGGAGTCCATTATTGAATTAATAATGACAATACCAACTATGTTTCAATCCACAGACCTCTGTGGATTGAATCATAATTGGTACGTATTCTCATTATCAATTCCAGTCATGAACATTTCGCAGAATATGTCTGTTAAGGTAGTTTGAGCGAAATGTAGTTTCTCTTAGAAATCGATGGATTTGGTTTCATTTTAAAGAAGAATATCTTATCCTTCCCTAAATACCAAAATATCAGCTCCTTACCGAACAAATTTCCGAGATTTTTGACCCATAATACTAGCTCATTTACAATAAAAATTGTAGGTTACGCACCGCACAGAGACCTTATTTACAAAAAAAGGCATTTCTAACACCTAGATCTTGTCAAAAAATTATCAGGGTCCTGTTAGTATGTTTCCTCGTCTTTTTCCGAAAATTTATCACATTGCCACCGCGGTAATTTTTTAAGGTTTACAAAAAAACCTCTATTGTGAACGAGTTTTAAACGTGTCGCGTGAAAAAAATGAGTCAAACCAGAGACTTTTGGCGATATTTTTATTTAGTTGCCTAGAATTTCAGTAGTATAAAAGTAAATTATTGCACCATTAATAATTCAATATTTAAGTCATACTTCCTACAACTGCAGATATTAAAATGTAAAATTCGGATATGGCCTCCGCAATTACTATGGAACTATCTTGCACAAACCACTTCAAGCACGCTCACCATTGGTTAATGTAACATTTACTTAGAAAGGATGCTTTCTTTTTCACAATACCACAACATACGCGGAATCGGGTCTCACCGCCTACAAGACGCATTACATATTAGGTACATACACCGACGGCGATTCTTCGGCCCCCTTGTTCATAATCGTGGATGGGGCTTTGACGTAGGAGGTTAGAAAATGCCACCAAGCTCACAGGTCATCACCATTGGTCGTGCAATCCAAAGATTGGTTGACTGCAGTCCTCCACCCTTCCCTATCTAATGCTAGTTCCCTTCCCTCCTGGTATCTCTTCTTATGCACTTTCCTCTTTATTTGGTCCATGAACTTATTCCTGGCTCATCCTCTGGGGACTTTACCCTCTATTTTGCCTTCCAATATCTCCGAATATGGTCTCCCGATCTAAATATGATCTCTACCAGCTCACAGGTATGTAATCTAAACTAAAATTCCAACAATGGATTCTTTTCAGCCAGGAAGTTGAAATTTGGATGATGAATCTCCCATAAATAGCGCAAGATATGAGGGTATCCACTTCAAGGGTCAACACTCCAGTTCAAGAATCCAATAGAGTTGGACACACCAGTGTACGAAATATAATCGCACTGAAATTGCTCTCATTTTTTGCATTTTACTCGACGTGAATATTTAACATGAGCATCCAAAAAATTACTTCCAGTTTATTCTAACTGAGATCATTGAAAAATCTCCTTATTATTTACTATGCATTGTACAGTAATGGTAACGTTTTTAGTTATGAGGAAACTGTCACAAATAGGAACCATTTTTCCAAATAAATAAAAGCTCATGAGGTTGAAACAGGGCGGAGTGAATTCTACCAAGTTTTAACTATTTCAAGCAACATACTTCTGAGAATAGGTATTTCAAATACAATAGTATTTTCATACATGAAATATCGATCTGCTATGCAACCATTTACCAGAAAACTTTAAAGGCCAAATTGATTTCTGTTTATCTATGTATTGACTGACCTTATCAATACTTAGGTTATAGTACGAAATTACGAAACGCTCTCATTTCTTTGCACTGTTCACGACGAAGATATTTAACTTGAGGATTCAATAAATTCTTTCCTGTTTATTCCAACTGAGATCATTGAAATCTCTCCTTATTTTTAATTATGCAATGTACATTAATGGTAATATATTTAGTTACGAGGAAACTGTCAGAAACGGGAACATTTTGGCAAAGAAAAGCTCAGGAGGTTGAAACAGGGCGAAGTAAATTCTGCCTAATTATAGCTGAGTACTTCAAGCAACAGGTATTTCAGATACAATAGTATTTTCATATATGTGATATCAATCTGCTATCATTTACATGAAAACTTTAAATGCCAAATATATATTATAGCACTGTGTGCTTTAAATTCGCACTAAAGTCACGCTTTTCCGTGGCATAAGTAGCCAATAATTAGATAAATATTTCTCGGGTTTGGCACCGGGTAAGGCTGTTTAAGGCCAACGTTTCGATGGGATACTCACTCATCGTCATCAGGGCTAAGACTGACTGCCGAGTTTGGTCCACGCCGGGTTTTTATACTAAGATAGCCAATGGACGGTTGAGGCCCATTGTTGACCAGCCGATTCAAATTTGGCTCAAGGCGGTTGGAATTTGAGTTTTATCCGCGACCGTTGTATTTTATCAATCAACGGACTCCATATTTGGTTGATGCTCTGCCCAGAGTCTCGGTTAAGCTTTTTCTCCTCGAGACGTATTTCTATTGCCTCTTTTACTAATCGATCCCAGTATCCATAAGATCGGCATAGGATTTTGGCGCCGTTAAAATTGATGGAGTGCGCCATATCGAGGCTGTGCTCAGCTAAGGCCGATTTTTCGGGTTGAAAAAGTCTTATGTGCCTCCTGTGCTCCGTAATTCTGGCTTCTACCGTACGTGATGTCTCTCCAACGTAGGCAAGGCCACACTCACAAGGGATGCTATACACTCCAGGCACTCTGAGGCCAAGTTCGTCCTTAACTCTTACGAGCCCATCTCGAATTTTCTTTGGAGGTCTATGGATCACCTGTAGGTTGTGCCTATGTAAAATTCTTCCTATTTTCCCCGAGATAGTGGAAACATAGGGAATGCAGGCTCTTCCTAACGCCTTTTCGTGATCTTCTTTCGTTGGTTTAGGGGGTCTCATGGTTCTTTCCAAGGCCAAGCGAAAATCTCTGTCACTGTACCCGTTAAGTTTGAACGTAGTTTTTAAATGTTTCAATTCAGTGGAAAGATTTTCTGCGTCAGCTACCATTTTGGCTCGGTGCATCAAGGTGGTCAAGACGCCCTGCTTTTGGGAGGGATGGCTTTTCCCGTTCAGGTAAAGGTTAGTGTGAGTACGTTTTCTATACACACTACGCCCAAGGGTCCCATCAGGTTTCCTTTGAATTAGAATGTCAATGACATGTGTCGGAAGATATATATATTTATAATCGCTCGTTCATTCACTCAGACCGCTCAGCGGCAAATACATATAAATGTTTATACAGAAAGGTAGAAAGAAAGTGGATAGGAACACATAAAATTGACAGACACAGTGGTGGTGTGAAGATGTAAAGATGGCCGATTCCAAGCAGCAAAAACTCGATTGGACCGGGAATCGAACCACGGACCTTTGGATTTCGCGTCCAATGCTCAGACCACCAAGCTACCCAGTCCACTAAGAATCCACTGGAATAGGCGGGGGATTTATAGGAACAAACACTCCCCAAGGCATGACCCACGAGACCGACCAATAGATGGCGCCAGGGCAGCTTTTCACCCACCGGTAGAGAGAGAATGACACACACAGAAGGCGAAATGAAAGAATAACTCAAGCACATAGACAGTGGTGAAAGATATAGAACAGGCGTTCGGGGTACGCTAACCCAAGTAGGAAATGAGCCTTTCAGGCCATACAATCGTTCGTTCACTCAGACTTTATGTGTTCCTATCCACTTTCTTTCTACATTTCTGTATAAACATTTATATATATATATATATATATATATATATATATATATATATATATATATATATATATATATATATATATATATATATATATATATATATATATATATATATATATATAAAACTACACTTAGGATCACTCACTTGACGAATATATAAAAAGTTTGCCAGAGAGAGGCAGACGCTAAACACAGAAAAACAGAAAAAATGAACACACTTACAGAGTTTCTTAATATTTCGGTGCCACTAGCACCTTGTTCACAAGATCATAGAAGACTTGTCAGTCTTCTACGATCTTGTGAACAAGGTGCTAGTGGCACCGAAATATTAAGAAACTCTGTAAGTGTGTTCATTTTTCTGTGTTTAGCGTCTGCCTCTCTCTGGCAAACTTTATATATATATATATATATATATATATATATATATATATATATATATATACAATTAAAGAGGAAACTTACAGGGGGTAAAAAGACGAAAGTAAAGAGAGAGTCTTACTTAGAGACGTTTCGGGTGTTATCCCTTCTTCAGTCACACATTCTCTGTGTGACTGAAGAAGGGATAACACCCGAAACGTCTCTAAGTAAGACTCTCTCTTTACTTTCGTCTTTTTACCCCCTGTAAGTTTCCTCTTTAATTGTGTTTTTGGCCATTTGGCGAAGTCTTCCATTGTGTATATATATATATATATATATATATATATATATATATATATATATATATATATATATATATATATAACTCAAATTCTCCCATCTCTACTGGCAATGAGACAATCTTCTATCACAAAAACAAATTGATAGCTCAAATTCTCCCATCTACAGAAAAGTACTCGTAAAGCTCTAAAAAAAACCTGAGAACTAGTTAATAAATTATCTTCAGCCTTGTTGAAGGTTAAATACCCAACACCACTTTCAATTTTCCTTGTTTTTGTATAAGTCCAGCCACACAGCCAGACTTACTAAAAAAAGTATGGTCGTTTTTTTATTGAAATGCATGTTTACCTTAACAAAATATTATATTCCATATTTCAGATCGATTATTTGAAAACTTTTGAGGTTATGAAGGAAAATACTTTCACTTCCAAGAAGCCACTTTGTATTGGAGGTGGAGGCGTGGTTTTGGGTCCGATCCATTTGAGATCTGTGCCGTCTGCGGACTACTAGAGGCTTACGACCCAAATTTCAGCTCGTTATCTCCATTTTTACGGCAGTTATCGTGCAAAGAGACAGTCAGACAAACGGTCAGACAGACAGACGGGCATAGCTAGATTGACTCGTAAGGTGATGCTGATCATTAATCGCTTTTATTTAACTTCACTTGTGTGTCAGGATCCTGTGTCAGGGTCTTGTGTGTGAGGATCAAATTTTGTAATCAATTTTTAACTACCTTCCTGACTAGATAGAGATCTGAAATTTTGCATATACGTTCATTTCCGATGACAATACACTATTCAGTCATAAAAAAAGTCGAAAATAAAATGAATATTAAAGAAATGTGTTTTCAAAAAAATAGCCTTTTTATCCTGGAGTGTATGCAATATTGTAAACTTGTGTGTCAACCCGTCGGAGTAAAAATGTTGCTGAGCGTCCCATCGAAGAAAATTTTTTTAACCCCTAGAAATGGGTGTATTTGAATGAAATTTAGTGCATTTTTTTGTTAAATAACAGCATTTTTTTAAATATTTTTTTATATTTAAAAATTAAGATTGATTAATGCCTATTAATCCATTGTCCGGCGGTCGGCAGAAAATTTAACCATGTTTTTGTAACAAAGTACATTAATATTTATTTCTATTTATTGTCAGCGGGTGAATTTGAATTCGCGCCTGACGGCGGAGGGATACGCAGAGCAGATACCTATCTGATGCAAGGTCCTTATACCCGCGTATAAGGACCTTGATCCGATGCAATAGGCGCCGCCGGAACAGGCGCCGTGAGTGTGCGCGAGGAGGAGAACTTGCGACGTTTGCTACCTGTCCGGAGGCGATACATTGGATATGAGCCCCGGCCTGAGTGGACACATGGTCGCATTGCACTTGTGTGAACGCTAATAAAGGGTACAATTCTGAGACACGTGTGTCATTTTAAAGCCCCGTTCACAACAACTTAACTTGACTTAACTTGGCGCAACTTAGGAGTTGAGTCCGTGAGAAAGCAACATACTGGTTCACTTTAAGTGGCTTAACTCGACTTGGCGTAGTCTCGGAGTTGAGCATTTCTCAACTTTCTCTTAATTCTAGCCAATAGCAAGGCCTGGTTTATTATTGAAAAGTCTAGGGAAAAGGGGATTGAGATATCGATAAGGCCCATCAATCGATTGTAATATCGACTTTGAAAGTGGCGTGCCGTGATTGGTTGGAAATTTCGTCCCCGATTGGCATTCGGGAACAGCTTAAGCCAAGTTAAGTTGTTGCGAACGGGGCTTAAGTCTTCACACCGCCTCCCTGATCTGTTCACATCGTTAAATCTAACTAAATATACTTTTCCACACCTGCCACGCGTCCTTCAATGCGTTAGATTTCTGCTGTGAAAAAATCAATATACCCACGTAGTGGTGTAGGGTATAATGAAATGTAAGCAACGCTTACTCTGTAGAGCTGATTGAAAATTTTGATTTTCTTAACTCACTCATCACATTTTATTTACCGAAGGGGACGGCGAATTTAAGTCACACGAGCTATAAAGTAGTACACGACAGTAGTGACTTAGTGGCTATCATTACACGGCATGCTAACTTCACGCCGCGTAATAATGAGCCCCTAAGTCCCTAGTGTCGTAATGAACTCTTCTTATCTCTTAACCTATATATATACTGACCTTATAAATACTTAGCTTATTGTACCACATACCTAAATCTGTTGCGTTGATTTTAAAAGTGAAGAAGCCGGTCATAGAGGGCTGTGGCTGAAAGTTTAATGCCAGTTTTCCTGTGGAGGGGTCCAGAATGAAGTTATTATCTAAATGATCCTGGAGGGTGCCATTAGCATGCATGGTTTCCCACATCAAGCCATATGTCACTTTGTCGTTTGTATCAGGGTCATAAGCCTATAAATAAAGAATGAAAAGACCACCAAACATCAATGAAGAAAGAACAAAATTTCCATTCACTTAAGGCTGCCCATTATTCAAGTGTGAAAGCTGTTAGGTGAAAAAGGAAAAACTTTAATAATATCTGGTAAAATACTTAGTGCATTTACATATATCACACAAGCAATACTTTGGTCAGCGTAAGTGATTTATTTATTTGGTAGTTAAAAAATTCTGAAGAGGCTTTCCGGAAATTATAGTAAATATATTTCCGCAAAGTATAATAAATGGGTGGGGCTCTGACTGGTGGGACTTTAGAACATCAGTAATGGTGAAACTCCAAATGTTGTTCTTTTTTACAGCTTATAACCGAGAGTGCTAAGCAAAAACAGAGCATGTAACCTGACTCTCTTCAGTCAGTAATCGTACTGAATTTTGTGGTCTTTACTGCCAATGGATACCTATTACATCAAACTAATCTGAATTCCACTGAAGAAAAGATTGAGTATTGGTGAAATAACTTCTGGAGCGAACAAACATGTGTCCAATATTTTATACCCTCTTGCTGAATTTCGATAGGTACAAAAATAACGGAACTTTTAGTAATTAATATTTTATTATACTTTGCAGCAACCCGATACATGCTCAAACTGTCGGTAAAAATGTCATGATATGATCTAATTGAGATTTCAAACCCTTTAGACAGTTCAGTGACAGCCAGACGACGGTTGGCGCGCATAAGATCCTCGATTTTCTGAGTGAAACTGCCATCAGTTGACGTCGAAAGCCTTCCTGATCGAGAGTCGTCTTGGTTTTTTGACAATTTTGAATCAAGTTAACGATTCAAAACACTGCGTAAAACTTAGAGCAACGTCTGCATAAGCCTCTCTAAAAATTTCGAAGATTCCGTAAAGGATTTTCAAAGTTTCACGCAATTTCACGTTGTAACGTTGCTCCGGAAACTCGGACATTTAAAAACTCGGTACGACTACTAAATCACTTTCCACTTTCATAAGGATACTAAACTAAATGTCAAAAATGGTAAAACATGATTACTCGAGAGCTTTTAAAGAACGCAGCGCCGCCTACCAGGCGTTGCTAGGACTACCCGTAAACGTCTGGTTGACAAAGCAATAAAACAGTTCCGTTATTTCGTACAAGTAATTAAGGTAGACTGAGCGAGATAGCTCCCGAGTCATAATGCAGACATATTCGAGTTACGCGATTTAATTTCAGCAGCTGCTGAAAGCATGAATTAAATATTGCATACTAAATGGTTCAATATTATACTTATATGCGATTGAAATTCTAAGTAATTAAATAAAAAGGTCTACATAAATCTTTAATATGACTTATTTTTTTCACGTGGTACTCATAAAATTCCTTCACAACGAAAGGTTTTTGTAATCCAAAAAAAAATTACTGCGGTGACAATATGATTTATTTAAAAAAATAGTCGAGTAAACATACAAACTACACACTTGTTATTTTTTGTCAAGGAGTTAAAAACTCATCATCTTTCAAATGAAGTCCCTCCGGAGTGTATACATGTTATATTTTCCATGAAAAATGGCTGGTATTTTTTGTCAAAAATTTCGGGAAAAGGTTCGGTAAGGGGCTGATTGTTGGTATCCTAGGAAGGATGAGATATTTTTCTTTTAAATGAGGATAAGAGATTGCTTGATTTCTAGGTGAAATAATATTTCGCTAAAACTACCTTGGGTGTTCATCAGCCATTATTGTTTAGTTGAGCAAGTACAATTACCGTAACTGTGAGCACCGTATCGCCAACATTGTCAGTAGCTGCAATACCTCCCACGATCAGATCTTCGTTGAAAAGTGGCGGAGTATCATTTATATCTGTTACCTGTTTAAAAAAATGACACATTAATCGGTAGACATTTGATAACATATTTGCACTTATAATCATAAAATAATAACATTCCATTCGGTAACTCATTTTAATCTCATAAGTATGCTTATAAGTTTATACTGGGACACACTGGCAGTCTTGTACTACTAGAGACCCTCCACAAAAACAGCCAAGATAAAAATGAAAATTAGGGTGAGCAAAGAGCTGAAGATGAAGCATGGCATATTCACAGCAGTACTACAATGTAAAAGTTTAATATTTGTAAGGTATGGAATGGCCATATTTAATTTGATTCAATGTACTAACCCAATATAAATTATTGATTTTTATCAATTGTTGGTATCACGAGGCATGTATTTTGAACAATTAATAGTATGCTATTCTACATTAACTACTTCACTTCATTCATTCAGGACTTGCTATCAGATAATAATATCGTTAAAATATAGCTAAATAAAAACTCCAGAGGCGAAGCCTTAAGTTCCAGCAAACAATCGATGGCGTTTAATATGAAATAGAAGCGGTGATAATTATAAATAAAACTTACAATATTTTACAATACTTACTTACAAAACAAACTTACAAAAAAACTTACAATAAAAAAAATTAAAAAATTAAAAAAAATTACAATATTTTTGCTTCGTCGAAACTTTTTCATCCCAATAACCGATTTACCCATCAATAGTGTGATTCATATTAAAAATTAAACTACTTTGTTTTTTCCACCAATATATTTGACCATAAATCAACCGGTTTCGGCCTTTTCAGGCCATTATCAAGATTACAGATTCTGTAATCTTGATAATGGCCTGAAAAGGCCGAAACCGGTTGATTTATGGTCAAATATATTGGTGGAAAAAACAAAGTAGTTTCATTTTTAACATGAATCGAAATTTCCACAGAGTGAATTCGCCAACCATCGATTTTATTCGCAACGATAGTGTGATATTCACATCGAAATAATCATTCGCCTGGCCTAGGATTTGATTCCAGATCCCTCCAATATCTCAGCTTTATGCCTTGTCCTCATATAAAAAGCCTTGTGCCTTCTGAAAACTTGTGCCTTCGATAAAACGTGCACTCCATAAGCGTGCGATAACTTCTGAAAGGTTTCCGCCGCACTTTTTGACACAAGACTCGCCCGTATAACGTCGCTCTATCTGTGCTTGAACCAGACTGAAGCATTCCCATGACGCAGTGGAAGAGCATATTTTACAAGAACGCATCGGAAAAATGAAGTGAAGAAATATGGGAGTAGACGCTTGTTCTGGTAGTAGAATTAGTAAATGACAGGTATACATTTCGGGAAGACCGCAGCTTCGCAATATCGTTCACTACATACGCATTTCCATCACTTTTTAAACGGTTCTCGCATTCGAACCACTGCTTATCTACTTATGTGCATTTTTGTTAGGAGTCAGCACTACTCCCTTCAAAGATTCCTTCATTAAACAATGTATGATTGATTTCCGTAATATCCGGTAGCTTAATGGGAAGGTCTTGCCACAGAAGCGTTTCTTTATATTTCGGTTTTGGAAAACCTACTCGTTCCTTTTTGATCGCCTAGTATTTAAAACTGTTGCAATTAAAGGTTCCACAAAATAATATAGAGTACGAGCATTTCTAAGATAACCTTCTGACTGATTGTGAGTCATTAAATGAAGACATTTCACAGAATTTCCAGCTTCCGTCTCCAGATCAAAAACATACTCAATGCATTTCTGTCACCTTTTTAACGGCATAGGGTTTAAAGTTTTCTTCAAAGATTCAATTGATCGTCTCCAACGAAGACAAAACTTCTTTCTTTTCTTGAACGTGTAGCTCCTAAAGAATCACGGTTATATCCGACCTCTTATAAATGGCTAAGACACAGGATGCCTTACAATTTATATAACACTTCTTATGCTCCTTAGATACGAGAGAGAATTTACCGCCTGTTAAAAAAATGACTCATTAATCGGTAGAAATTTTATATAACATATTTGCACTTATAATCATAAAATAATAACATTCCATTCAGTAACTCATTTTAACTTATAAGCATGCTTATAAGTTTATACTGGAACAAACTAGTAGTCTTGTACTACTAGAGACCCTCCTCAGAAACAGCCAAGATAAGAATGAAAATTAAGGTGAGCAAAGGGCTGAAGATGAAGCGTGGCATATTCATAGCAGTACTACAATGTACAAGTTTAATAGTTGTAAGGTATGGAATGGCCATATTTAATTTGATTTACTGTACTAACCCAATATAAATTATTGATTTTATTCTTTTGGCTTCCATACGTCTTCGGCAACAATACAACTCTATCATCCCTTATTCAGATACGTCCATGAGAAGAGAGCAAAAAAACAAGGCAGGTGAACAATTATGATTGCTTTTGCATATAAACAAGCCTTGGCTTACTTATATAATCTTTCCTTTCATTTCATTTCTTGAGAGTCGATGGCCATATTATAGAGCGTAAACCACTTAATGTATGCACGCTCTACGATATAACTTCTTTTCAACATTTGTTGTAAGTTATGACAAATTCCTATCCACGAGATGCGTGGGAACCGACAGCTTTAAATACTCGTCACCTTTGAATCGTTAGAAATGACTTTGTCATTCACTCAGCCTTCGTTCAAATCCATAATATTACGCTACGATAGAGAATTTTCCGCCTCTTTTTGAAAGACAGCGACAGATATAAATTGCACCGCGATAGTCAGGACAGCTACAGTTGAAAATATGGTTCATTAAATTCGCATCATAGTTAATATCATGTTGGGATATGTAATTTAACGTCAAAACATGTAACTTAAAACAATTAATTAACACTTACAAATACCGTGATGTTTAAGATATCACGTCCATTCAGGTCATCAAAGTCAGTGTCCTTATCAGTGTCCTTGTTAGATGCCCTAACCAGAACTGTGTAGTTATGTCTATCTTCATAATCCAATCCTTTTACAATTTTCAAAATCGGGGTGTCATGTTTGTCAATCGAAAACAGAGTCTGGTCTCCATCTGAAAACATAAATATAAATAATGTGATTAATAAATGGATGGATGTCAATGGTCTACTTCAAAGCGGAAGTACTCAATAGACACGCAAAAAACATTTAAAGGCCAATAAGTTTCAAAGCACGATTTCCTAGCCATTCCTTCGAGAGCGATCGAAGACCTCTCCGAAATCGACCGCCACCTCAAGAAAGATTAATAATGATAATGATGTAACTATACTTGAAAAAAAAAGAACAGAACATCATGTCCCTCACGACTAAAAAATCGTGAATGTTACACCAACTTTTAAGAGCGGTGATAAGAAAGAGTCTAGTAACTATAGACCAATATACCTCACGTCTATGTAGTGCAATATATTGGAAAAGGTAATCGTATTTCGACAATTGGGTATTTGGATAGTCAAAACTTGTTGATTCAAATCTTGCATAGACCCTGCTACCACTCTTTTTTTACGACAATCTTTCCTCAAGAGAAAGGCTCATCCAGGTTAAAGCGATATTTTTACATGTATAAATATTACATGTTTAGCTGAAAGCCTATGGAATACATCACGCAATAATGTTTCGCATTAAAGATTTTTTGGACAACCGCAAGAAGTGGGTAGTTTAACATAGCCTTTGGTCAGATACGGCAAAAGTAACACGCAGGGGTCTGTTTCTCAGATATACCTAACCGAAGACTTGTACTAGTCCAAAAAAATGGCGGACCTAATCAAGACCATATATAACTCGTATTTTGATGATTACGATATATTTGGGTGAGAACCTTGCAATATTTCTAATTCAAAAGTTGGTGCAACTTGTTTTGGTTAATACAAATGTTTGAATAAGTGCTGAAAAATATTTCTATGTTGTAACTTACCTTAAAAGAGCTTACGCGAATGCGAGTTTTCGGGTAAACCTAGCATCGTAAGATAAATCATATGGACTCGAATAAAATAAAATTGTTTATTTCGCCTTGTTTCTTGAAGGAAGAGCTCGAAATGAAAGGACATGGGTTTCGTTGAGTGTATAATAGGAAGGTCCTCGGATGAAAAAGTCAAAGGGAGATGTTACTTCGCTCTGGTTAAGCCACACCTCGAATATGCCGCGAGCATTTGGGACCCTGGTTATAAAGATTTAACTAAAAAAATTAAAAAATACAAAGAAAAGCAGCAAGCTTCGTTAAAAATTGCTACGAGCGAACATGCAGTGTTTCACAACTTTCAGAAGGATTAAAGTGGGAGCCCCTACAGACTCGGAGGCTGCGCGCTAGGCTTAGCTTGCTAGAGAAATTCAGAACTGTGTGTTTTAAGAGCGACACAGAGAATATTATCATGGCGCCACACTACATCTCTAGGTCTAACAGAAGCGATGAAATGAGATAGATATATTTCTAAACAGACAGGTACAAGAACTCGTTCTTTCCGCGAACAATTTGCGATCACAATAAAAACTGAGTCATACTTAAAATACTCCCATAATGCACGTCAAAATTTCCACTCCCAAAACATTATCAATTATATCTTTACACGTCTAGTGTCCTAACACCCCCAATCACACGCCCATACGGCGGCTCGCAGGGTAGTATATGGATGTAGAAAGTAAGGTAAATGGATAAGAATTCGGAAACTTACCCGCAATGCTATAAAATATTTTATCTTGCTGCTCCGGCGGCTTGTAGAGGTTGTCAGCGTCGTACGCTCCGGGAAAACTGAACTCGGCTATTAGGTTCTCTGAAATTAAAAATTCAGAGCAACAAAAGATCTGTTCAAATATTTGATCATCTCTAATATTCAAGTGATTACAGTGTTGTTTCTTTCAAGTCAGTAAATTCGAGACGCTCTTGTCAGCCATCTTAACAGTTTCAATAAAGCAAAAAAATAGTTTATTCTAAGATATTCAGCTTATAATCTGGATAATCTCTATTTTTTCAATGATTAAGAAAAAAGAAGCGCAGCAGAAATATGCGTATTTATTTTCTTTTGATTTCAAACAGAAAAAAGTCAAAGGAAAAGCATAATCATTTGCTATCCATTAAATTTTGATACACAAATGCATCGTCAAATGGCTCTATACAACTCATTGGGACAAAAACGCTCTTCTTTTTTTCACAAAGGAGTCAGAGGAATTAAAGACTCATTAACAACGACTTCAATCAGCGTAACTTGGCTCGAGTCGGCACATCGCCGGAGATGAAAACTGTGAGAATTACCAGTTAACAGCGACTTAAAGCTCGGCTTGGCGTAGACCAGAGTTGAGCCCAATTCAACTTGGTCTAAATTCCATTAAAAGGCAAGGCCTGCAGCATTATTGAAAGTCGGGAAGCAACCCATAGCTTATCTCGTTTGGATTGGATATTGGAGGAGGTGCCGACAGCTAAGGGGACAGATAAGGGAGGAAGGGTGGATAGAAACCCGGCAGCGGCACCAGCCTGCTCTTAACGAAAGTTGCAAAGGCGACCACCGTTTAACGTCCCATACGACAGACTGAATACTGTACTTGAAGTGCCCTCCATAAAGAAGAAATAAGAATAACTGCGAGCGTGTCAGAGAACCAGCATTAGTTAGGGAAGGCATGAGGCCCACAATTAACCAATCGAAGGATTAAACGACCAATGATGACTGACGCTATTTCACACTATCGATAGGCAAAAACTCACGCTATTGATAGGTATCATCAACCGATTGTACGATTGATTTTGATCGTGGTGTGCTACGATTGGTAAGGAAGAAGTCGAGGGTTCGCTTCCGGAACATGAGTACGCCAAGTTACGCCGAGTGAGGTGGCTGTGAACAAGTCTTCAGGAATGTCCACAGAAAATATTACCTTCATATGTCTTATTAAATTCTCTTTCCCCTTTCCAATAGGGTGGATTAGGCTCGTTGGTTAGCACTTGAAATGTGATATTGGTCACATCACGCAGCGGGATGTCGCCGCCATCAGTGGCATTGATATGGAGCTGAAAATACAATCGACATTATTATGGAAAAACTCAGAAAGTCATCGATATCCATTATGAAGACATGATCGGAGACGACTACATAACAATTTGTAAAAGCTACACTTTGCAAAACATCTTACAGAAATTCCTCGCAGATGAATAATTTGAGAAAGCAGGCATCCGAGGCTTAAGGTAGTTCGAGCGAAATATCATTTTATCTAGAAATCAATGAATTTGGTCTCATTTTAAAGAAAAATATGTCACCCTTCCTATGATACCAAAAATATAACCCCTTACCACATTACTTTCCGAGATATTTGCCCAAAATACCAGCCATTTTACATGGGAAATGGTACGTGTAAGCACTCCAGAGAGACATTATTTACAAAATGAGGTATTTCTAACATCGAATATGTTCTCTATAATGACTAGGGAACTATCTCGCTCGGACTTCCTTAAGTGAGGAAGAAAATGAAAAATGAAACGCCGTTAAACGGTTCAAACGGCGCCCCACGGTGAAATTTTAATCCTACTATTGCCGCACAAAATTTCGTCCTCAGTAATATATTCTTACAAGACGTGGCATTTCCCATGGTCTACTTTACTGTCCAAGAGGATGAAAATGATGGAAGGCGATTTCATATTTAAGATAACAGATGATAACGGATTATGCAGAAGACGCGTTCAAAGCTATTTACACAGTGGGATTAGGCTGCGAATGTTTAATAAAATTAATTAAGAAGGATACATGCGTCAAAGATCGTAAAGTGGTAAGAATTGTCACATGCTAAAGGTGAATTGTGAATTAATGCTAGGAGTACCTGACTTATACGGTAAACGGTATAGCTATCAGTGCCGATAGGGGTCAATTTGATTCATAACTAATAATTTGATTAGAGAAGGAAATATGACTTTTTAAAATGGAAATTATATGCAAAATCTTTCTAAAGTAATTTATATTTAAAATTGCGCATTATGTCGCAAGATTAAAGGGTAATATTAACGTATTATACATTACCATTACAAAACATGGGATACGGTGCAAGAGGACCTAGACCCGTGACTTCGGTCCCGTGTCCATTTTCTCACGTCTGGGTCCGCCGGGTCGCCGTGCAGCGATTCACCCTTGAATATTAACAATCTGCTGCCAGACTGACTATAAAGCTCAAGCAAAAGACTATAAAACTCCATTCGATACTGACATACCTCGAATAAAACGGGATAGATAGCCTGGAGTAAAAATGACCCCTATGGTACAAGAAAGTACTACTAAAAATCCTAGGAAATGCACCTCAGTTCACTTCCTGAGAAAGTCATCACACAAATGCCATACCTCCACTGCGGGAGGAGTAAACATAAAATCTTCAGATACAGTTAAATATCTTGGAATCACCTTAACTCCTGACATATCGTGGGGAACACACATACAAAAAATGCGGCACAACATTAAAGAAACTAGGTTTTGTTAAGCGTATAATTGCAAAGTCCTCGGGCGAAAAGTCAAAGGGAAATGATACTTCGCTCACATTAGACCACACCTCGAATATGCCACGATCATGTAGGACCCTGGTCAGAAAGATTTAACCAAAAAATTATTAAATACGAAGGAAAGCAGCGCGCTTCGTTAGAAACTACTTCATAGAGTGAACATATAGTGTATCACAACTTTTACAGGGATTAAGGTGGGAGCCCCTAATGACTCGAAGGCTACACGCTAGGCTTAGGTTGCTTGAGAAATTCAGAGCTCAGGTGTTTCAGAGCGACACAGAGAATAGTATCATGACGCCTCACTACATCTCTAGATCTAACAGAAGCGATTAAATAAGAGATTATTATACATAACAGAGAAACTAATATACATTATCGAAGAGAGAGGTACAAGAGCTTGTTCTTTCCGAGCACAATAAGCGACCACAATAAAAACTCAGCACCACTTAATACACTCCTATAATGCACGTCACTATTTCACCTCCCGATACCTTAGCCCATACATTTTTATACGGCTGGTGTCCTAACACCCCCTGCCTCACGCTCATGCGGCAGCTCGCAGGGTAGTATGTAGATTTAGATGTAAGGAAATTCCCATTAAAAGTATTGCTGTTATGAGGTTCTAATGTTTAAATTATTTTCTCCTACACAAAAATAGAAATCGAGAAATACGCAAGAGCTGGGATGATTCAGTCAAAAGTAATGGATGGTTAAAAATTGAAAGGGTCAGATAGATCCCTGCGGTACTCCTAGTGTTAATTTAAAAGGTAGACGATTTTGCGTATCTTGGCTGAATCTTTACATACGGCCGGTGAGATGGATCGGAGAAGTGCCACCTCAATGTAACCGACCAGTGTCCCACGGTAAATTGTCTCGCAAATTAATTGAAGAATTATTCATTAAAGATCTCAGAAACGGACTGATCAATCAAAAGCCAACATCCAGCGAAATGCTATAAATTTGGTAACTCTTTGGTAAATTTGGAATTTTTGAAAAAACACGACTAAATAGGTTTTCTGAGCACACGCGCTATGACCATATCCCCGAAAGAGGCCACTTCGACCATATAATCTCAAGAGATTAGAATCACCATCGTATATTTCAACAAACTGTTGACAGTATTTTCTTTAAATGTTATGGAAGAATCAGGATTATTTCTTTTAAACACCTGTAGTTACATCACCTGTTTTCATTCAATCAATATAACATACATCATTATTAAGGAACGAATAATCAGGTGTTTCTGGAGGCATTATCGTGAACCAACGTGTTTTTTTAATGCAAAATATTCTATTCACATTTCAGGCCATTACTTTTTACTTGTAATTTTCATACCTAGGCTCTTGCACCTCAAAGAAAACCCTTCGCTATTTATTCTTTTCGTAACAATCATGCACCAACATTTTTTCATCACAAAAAAATTCTCGTTCAGGCCGTTTGCTTGTCTGGGCCGCCTTATTGATTCATTTTTCCCGCTAGTGTCATCGAGTCATGCACGTTCAGAAAAATTGATATGAGATTTATGAATAAATTCATGCACAATATATCGATGACAGGGGTTTATATGGTAATATTTCATACTTAACAAAAAGAATTACCACGGATCACAACTCAAGAGCAAAATGACATACCTCAAATTCTCTCTGATCCAATATGGATATATCTAACTTTTGCCTCAGGAGTAATTTTGCCGTATTAGACTCATTTCCTCGTATTATTTTAAAATAACTCCTCGCATAATCTGAAAAAAAAGGATGAAAGGAATTAGAAGAAAGAGTTTTGCAAGTAACCATTCAAGTTAAATTCACTGTCGTCATCATTTGACTATGACAAGTCGTTTTTGTAAGAGATAAATACAACTAATAATTCAAAAAGAACGTAAATACTTACAGCACGAACAATAATCCCAACTCTGGCTGACTAGTGTTCTAAAACGTTTCCACTTCCCGACCGCCACCATTTGATTAGGATTTCATTAAACGTTATGCGTCATTGTGTCGGAATTGAAATATAAATTTACAAGGGTTACCCAAAAAGTAATGCCAATTTTTTAAAATTCCCTAATTACGGAAATTGAAACGGTCATCGAAGGACGCATCTCCATTGCTTGCAAAACCTTATAAAGTTTTCAAAACCATTCCATATTTAAAATCTGAGGGCTCTGACCAATTTTGTGGACTCAGCAGAGGACATACTGCAAGATTAGGCTAGCAAATACCTTGCAAAAATAAAAGACGTGAAGGAATAGAATTTGTTTCATAATTACTGTTCTTTTCCAATCCATTTGGAATAATGATACTGAATACTTTTCCACGCCACGACTGTGGACGACGAAGAAGTTGTGGCAATTCCGTCTACCGGTGCGTTTCCACACCGCCCGCACGCCAGATAAACAAGTAGCGCTCTCGCTTCCTGCCTTACCGCCGCGGCGCACAGTGGTCGGAAATCGTAAAACGCTGGACATAGGCCCAAATGGATTTTTTGAGGTACAGACTTAAAACCTGGCACATATACTCACAAATGATTGCTGATTATGGATTGGTAAGCCATTTTCCTAAAGTCTTAGCCGTTACTGGATACAGAGGCTTAAACATGACCTAATTTTCAAGGAAATGCCCATTTTCATTTTCATCTTTCGAAAATCTTAAAATTTACACTGATGGTGATGTAGTGGAGGGATTTTAATGAAATAAAAATCATTACCATTTGTCAACACGGTTATTTATCTGAACATTGGTTAAGTGTAAGAGATTTTTGTTGATGTTTGCGTGCTATTACGTCACAAAATGGCGGACATGACCATAGAACAAAGACATATGAAGGACATGAAGGTAGAAGGAGGATTGACTTCTGGACGAGGAATGACAGACAGCACATTGATGAAATGGACTCTATGCATGACTTAAATACAGGACATAGCACAAGAGACGGAGAAAGTGACCAACGTCACCGCAATTTCTTCCGAGCAGCATGTGGAGATGAGGCCCACCAGGATCACCCGAGACACCCAAGGTGCGAAAAAACTGCAGGAGTGGTTTTCAAATCATCCGCCATTCCCAGAGGCTGACGTGATTGTGAGCGTTAGCTCTGAAATAGTAGGGATCGATCAGGTCAATTGTCACAAGGCCCAACAAGTTGGGATAGTAGGAGTTTCCAGGATTGTTGGTTCAACTTTTGGTGAAGTCTCCTTCAAAAAGAACAGCAAAGATACTGGCCAAAGTACCAAGAGCGCAGAACGAGCGAGGAGGTTCAAGGTAATGCCCCAGCTGAAGTCAAGTTCGACAAAACAAGTATCAACTCAACACCTAAGGAGAGGTTACTGTCTAATGAGCAAAACAAGAAACACTTTGTCAAACTTCTTCAGACTGCACTTGAAGTTTCAAACATCACCACCAAACAAGCTGTAGAAGATGCTGACGTACTAACCGCCAACACTGCTAAATCCCTAGCCTCACAATATGAGGCTGTTGTGATTGTGGGTGAAGACGGAGACCTTCTTGTTTTGCGCACAGGAACTTCCCCTGCAATTGATAATGTTTACACATCCGAAATACATGGGAGAGGTAATTCACCGGATCTACTCCCCCACATCATTGAAATATGATTTTTCTGACATGGTACTGGTCCTCCATGCAATAAGTGACTGCGACACCATGTCCAACATGTTCGCATTCGGCAAAGAGAAGTTTTGCAACCTTTTCCATTCAAACTCACTATTGCAGGAGGTTGCACAAACATTTTATGACATTTCTGCCACCACTGCAGACATTGTTGGAGGCGGGAGAGCGCCTTTTGGTCGCAATATATAGAGGTGACCTCGACCAATCCCTCACCGATTTGTGCGACTCGACATTTATCATCAGCTCTGCTAAGCTTCACTTGGCCAAACTTCCGCCGACGACAGATGCAGCCCACTTTCACTCACTTCGGATGTACCATCAGGTGATGCAGTTGGGTAATCACAAAAATCCATTGGAATGGAGGTGGGTGAGAGGGAGCAGAGGATTGGTCGCTGTAAAGATGGCAAGAGATGCAGCACCTCCGGAGCTCCTAAAAACAATCTCTAGAAAATGCCTCACCGGCTGCACCGTAGCTTGTGGCTGCAGAAAAGCTGGACTGAACTGTTCCAGCTAGTGCAAACATTGTGCTGGGCAGTCCTACAAAAACAGACCAGAAATTGCGATCGATCAGGACGATGACGACGACGATGATTTTGCTGTATTAGCACAAAATGAGGACACCGTTGATGAATCCCCTCAGCCTTTTCAGCCAAAACGACATCGACGGTTATATTAAGTTCCACTATTTCACAGTATTCATGCGCGTGTTCTACTTACAATATCCTAATAAATCAAATTCTCGTTAATAAACATTTGGGGACTTATCATATTCATTCCCTGATTCTCTCAGATGTAACTCCACTTTCTCAGGCGAGATATTGTAGAACAGCATAATGAGTAAAAGCTCAAACGATTTCGTACTGTCTACTAGTTTTTATTTCACCTCTTGCTACACGTGTTTCAACTGAACAACAGTCATCCTCAGGTAAGACTGAGTGACAGACTGTCTTGCCTGAGGATGACTGTTGTTCAGTTGAAACACGTGTAGCAAGAGGTGAAATAAAAACTAGTAAACAGTACGAAATCGTTTGAGCTTTTACCCTTTTTTCTCAGATGTAAGTTTTATTTATGACTACATTTCACTGATGTTCGCCAAATCATGGCTACATGACGATTATTTTATCTTTTATACACACGAATATGAGTAAGGAAGTTGTTCAAAAGTAGAACTACTGAAAATAAATGATCAAACAACACTTCTGGAAAACTTGAAAAAAAATTTCCCTTTTTCAATCAATTTCACCCTCACCCCTTGGTATTGGTGGTAAAAAAAACGTTTAGAGACGTGCAATTTAAAAGCAATTATCATCTCCACAACTTAATTGAGTGTATATTTACTAAAATCAATTTTTCATAGAATTTAAGCTATCCAAAAGGACGGAAAAGTGACAATTTTGCTGAAATTGCGATTTTACACCTTCGCTGCTCTGTTCCTCCTTTGCTATTGGTCATGGAAACAAAGTTAATTAGTGATTCTTGTAGGAAATTTTGTCCTCTACAAGAATAAATGTGGAGAAAGTTTGGCTACGATGCACTGTATGGGAATTATAAGCAAAAAAAACTGGAAAAAGTGCCATTTTTCGGTGATTTTTTTCAAAACGGCGGAAAACACAGAGGGATGTGGATGACGAAAACCTTGGGATTTTCACTCTCTAACCATCCCGAATAACATATTAAAAATCAGAACAACCTGATTTAATGTAGATTTGGACCCCTTTTTACCCCTCTAGTGACTGGACTAAATAAGTGACATGTAGAGCTAGAAAACGGCGGATTTCAGGAGTTTAGGTCCACATAACTTCAACGATCCAACGGAGTCAGTATTTCCAGGTACCGCCGCGGAGCCGAGCCGCAACGAGCGATCGAAAAATCGATCTTACACTCGGCGTCGCAGACCTTTTTCCAATAATTTTGTAAAATAACGTTAAAATATGTTTACTAAATACCCTGATGACATATCCCGAAGACCATTTTTCTTAAACCAAAAATAATGACTGCTTTATATAAAAATTTCCCTGAAAAAGCGTCCGCCATTTTGTGACGTAAAGCACGCAAACATCAACAAAAATCTCTTATACTTACCAATGTTATGTAAAGAACCGTGTTGAGAAATGGTATTGTTTTTATTTCAGCAAAACTCCTCCACTATATCACCATCAGTGTAAATTGTAAGATTTTCAAAGAGAATTGAAAATGGGCATTTCCTCGAAATAATGTTTAAGCCTCTGTATCCAAGTAACGGCTAAGACTTTAGGAAAATGGCTTACCAATCCATAATCAGCAATAATTTGTGAGTATATGTGCCAGGTTTTAAGTCTGTACCTAAAAAAAATCTATTTGGACTTTAGTCCAGCGTTGTACGCCTTTCGACCGCTATGCTGAGGAGGGCTCAGGGCTGGCGCGCTCGCCTGTCAACCGGGTGGCCCGAGTTCGTTTCCCTATTCATGAGTTTAATAATTGCTAATGCATTTTTTCTCGCAATTTTTCGACTTCTGTAGAACATTTTTCTGGCATTTTCCTGAAATAGTAAAGCTTATTCTAGAATGGTCGCTCTAGGTATAAACACTGAAGCCCATGGCCCAACGAGCCAGTATCGACATCGGAACAATAAACAACAGTGAAACTTATCACAAGTCTTTTCAATCGCTAGCTGACCTATCCAAACATCAGCTACAAATTATTTCGTAATTTCTGTTATTCTATAATCTATTTTGTATAATGACACTGAATACTTTTCCCCACCACCACTTTAGACGAAGAGGTGATCATTGAAGTGAAAACCTTGCGCCAGAGCGAGGACAAGTACCGACAGGGCAAGTATTCCCTAGTGATTAGCCGGAGAAATGCAATAGAACTTATAGTAGCTTATGTGGAAAAATATCGTGAGTAGATAAAACATCATTCATAACATGAAAATATATCACAAGAGTAAATTTCATTTTTGCGGATAAAATTTCTTTTAGGGAAAAATGTGGGGGTATTACTTTATGGGCAACCCTCGTCATTTATTTACTTTTGTTAGCTGTATTAAAACTTATCAGAAAAACTAACCATATTATATGGCTCCAAGACATTTACGTGCGAGAAACCATATGATTCATATTTCTAACAAATAAAATATTTTCTTAAGGCCGCTGTTTCTGGGGAAAAACCCGACCCATGCTACTTGGCATCCAAACTGATTGAAGGCTTTATTTTTAAGAGAGAGCGATTTCCTCAACTTAAAGTTAACTAGGAGATCGGGTTTTGAGTATTACGTCAGACTCTCGGTCAGATATCGTGAAGATTATTGATGGGAAAACGTGGAAACTTCCTAAATGTATAAAATAACCGGTGCTTAATTAGAGCTTATTGCACGGAGTTTGCGGATAGTTTTTTTTCTAGGACTGATATGAGAGGTCCTATTGCTCTTCCGTGTCGTTTACAAAACTGGAGCTGAGCGAGGGTAGGAGCGCCTGGATTTCAACATCTTCGATGCATGGGAGATAATTGCGTAATGCCCAATAGAGGGATTACAAACCAGACTCTAGAATATGACAACATTGATTTGTGCCTACAGCTGTGTGTCAGTATGAAATATCTTCTGAGATGAGAATAATTTAATGGCGACACACCAAAAAAAGCAAAAGTTTTGAAATAAAGAAACGAGCAACAACCCTCGATTAAAAATTATTATAAAAGGCGTCACAGGCGAAACCAACACAAACACAGAAACATAAAAAATAACTGGATTTAGGTTTCTGGCGGCAAATAACCGCCTTTTTCAGAGGAATAGATGGAAATGAAGGGTTAAGGCAAGACGGGAGAAAGAGGAGGGGAGGGGTAAGGAAGGAGAGGGCGCTTAGCGAAAGACTTTGGTGCCGGGTGGTTGGAAAGACCGATACAACCAAATAAATGAGAATTCCTTTGATTGAATTTCGAGAGGGAAAGCAGACGGGGGAGGGGATTAAAGAACAGAAATATTTCAACATTTATTCAAGGATCTTTGGTGTAGCGAGGTGCATATCAATACGGAAAGAGAGGCACGGGAGATTTTTGTGATTAGCACGGTGATTGTTATGATGAATAATGTCAAGTGGAATTGAGGATTTGCCGATATAAATATCCGGGCAGAGTTTACATTGTAGGTGATACACTACACTGCTGAATACGAAAGAGCAGAGAGGAGGGGCGATGGAGGGTTTTGGGAGGAGGAATAAACGTGAAGATCGGACATAATTTGTATCTAGGACGATGACAAGGGGAGGAAGTGGGTTTAGATGCAGCAGGGATTTTAAAAAGGGGCTTTGTGGATTTGTAAATGGACCTGAAACGACATGGATACTGGAAATACCTGAAGAAAAAATAAAATGGAAAATGTGAACTCGCATATGGAAGGTGTAAAGATGCCTTAAGATAAATGGCTGTGAGGATGCTTCTCACTAAAAGCGGCTCTTACCTGTCCCTACCAGCTGGAAGTCTACCTCAGCATTCACTCCATAGTCAGCATCAGTGGCGCTGAGCAGCGGTAAAAGAGTTCCGTCATCCAGCTCTATCGTCTCGTCTGGTTTTTGAGTCTGAAAATATGGAATATTTTTTTACGAAGAGACTATACGGTCAATCATGTAGAACGAAACCGAGAATTGACTCAAGTAAAATGTAGGCTCAGCTGATGAGCAATGAGTGATATTATCAAGAAATGGAAGTTAACAGAAAACTCAAGGATAAATAGCATTATTGAATGAAGTCGTTGAGAAAGGCACTTACATCAAAAATTTTGAATATCAAGCCAGTTTTCTCTGGAAACGTAAATACTGGGGGATTGTCGTTGACGTCTTCAATGCAAATTGTGTAGTTCCTTTCGACGGGCCAGGGATTGTCCTTGTCCAACGTATTGTTTGCCTAGAAAACAATATTTTGATGATTCATACATATTAAACTACGAGATGCATTCATGCTTGCATTACCATATTTTCATTTTCAAGTAAGCGTTTTTGCGTGACTTTCCCTCTTCGTTTACGATACGTGATTGATTTGCCTCGTCTACACCAAACCCTTAAATGGAACTATAAATGACTCCTCCGGTTAAAGCGGCAATGTAGAAAATGTCAAATCAGAGTCAGTGAGGGTGAATTTAAATTGAGGTTTCTCTTCAGGGTGCATCGAGAGCTGTCATTTTTTCCCGCATTATGGCCAACGGGCGTTTCCTCAGTTTAAATCACATTACTTTACGCTGTCGACGTCGTTCGTCGTAAGTGTGAGAGATAAATGCATTTTTAAACGATATTCACGAGAAATGAATAAAAGTCTGGTCGATATTTTTAGTTAAGTTTATCAAACACTTCGTAATTCTCACCACATTCAAAACATTCTTGCTGCAAGCAATTGTTTATTTAGTTCCTAATTAAAGTTTCCTCATTAAAATTTAATAAAATTGTAAAACTGAATTTATTTAATAAAATATTATAAGTAATAGTACTAATAGTGAATTAATAGTAATAAATAGTTAATAATATTGATAAATACTACTCCTTGGGTACTGGAAAGATTTCATATATAAAAAAAACTTAAAAAGATGCGATTTTTATTGAATGGATTTTAATTATCAATGTAATATATAAGCATAGAACTGTTAGCCTCAACAAAATCGATGGTATTCCATATTTTGTACTAACGCTGTTGAGAGAAAACTTCCTGAAGGCAAATTAAATGCTGATAGATACTGCAGGCAGAAAACTTATCTCGTAAGTTATAAACACCTTACAAACTCATCGATTTCAAACGTAATATATTTATACATGATGCAAGTTTTCTTTTAATTTATAGAATCCAAAAGAACTACCGCAACGGTTTTTCTTGTTTGAGGCCGTGGATTAAACCTGGTAGACAAGCAATCCATGTTTACCTGAATGGTGAGGTTATAATGTCCAAAATAACCATGCAAGGATACACCAGCAACAATATCACCTTTGTAGCCAGAGTCAGTAGGAGAGGTTATTATTTTAAACAGTTCAACATTGTCATCATTGGGATTCTTCAAACCACTCAATGGCAGTATCGCCTTGATGCTAAAATCAATTTTTGTATAAGCATCATCCTTATCTTTGTCCTTTGCTGTAATGGTGGCCAGCGTTGTACCCTGTAAAATTCACACTTGTTATTCAGTGTTGTTCAAACAAGTAAAAAATATGGTAATATACATTTCAATTAACCCACAATTAAATCTTATTATTTTTTTAAATTTAACAAAGCGTATATCCTTGAGGATAACAGAAGCTGGGAAATAAAATTACACCCAGTCAAAGGTTTTGAACAGAAGAAGAGTTTCAACTGAAACATCTATACTGCGCCCGATTAGCATAAAAATATTACGAACACATCGAATAGCGGGAATATTACCAATTTCTCAGTTCCATCTTCTTCGTGGAAGATGATAAGCGTACACATTCATGTTTCCAGAGCTTACTGCGACGGTTATCATTCCTCGATAACGAGATAAAGATAATTTCCACCCAACGTGGATGGGTACTTAATTGACGTATATATACGTGAATCTTCGTGTTGTGAAATTTACTATTTCATCTTCTTAAATGGGAAACATTCCCAATTAAAATATCCTTTGTGCGAAGGTTACATTCTTTTATGAACGGGTTCAAACTTTTCTCGGCATTCAACGTCGTCCCATGAAAAAATTGCTCGTCAAAAATTGCGTGCCCTTGGCAGGTTGAAAAGATTGTGTTACCGGAAATTCGGCAGAATATGTCACAAAACGTCATCGCTGCCAGTAAAGGGACTCATTTCCATGTGATGACTTGTTGGTTAGACAAATAAGCAAAAATCAATCGTTTTTATTTCCTTAAATGGAGTATAGTGAACTAGTGAGAAAGGATACTTCCTATGAAATACACATACAGGTGATTGATAGCTAAGAGCTTCCGAGCGGTGATACCAGACGACTGAGATAAGGTTTCGTATCACGGGGTTTTTGAAAGATTCCTGCACTTTTACAGAGAATAGTCTGAGTCCATCGAGGCTCTGGGCTGATAAAACGCCAATATACCAGTACCCAGAATCCGCCAAATGCCTAGGATCTCCTTCCTCATCTAAGGTGAATCTATCTTCAGACAGGTTCCAACTGAACTGCCCCCTCCATGCTCGTCCATCCTGTGCTGCCTCCCTCAGCGTTTCGTAACTCCTTCCCTTCGTAATATCCGTCGATATATAATTTCTTCGTCTTTCTCTCCCTCTCTTTCCCTCGATATTCCTTCATTATATTCTTATCAGCAGGCAATATCTCTTCAGGAAGTGTCCCATCCAGTTGGCCATCCTCGTTCTTATTGATCTCAAAATATTCCTTTTCTCATTTATCCTTGCCAGAACTTCCTCGTTTCTAACTTTTGACTCCATTTTAATATTTCCTTTCTTCTCCTAAGCCACATTTCAAAACCCTCTTGATATTTGGTACGGAGGCTTCCGCGATGATTTATTGAGTTCAGTTTATTCGGGTCTTCCCTGCGTTGCTTCATTTTAACGGGCAACAGTTTCGCTAACGTTACAGCTAGCGCCGTCAGGTTCTGAATGAGCTGGAGAGATTCATGTTCCTTTATATACCTAACAACAATTGGATTCAAAGGTCCAGCCGGCCAATCAACGTGCGCCTGACTAGCTCAGGCGTTAGGTATATAAAGGAACATGAATCTCAGCAGCTCATTCAGGATCTGACGACGCTAGATGTAACGTTAGCGAAACTGTTGTCCGTTAACTTGAAGCAACGCGGGAAAGGCCCGAATAAACTCATCTTGATATCTCTTCTCTTTCCTCTCAACAGTCCATGTTTTTGCTCCATAAAGCACAAAACTCTAAATAAAAGAATACTCAATAATGAAGTGCTTACTTTTGGCCAAGCAGTTCTGGGGCCACCTCCAGTTACAGATAATAAACGTGTTCTAAGGTGAATCTGTCCCTACACAGGTTTCACTTGAACTGCTCCCTCCATGTTCGTTTATCCTGTGCTGCCTCTCTCAGCTCTTCGTGACTCCTTCCATTCATTATATCAGTCAACATATTATTTCTTCGCCTTCCTCTCCCTCTCTTTCCCTCAATCTTTCCTTCTAATATTATTTTCAACAGGCAATCTTTCCTGAGGACGTGTCTCATCCAGTTCGTCTTCCTCTTTCATATTGATCTCAAAATATTCCTTTTCTCATTCATCCTTGCCAGCACTTCCTCGTCTCGCTGATAATCGCTCCATTTTAATCTTCCCATTCTTTACTATTGCGACAAGGCGACGTGCTATCCACCATTCTTTTCAATGTGGTACTGGAACGGGTGATGAGGAAAACAGAAGTCAGCAATCCAAGTGGTACATTGTTCAACCGTATATCGCAAAATCTAGCCTATGCTGATGATGTCAATATAATATCAAGAAGACTAAAAGATCTCGAGGAAGGACTGGAGAGATTGGAGATGGAGGCAGGAAAAGTTGGGCTAAAGGTGAACTCTGCCAAAACACAGTACTTGTTCTCTTCCAGGAAAAGTACTACTGTTCGAGATAAATATATAATATTAAATGGGAATAAGTATGAGAGATGTAACAACTTCAAGTATTTGGGAGTGCTGGTGACAAAAGATAACGAAATACATGAAGAAATAAAAGCCAGAATTGCAGCAGGCAATAGGGCTTATCGAGCTTTATTGAAAGTGCTCAAGTCACGCAACCACAGTCGGAACTTGAAAACAAAGATTTACCGAACAGTGATTAGACCTATGGTCATATATGGTTCAGAAACGTGGACCATGACCACGGCAGAAGAAGAGCTACTTAAAAGATGGGAAAGGAAAGTACTAAGAAAGATCTATGGTGCTACAAAGGAAGGCGGACAGTGGAAAATACGGAGAAACAGAGAACTCGAGGAACTCCACAAACACTCTAACATAGTGACAGAAATTAAGAGCAATAGATTAAGATGGTTAGGACATGTCGAGAGAATGCCTGAGGATAGGATGGTGAAAAAGATATTTCGTGGTCATCCTGGTGGTAGAAGATTGAGAGGGAGACCCCGGAAAAGATGGTTGGATGATGTAGAGGCTGATCTGAGAAAGATGGGAATTAAAAGATGGAGAACGCATGCCGGGAATCGTGATGTCTGGGCTAACATCGTCGGAGAGGCCAAGGCCCTACAAGGGCTGTAGCGCCGAGGAGTAAGTAAGTAAGTAAGTATTCTTTACTATAGCTACACTTCATATCCCTATAGGTACTTCTCCTCTTTCCTAGGTTAGTGATCCAGCGGCATACGGGGAGTGCCCATTTGTGAGTGCAGTCTGGCATCGTGTAGTGCATTTGGAAATAAGGATTTTGCCTACTGAATCTGTGATATAGGTTTTTTCGGTAGTGCTAAATATCTTAGCATAATTATTAGCTACTAACCTCGCATGCAATTTCCGGCATGATATACTCTTGCATGTTTTAGTACCTCGTAGCGCTATAGCGCATTAATAATACTAACCTGTATATATTTCTTGAGTAGTGTATTGCATGGTAGCACTTTCTTGTACGTGGCACTCTCCTTGTTTCTGGTCTGACTACGCACTCTTGTCCTGACTGCTTTTGGCCTGCGCCTGGCATCCGGGGGAATGTGCGCGGTTCTGATTTAAACTTGAATGAGTACTGCATGCCTGGAATCTGGAATCACCCCGTGCCACACACCCTAGAGGTGGCTTGCATAGTATTTCGTAGATGTATGTACGTCCTAGTGACCCAGGGCACTGCATATACTTCCTAGCCAAGGAGAGATATCAGGGATCCTAGCTTGAACATAAGATTGAAAGCGGGCCTAGGATATTACTAGGCTATAGTATCTCGGGTGGATTACCGGCATCGGGTGAGGTCCGCAAAGGAATCGACTCAATTCTTTGAGGAGAAGAGCCTCTGGTGGACAAGTGGCCAAGCATACTCTTTCCCTTGGTACCCGATGGAAATGGAATCATTTTCGTCTCCCGCGAACAGCGGGAGACGAAAACAACGATCAACGAAACAGACGAACAACGAACAACGATCAACCGATCCTTGTGGCGGGGGCGACCGACAGAAACACACTTCTTTCGTTGCTTGCTTAAGGGGGGCTCGAATGATTGCCGTCGAACTCACGTAGCATGTAGATTAACTTACAATGGCTTACTGGCGAAAATGTGCCGAAACTGACCCGAAGAGCGTGGTAAGCGTGAGTAGGGAAAGCTACGAGTGGCGCGGGTACTCCAAACGCTAGCAAACTACTACACCCTGTGCTAACTTACATATAGTCAGTAATAATGGCATTTAACGCCTAAAGTAGGAGATAATGCCTATCAGAGCCCTCCTTTTGCGGCCACTTCCGCTCCCATCCCCTGTATTTTTTCATATTATACAACCATATCCATTGTAACATATCGAAATCCTTTTTTTTGCATATTTAAATAGAGATATCAGCTTTAAATACTACTACGGGTTAGCTGGGCACATCCACTTTAAGGATCCACATTGTTTAAGTGGGTTTAAGTAGGTTTTTCACTCTTCCCTTCATGCGGGGGTGTTTTCCTGCGGTGGGTTTTTTCGTCAAGGGTATCACTCCACTATTTCCTTGCAATTTTCCAACAATTATATTTATCTTTCTATACACTTATTTCATGTGTTTTCTGACGAAGGGTTAGAGGGAAGATGGGACTGCCCCAGTCTCATTCTCGCCCCAAAAAGAAGTTACAAATATGTTAAAGGAGACTGACTGAATATTGTGAGTATTTGTGACAATGATAAGACATTATTACAAAAAAGTGTGATGCTTGAGCTGAGATTATAAATTTCAATCTTATGACGGTGAGTGTCGATATCTTTATGATGAATTACCCAAGAAGTTAAACCACACCTTTCACGTTGAAATTGCTACGAGAAATATTCGGGCTCCACCGGGTATCGTACCACCGACCTTTGGTTTTAGTACGGTAAAATTAGTTGAATTTGACCGCAAACCTGGACAATAATAGTTATCGAGTGGGACCTTTTTTAATATCTTCGCGAACCGTCCAGGATGACTTTTAAAGTTCCTGACGAGCTTCTGACTGAGATAGCGAAGTTAACCTGGAAAACCTTGAAAAACCTGGAGATTATCTGGAAATATGCTAATTTGGTTGAAAATGCAGTTAGAGCGATGATTTTTTTCATTCCCTGCTGAAAATGTCCCCAAGGGAATATGGGGTGTTCCCAAGCAGACATGGGGTGACCCCATGGGGATCCCCAAGGACACCCAATAACCGCTTGGGAACACCCCATATCCCCTTGGGGACATTTTCAGCAGGGTTTTGTCAGAAATGGAATGACAAAGGTAACAGAAGTCTTAAATTTCACTCCTGACCCACTGGAAAATATGTAATCCTGAAAAACTTGGGATTTTCCTTGAAATGAATTCATCATGCTATTTGTATCGTCGGATTTCACTGTACTCGGTGATTTCATGATAAATGGCATTGCGAATGAAGCTAGGTACATTCAAGGCGTTACTCGACCGCGTCCAGATTACAGGCTGCCAGGAAATATCCTGCGTTGGAGGGGGGGATGGGAAGGCTTGCTAGGAGGTAGCTTATAGCAAATGGAAAAGATCCTGGCGCACTTCTGCGCGGCGGAGGGGAAAGGTAAATTGGAGGGAGTGAAGTGAACGGATGGAGGGGAAGGTAGAGAAGGAGACGGCTGAGAACGAGGCAGGTGAGCCAAACTACTTTGCAAGGAGTGGTAGTACGAATAAAATATAGCAAAAAAGGGCGCCAGGTAGCAGTGACTCATGGAATTTACAGAGGCGCTAAGGTTGGTAGCAAGTAGAAAAGGTTCGCTCACTGACGCTCCACAATTTACAACCTTCTTCTCCCGCCAGGCAGGGTTTTAAAAGTTCTGAGTTCCATGTGCCAAAATCGTCCACGGCGCAGCGCCAGGTTCTTTTGCGACTGCTATAATACCGAGAGCCAGACAGTATTGTTGGATGACGTCGCAGCGGCTGGCGGGGACGAGAAGACTCCGGCGAAGGATTCTGTCGCTACCGGCCTTCGCTGGTGAAGCATACTTTCGCTTGGGTATGGATTCTTTGAAGGTCTCTTCTCCCTTGCGTTTCCATCTTTCATGGACCGCAAAGGCATAAGATCTAGTTCCTTTGTATCCATCAAAATTACCGCGAGCTTTAGGAAGCCTGGATAGCGTAGTGGTCTGGGCATTGATCCGGCAAGCCAAAAGTCCGTAGTTTGATTCCCGGTCCAGGAAAAATTTTTCTCGTGGCTACTTCATTGTATTACACTGCCATATTCGCGGTAGGCCTGAATACTTTGTATACCTGTTTTAAATACTTTGTATGGTATTTTCACATGTTATGTTAGAATATTTTCACTCCTTCCAGGTCTGTACTGTGCTCAAATTAAGCACTGTTGTTGATTTACACAGAGATACACTATTAATGCTTGTGCAAAATGATTCCTTCAGAAAGTAATAACTTTTTAAGTGGTTGTTTCGTTGATTGGGATAAGTGATATTTTTCCAGGAATCGATGGCAGAATCGGAATCGCTAAAATTTTGGAATCGACCCATCACTAGTTATTAGAATTATTATTATCACTACACAGGCGTCTTACATGATGGCTAGTGTGCGATCATAAGTGGCAGATGAAAAATTAGTGATTCTAGGTTTAGACCAGTTGTAGTGTGTCCGACTACCGTTCTTACAGCCGCTCGTTCGAGACCAAACGACGGAAAAAATTTTCATGGCTTGCCAACCAACTTTTGCACGCTACCAAAATTTGACCTCACTACTGAGAGATAGCAGTCTCAGCAGAAGGCATTTTGGCTTAGGAAGTATAAACAGCAAAAGCTTCGGACGAGAGTGAAGTTCACGGAATCGGCCGGGGTACTGCGATGTGGAAGGCAACCGGGAAAACACACGTTCGTCTCACTAGAGGATGCAGCCCTGCATTCTAACAATATATATATATATATATATATATATGTGACATAATGGCACTCCTCCCAGTAAAATATTCCGAAGGTAATATAGTTTCCCAATCGAATCTCCGGATGGGGACTACTGGGAGGGGCAAATCAGTCACTAAGGACAAGGACAATTGACTAATAACTCACCGCCTTGGTCGTTTCCTGAATGTCTGCCTCACACTTCCCAGGCACCTCAACAAACTCCGGAGGATTATCATTAATATCTTCAAGAGTCAAGGTCACATATGTTGAGGTTATATGCGAGTTATCTGGACGCCCGGAAAGGAAAAAAAACACCATTAATATATGCCCACACCATTACCGAAACACAAGATCGAAATACAAGTAGAGTTAAATCAAGATTTAAGGCAAGTCGAACGATAAGCCTAGAAATCAATGAATTTGGTCTCATTTTAAATAAAACCAACTCACCCTTCCAAAGATACAAAAATATCAACCCCTTACGGGACTCTTTTCCGAGATTTTTGACGAAAATTACAAGCACTTTAACATGGGAAATAGTACGTGTATGAAATCCAGAGAGACCTTATGGAACCCTTTGAGTAGAGAGTTTTATTTTCGTTTGCCCTGAACCCAGGAGTAAGGTTTATTTGGAAAAAAAATTAAATTACTTCCGATTACTATTTTAACACCTCGAACTCAAGCTTTTTTGAGAAACAGGCAATGAAAACAAGAATATCATACGTTACGCAAGCATGACAACATATATACGACAATTTTATTGAGTAAAATCCTATATATTGTGGTATAAGAACAAAAATATTAACTTAAAACTGCTTTGAATGTCACAGCCTTCCGCCTTAGGAACCTACTACATGTGATATGCTCGTACTCAAGTCTGAACAAGGCTAGCAAAATAACAGAATAGGTGGTAGGACTATTCAGAGACACTTGGGCTTGATAGTGAAAATTGGGCTTACCAATCTTGGAATTACCTTAACTTCTGATATATCGTAGGGATTAGACATACAGAACTATGTGGCGCAGCATTAAATAAACTAGGTTTTATCAACGTATAATAGGAAGGTCCTCGGATGAAAAAGTCAAAGAAAGATACTACTTCGCTCTGGTTAGGCCACATCTCGAATGCGCCGCGAGCACTTGGGACCCTGGTCAAATAGATTTAACCAAAAAATTGATAAAATACAAAGGAAAGCAGCGCGCTTCGTTAACAACTGCTACGAGCGTACATATAGTGTCTCACAACTTTTATAGAGATTAATGTGGGAGCCCCTAGAGACTCAGAGGCTACACGATGCGCTTAGGTTGCTTGAGAAAGTCAGAACTGATATTTTTCAGAGCGACATAGAGTATATTATCATGACTCACTACATTTCTAGATCTGACAGATGCAATAAAATAAGAGAGATACACTGCCGAACTGATGGGTACAAAAACTCGTTTTGCCGCGAACAATAAGCGACCACAATAAAAATTGAGTCCCACTAAATACTCTCATATAATACATGTCATCATTTCATCTCCAAAAACTTACACCTTGACACGGCTGGTGGCCTAACATCCCCTGCCACACGCCCATGCGGCGGCTCGCAGGGTATTATGTAGACGTAGATGTATTAGCCACCAGGATAGACGGAACAACATGTTCTATTGCATCTGAATGGGAGGCGTGAACGTACGCCTTTACTGCTCCAGTGCAAATTTGAAAGATGTACATGTACGATCATACTCTGGATGGCCAGGAGGCACGAGGATGTAAAAGAACGTTCGTACTGCTCAATGGGATAAAGAATTGGGAACTGCCATCACCTAGATCTTGTCAAAATATTAACGGCGTTTAGTTTTATGTCTTCTCGACATTTTTTAAAATAAATCATAATGTCACCGCAGTATTTTGTTTCAGAAACGTAAAATTAACTTTCGCTGTGACGGATTTTTAAAGGTACCGCGTGGAGAAAATGTCTAGTTAAAGACTTTTATAGATATTTTTATTTAATTACTTAGAAATTTAGTCACATAAAAGTATATTATTGTTCAATTAATAATGCAATATTTAATGCATTCTCCTTGCAGTTGGAGAAAGTTAAACGTATAATTCGAATATGGTCTCAGTTATGACTAGGGAGCTATCCGGCTCAAAGTACCTTAAATGAGGAAAAGTAAGGAAAAGTAAGGAATATTAGTATGGATCATGCCTATACAGATTGATTTTTGTGGAATGCTTCACTCTTGTCAATACTTTAGCCTTTGTTATCTCATTTTCCAGTATCCTCAGTACGGCATTCATTATTTTTTGTGTTCATGCATTCATTTTTCTATGTACATTGGATTCTTTATTTTTTTGTCATTACACTGGCTTCAAGATGACACTGGTATATTTTTATACCAATTTTCATTTTATTATTTCTTCTTTATAAAATATTTTTAACATTTAATTTTAATATCTTATTTTCCATTATTTTTTTCTATTTTTAAAATATTTTCGTTGACAAAACATACAAAATATTTTCTTTTATATGCATAATTTTTCATTTTTTTATATTTTTTAAATTAAAAAAGTATAATAAAATTTAAATTAATTTTTTTATTTCTATTTCTATTTTTTATTTTAAAAACTTTAACACACCGAAGCAGCTAATAAATGGAGGCCCAATCGGATGCTCCGCATGTTATCTTCGGTATTGGTTGCTCTGCACATTTCTTATGTTCGTGGCAAATTCCTTTTACGATAAGATTGGCACACTCACAGTGCGAATAGTGATTTTCTGGTGAGAAGTAAGTATGCAAAAATTTACGGAATGGTGCAATTGGGATATAATCTGTGAATTTTTCGGCATTATCTCCTTTACATCTATGATTTTAATGTGTAATATGTGGAGGAAACCACGATTTTAAGCGTATTTAAAAATAAATTTGTTTACACGGAAATATTTATTGACTATAGAGAACGTTTTCCTTAGATGTAAAGGCATCTTTTTCGCGCTATATTTAATATTTTCACTTTGTTAACACTAGAACCACTGGGTTTTTCGAATCCCCTGAAACCGCAGTCGGAACAAAAATGTTCGATCGGTTTTCCGACATTTCCAGGGTCAGTTAATCGTTGGATTTCTTCAAATAGGACTTATTTACTTAAAGAGAGTTTTCAGTTGAAGATGAAATTATTTTTAACATCATTCAAATACAATTAATAATTTTCAGCTCCGATTTATTTACAAAAACATGGCGTGACACATAACTTAAAATCTTGCGCATAGCGTATCATTTCTAACAATTTCCTTGTAAATATCTGAATAATGCAAATAACAGAAAGTAATTATCCTTTCTCGTTATGGTAGGTTTTTTGTAGTAGGTGGGTGTGTAAAGGTCTGTAAGCTTTTTCGTTATAAATTCGCTAAGATGTTGAGAACAAGGGCGAATTTCATGTCAGCCAAGGTAAGAGGAGCTATTCAACGTGTATTTACTCCGAAAACAAAAACTCAGAAATTTATACGAAAAATATTAAGTGAGGTATTGCTCATCGAAAGTTGTAATCCGACAAAAATGTCCCGTCCACGGTTCTAGTGTTAACCTTTGCCACCTGTCATCTAGCCGGATTGGAAGTTGCAAAGAAAATTTACCAATGCACAAAAATAAATATATTCATTTTTTCAAATAACCTCTGTGCGTGCACACATTATTACGTGATTACTTGATTGATTAATTAGGCAACTAAAATATTTTTAGTCGACTAAAATCAATTTCACTGATCATCAATTTTTACCCTCTGATAAATGACCTCTCTGCATATTCCGACTGTTTCGGTGCTCTAACAAACATAATACGATCTTGACGAGAATGTAATGAGTACTGAAAACACAACAAGTGCTGAAAATATTCAGACGTCGAAGAGGATATATAAACTGAAAATAACGAATAACGTACTCAAGGTAAAATAGAATGGAAAAATAACTGAAGGGAAGGCGAATGTTAACGAATGAACCCCACTTAGAATACGCCGCCAGTGTTTGGGATCCTCATGAGGTAGGCCAGGGGTGGCGAACCTTTTGGCGATTGAGTGGCAAAGTTCCTGAAATAAGAGTACACTCGCTCAACTCGCTTGCCAAGCCATCGAGTGAGATAGAGCCCTCCCAGCTCCGCGTGCCACTTTGGGCATGCGTGCCATAGGTTCGCCACCCCCGAGGTAGGCTTAAAAACAGAGTCAGAACGCGTGCAGAGAAGATTAGACAATGACGTGAAAGGCCGTTATGATAGTCTCATAAGTGTTACTGACCTCTTACAACAACATGGATGGGAATCGCTTTCAGACCGTCGCACAGTGGGCCCAAACGCGGATCTGGCTGCACTAAATTCCTTCCTTTGTTTATATCGAACCAATCGAGCTCAAAACACTGCATTTTATTGTATTGAGCCTTTGTCAAGTGTTTTCATTAGCAACTTGATCTCCAACACAGATTTAGTTCGACCTTTGGCTTACTGTTGGTGCTATGAAAATATGCATTTATCTGCATTGTAAGTAGAATAAAGGCAATATCTATGAATAAGCAGGGGTATAATTGTTACCAATTTATTGTTTATAGACAGTAATGAAATGACAGGTATTATATGAGTTTTAGAAAACACATCATTATCACTGGCACTGTCATCATTACTTGAGTCAGATAATTTTTCATGTTCCTGAGGTAGGTGCAGTAGGTTTCGGGCATCTTGCGACAGATTGTGGTAATATTTCGCAGGGAGTGCTCTAAAAGATGTTATTATAGGGTCAGACGTCACAAGGAGCATGTGGAATAGATCTTCAGTCGCTGCAGTTCGGGATATTTTTCTGCTGTGGAACTCTCTAAATCTCCTAGTCTTTTTGCGGGCCTCTTGGGATTCCTCACTCAACACCCAATGAGTAATGAGTAAATGAGCGGCTGCAATAATGTCTGCGCCGATAATTAAAAGCTTATGAACCGATGCAGGCATATAATACCAGTTGTACAGCTTTACAATCAACTTTGCTGTTTCTAGAGCATAATCGCGGTAACTTGTAACGTCTATTTCATGCCCACTTGATAGTTCCTGAAGAATTGATGCAAATCTTCTGTTCAGACCTTCTATTCCAGTGAGCCTGGATGAGAGACTTGCATCTCGAAAGAGTCTTCGAGCCGTATTTCCATGGTTCGAAGATCCAGTACCTTGCTTGGGATGATCTACGATTAGTCCCATCTCTCTCCGAAATCGTTCCTGAATCTCCTTTTTTCGTGCCTCAACGATTTTCTTCTCTTCGATACCTCTTTTCTGCCATATTTTTATTTCTAATCGGTAAGACACGTGAAGCAAACATTCAAATACCCTTATCCACGCATGAAGTGTGGAAAGACCATTAGCAAATACTTATTCATCAATTGGCCTTTTTAGCATTTCGTCAATGTCATTCATTTGACGAGGTGTTGCATTACAGACATTGCACGCTTGAGAGGATGTTCGCGTTAGGGCGTTCACGACTTTGCCCTCAACCATGGTCGGTAATAAGCAATGTGATATGGATAGGCCAGGTTTACTCTCCGGATTTGATGGATGTAAAGCCTCTATCTGCTCGTCGATGTCTGATTTCTTTAGCACAGTGAAATCTGCCGTTTCTTTAGTATACCGCAACTTGATTGGTCTGCAGTATCGTCCTGAAGAAGGACGGGGATTTTGCCACAAAATTTTCTTTTCTGATGACTTTTTCCCAATCACACACATTTGTAGTGCAACAAGAGACACAACAAACAGGTCACTATCACTGAAAGATGATTCCTCCAATGGCTTATGCAGGTACTCGTACTGCCCACTGTTCCCATCGAAACCCCACTTTGAACTTAATATAATATTGTCAGCGGAAGACAGCGGAGCAAACAAGTCATTTTCAACGTATCTAACAATGCGGTCCACAGTATGATCTAGTAAAGCTTGAAGTTTCACCTTTGCATAAGATTCTGTGGGAGTAACCTTATCTTTACATGGATAGCATCTGGATTTTGCTTGGGCTATTCGCTCGTAAGAAGGATAAATATCCGCAGTTCTATCTAAAGCGCCCTTTCTGATTTGTGAATACTGGTGCTTTGATAAGTTGGTCTCAACATACAGGGATAGGACTTCATCTTCCGTATAAGCACTTACATTGCTTGTACCACATTGTTTTTTCTTCCGTGCATGCAGTATCTTGCTAGGTTCCATGCATGCAGTATCTTGTTCAGAATTTCATGTACTAGACGAGCTGCGTTCTCCCTCCCCTCAGAACGAAGACCGACTTCAACTGCGTAAGTGCATTCCGACGTGCTGGCCTCATCAAGAAGTGCAGCAGCCTTCCTCCGCTTGACACGTTCAGTGAAGGCAACAAAATCTTTTTGAGGGCGTCCGACTACCGACGAGGAACATGCTGCTAAAGGATGTATGGTATTAAACTTCAAAGGGAAAACTAAAACACTATATCGAGAAAACTTTTCATCAATTGATAGAAAGGAGTGTATTGTCAAACCAAATCATAAACTTACAGGAAGGCAAATGATCTTCGATGCAGGATGGTAAGGCATCAATGTGCGTATTCAGCCAATCCGCATTACTTTCCATAAATCGCGACAATGTCCTGCTGCACGTTTGCTATTTTCTATCCACTTTTTCGCCAAATCGACTGACGTACCTTTTGAGCTCCTTTCTCTGCACCTTATTCAGCTCTTTGGAGCCTGAGAAATACTAGTATCACATTCGTATCTGTACATAGGGTAAGGAAAGATCTTTCAGTACATACCTAATACACTTTCTCCAATATAATGGAGGAGACGCTCCACTTGAGCATTTCTTCCTGTTTCCTTCCTTATCTCATTAAATAAATCACCCTTTGTATGAGCGGAAGACATGGCGAATGTATTGACAGGAAGCACCACTGTTTATGGTCTGCACTATACACTGAAAATCACTACCTAACGCGAGCACAGCAGGCAAGAGACTGAATACCGTTCATCTACTCTTTGCTTGCTTTGGTAATTTCCAACGCGATCTGTCAAATTGGTTTAGGCTCAACAGCGCATATATAAATAACCTATAGTCGCCATTTGACTGCCAGAATGACAGCATACTCCCCAACCTGCACGCCAGCCGTCACCGCATTCGCGAAGTGACACTAACCACGGGGCCACGTTTCTGCCAGCCGCGTTTGACTGATTTTCGGCCCATAACTTCCTATTGGGCAGCTGCGGGCGGCTTATTCTTTTTCTATAAGCTTCTATAAATCTATATGCATAATTATCAAATAAAATCGCGCTGGGACTAAGTGGGGCTTTTTTTGTAGGCCAAGAAAAATTGTTTTTAGTTTTTCGCGCACATGTTTACAAAAAGAGAGAGACGCACCAGAATTTATTCAGGTAGAAAAAGTGACATGCACCTAAATGTATACTATATAACCATAACACCGACGTTAAATCATTATTTTGGAATGACCAATCCTGTATAAATTCTACAAAAGAGTGGAACTATCAGTACGTTACGGCGTTTATTCCAAAAGCGTATAGGTGTCAAGTTTTCTTTACAAGATATATGAGATAATTTTACAAATGAGCGTAAATTGGCGCATTTCTGGTTCATATGAACTTTATACTATTGACTACGTAAGATTTCAAGTCTCTTCGACACTTTTCAAAAAAATAACTTTAGTGCAGCCAGATCCGCGTTTGGCCCGTGTGCGTCGATTGAAAATTAGACTCAATCTTTTACGTAAATTCAAAACAAATTAATTTTCCGACAAACTTCTCGATATCTTACGGTCTCCAACATGCTACGGTAGATCAGATCATGAAAATAAAATAAGAGAAATAGATTGTACATCAGAAAGGTTTAAAATGTCATTGTTTCGCGATCTATCAGAGGTCATAACGAGTGCGTTAAGACTTTGAATTAGGTTAGTTGACAGGTAGTGTAGCGGACTAATTCATATGCACCCTAATGCATGTTTCTAAATCTGCCGAATAGTTCTAACACCATGTTTTGCATGTTCCCAGCATGACTTGAGTCACGCTTTCACAGTTACATTTTGGATTATTTTAGTAGATTCTGTAGCATTTGTAGTATACGGATAGTGTGGTGCTTGTTGGCGAAAGTATATTTCTTCACTGCAGTTCATGTTGGTGATAAGTCACCCCATGCCAAATACCCTTGTGGTGGCTTGCAAGGTAATTAGTAGATTTGATGTAGATGACTGTATTGAAGATAAACGGAATTATTCCGCAAACCTAGAGCCTGTTCATAAAGGCGCAGTCAAATGTACGCTGTGTATTTCAATCTGCTTCGCTTGCCACAAGTAGGCCCGAAACAGAGAAACGGAAATAAAAGGCGACAGTACTTACAGTTTGAAGTATTCTGATAGTTATCCCGAGCGACAATGTGAATGACGTACTCTTCCTGAGTTTCTCGGTCAAGGGTGCAATTTTCTGTCAGGTCGACGCTAATATTCCCACTATCAATGTCAACGGCAAACCAGCAGTTTGGATAGAGTGGGTCTATAAGGTAACTGACTTTATTGAACGGAGCTGAAATGGAGAAAAAAACAGGAGTGATAACCAAGTGTTTAAATGCAAGAAGTGTACGAAGTCACAACACAGCAAGTTAAAACATTTATGTCCTTATGGTACTTCCCGCAGTCACGTTCAAATCTCCTAACGAATGATCCATCAACCACACATTTTCCATGTCGAGCTCCGCGAAAAAAATAAAGATTGTACAACTAATTATTGACCAGTGAACTGACCAGCGGAGGGTAAAAGTTATTTTTAACCATATTTTTAATATAATGTAAAAGTTGATTCACTTTACTTAAAATAAAGTTTTATTTAATTAAAAGTTATTTTTAATTCAACTTGAAAGTATGTTCACAACAAAATGCCATCGTCTATTGCGGTTCTTTATCTTTCCTTTTCATAGAAAATTAAGTAATAAACAGTGTAACTAGTAAAAAAGATACCTTAAACATAAAAAAGAAATATAAATCATAATTTAGTATGAACAAATGAAGCTCATCAGCTTTCAAATAATCCTCTGCGGATAACGTTTGACAATGTCTCAAATGTACCTCTATCAAGACTAATTATTAATGACACTTTGGTACTCACCGGTCTTTCGGAAAACGGCTTCGTATATACTGACATATATTTTGCATCCGTGATATAAGCTGTCATCCTTGACGGAGAAAGTGACTTTTCATACAAATAAATCGTAAGAATAGCTATAAGCACATATGGGAGAAAATCAATCGACCTAACTGACAAGACCGGGGAATACACAGAGGTCATAGCCGCTCAGGAGTTCCTCGCCTCTAGAAAGCTTTATAAAAATAGGACTTAATTGCCAGATTTCACTCGGTTCAACTTTATGGAGTTCCATGTTGATTAGTAAAAATAACTTAGAAACTCCACTGGTCAGTTCAACGGTAAATAATTTATTGCACAATCCGGATTTCGGTGCCTGCCACTATCTTCAAGTGAAGACTGTCAGTGACCTGTGAAATGCCCAGTGGAGTGTAAAAGTAATTTTTACTAATCATTACCTTCTTTGTCATATGACGTCTATAATTCTGTACAACAATTTGATTAAAAAAGAATAACTCCTACTTACTTAAACTGACTGAAAACTTTTCACTTAGCCAATATTTTAAATATATAATTCTAATCCTATCTTCTTCGAACACGGCAGTTGTCATTTTACCACGAACACCTTCTTTGCTGCGCTATTCTCCGCTTGATGTCCGTTGTACTTCTTCCGTCTCACGTGATAACACTTCGTAGGTAGGTGAAGGAATCCACTTGTTCTAATTTCTCTCCTCTCAGGGTGACTTCTGCATTCACCTTTTCTCCATCGCATCCTAATATTTTAGTCTTCGTGTCATTTATTTTCATAATGCATTCTAGGAGAGCTTGGTCCATCGCGTTTAACAACCTTTGAAGATCATCGCTATTTCCATCTATGTCTGCGATATCATCCGCGAAGCGGAGCATGTTTATTTCTTCTCCATTTATGTTTATTCCGCCCAGTCCGATTTACTGTGCTTCTCTTATGGTCTCCTCTAAGTACATGTTGAACATTGATGGAGAGAGTCCTTGTATTACTCCTTTGTTTATTTAAGCATCAATTTGTCTTCCGTCTCTCATTCTCATTATGGAAAGGAGTTTCATTATCTGTCGTTGAAATATTTTTCTTTCTTTGTAGCAATTCATTTTTTCCTATTAAATGATGATAATGGTTAATAATACCCAAGAATTCAACATGAAAATAAATAAGACGAAGACAAATCCAAGAGAAGCTGAATGTAGAAGTCACCGTGAGAGGAGCAAAATTAGAGCAAGTGAATTCCTTCACCTATCGCAGAAGTACCATCACGTGGGACGGAAGAAGTACTACGGATATCAAGCGGAGAATAGCCCAAGATAAGAAGGAGTTCATTGGAAAAACACGACCGCTGTGCTCGAAGAAGATAGGAATACAGAACAAGAAACTGTATAAGAAAACATTCCTGTGAAGCGCACTACTCTATGCATCGGAAGCATCGACCATTGGAAAAGATGACCAGAAAAGACTAGAAGCCTTCAGAAACTGGTGCCGGAGGAGGACGCTGAAGATAAAATAGATGGAAACTATAAGAAATGATGAGTAGAAGAGAAAAGGACCATATGGAACAACATACACAAGAGGAGAACAATATGCATTGGACACACCCTGAGACACATTGGCTTTACGTAGAACATAATTGTAGTCTCCAGAGGAAGACCCAGGAATAAGTTCATGGACCAAATAAAGCGGAAAGTACACAGAAATAGATAGTAGGAGGTAAGGAAATTAACATTAGATAGGGACGGGTGGAAGACTGCGGCCAACTAATCTTCGGATTGAAGACCAAGGAATGGTTAATGATAAACGACTTCATCCACGATGCACGTATGCATGGCATACATAGAATTCCTGGGGTCAAGTCTTTGAGCGGACCGCCACATATTACATATTGAAACGGCAAATTATAGTACGTCGATACAAGACAAAATTATTGCAAGATTATGTGAAATAAAAATAACAGCCATTTTCGGAACAGCTTGCGCATCATTTCAAATAAAAGTTTTTGCGCGGTTGGTTTTCCAAGCACGGGTTGTAATTTAATTCGATGCATTTAAAGTCTATACTGTAAACCATGTTGATAAACTAGGTATAGAATAGAGTGAAGCACCTTCACTCATACTGAACACTTCGCTGTGAACACATGATAATTCCCCTAGTCAGTATAAAAAATCAAGCACTTGAACCTTTTTATTTATTCATTTATTTTTTTCATTCTATTTAAAGAAAAATAGTCGACATACAGCACAATTGCCAATTTAAAGTGTACTCGTAACAAACAAAAAATACACATATAAACAACAATTATAACATAAAACTTAACTTCGACGAACGGGAGTTGGCGTCAAAGTCTGTTACTGTCTAGGTTCGCTGTTAATGTAAGGAAAGATGCGTTGAGGCCAAGTTTTTTCGCGATAGGGAAAAGGGATCGATATCAGTAACAAGATATTAGGGAGGTGGGACGGAAGAAGAGCGAACGTTTAATTAGTATCTGGGAGTTGTGATGTGGAGTAATGAGTTAGCTGGGGTAGAACGCGAAAGCACTCTGACGTTGATGAATGAGGTAAGTTCGGGACTGCCAATGAAAGAATAACGGGTATTATTGTAAATGAGTTTTAAGTCGGAATTTAGTCTGTAATGGGAGATACTAGAAATGGAGTGAGAAGTTAATATCTCGTCTGCGGATGCATTGCGGAAATTTGGAATTCTGCATTTCACTATTTTAGCGGGGCAAGTTGTAGGCGGGGCAAGATACTCTTATGGGAGGCAAGGTTTGAGGCTGCCGACAGAGACCACATTGGGGAACAATAAGTAAGTATCACAAGAACAATGGATGAGAGGTAAGACTGTAGTGCGGGAGTATCTGAGATATAAGTGAAACGACATGAAAGACCAAATGGAGACATGGACTTCCAATTTAATTGCCTATATATGGTCACCGAAATGAAGCTTGTTGTCAACTATTATTCCTAGATCTTTGATGGAGATCACGCGAGTCAATGGCTTTGAGTTAATGGTGTAGTCGAAATTTATGTGGATTTATTCGTATTTATTGTCATGAAATTGACGCGGAGAAATGTCATGAAATTATTCCAGAGAAATAAAATCGCCACCTCTCCCATAAAACTGCATCTTTTAAATCACTGGTTAATAGACAGATTAGCATTCCAATGACCTTTAAAACTTTCCAAAAAGAACTTAACATAATGAAACTTATTGCTCAGAGAAATGAATATGATTCAAACCTAATAGATAAATTGAAGAACGATCTCGTGTAAAACAAACAATAAAATGTTTGATTGAATAAAAAACAAAAAAAAAACAAAAAAAAACAATGTTTGATTGAATGAATGACCTCTATGCCTTTAAATATTGTCTAACCAACTCGCTGGCGCAAGCTACCTTTTATAAACAAACTGTCACATAAACTATGCAACATCATTCCAGCAAAAAAGGCCAGGGTATCTTTTTGTAACCCTCTGATTTTAGGCAAATTACACGATGCAACAAGTTGCTAGGTCAAAAAAACTTTTCAAAAATGTAGGCGTTTTTTCGACCTCCTGAATTCGAAAATGATACTCAAAACTTCGTATCACCCACATTTTTTGCACAAATCGCATACATTTGCAATTAATGATAATGCAATATGATGATATTTTAATTTTCACGAAAACACCATATCAAGCGCAGAAGCGGCGCATCACTTTCAATTGTTCAACACTTGCGCCCCTAGCGGCACACAGCAAACTTTTACGTTGCAAATGGCGTTGCCTGTTCGTCACTGTGTTGGGTTTGTGGAAGACAGTACGCATTAGTGTTAGTGTACAATGTCTACCCGAGGCTGTGTAAACTCTCCTAACAATTTTTGTTATATTTCTGGTAAACTTGTGGTGAAAAAAGACTGAGGAATCATTACTGCTTTCGTGATAAAGGTGTACCTTGCCTATTTCGGAGTGAAACTAGGCGACATCAATAAACCATGGGCTCCACAGGTCGTGGTTGTAGAAGATTTACGACGGTGGGTGGCAGGAAAGAAGAAGTCATTACAATTTGGCATTCCTATGGTCTGGCTACTTCTGCTCTTGTAAGAAAACTGGTTTCAACAAGAAATACAAGAAGACAATTGAGTATCCGAACAAAATTCGCTCAGCAATTCGTCCTGTTCCACATGACTCGGAGATACCTCTACCACAGCCTAGGCAGACATTAAATACGGACGACAATGATGACATAGATACCGTGCAAGAGACGGATGATACTAAGTTTGAAGTAGGCACAGATGAGGGCCCTCGTATGTTCACTCAGCCAGATCTAAGTGATTTAGTCCGTGATCGAGGACTGGCAAAGGATAAAGCAGAGCTCCTAGGATCAAGACTGCGTGAAAGACATTTGTTAGCACCCGGTACATCCGTTACATTTTACAGACAAAGGGACTTAATATTCGCACAATATTTTTCTCAAAAGGACTTGTTAGTGTACTGCAGTGATGTACAAGGTTTGATGGGTCAGATCAACATTCCATACGCGCCCGGGGACTGGAGATTGATTCATCTAAAAGAAGCCTAAATTCAGTTCTGCTGAACCATGGTAACATGTATGCCTCAATACCTGTCGGCCATTCTGTGCACCTGAAGAGAACATACGACTACATGGAGGTGCTTCTTACTGCCATTCATTATGAGTATCACAACTGGATGGTGTGTGGTGATTTGAAGTGTTGCGTATGCTTCTAGGACAACAATCAGGATATACCAAGTTCCCCTGCTTCATCTGTGAATGGGACAGTCGGGCGCGTGACAAACATTGGGAGCAAAAACTGTGGCCCCGAAGGTTAGAATTGGTTCTACGGGACAAAAATATCAAGTGTAACCCTCTAGTGGAAAGAAGCAGAATATTCTTGCCACCTCTGCACCTCAAACTGGGCATAATGAAGCAGTTTGTCAAGGCATTACCTAAGTGTGGCGGCTATTTCAAATATCTATGTAACAAGTTCCCCAACCTGTCAGACGCTATGTTGAAAGAGGGTGTGTTCACTGGTCCCAATATTCGGAAACTAATGCTAGATGAAGATTTCCTTCATTCAATGAATGCCGTGGACGGAGAAGCCTGGACTACCTTTAAGCGTGTGGTTCAAAACTTCCTGGGAAACAATCGTAGCCCAGAGTATATCGACTTAGTTGAAACATGCTGACGAAATTGACAATGCTGGGATGCTCAGTGAGAAGTTACATTTTTGACATTCGCACCATGACTTTTTTTCCTCCAAGGTTGCTGTATGTGAGGAACAGGGTGAAAGATTCCACCAAGATATCAAGGACATTGAACGACGATACCAGGGAACTTGGGATGTTTGGATGATGGGCGACTACTGCTGGATGCTTCACCGTGAGCACGCGGAAATGCCTCATAAGAAGAAAAGTAAGAGCCACGCCATGACAACTAAGAAAGCACGGAATGAATGACGTTAGTGCATGTTTTTGTACCGCATTCCCTGTATGCATCTGTTCACTATGTGCATTTTTGAATATGTTGTTGTTTTAAACTTGTATTCCACTTCAGCATGATTCGTGTGACATACATATATACTACTTCGATAAGTGATATCAATATTGGTAAGTATACGATTTGTGCCAAAACTGTGGGTGATACGATGTTTTGAGTACCATATTCGAATTCAGGAGGCAGAAATACATTGCGAAAAAAGTTTGTTCACTGTTGCATACTGTTACTTTTCAATTCCAAAGACAAGTACGATATCTCAGAGAGAAGTGGAGTGTGTGAATTGAAGTGCGAGGACTGTGCCTGTAAATACATCGGACGGACTGGAAGAAAATTTAAAACCAGAATAAAGGAGCATAGAAGAGATTTTATTAATAGTGACGAAACCACTGGAATGGTGAAATATTTAAGCGAAGAAAAACACTGGTGTAATTTCGACCCAAGAATTTTACATTGTATTAACAAAGGGCGGAAGCTTGATTTTATGGAACAATTTACAATCGTCAATGGCCCTGATACCTTATGTAATGACCAAATGTTCCTCTCTCCCTCACCCTTCCACTGAAGCCACATACCATCTCGACGGCTTCACAGATAAGCCCTCTGACCCTGCCCCTTTAAACTTCAAATGTGACCGTTAAAAATTCTCTCCCCCCTCTCTCCACCCTTCCTCCCTCCTCCATACTTTATGCGTGTTTTTATATACAAGGGGAACGCGACCCACAAGATTTACCGGAGGATAACACGCGGTGTCGAAACCATGGTCGAGTTGTATTAAATAGCGTGGAATAAAACCAATTATCTTTTATTATGAATGACATCATCAATTTCCACCATGTGAAGCCGGAAACTATGTCTTATACCTTTTCATGGCTTAAGGTAGTTTGAGCGAAATTATCATTTCACCTAGAAATCAAGGAACTTGGTTTCATTTTAAAGAAAAATATCACACGTTTCAAATGACGCCAAAATTTAAACCCCTTGCCACATTAATTTCCGAGATATTTGCCAAGAAATACCAGCCTTTTTACATGGGAATTGGTACATGTATGCACTCCAGAGAGTGCTCGTTTAAAAAATGAGCAATTTCTAACACCTAAATCTTGTGAAAAATTTAATAGTATGCAGTTTGCACGTTTGCTTTTGAAAATTGATCATAATGTCACCGCAGTGAATTCTTTTGGATCACAAAAAACCTTCCGTTTTGAGGGAGTTTCAAACGTACCACATCAAAAAAATGAGTCAAGTTAATAACTGATATGGATATATTTATTTCATTACCAATCACTTCTGTTGCATAAAAGTAAATAATTACACCATTAATAATGCAATATTTAATTCATGCTTCCCACAGCTGGTGAAATTAAAACGTATGATTCGAATATGGTCTCTATTACGACTAGGAAACTATCTGGCTCTAACTACCTTAAGACATCTTCTCGGAGGAAATATTTACTTGGTTCGGTCCTCATCACCCTATTTTGCAATAAACATCCAGCCTATCTATATTCCATATTTAAACCCAAATTAGGGTCTGTTTTTAGACTAACTTATGACCCCTCCTATCTCTTACATACTCGGACAAAGCTTACCTTTAATCTTCTCTTATCCATCGATCAAGACTTCAGTTGTTTACTGCTCCATCCATCATTGGCCGTTCAATCCTAAAATTGGTTGACTCCAGCCCTCCACCCTTCCGTATCTAATGATAGTTTCCTTACCTCCTACATGTATTTTCCTCCTTATTTGGTCCATGAAATTATTCCTGGGTCTCCCAATGGGGACTATTCCCTCTATTTTGCCATCAATTATGCTCCTCACAAACCCACTGTGTCTCGGTATGTGTCCAATCTACCTGGCTCTTATTTTCTGTACGCTGTTCTATATTGTCCTTTCCTCTTCTTCTCTTCTGTACACTTCATCATTTCTTATTTTGTCCGTCCATTTTTTCTTCAGCATCATCCTCCAGCACCAGGTTTCAAAGGCTTATAGTATTTTCTGGTTAGCTTTTCCAAGGGTTCATGTTACCGATTCATAGGGAGCTACGTTCCACACGAAAGTTTTTACGTTGTTTCCCGGTTTGTAGTCCTATCTTCTTTGAGCACAGTACTATTATTTTTTCCATGAACGCCTTCTTAACTTGGGTCTCCACTAGATGTCCATCATTTTTACCCTAATCGATGCAAAATCAATCCTCTTCGTCTATTTTCAAGGACAAACAATTTAATTATCATTATAATACGCAAATATGTCTGTAAAGGCCGTTTTACACGGGTCACGAAATTGTACAACTCAACACTGCATTAATTCCGCAATCTGCCGTGCAATAATTATTGCGAAAACGAATGCGTGACTGCTTTACACGGTGGTCGTAAGCATGCATTCATTCGTGAATTCCAGTCGTCTGATAAGTACGCTAAGAGCGAGTGTTTTTTTCAAACAGGAGAGATACGATATTCTGTACGCGACGTTGTTGACATTCAGTGAAAAATAAGGTTGTGGTGATTGTGGGATTCTGTGATATTGGCATATAGTCACTCTCTATCTGTGAGAAAAATAATGGATCAGGAGGAGGCTGCATTGATTGCTGCAGAGCTAGCAGTAGTGGGAATTATGATCGGGGCCGCAGAGCTCATAGAAAGTCGTAACTGTAGGAGAATAGCCAGAAGAGCACTTAGGATGCAGGAGTGGATCCGTAAGCGAGAGGAGGGAATGGGCATTCTTAATATGGTCCAACAGGAGCCGGCTGTAAAAGACAGGAATGGCTACCGCAATTTTATGCGGATGACAGAGGAACAATTTAACGAGCTTTAAAATATCTATCTAAATAAATAACAATATAAGTAACTGCAAATATCCTCCCACACAAAGATGAGAGATGACTTCTTCACACTCCCTACTGTAAACACCCATCGCTAAGGTTATCGAACCTTTTCGTCAGTCAAATTCCCGTGAACTTGATGTCGTTAATTCTGCGACCGCTAGATGGAGTGCTATTCGTACAAATTGCAAGAATGCGACCACCGAATTAGAGCAGGGGCTATTCTGACGTCTCGCATTCATGCATTCGTGCATGCGTTCTTGAAATTCGCCGCTTTACAAGGTGCATTTTGAAATTCACGATTGCACATACAGTAGCTCGTGCAATTACATGCCCCGTGTAAAACGGCCTTAACAGAAATGGTACCTTATTATAGTATCTAATGTATATATATAACGACCTGTGGAATCATTCCTTACTTCTTATCTCTCTCCAATTGATATAAATTATCCATTTTTGCATATAGTGTTATAATTCAAGTGCGAAGAAATTTTTGGTATGTTCACTGAAATTTGTTTGCCAGGTATGTTTTTTTGTTCATTTTTTCATTGAAAATAACATTTTATATGTATTTTCTGTTTTTCTCTTATGGGGAAACTTAGAGCACAGTAAAGCGTTATTCTATTCTATTTGATCATTCAGCAACGCTTTTATCTTGGGCGAACTCTTATAATGTTTCTTGAAGTGATATTTGCTAGTGGTTTCGTATGAATCATTTCTGCTTTGAAGGCAAAAAATGAAATGAAAGTTATAATGCACCGTTTTAGAACTTCATTTGCAACAAGTTTCAACAATTGTCGCTGGTACTCCCGTCAACCATAATATTGTCTTCCTTGACAGGAAGACGATGGGAATCTGAGCGTCTCCGTCCGTAGCCATCACATCAGGAAATGCAATTCGAAATAGCGCCCTTTAAAAAATAAACGTATGATGTGCGAATTTACCTGTTCTGTCACCATCTGTTGCTATTATTTGGTAAATTACTCCACTCGCCGTATTCTCCTTAATTTGCTTTACCATTGGCATTGGATTTTGGACTTCAGGCACAAGGTCATTAGTGTCTTCGATATCGATCTCAATCTAAAAATAGAAAATTGGAACAGGTTTCAATTCAACGAAAAATTATAAAAGTACGTCAGCGTATTTATAAAACCGTAAACATTTTCCTTTTCCCATAGATGTAAAATATTCAGAATTAAGTTAAATCATAAGAAAATAAAAGCAATGAGATTCGCTAGGACAAAGAAGACTAGGTTTGTGATTAAAGTTGGAGGACACAAACTCGAGCAAGATGAGCAATTGAATTACTTAGGTAGTACGCTAGAGGAAAACGGGCATAGTAGCAAACACATATGAAAGAGAATAGCGCTAGCGAAGGAGGCGTTTAGTAATAAAGGGAGCTGATGACGAGGACCTTGGGCAAGGATGTGAAGAAGAAGGCTGGCGAAGAGTTTGATAAGGAGAGTAGTGTTGAATAGGGCAGAATCATAGTCCCTCAGAAAGGAGGACGAGAATACGCTGCAGGCATTTGAGATTGGATGTGGAGAAGGATGGGGAAGGTTTGATGGACGGATAGGAAGACTAACGAGGAAGTGATTGAGATGATGGACGAGGAAAGGAGACTTCTTAATGAAATTCGAGAGTAGGTGGCTGGAGAATGTAATAAGGGGTGAGGGATTGCTGAAGAATGTGATAGAGGTAAGAATGTTGGGCAAGCAGGGAAGAAGAGGAAGAAAGAAAATAGGTTTCATGGACGGGGTGAATAAGGGTAGATCGTATGCATAGGCGAAAAAGGAAATACTAAAGGGAGATAGGCCCCTAAAAGTGTAGAAAACCGGGAGGAGATTCTCTGACATTCAGCAAAACCTACATTAACCGGTAGAAAACTTCAAAAAAATAGATCTATAGATGCATTACCTGAGGAATATGAAAATAAAATAATAAATCTCTAATACCATAGGTATCATAAAAAATATGGAATTATAATCTTTAAAATTACTTAGTCATATATTCATGGTACATATTTGTGTATTTTCTAATATGGCTGCGTGTCCCAACGGCAGAAGGGAATACACTGAACTTATTCATGATCACTCTTCTTTAGTATTGACATTCCCACTATTCTGCATTCTTTATTGTAATATTATATCTATTTAGCGTCACCAGTCAGTTATTTTGTGAAACCTAAATGATGAAAACGGCAAAACAGAATTGTCCTCTGAAGTGGTTATTTTCCACAACTAAATTTTATTCATTTTCATACAAGATATTGTGAAACTTGGTGGTGGAATAAATACCACTATTTCAGCTTTCCAGTGAGTTGCATGAATAACATGGTAGCTCTGGGTAATTTTTTTCACTGCGCGAACATTCGCCAACCCTCTGCCAGCTTCGTCAGGAAGTGATGACTGTCATAAACTGGGGGACCATTAATTAAATAATTCATCACCAAGGGTTGTCATTCCCCATGAAAAACACATCTGACTGGACCGGGATCCGAACCCGGATCTTCCAATTGCCGCTCAGGTGTGTTGTTGCTCCTATGTTTTCATTTTATAACAACATCATATTACATTATATCCATTAGCATATTCAAAAATGGTCATTATGCAACGCAAAAAACCCGTTCCAATGATACATACATTTGTAATACATTCTTGTTTAAAGTATTTTAGACACATAAATGTATATGGGTCATTCCACCACAATTCGACCAGAAAATTGGCAAAATTGACCCTTGAGGTACCGATTTCGACCAAATTTGGCAAATCGTCTTCATATTATTACAAAATGAAAACCCCAAAGCCATTTTGTAATCCATGCAACGGTTTACGAGATATTGCAATGTTGTAAAACAAGAATTTTACAAAAGCGTCGTCGCATTTAACGGTATATCTCCGGCAATAAGGAAGATAAAAATGCATGCAATTACTTATTTTAAAGGTATTAAATTGAGAAAGATAATTAATTGATTATTACATAAAATTTAAACAATTAAATAAAGTTTATAACAAATTCAAATGTTCAAATCGATTTTTGACGATGTAGCTATGCCTTCGATTTTCCTCATTTTTTTATATGTTGTAGATACAACCCTCCTCTACAAGTTAAAAAAATTTGGTAGGGGTAATATTTCATTTAAGAAAGAAAAAAATTTTTGAGTGAAGGCGTAACGCTGGTCTCCCGCCGCGGCGGCGTCCGGCTCTCGCGCCGAACGTTCAGTAGTCGGTTCTCCAGATCTCATCAGCGCGCTTCCTTTTCCATCTTCTTTTCACCAATTTTAACTGTATACCGACCCTTTGATTCCCTTTACCCATGTCATTCGCTATTTGCTTCCCACTGAAGTGACCGTCGCTTTAGAATCTAGGATTAGCGACAACATGCTTAACAGCGGGGGCGACCGTGGGCCCACCAGCGGCCGTGCTCGGAGAACAATAGACAAACCTCGCCCCGTCTTAGACCTCCAATGCTACTTTCCTCTCTTCCCCTATCTCATTCTCCTCGCATACCCTTTATTATGTTCCTCCTAGCCCGTCACTTGGGCACTTTCTTTGAAATGTTGCATAGAAATGCCATTCAGCATCACCGTCGAAATTTCTTAGTGATGCAACTGATTCATCATGTTGTAGCGGTTCTTCTATTAAGCCACAGCACCGTCGGAATAGTAAATTATTCTACTTAAATTATGTACTCTTCTTCGAATAAAATTTATCAATTTCCCTTGAAAGGTCTAGAATGCACTCACGTTATGTTCCATACAGTCTGAAATAATAACCAAACTGAAAGGTGCGACTTTATCGCAGGTATTTCTGCTGTAACACGCAAATGGATGTACTGTAGTCTGATCGTTACACCAATGGACCCCTTGTACAGCATCTTGGTGAAGAAAAGAAAAATTCTCAGACAAATTGGCCACAACGAATACTTTACGCAATTTCAGATTATCACTGATATTTTAAATAAAATATCGTTTGCATGCAAGCGATGTAGTCATGCCTTCTTACTTTGGTGGTATTCTCAGCGAAAGCCTCACAAAAAATATTTACGTCCTTGACCTGTGTGGTTAACGCAAAATGATTTTCCTGAGTCCATTGCTTGAAACAAACCTTATCCGTACTTTTTTCCCTGATCTACTCTGAAATAATTTCTGTCATTCAGTCTCTACTCCCACATTTTCTGACGACATCATCACCGTTTTCGCCCTCTTCTCGTGGCAGTGTTTCCGGGTACTCACTCATAACGCACATTTCTAACGGAGGGCGACAGAGTGAGAATTCCAGGCAATCCCGATAAGTTTAGAAAATTTTTTCTCCGTTATCCGACTTTATTTGCCCTAATCCAGCCCCGAGGAATTGTAACTTGTAATTCTAATGGATCATGCAGACACATATGGTGTGAGTGCCAGGTTCACCAGCCAACACGCACTCAAGAGGCTTCAAATCTGTAAATTTGGAGAAACCAATCTTTAAATTAGGATTTCTCTCTTAAAAGGCTTCATTAGCTTAGAAATTGCGAAGAATTAACCTTTTCTGATTTACTACGCGCACATTTCCCTCCTTTACACTCTTTTTTTCCCGCCATTTCTCTACTAATATCTGGTTCACGGCAGAACTCAATCACCATCAGTTCAGTGTCATTTGAGAGGTATTGGTTTCGTCTCGCGTTCGCAGAGCACAGAATTCCTTACTCAGATACGTATTTTTTCATCTTTTTGACCAAATATGTCGATGTTTGAAACTCCTGCTTTATCTGTGAAACACTCCAAGATTTAGGTAGGACAGATAGGATAAAAAATCTTTCACTCATTTTCGTAGCGTTTAGGAACATATCCTTCAGCTTCATAATCATTTCCTTGCCATCTTGGTAGAAGAGATCTTCTTGTTCAGGAATATCTTCTTGAATATTTACCTCCCCACCAGTAACCTTTTGAAGAGATAATCTCAAAGCAGCGGTTGCCACTTTTAATTTCTTCGCCAGATATTTGCTTGTCCTCTGCAATTTTTTGTTGTTGTTACAGGTGTTTGATCCAGGGATTTTAACGTCTTGTTCAGTTTTCCCAAGCGAATTTCTTTTCCTGGAATGTACTGACATCCATTGGTTTCATCAGTCCCGCTATCTTTCATAGAACTAACTGATAAATCTGACTAAGAACCTTGAGATTTAATAGCGAATGTAGCACTGGTTGAAGGTCCTTCTGCACCATAAACCCTACTCTGATAATCGTCATTTGTGGCGACCTCTGACTGACTTTCTGGCACATGTTGAGAGCAACCTGGATTGTTCTATTCTGCAAAATTTTCTGGCTTGTTGAATTTTTTTACACCCACTTTACATTGAACACAGAGCTTCTACCCTCTATTACAACAGGCACTGTGTCATGGTAGAAATTGTGGAACTCGCTTGTTATTGTCCATAAATTAATCGAGCGAATGTTTCTATGCAAATTCAAGGGATTGCAGCACCGCTCTTGACGAACCTCGTAGAAGAGTAAATAATGCTTACAATGACGGTTGCGCACACTGAGTACAGCTTCCACACCACTTTTCAATTCGATCAACTCAATTTCACGAGTAGAATAGCTGCAAAAACTCCTCAATACTGTTACACTCGAACATTTCTGGTTTAAAGCATCACCAACTGAACATATCATAATCAACCACTACAGACCAAGAAATGTTTACTCGCACTGAAACACGCGCTCTCTAAAAATGAGACCAAGGAGAGTTTTGAAACGTCACTGACGGAGGATGGACGGCAACTGACGAATTGCTTGCAAATGCGACAGTTAGTGAGGGGAAAAAATGTCATGGGTAGCTCTTCGCATTTGCCGTTGTTTTTTTATCAGGGGTTAATATGTGAATGGGTGAGGGTGGGCGACGGCTACTGGGCGCAATTGTTGTAAAGATGTTTCTCAGAACAAAATAAAGGGTGTGCGAGGAGAATGAGATAGGGGAAGAGAGGAAAGTAGCATTGGAGGTCTAAGACGGGGCGAGGTTTGTCTATTGTTCTCCGAGCACGGCCGCTGGTGGGCCCACGGTCGCCCCCGCTGTTAAGCATGTTGTCGCTAATCCTAGATTCTAAAGCGACGGTCACTTCAGTGGGAAGCAAATAGCGAATGACATGGGTAAAGGGAATCAAAGGGTCGGTATACAGTTAAAATTGGTGAAAAGAAGATGGAAAAGGAAGCGCGCTGATGAGATCTGGAGAACCGACTACTGAACGTTCGGCGCGAGAGCCGGACGCCGCCGCGGCGGGAGACCAGCGTTACGCCTTCACTCAAAAATTTTTTTCTTTCTTAAATGAAATATTACCCCTACCAAATTTTTTTAACTTGTAGAGGAGGGTTGTATCTACAACATATAAAAAAATGAGGAAAATCGAAGGCATAGCTACATCGTCAAAAATCGATTTGAACATTTGAATTTGTTATAAACTTTATTTAATTGTTTAAATTTTATGTAATAATCAATTAATTATCTTTCTCAATTTAATACCTTTAAAATAAGTAATTGCATGCATTTTTATCTTCCTTATTGCCGGAGATATACCGTTAAATGCGACGACGCTTTTGTAAAATTCTTGTTTTACAACATTGCAATATCTCGTAAACCGTTGCATGGATTACAAAATGGCTTTGGGGTTTTCATTTTGTAATAATATGAAGACGATTTGCCAAATTTGGTCGAAATCGGTTACCCCAAGGGACATCACCTGGTCGAATTTGGATGGAATGACCCATATGATTTACATACTTTCGTTTATATCTCTTTTTTACATAAAATTATGTTAAAAGACATTTGGCAACCATGCTTTTTCATGCTCCGAGGAGGGTATCTGTTAATTTACTATTTTAATTTTATCGATTAAAGGAAGTATTATATTTTGCTGACCTGTGTGACTTTCCACGAAGGTTGCTATTATTTCCTTTAAAATTATGCTTTTCTTGACGGGAAATAATTTAAAATTTAATTATAACAGATTCTCTTCTCCAATATCTCCATTTTCGAAAGTGTCAAAAGGTCTAAAAATGTTTTTAATTATTTCCCATTTATTGTTTGGTCCTATACAACCTAACACTTAATGAACTACAGTCAATCCTTCTGCATTTAGGGCATACTGGGCTACCGAAAAGTCCAAGTTTGTATTTCATTACTCCCGTTACCATACAACCACTGCATATTTCGCGCATAATACTTTTTTTCGATCGATCGGCGATAGTCCCGCTTAGAAAGCCACTGTTGCGGTGTATAAACCCAAGCATTATCGTTTATATAACGAAGAAGTTGACGAATTTCCAATCGTTGAGCACGACTATCGTCTCATGTGCCACAATGTAGACTTAAGGTGTGAACATCTAGTTTGCATAAACCCCCCTCGAAATTCGCCTTAGGGGAAGGAACACCTGACCGGCAATTAGGAGATCCGGATTCGAATACCGGTCAAGTCGATTAATTAATACATCTCGAATTTCGAACTTTGGCGTATATGCACCTCAGCGAGTGACTTCGAACCACACCATTCGTCAAAGCAATGATTGGAAATTAATTAATTAATATGAACAGCGAAGTTTTGGTGCCTGTCTCTCGATCTACCTCTTCGTTAACCCGCAATTTCCCCTTAGGAAATACATGCACCGAGTTCATATCATTCGCTAGCTCACTTTTGCATGCATAACTAAATTGGAAATACCTACTGGGTGCACGAAGACAAGTGTCTAGCAGAAGAAAATATGATGACGATTCTTCTCCTTAAACGTGAAATTTATTAACCGCTCGAATTCGAGAAAGTTTGCAATAAACAGTCGTTAAATTTCTCAAAATTATGCATTTGTGGTGAACTGTCCCCTTGATGGCTGACAGTATTGCTGAAGCATGAAGACTTTCACTACCTGAAATAACCAGTCATCAAATCAATAATCTCTAGTTGTACGAGTTGCATCCTGAAAATAAGTTCCATTTGATATGGCAAAGAAAACAAAATGATATTTATAAAAAATTTTGTGAAAAAGTCTTTGGACCTTGGAACTATTTTTCTACAAAATTCCCACCATTTTGTGGGCACTTGTCATAGCGCGTCGCAAGATTTAGTATTCCCTCTTCATAAAAAGGTGCCGCCTGGTGATGTCAAACAACTAAAAACGTGTTCTTTGATCTCGTCGTCAATGTTGAACTTCTAGCCAGCAATGCCCGATGTCAGGTGCAAAAAAGATGGACGGTTCTATCAGCGAGGTCCGGACTCTATGGAGAGTAATTTAATTGTTCGCAACCAAAGTTCTATAAAAATTGATGCGTCACATGCGTAATGTGAGGGAGGGCATTGTCATGCATCAAAACAATACCGCTGAAGTGTATCCATGGCCTCCTTCATACAGGCCACGACATGGAAATGTGGCAACGCTGTGAAGGTGTCCTATTGTAGAAATTCGTCGCCGTTGTTTTGTGCGTGAAACGTTAGTCTCTGGTGAGAATAAAACACTTTTTCTACTCGTCTTTAGCGTGATAATTGCATTATTTTGCAATTATACCGTTCATAGAGGTAAGTGGATTAATAATGTAATATTTTATTGGTGTAAGTTGGAATACGAAGTTTACTTCATTAGTTGTGTGTGGCCAATTTCTGTCCATAATGTTCTCATTATTCGATAAACTTGATTCATGTTTGATTGTGGTAACCGCAATGCTGGCGGTGGATTTTACGTTGAAGTTGGTATAAAGGGAATGAGCAATTAGCTGTTTTGGTTTTGTGCTTTCATTTGACGTGGATATCTTTGTTCAGGTTTTCATTCTAACGAGTAATCGTATTACTTTTAAAGATGCCCCAGCGTTGTGTTGTGCCTAGTTGCAAGAGCAACTGTTGTTCGGAGACTATACTCGCTAGCCTTCCCATCTTTCCTTCGTCGCTCGTCCTCCATTGACGGACGAGCAGGAGCTACCCCAGTTCATGGAAAGGCTGGGGGACCCGGGGACCCCAGCCGCTAGGTAGGACCCCTAACGTCACGAAAAGCGATGGTGTCAAATTGCATGTCAAGGCCTGTATGAAGGAGGCCATGGTGTATCCCTCGGCGGCGAGAATTTCAATTTTATTAGCAATGCCAAACAATCACCGCGAAGCGTACACTACAATCAGCATATTCAAAATGGAGTCAACTCTTTCTTAATACGTATGTCAGGGTGACTACCGCGCATGCGCAACATTGCGATCGCAGCGATGCGGCAGCAAGAAACTTAAACGGCTCTTACTTTGCGGATGAACCTCGAATTTGATGAATAGCGGAGGAATTGACAAAAAAAAAAGATTGAGAAATTTAAAGACATTTTACGGGGAAAAACCTTTACAACTCCCGACTTTATACAGGAAACTAATTCATAAGTAAGTATTAGCCGGAGGTAGAGTGAAATTCATGTAGCATTAATCAACGAATTCTGAGAACTTAGGGAAAACAGTGTGATGTATCGGAGAGATATGACTCTGATTTCAAAATTATTGCGGCTATGGCAAGTCAAAGAACGACACTAATGCACTCTATAAACTATGGAACCAATAAGTCATGGGAACCATTCAATAAGTGTTGCAGAAACATTCGATAAATTTATTAGTTTCGTAACTTATGGTTTGGAGCTATGAGTTCCATAAGTAGCAAATATGGTGGATGCGCAAGGAGCCGCTTGAGGAATTAATTAGTTGATAAAGGAGTTGTTTTGAGACAAATGACCAGTTTTTTTACTCATACTGACTAATTATAAAAAGCATTAACAATTATTCATTGGCAAAAATTTTATAAATTTTCTCCGGCGGTAGAAGATTAGTTCCAATATTCAAAGCTATTAACTATTGGTAATTAAGTTATGTATCTAGTAGATGTTTTCCTGCTACTCGAATATTTTTATGTGATCTTTAACTTCATGGGTCTCATAACTATTGCTTCCATGACTAAATGTTCTTGCTGCCGGCCATAATCTATCTATAAGTTGCCGAATATTCTAAAAATAAGCGAAAAACCACAGGAGAAAATATTATGCAGTTTATGCAGAGACAAAATTACTATATTTTTCATCCAGTCTCATGGCTTAGTGAAAAAAATCGCGTATTAGGACGCAAAAAAGGGATAGAGTGAAAGAAAATAGGCAGAATCTTCAAATTAACCAGGTGTTTGCGGTGCTAGAGAATATCTACATCTACATACTACCGTGTGCGAGCCGCTGAATGGGCATGTGGCAGAGAGTGTTAGGACACCAGCCGTGTAAAGGATAAGGTTTTAGACGTGAAATGGTGTAGTGTACTTTGGCAGTGTTTTGAGTAGAGGACAGTTTTTATAACGGTCACTTTAACGAATTTATGTGCCGATCTGTCCGGCAATGTATCTCTCTTATTATATCACTTCTGTCGGAACTAAAGATGTAGAGTGGCGTCAAAATAATATTCTGTTTGTCACTTTGAAACGCATCTTTTCTGAATTTCTCGAGCAAAAGAAGCCTAGTGTGTAGCCGCCGAATCTCTAGCGGCTCCCAACCTCACCCCTCTTAAAACTGAGAAACACTATATGTTCGCTCGAAGTCGTTTTCCCTTGTATTTTATTCATTTCTTTGGTTAAATCTTTCCATCCAGGATCTCAAATGCTCGCGGCGTATTCGATGTGTGGCCTAACCAGGTGAAGTAGCACCTCTCTTTTGCGTTGTCATCCGAGAACCATCGTGTTATACGCTCAATAAATCCTAGTTTCTTTAATGCTCTGCCGCATGTTTTGTATGGGTGCAGCACCAAATCATAACCATAGCACTTGTATAAAATTTATTGTAAAATTGCGGTTAGTTGTTTCACTCACATCCTTGAAGTAATAATAAATCCCACTTGGTTGTGTCTCACACAGGTTTGAGACAAAATAGGCATGTAATGAGAGGGCATTCCCAGGTGGTTTATTCATTGTTCAACTAAGAAGACACAATTCAAAGTAATAATGCCTTCTCACCGGATAGTTTTAATGCGTGCCAATGAAATACTTGGCGTGCAGGGTGAAAGATGAAGATTGATGCATCATTTTAATGCACTGAATGGAGTTAATAACAGTGCCAACACATTTATACAACTTTTTCGTCCGTAGAATGAACGGTGCTAATTTTTTTTCGGATTATTACTCAGATTACGCATTTATCATATCACGCATTTACAAGAGTATCTTCTCAAGCCATTCAAAAATTATACCCGGAATTAATTTACGGTATTTCTTACTTATTAAACATGGAATATCAGCCATTGATACTCACATTGGCAGTTGAATTATTTGCTCCGTCGAAGACCCTCACTATGTAAAGCAACTTATCTGGGTTGTCTCCATCACAGTCTATATCGGGGTAACCAACATATAAGACACCTTTGTCACTGATGTCCACCCAGCCTTCAGGAGTACCATCTATGGGCCTGAAACAATATGCATTTTTTTAAAAGTATTCTACCGGCGAAGGTAGGTTTTGATGAAAGTCAGAGAATCTCCTCCTGGTTTTCTACACTTTTAGGGGCCTATCTCCCTCTAGTATTTCCTTTTTCGCCTCTGCATAAGATCTACCCTTCCTCACCCCGTCCATAAAACCTATTCTCTTTCTTCCTCTTCCCTACTTGTCCAACATTCATCCCTCTATCATATTCTTCAGCAATCCCTCACCCCTTATTACATTCTCCAGCCACCTACTCTCGAATTTCATTAAGAAGTTTCCTTTCCTCGTCCACCATCTCAAGCACTTCCTCGTTAGTCTTCCTATCCGTCCATCTAACCATCTCCATCCTTCTCCGCACTCAATCTCAAATACCTGCAGCATATTCTCGTCCTCCTTTCTGAGGGACCACGATTCTGCCCCATACTACGCTACTCTCCATATCAAGCTCTTCGCCAGCCTTCTTCTTCACATCCTTGCCCAAGGTCCTCGTCATCAGCTACCTAGTATTGCTAAATGCCTCCTCAGCTAACGCTATTCTCCTCCTACTATACCCATTTTCTTCAAGCGTACTGTCTAAGTAATTAAAATATTCCATTTGCTCGAGCTTGTACCCTCTAACTTCAATGACCAGCCTTGCTTCCTTTGTCCTAGATAACCTTTTCACTTTCGTCTTTTAATGATTTATTTTCATTCTGAATTTCCCGCACTGATTTTCTCAAGGATATACCAAAGCTTGGAGTCCCGTCGAAGATCTACTAACCAACGCCTGATCGTCCAGGAATCTTACCCAATTTATCAGCTGCCCTCCCACTTTGATTCCCATATCGAGTTCTTTCCATACCCATACGCTTCATCCCAGCATGTCTTTCGTGCGTCTCTTTTCTCGTCATCTATATGTTGCTCACGTTGTCTTCTCCTCGGTCGCTACCCACTACCTCCTCTAATTCCCGCATCGTGGGGATTTCACTACCTTTCATGCATTTAAAAATGTTTTGATCCCTTTAATCTAATACACCACGGGTAAAAACTCGCCAAGAACAAATCATTTGACAAGACCGGAATATGAACTCGAATCTCCCAATTGCCGTTCAGGTGCGTAGGCCAGTTACACCACAAAGCCTACCTCCTTTAACGTTTATTTTCCTTGGTGTACATGCACCCGTGCGAGTGACTTCGTACCACATCATTTGTCAATGCAATGATTGGAAATAAATCTAATACCTTCCACCTTATCCGTTAAGCTACTAACCCCAACTACACGCTTGATTCTCTGTCCAATGTACTCTGTCCTGCTATACTTCTTAAGAACTTAATTTCCCCAGGTTGCAATCTGATTCATCCCAATTCTCTGATACGTAGGAAATTATTTATACACGATACATTTTATACATTTACATTTTCCTCTTTATCGGTAATTTCCTGTTCCAGAGCAAATGTCTCACTAGTTGAAACAGGTTTTCCCCTTTTCAAAATCTTTCAAATATTTATTACTTTATATTACCCCATAATTAATAATCTTACTTAATCTTTAATTTTTTTTTTTAATCTTAATAATCTTACTTAAGATAGGTGTATTCGCACAGTTTTTAGCGGTATGCCATTTAACTCAATGACTTTTCAAGCTTCTTGTCTCTTTCTATGGCGATATCTTCACTCTACTTTTCACTGATTTCCAATTTCATATGATGGTCTCACTTATCAAGTTCCTTCGGAAAAATGTCTATTTCTTTCCCAAGGTTAATCTTCCATAAGAAAATCGTCAAATTTCCGAGGAGGGGCCAAAAAATCGATCATTGTTGTAACAACCACATGCCGAGAGGAGCAACTTACTCACTGGTTGTCTCAGTTACAGTCATTTCATTCAATGAAATGCGGTGCCTCCGCGATAGGATGGGTTAAAAGCGACCAATGCATGAAAAGTAATTGATACTCACGTCAAAAAATATGTCAGGACATTGTTGTTATCTTTATCTTTAGCCACCACACTTCCAATCGTTTGGTTTACTTTGGAACTCTCGGCAACACTGAGATTTTGACTTAAACTGATGCTCGGCGGGTTGTCATTGACATCCTTTATGCCTATCGTCAGAAAAGCTGTGAAAAAAATAATATCATAAAGTAAAACATTTTACACGGGAATGAGACGCAATTAAGCGATTGTCACTTCAAAACAGGGACCCTCGATCAGAGGGAAATCGGAACACTGTTCAAAAAAATCATTTCGTCTGTACCATATGAAAAATCCGTTAAATTGCAGTTTGCTTCATATTTTTATAGAAACCAGAATATATTCAATTTTTGAAATATGGAAAATATCTTTACATGCAAAATTTTCACAACTTTACTAAAAAATTATGTAAACAAATTTATATTTACAAGAGCAGATTTCATAAAATATTCTCAACATCACATGCACATTATTCGAGCAACAATGAAGCGTCAAGAAGAGTAGAAGAGGATAGGACCATATGGAACACCATACAGAAAAGAAGAACCAGATGGGTTGGACACATTTGGTGACAAAATGGGTTTGTAACGAACATAATTGAAGGTAAAATAGAGGGAAAAGTTCCCAGAGGAAGACCCCAGAATAGGTTCATGTACCAAATAAAGAAGGCGCTACATAAGGAAGGATACCAGGAGGTAAGGGAACTTCCATTTGTGGAAGGCTGCAGTCAGCCAATCTTACGACTGAATGATCAATTATTACGATTATTCGAAATGAATATTTTATATTAGAGAACTTAGAGAGGGATTAATCCGATATTTGACTCGAGTGGCACAAATATTCGAAGTTTCAGGAGAAATAAGGATAAGTTAGCAAAGTTAACACGAGTAGTACCGTAAAGGTCACCTTGGAGTACGCCGCTACTATATGGAACCCTTACAAAGTAGGGCTAGTTTCAGATATAGATCGAATACAGCGGAGGGTACCTAGATTTGTTAAAAATTGTTATGATAAACACAGTAGTGTTACTAAATTGTCGAGGGAATTTGGGTGGAAATCCCTATCCGATCGAAAGGAAAAATATAGGTTAAAACTTATACGATAGTTTGATGTAGACTATTTTATGCCGAAAGTTCAAAATATTCATATAATAATTAATACATATTATATTAATTCATATATTAATTATAAATATTATATAAGAAATTTGCAAGAGCCAAACTATTATGGTATAAACGATCACAGGAATAACACTCTAGGCTTAGTTTGATTGAGAAATTCCATAACTGGTGTATTTCAGAGTAACACACAGAATATTATCATGACGCCTCACTACATCTTAGTGTCTGACAGATGAGATAAAATAAGAGAGATACTCTGCCGAACAGATAGGGACAAAAACTCGTTCTTTCCGCAAACAATAATCGACCACAATAAAAACTGAGCTCCACTAAATACACTCCCATAATACACTTCACCATTTCACCTCCCAAATCCTTTCATCTTTACACGGCTGGTGAACCAACACCCCCTGCCACAAGCCCATGCGGCGGCTCGCAGGGTATAATGTAGGTATATATGTAATTAGAAATGAGAAGTATCAGGCGTGGTAGGGGGGATTTTCAGCATAATGAAGAACAAAAATGGCAACTCCATCATATCGCAATTGCTACTTATCATTTTGTCCGTAAAACTAGCACAGCAAAACAGGCTTAAAATATTTTGTACCTAGTGAGGATGTAGTTCATCGAAACCATGGTCTCATTAAATTAATCAAAGGGGAAAATTGCAATTTATGCTCTCCATTATCGTGATAAGTTGTCGAATTCAAAGATTTGCTGACTGCAGCCCTCCTTCCTCCTTTATCAGATATAGTTCTCCAACTCCCTCGTAATCATTTCTTTTGTTCTCTCTTCTTTTTTCGTCTATGCATTTGTCCCTTGTCTATCTTCATGGAAGCCTCTTTCTCTACTTGTCATTGTATGGCGCTATTCGGAAACATTTTCTGCTCTTGGTTGAGCCCATTGTATTTGGTTCTCCCTTGCTGTGTTGTCTTTCACATGGTCGTTTCCTCTTCTGCTCTTCTGACTCATTTCTTATCTATCCATCCATTTGATCTTTAGCATAGGTTTCTAGGATAGAAGAATAAACACTGCAATTCCACATGGTAATATATTTATTCACACGACCGGTTCCTCCCCCTCATTCAACCCAATACCTTCTTGCCTATACCTGTGACTCATCCACTTGCCCCTCCCTCTCCCCCACCCATACAATGTCATGTATATAAAGAGTGGAAAATAATGTAAGTGCACCTGATGATGCTGCTCTGCGGCGAAACCGGTCGAGTGAACAAAGCAATTACCATGTGGAATTGCAGTGTTAACTCTTCTATCCCTGACATCAAGGAATTCCACCAAGTAAGGTCAGAAACTATCATCTACATTGGAATCTGGTATCTTCAATATCAGAGGTGGAATCAAGGTTCATTTTTTCGCGTTTTCGATACCGTAAGGCAATGCGAAAATCTCTCTGTAAGGGCATTACTCACACATTATGCCCTAATACCACTCTCAATCAGTGATAACTAAATATGTGAAGCACAGAAAAAATATTTGAAGCACATCCATCTGGTTTTCGCTCCCATGAGCGCCAAAGAAACACGACCATGACGCAAGCGTAAGGTTATGAAGAATGTAGTGCATCGAAATTGGGTCACGGTTATGAAGAGTGCAGAACCTGATGTAGTACTTCGAAACCATGATCGCATGAAATTAATATTTTCTAAGCGGAAAATTGCCATTTCTGTTCTTCATTATGCTAAAATTCCACCATAACACGCCTGATACTTCTCTTTTCGACCAATCGCGATGCCCTCATATTGCCGGGCACCAGGATATTGGAATAATTCAGCATCAACTTTGCAATGACACTGCGACGAATGTTGAATGATATGCTCCTTTTCTCAAACGTGCGTTCAACAAGAGAGCTTTCTGACACTCACCACTCTGCATTTTTCTGTCCGGATATTTTGGAAGAGTGTTAAGGTCTGTCACGGATATATTAAGAGTAATTGTGTCGAAGATGTCCCAGTGGAGCGCTTCGGCAACCTTCAGCACCGCGCACTTAGTGTCCGAGTCAGCGTATGCCTGTTGCCCACAACTAGGATCAAACTCGATGGTGAAAACACTGGAATAATAGAAAAGGAGGAAAGAGAGTTCAAGAAAAATAGCGTCACAGAAATTTCTCCGCCAAGGTCACAGACACGCAAAACAGTTTCACTCCAATGCTCGGCACACTAGCAAAAACCAGCAGGGCACATCGCATTCCATTCGTTTCAAGCCCAGCGCAGGAGGAAGCACAATTCTAAACAGATTGGGAGCAAAGTTGACCACCTTGACCAGCGGTCGGCAACCAACTAGTGAAAGCGTTCCGCATTTTGCATTTAAATATCAATTGCAAGTCGGTCGCTCGCCAGCGTAGATCCTTCAAAAGGAAAAGGGTGCAAAAAGGATAATGGCTTAGCTACCAAAGAATATGAAAACTGTCTTGATTAAAATTGATGAACGTAACTTTGTAAATCCCACAAAATCTTCTTAATAACTCTGAAAAAAATTTATGCTTGAGGTAAAGTTCACCTTTTCCAGGTAATGTATATACCTCCATGCACTTTCCCATGAAATAAATTGCGCCTTCGCCGGTCAGTCATCCATTTCCATCCACTGCATTCGTAAAAAATTTTAATTTCCAATAAATTATGTCAGAAAATAGACTTATTTCAGTGGTGAAAATACATATTTAGCATTGGTTTTTGAGGTAAAATAGGCAATATTACCATGTATGACATCATCTCAAGAGGCTCTGAGGACAAATTTCCCCGCCTCCAACGTTCCCGACACATACATGCTCGAAGAAATATTTAGCTAAGGCCAAGGTGCACTTCTCCAAGTTTTTCAATATATAAGGCAATATATTTTCTCGGCCTGAAGACCTAAGTAAATACTTCTCCCGTTGGTAACGCTCATGTTTGCTCCCCGAAATTCTGGCATTTATTTAAAATTCGACTCTCAGTTAACCCGACAAAATAAAATCGGTTCTAAAATTAAACTGTAGCGTGAAATATGACTTTTATAGGTGAAAAACTTTAGACTTACCCGTCGAATTCCGTCTCGCTCTGTGGTATTCCATTACTCGAGGCAGATGATGTATGATAATCTATGCTGAAAGTCAGGTTTGCATCAGTATCAGGATCCGCACCGCTGATATAACAATCAGGAATGATGCTGCCTACAGTTGTGTCCTCCATTAACTCAACTTTGGTGGGAGGCTGCGAAGTAAATCAGTAACTACAATGAAAAAAGCCTTTTTGGGAATCGAACCCAGATCCCTCGATTTCGCGCCAAGTGCTCTAACCAAAGAAGCCACTCAGGCGTCCTCTTCCACAGTGAATCTCATGGACACTGTTAATGTCATTCCCGTGGATTGTAGCGCTTAGCGCTTGCATACGGGTACCTCTGGCATAATATGCTTGGTACCTGTGAGGACAACTCACTCCTTAAAGTGTCCATGAGATTCTCAGTGGAAGAGGACGCCTGGGTAGCTTAAGTGATTAGAGCACTCGGCGTGAAATCGAGGGATCTGGGTTCGATTCCCCATCCAGGAAAACTATTTTTCTACAGTAAATTTCACAATATTGTGTGATCACTTGCGGGTGACTGCGTTGAAGTTACTGCGCGGCTAGTTCCGTGGTTCTTATAAAATGTCCAAAATAAACGCCCGGGTTACACCATTAAACACCAGGGTTGAAATTCGCTATGAAAAAATCATTTGACTTGATCTGGATTCGAACCCGGATCTCCCAATTGCCGGTCAGGTGTGTTAGCCAGTTATACCACCAAGCCATCTTCCTTCAAGGTGAATTTGGAGGGGGGTTTTCTAGTTCGCATAAACCCCCCTCGAAATTCGCCTTGAGGGAAGATGGCTTGGTGGTGTAACTGGCTAACACACCTGACCGGCAATTGAGAGATCCGCGTTCGAATCCCAGTCAAGTCAAATGTTTTTTTCATAGCGAATTTCAACCCTGGTGTATATGCACCCGTGCGAGTGACTTCGTACCACATCATTTGTTGCATGCAATGTTTGGAAACTGGTGTTTAAAGTTGGGCTTTACCCGTGGACTGTAGTGCTTAGCACTCGCATACTGGTACCTCTGGCATTGTATGCATGGTACCTGTGAGGACAACTTGCTGCTTAAAGCCCCCATGAGATTCACAGTGATAGGTAACGCCTGGGTAGCTTAATTAGTTCGAGCACTCGGCGCAAAATCCAGTGCTCTGGGTTCGATTTCCAGTCCACATGAATGATTTTTCCACAGTAAATTTCACACAATACACTATTTCCTTGCCGCTCACCTGTTCAACTTTGGCTACCCTCATCCCTAATTCTGCATTCATTACCATAGCTACCACACGTTGACTCTCAACACTACCATGATAGGTTACCAAGTAATAATCCCTCCAAGAGTCACGGCTTTCCTTCTCCGTCTCTTATCGCTAGAGATCCGTGAAATTCGCGAGAAGCGATATCGCGAAATAACGCGAAATAACGCGAAATACCGCGAAATCGGTAAATAAAACGAAATTTCGCTTTTTTCGCAAATTTTACGTGAATTAGCGAAAAAATCACATTTAATGAGTCATAATCGATTAAAGCCTAAGCCTTCATTATTTAACGCTGCTCACGTTCATTCGCTCTATCTCATTACGATTCAAAGGTCAATTGGCTTGCTCTGTCTCGCGCATATCGCATTCGCGTAAATTCGCGCACTGTAGTGATGTCTCTGCCGGAGTTTGCCGTTAAATTAATCACCGCCTTCTCTTCGATTCCCATTATTAATCCTGAAATTCTCGGAAATATCTAGAATGACGCACTTTGAAGAATTAGATATTCTGAATCAATAATGTGTTGAAAGAAATTTAACACGGCAGCGGAAGAGTGGAAATATAAGCTCACGCGCCCGGCACGCGTCAATGCCGAGCAGTAATTCCGGTGACTCACCGCGACGCAGTAGACAGCGTAATTGGATAACTTGTTGCAAGAAAACCTTAAGGGTGGGCCTAATGTAACAATTTTGTATACTTAAATACGGCCGCTGGCTGGGAACGGAAGCGCTAGCAGTTGGGGGAAGGAACAGAAAGGATAGGAGGAGAGGGGGTGCTACTTATTAGCGGACGGATCTTCGGTGCTCCACTGAGCTTCAATGAAAGAAAAATCATTTGGACACACCCCCAGTTTGAGTTTCTTTGTTTCCGATTGTGTTTAGTTATGCGTGCTTCTTTCACTGCCTTTCTTGACCGATTGGCAACAGCTGAAATCAAAACTAAGCGATTTTGTTGCATCTACCTGCTACCTACCTTCCCTCGGCACCTTGGTGAGGGGTATCAAAAGGGAGCCCACGACAAGAAACATTTTGGCCAAAATGTAAGTTACACATCACTCATGGTTATACCGTAGCTTCCCAGCACTCTGTTTGAAAACACCATCGTGAGTGGTCGTGTTTCGAGTTTGGACTGTTTTCTGTTCTCGCGGTACATCTTTAAATATCAAACGAAGGAAAGGAATTTTAAAATGCCGAAACCTAGTGTTACCGTTCATACCAGGGCGAGTGAATTCAGCTCAGAAGGATTTTATGTGAACGACAAAGTATTACTGTGCAAATTTTGCGATAAAAGACTTGAATTTGAAAGACGTGACACGTTGTTAAAGCACATCGGTAGCGATACACATAAACGTGGGAAAGAAAGGGGCACCGCAAAACGGCAGCTATCATTTGAACAGACAGTTACTCAGTCAAAGAAAGCGAAGGAGGAGAAAGAGGAGTTTGTTGTCGCTACTACTGAAGCATTTTTAAATGCTGGAATTAGTGTAGAGAAACTCGATAATCCAAAAATTCGGGAATGGCTCTCGAAGTACATGAAAGGTAGCGGGGATTTGCCGTCTGCCGATCGTATTCGCCAACACTACATCCCGATTATAGGGAAAAAGAAGCAGGAAGAGCTTAAATGTTGTGTTAAGGACAAAAAGCTGTTCGTTTTTTGTGACGAAACAACGGACAAATCAGGAAATTGTGTGTTTAATGTGTTATTTCGTTTACTGGAAAATAGTTACTGCCAGAGCATTTATTTAGTTGCAAGTGTAGTTTTAGATGTTGCAAATGGTGCTTCCTGCTCACAAGCTATTGTAGATACTTTAAATCGATATGAGGTCCATTACTACAATGTTGTTGGTGTTGTTACAGATTCTGCACGTTACATGAGTGCATGTGTTAATACTTTGAGGGGGCTTATTGGGGACAATCTTGCGCATGTGCAATGTTGGGCACATAAAGTTAACTTAGTGGGACAAATTTGGCAGTGCAATTTGGATGAAGTGAACTCAATAGTTGCAAAAACAAAAGCAGCATTTCTGAATGCAAGAAGAAGGAAACATCTTTACTTGGAATTTTTACGTGGAAAGTATGAAGAAAGTAAAGTAAAATTTTTTCCCATGCCAGTGCAAACTAGATGGAATACGTGGTTTCTGGCTGTGCTTTATATTCATGAGCACCTAGATGACATAATGGAATTTATGGAAAAAATGAAAGATGAAAACAGTGGTGTTCATTTCCTTAAAAACTTAAATTCAAGTGCTTTAGATGTCATAAGAATCCAAGCGCAGTTTGTTGCTGACAACTGTGACCGCTTTGTAAACTTAATCACTTTCCTGGAAGGCAATAGCTACCCCACAGCTCATGTCCTGCATTCTAAACTGAAAGTTCTGCAGAATATGCTGGGTCTAGTCACGAAGGAGGTCTTTTCTCCAGAGCTCAATGCCAAATTAAAAACATTGAAAACCATTAACAGAGCTGAAGTTGTAAATGTCTTGAAGATGACTGCTCAGAAGAGTCTACTGAAACTCAACCAACTGCTGGCTGAAGACCCTTCAAGGTTGATTTTTGAAGCACTTAATAATTTGTTTGATCCGAGAAGTCTGTGTTCCCCAGTCCAAACGATTGATAGCATTTTAAGCAAGTTGAAGAAGTTGTCATATGCTGCCCCTATTAGTCCTCAAAAGTTTATTGAAGGCTACACCATGCTGCAGAAAATGGCCAAGGAACAGTTGTTGCAGCCTGATAGTGCTCCCCTGGATGTTTGCAGCCTTTTGTGTTCCATAAAAGAAGACTACAAGGAATTCACAACGACTGTTCTGCAAGCTGTTTGGTACCCTACGTCCAATGTAGATGCAGAACGATCGATATCTCAGTATTGCGTGGTGGTATCTGATCGAAGGAGAAGACTGAAGCCAGAGAATGCTGAAATCCTCACCATGGTTGCATTTTCCTGGTATTTTATTTCTATTCTGCAGTAGTCTGGATCCATAGAATTTGTTTCTGTGTTTTTTTCACTTGAATAAGTCTAACTTCGGTTTTTTACTTGTTTTGCAGATCTGCCCCTGGAAAGTTTTTGTTTGAAATGACAGACTTCACTGAAAAGCGTTTTTCTCTTCACATTGGTCTAAATTAATACAATGAAATTGAAAACAAATTTCAGTACCATTTGGTTATTTTTGCTCTAGTTTTCCTCACAAAGACAATTATTAAAGTGAAGTGTTCACGGTGCACCTTTTCTTGCTCACTCTCTGATATTAACACAACTTAAACCATTTCCTTCATTTGGTTTTATCAGAAATTTTGTACAATCGAAATTGTATTAAATGTTATGTAAAATGCTTAATAAAAGTATAAGCATTCACAAAACGTGTACCAAAAAATAATAAAACGCCTAGAAATGTGCAAAATTGGTAACATTATAATAACACCGCCAAGATTTTCTATAACACCGAAATCACATAGTTTTAAAACGAATTTTAGCAAAAAATAAAACCACTTTCACGGACCTCTACTTATCGCACAGCCCCAAAGCATCTACAATCCATTTCTGCATTCCCCATTCAATATTTTCTAGCTTCCCAACCCTCATTATTGTCTCAAATTTCCAAATTCTGATTTAAATTGGTACTTTTTCTCCATTTTATTCTTCTTCCTCGCAGTTCTTGTATCCTATGATGACGATGTTGAGCAAGGATTTCGTGAGGCCTTTCCTCCCCCGCTGTCAGTCACGACACCCACCCCAGTGAGCGTTTTAACATGATTCACTTCTCATTGACTAACTCCCATTATCAAGGAAATTATACTTTGGTGCGCTTCCCTCCGCGAGGCCATTATGTAGGTGACACCATCAAGAGAACCACCTTTTGCCTGGCTCCTACTCTTCGGCCTCTGACATTGGAGGCCCTACCAGGAGAAATTACAATTCCCCCTGCCAGTCCAACTATAGGCGTTCTTGGAGCGCGCTAGCCCTCAATCCGTGTAGTGGTTGTAGTTTGAGGGAAGAAGCATGGCAAAAGTCCATCGAAAATAATAAATTAAGCCTAGTAAAATTAATAAAGAAATTATAGCCTTGCCGAAGATTAAATTCCCCACACCACTTTCAATTTTGTAAAAATAACGTAGTTTTAGTTCGATCCAACCCATTTTAAAAGTGTGCCGTCTGTGGACTACTAAAGGCTTATGACCCAAATTTCAGCTCGATATCTCAATTTTTACGGCAGTTATCGTGCGAAGAGACAGACAGACAGACGGACAGGCAGATGGACATAGCTAGATGGACTCGTAGGGTGATGCTAATCATTTCTATATATACTTTTACACACCTGCCACGCCTCATTCAATGCGTTACATTTCTGCCGTGACAAAATCAATAAACTCTACCCTCGTAGTGTTGTAGAGAATAATTATACCATCTGTGGCTCTTAATTTCCTGTGATAGAGTTGTTCTTGACCTTCGTAAAGATGAATAATTCCCCCAGCACCTTCTCAACTCGTCATGGCTTAAGACCTCTTCTCAGTTCTTTGCTTTCTTTTGCTTCTTATATATATTTTCTTCTCAATTATTTAATTTGTTCATTCCTCTTCACCCTCTTTTGCCATAAAAATCCAACCCATCTTCATTCTATGTTGAAACGCAAATCGGTGACGGTTTTTTAGAGCCACAAAGACTGACCCCTCCTACCTCTTACGCCCTATACCTCGGACATATACTTACCTTGAATATTTTCTCATATATGACTCAGATAGCTGATATTCCTTGCTGTAATTGATAAAAAAATTCTTCCTCTCTATTTTTTAGAGAAACTATTTAATTATTTATATAATGAGCAAATATGTCTGTAACCTAAATTTGTACCATAATATAGTATTCTCTGTATTTATATAATGATCTGTGAAATTACCGATTACTTCTTATCTTTCTCTGATTGATATCATATTTTTCATTTAATGTTATTTATTGGGTGCTGACAAACTTCCATTTATTTTTTGTTTGCCAAGTATGGTTTTTAGTTCTTTGTTTTCATTGAAAGCAGAACTAGTACTATCCGTATTGCTTTTATGAAGAAACTAAAAGCACAATAAAAGGTTATTCTATTCTATGTCAATGGTGCACCCAAATGAGTCAATTAATGGCCGGTTGCAAGAGCATTTCGTAATGGAATCAATAGTTATGAGATCCATAAAGTTATAGATCTCATAAAAATATTCGGGTAGCAGGAAAACATTTACTAGTTACATAACTTATTTACTAATAGTTAATAGCCACGAAAGTTTGACCTAATCTTCTAACGCCAGATAAAATTTACGAAAGTTTAACCAATAAATAATTGTCAATGCACATAATACTTAGTCTGTAAGAATAAATAAACTGGTCATTTGTCTCAAAAAAGCTCTTTTATCTAGTATTTAAGTCTCCAATCTGTACATTGCGCATCCGCAATCTTGGCTACTTATGGAGCTCGTATCAATATGCCATAAGTACTGTGAAACTAAACATAAGTAAGTGAAACTAATAAATCTATCGAATGTTTCTGCAACACTCATTGAATGGTTTCTATGGCTTATGGGTCCCATAACTTTATTGAATACACATGAGTCGTTCCTGCAACTGGCCATAAGAGGAGTAAAAGAGCATATTTAACCACGGACCTACCATATGCAAAGTGGGGGCCACATCATTTTCATCTTGAATGTTGATTTTTAACTGGGTGTAAGCGACGTGCTCTTTGAGGTCAGTTGCCAACACCTGAACAATCACTTCACGTGCCAACTCATAGTCAAACGAATCCTTTTTCGCTTTCACCTCACCGGTATCTTTGTCAATAGTAATAATACCGGAACTCGTTGTGGTATACCTGCGTTGAGAAAAGAAAAATAATTACTTTAACTGATAAAAATACAATGAATAAACATTCAGATCAACATTTTTATTCATGGGATTTTCTTCACCTATTACACAGGCCTGCAAAGTTTAGGGTCTCTCATGCTTTTTTGATGCTAAGGGCCATTTCCGACGTAATTTGGTTCGCTCAATCCGAATCTACGCACGAAAATTGCCAATCACGTCAGGATTTTGAGATAATCAAACCTTTAATGGGTCGAAATGGAAAATTGTTAGGTATTTTTCTGCTTGAATATCTCATAAATCAAAGGTGATTACGAGTATTTCTGCAAACGGATTCGATGTCTGCTTTAAAAAAAATGTAAAGAATACATCTATGAAACCTAGGAAAACTATTTTTACCATGACCTATAGTTACTTGGCAATTATCAAACAACTTTATTTATATTCAACGATACTATAATGTTGAGTGAACAAATTTGAAATATAAGATACAAGTTATGGAAACAATAACATTCCTGGTATCGTAGCTGTATTCATACATTTCTTTAAGCAAAACTTCAAATCCGTTTGCAAAATTACTCGATCAATCCTTGATTTCTGAGATATTCGAGCTGAAAAAGACCTAAAAATTGCAATTATGACCCTTCACTGTTAGAATATCTCAAAATCCGAACAAGATAGTCAATTTTTGTGAGCAGATTCGGATTTAGCGCACAAACTTACGTTGGAAATGGCCCTTACGATAAAAATAGCATTCCCTGGTTGGTCTGTGCTATCAGAGGGAAATCCGCAGTCACGATGATAGGCAAGCGCTAGCTAAGGTCCAGCAGTTTAACATAAGGGGCCGTTCAAGTATTACGTAATGCAATTTATGCCATTTTTGACTTTCCCCCCTCGCCCAATGTAAGATTTTCCCAACCCCCCCCTCCCTCTCAGCCTTACGTATGGCATTAGACATTTGAATTTACTCTTCATTAAGTACTCACTTTCTGCTGTTTTAACTTTTAGCTCCATTGAAGACATCGTACAGCTTTGAGCTCTGTATATCGTATAATTATGCAGTGTTGGAGTACCACATTCATCAACATTTAGAGCGAAACAGTACCACAGCTGACGAATTGTAAGTAATCACAGGATATTTGGAAAAAACACAGGGTGTTTGGGAACGATACAATGTTTCAAGACGGACATAAATCTTACATAAATTGGTTCCAGACCCCCTCTCTCCCCTCTTCATTAGACAGAGTAAGATGATCTCAACACCCTACCCCAAAAAAAGTCTTACGTAATACTTGAATGGCCCCTAACGAGGTGGCGACATATGGCAGTTAGAGTTATATGGAAAAAATGTTTGATGAGGATAAAATGGGGTCTGAGGAAATGAGGTCTGGATAGAACATACATACATAGAATAGCAAGCATACATAGAAAATACATAGAAAGCTCAATACATAGAATACGCCCTAATATCAAAGTAGAAAGCGTGCACACCCCGGAGTTAATGTAACGAACTTCGTCATATCTCCATGGCTGGTCCGTATTTGATACGCTTCCAAATATGAACACTTCGGTCTGGTTACATTATAAAAATTCCATAGAGGAAAAATCATTCACCTCTACTGAGACTTGAGCGCATGACCCTCCATAGTGTGTGTTGAAAACAGTTTATCTACCAAGGTGCACAACAGGAACAATATGTTTATGACTACCGAGCGTATGATGTCAAGGAATTGAATTCCGAAATTTTACATGCAAAACAGGACCGATAGAGAAATCCGTCGATGCGCTGTGATGTGTGCTTGGAAATAAAGGACCATCGATAATCTTTTCTTGTTCATTTGTTGATTGCTGTTTAGTCAAACACAGATAATATGAACATCTCATTACTACATGATAGAGTCTTACCATTTTAACACATTAAAGACCGGAAATATTCCTTTTTAACTTACCAGAGTGGTGATAAGTTCTTTTTAAACAAATATTCTACAACTTAGAAATACCGATATGCAGTAAATAACGATAAATAATCAAAGTAGACGCAAAATAAATAGCAATTAATACGTAAATTACTGATGTAAATATCGACATAGACGAAGCAGTCACAAGATATCAGACCGTGAGTGGTCTTAACGACGCGTTGAAGACACGAGTTATCTCGTGATCCTTCCGTGACAGATGGAGCGCAAAACACGAGTAAAGGCACGATCCGTCCCCAATGCGTTAATTTGAGGTGTAGTTGTTAACAAATGCAGTTACGATTCTCAAACAATTCGTTCGTGACTGTAGTGTACATCATACATACCTCAGTGGTCTTGGCATCTTACTTGAGAGTCTATAGGATAGTTTATTGCAACTGTTTGAAAAGAAAAATTTAATAAATAAGCCACTTTGAGTACGCACTGGTGAATTTTGTATTATTTCGTAAAATACTTTCTACATGTACCGCATACATGACGTAACGCATGACGAATGTATTTAACAGGAGCCCTAACACTGGTCCTCCTTTAAGGCTACCTAGAGTAACCCTCTTATTGATCGCTATTAATCTAAGGGTCATTCATGTTGCAGTGGTAAATATTATAACTATCATGTAGGATATAATTCACCTAATTTGACAAGATGTGCCAATTTTTTTGTTGGATTAGAAACAAGGACAGTAGGGAGGAAAGAGGATAAATATCAAGAGGGTTTTGAAATGTGGCTATGGAGAAGAAATGAAAAGAATGGATTGATGAACTGAGATACAAGAAGGTGCTGGCTAGGATAAACGAGAAATGGAATATTTTAAGATAAATATGAAAGAGAAACGCTCGCGGCGTATTCGAGGTGTGGCCTAACCAGAGCGAAGTAGCATCTCTTTTTCACTATTTCATCCGAGGACCTTCATATTACACAATTAACAAAATCTCGTTGCTTTAATGCTATACCGCTTATGTTTTGCATGAGTGTTCCCCACGATATATCAGAAGTCATGGTAGCTGAAACTTCTACGATTTTATCGTATATGAAATTAACTCATATGAACGCACTTTACAAAAAAGGTAAAGATATGATGCACGCAGGGAAAGTTACCTTGGTTCATAAGTTTCTTCGGTATTTGTTAAATATGGAGTAGCATTGATCAACCTGTAAAATGAAAAAAAAACTTGGAAATCCCGAACAATCTTCAAAGACGTAGTACGCCGGGAAAGCCTTTGATCATTTTTCAATTTTTGTGTGGCTCAGATTTTCATTTTTCGCACGTATTTGTTATTTTTCTGCAGTAAGCGAATTTTTCTATCAAGGAGGTGAGTGTGATATTTTTGAAGTTGAGGATATTTAAAGTTGAGTCTCAGGAGGCCAGCGCTCTAAATCAATACCCCACCGAAGGTTTCAAATTGTTCGTACACATATTTTTGTGTTTCCCGATCTTATCTTGTCATCGCACCCTTTCACGCAGTAGGCGATCGTGTCGACTCTGCCGCAAACTTCGCAATAAGGATTGTCTAGTAGGGCGTCTGGATTTGTTAAAAATTGTCACGATAAACATAGTAGCGCTACTACGTTGTTGAGACAATTAAGGTGGGGAACCTCTATCGGATCGAAGGGAAAAATATAGGTTAAAACTTTTACGAAAGTTTGATGTACACTATATTAGTAAAAATATTTTGAAAGAGCCAAACTATTCTGGTAGTAACGATAACAGGAATAAAATTAAGGAAATAGACTACAGAACCGATGGATTTAAAATGTCATTTTTTCCACGTAAATAAGGGACCATAATAGTTGCGATAGATCAATTGTAGGATACTGATTACGTTTACTGAATAGTTTTCCCAATAGTGATAAATATCTTAACGTGGTTATTAGATACTAACCTCGCATGCAATCTCCGGCATGATTTACTCTTGCATGCTTTAGTACCTTGTAGTGCTATTTATTAGTCGCATTAATAATACTAACCAATAGTTGTATCTTGAGTAGTATACTGCATGATAGCATGTTATTCTACGTATCACCATCCTAGTTTCTGTTCTGACTTCGAACTGTTGACCTGACTGCTTTGTTCTAATGTCTCTTCTCTCAGGGTGACTCCTGCATGTCATTGAGTGTAGCATATTCGAAAACGCTCAATAAATGAAGCGTACTAATCAGTTACTTGTCATTATAGTACTCACTCCAATTCTGCGAAGGGTCCTATAATACTGCATTGAACAGGTGACACCCAGACGCGGCCGTTGATGATTGAATTAGCCGCAGGATGGCTCTAATATCGTAGTCGTTTAGTCCAATGGGATCTGATTTCTTCTCACGGGAGACTTAAATAAATGCTACCAGGGATGGATTGCTATTGAACCCACTAAAATATAAGCTGCTACTCACGTTATATTATCAATGTCACCATCCCTATCGATGGCAGTCAAAGTTGTAATTGGGGTACCCTCTTCCACATTCTCCTTCACGTTGGCAGTGTACACTGTTTCACTGAATTTAGGAAATTCATCGTTGAGGTTGTTGAGGTCAATCGATATTTTCAGCTCTGCAGTTGTTATTGGCTTGGCTACAGCCGTTGCTACCAGCTGTAAAGAGGAGTAAAAAAAAATTATTAGACATACCTAAACCAGGAAAATTATCGAGACAGTGAGCTTTCAAATGAAACAGGTTCATTCTATTGATGAATTACCGCTTTTGAAAAATGATATCCATTATGATGCATGCAATCAGAAGGTATTGCCTGAGCTGTAGCAGAGTAGTTGGCTCAAATTTGAACTGATAAAAGAATCATTACAGGGAAAGGAACACTCTTAGCTGCAAAGTTCAATGTTAAAATGAAGATCACACTGAAAAAAGATGACGCATGGTGTAACAAAAACAATGTGAGTTACGAATTCAGTAGTAAAAAGTGTAAAAGGATAGTTCGTTGAGATGTGGTCACTTGTCACTGATCTGGCGGTGAATATGTACTTGATCGGGTTGATTTCTGCGTAAAAATAAATATATCCTCCATGACATAAGAATGGATATTCAGAATAAAAGAAAACAGGTATGGGGACATAGAGTGGAATGGGTTGAAATCACCTGCGGATCAGATTGAATAATATGGGTCGGATCTTTCATGTTAGTTACAAGATGACTACGTCTTCGAGGATTTCCTACAGATGCTAAACATTTATTACAGTTTCGTGCTTAAGTTTGTGGAAACGCGACACTTGAAATAATTTCTCGAGTTGTAACTTCCACACTTTTTTATTTTTACCGACCATAGTTTTACCATCAAGGACATACAATGTCGTTTATTCTTCTCGGGTTTCCATCCGGGTAAGGTACTCATTTCCTTCTTTGCTGACGTTTCCATGAAAGAATTTTTCATCGTCATCAGGGCCGTTGATGCTGGGTGTCGAGGTGCCGTGCTTATATGGAACGTCTCTCAGGTCAGGCTGGATTTGATTGGTGGAGGCGTTTTTACTTTTCCCGCCATTTTCAGGATTCACTAAGATAGGATCCAGGTCCTACTTAAGTGGAACAGAGATGAAGGGTACCCCAAAAAGTCACTGTCTCGTAGTTAGGGCATCTCCAATTCATTGGCATCCATGTCAAGGATAAAAGTATACTTTTAAGTATACGCGAACTAGATTTTTTATTAAAAACCATTACGGACAAGAGGAAAACACTAAATTTGGTTGGTGACAGTGGAAGATAAATTCAACTATGGAAAAGTCAGCAAAGAAAGAACCTCACGAAAACTATTTCAACATTTCGCCAATTCAATGAATATTTTCCAAATGATCCCAAGAAACCATAGAAATCCTTGGCTTTTCTATTTAACATGGTTTGGTCACCGGTGAAATAGATACTATAAGAACTTAACATATAGGTTTTCTTAAACAACAATATTTCGCTGGTCCTCCTGCCAGCTTCATCAGGTTAACTGAACTGCTTTATTTGTCTCGCTCGTCTTTATATATAAGTCTGGACTCCCATTGTTGCCGGAATATGAATTTGAAAAAATTCGTTTTAGACTGCTACTCAACTTGTAACCGTCTTCCCGGTTGACGTTCTCCGGTCTCTTCGCAATTTCTACGGCCTCCCTTATTAATCTTGGGTAATAGCGTATTTCCCTAGATATTAATCTTGTCTCCTCAAAGTTGAAATTATGAGTGGGGCCGCTGAGATGGTGTTCGACTATTGCAGAAATGCGGTAATTATTATTTTTAATTGCCCGTTGATGTTCTTGGAGGCGTATTTTTAGGGCTCTGCATTTCTGGCCTACATATGATTGTCCACAGCTACACAAAACTTCATATATTCCTCCGTAGAGGTTCCGTGGAAGCGGGTCTTTGGCTTTCAGAAGTATGTCCCCTGTCTTCGTTGTGCACGTGAATCTGCTAGCCATGTTGTACCTCGACAGAACTCTAGAGATTTTCTCCGTCGTTCCAGACACATAAGGGAGAGTGGCATATGCCTTAGGTTTCTCTCTGTTTTCTGTCGGGTCCGTGGGATTTTTATTTCGGACCCCGAGAGAATTTATTTCATTTTTCCGTGCCGTTTTTAAGATGTAGTCACGTCGGAAACCATTTTTCTCAAATGCCCTTATTAAGTGCTGCTTTTCGCCGGCGATGGAAACGGCGTCAGAGAAAAAGAAGGTGGAACATTAGGTCATTCTGTGTACCGGAAAAGTACCCACACTGATCGCTACCTACATGCCACATCGCACCACCACCCTCAACTGAAAGCCTCAGTCATGAGAAGGCTGTATCATCGAGCTTTTATGATCTTTTTATGAGCTTTTAAGATGTAGTCACGTCGGAAACCATTTTTCTCAAATGCCCTTATTAAGTGCTGCTTTTCGCCGGCGATGGAATCAGCGTCAGAGATGTCACAGAAGTTTTGTGTAGCTGTGGACAATCATATGTAGGCCAGAAATGCAGAGCCCTAAAAATACGCCTCCAAGAACATCAACGGGCAATTAAAAATAATAATTACCGCATTTCTGCAATAGTCGAACACCATCTCAGCGGCCCCACTCATAATTTCAACTTTGAGGAGACAAGATTAATATCTAGGGAAATACGCTATTACCCAAGATTAATAAGGGAGGCTGTAGAAATTGCGAAGAGACCGGAGAACGTCAACCGAGAAGACGGTTACAAGTTGAGTAGCAGTCTAAAACGAATTTTTTCAAATTCATATTCCGGCAACAATGGGAGTCCAGACTTATATATAAAGACGAGCAAGACAAATAAAGCAGTTCAGTTAACCTGATGAAGCTGGCAGGAGGACCAGCGAAATATTGTTGTTTAAAAAAACATACATCGCGAATGAATCCCGAAAAAAGGAACAGTCAACACTGCATCCGCGGAAGCCTACGAGCTAACTTAACATATAGTCACTAGGCAAACATTTACCCGATGGTCAATTTATGCTATACAGTAGATACAAAAGCAAAGACGGGAAAAGTCACGAACGTCATAGTCATAGGTTTTATCTTGAAATGACAGGTTTTTGCCAAAAAGTCATTCAATGTGACTTTGCGGAAATAACGTCATAAAATGGTAGTGATCACTTCAGGAGTAACTAAGCGGAAACTCTCCATATCGGAAATTAAAAATTACACTTTTTAATGGCCCACTAAATTGATTTATTTCTTACGACCTGGTTTTCATCACGTAGTGACATCTTCAGGCACATTGATCCTTTTTACATCCGTATATATGTTAACAGACATCCAGGTGCTTAGGAGTGAGAGAGGAAGCGAGGGGGAAGGGACAGGAGTTGGAGTGTGTTGTTCTGGGTAGGAGGCAGAGGGGGAGGTGGGGAGGAAAGGACAGTGTTAGGCTGGGTAGGGATTTTCCGGCGTTGATCGGTCTCCGGGCATCGGGGGGTGTAGCGAGTGAGGAGAAAGAAAGGAAGGATTAGCAGAGAATCCGAGTAAATGTACCTCTGTGTTTATTAAGTATTGGATACTTTCTTTTGAACCACTTACCCTATAGTAATTATACGGATGATAATATTAGTTTAAATTTTACTGTAAAATAAACGTCATACTTATAGCTTAAGCGTCATGAAATAGCCGAATTTAAATAAATAGACGTCATGAAACAGTAAAATAAAAGTAATGAAAATTACGGAACTAAGGTCATGAAATGGAAAATCATCAACATAACTGAAGTCTCTGAACATAAGTCAACTGATCAATAGTTACCTTCATGCGAATATGTCTCCAATCTTCGTTTTCGTAGTCGAGGAGGTTCGGTTTGACCACCAAAACAGAAAAGGATGCTGTTTGATATCCTTGCGATGGAACCACGCTGAATGCTTGGGTAAAATCCGTGCCTTCGCCGTCATTCTTCAGTTCCACGTTATAAGTCCCAAAAGTACTCTGTAAAACGTTAAATTAAAACACGTGATATTGCAGTTCCCCATAATTGTTACGATGGGATTGAATTTTAATGACCGCGACGCGGTCTTACATTCTGTGCGACTGAACAGAGATATTTCTACTCATGGACCGCTAAGCATATGAACTTCTCGAGATACCAATTGCTTTTATATTCCATTTAGGACTCTTGATTTAATTCAAGGATATGTAAGGACAAATATACCTTTTGTTTGAAATTGCGATTTTTGGAATTGCTATAGCCACACCGGTCAATTACAAAAATCTTTGACTGATGAGTGTAAGTTTTCAGTTTCAGTTTTCATTTTTGTAACATTTCTACACATCCTGGAGCATGACACTGTTAATACGACGACATCTGAAGTAACATATATGAGATGAGTCAAAATTAACGCCAATTCTAACCAATTAGATAAAGCCAAAAATAGGTGAAGCCAGGATTGTTAAGCCGCATGTCAGGCGGGGCGAAACAGTAAACCCACTTGAAACCATTCTACCTGGCTCTGTATAGCAGATTTGAAGTAAAATCTTTCGAGCAAGGACGAGGCAGCTGCCATCTTCCGGCGAATGCAGGGTTTATGGCAGTGAATGTCTATGCATACGGGCAAATGAAGTCACGAACGGATGAACGGCGGCTGTATTAACATTTCATAATTTTGCGGAAAGGAAAATGAGCTATATACAAAAATTTTGCAGTTACTCGAAAATAGGAAACTCAAATATTTAAAGAACCAATGCAAAATGTGGGAGAAGTGTACAAGTATAGTGTTTATGACCATTTAGTCCTAAAAAAAAGAATGTAGACAAAATAAACGAGAAAAAGCATGATTATTGCAGATATGCAGAAATTATCAAATTATGAAAATAATCATATAATTGAAGAACTATGCATTCAGAAGTCACGTGTTTTATTTAAAAAATAACTTGAAAACATGTCGTAATAAACCAAGAAAAGCTATTAACCCTCTGGTTACCGAGCGGGGTCCTTCAAGGACCCCACACTCAAAAAATTTTGAATAAATTTCATAATTTTTTTCTCACGTTCATGGGTCTCTTGGTATGTGAACAACTTTTTAATTCCTTTTTAGTGGCCAAAGTAGGATCAAAAATACGTTCATTTGGATTCTATATCAATTAAAATATGGATGGGGTCCTAGAAGGACCCCACTGGATAACCAACGTCCTAGACTGAATGTTTGACTGTTTTGCAAATGTGTGCGTGTATAACTGATTATTTCATCAATTATTCTTAATATATCTTACTATTGTTTAAATAATTAATATAATTATAAAAAAACTCTTATTACTATGTATTATTATTGTTAGCTAATGTTAGCTAATGTTAGCTAATCCCCACTTTTCTATCATTATTCTGGGCCTCTGACCAGCTTTACGTTCCTTCACTTGACGTCTTTAGCACATCATGTCATCAGCACATATAATCCATACATATTCCCTGTGAATTATTGTTTTGTCGTTCCTGACTGGACAGTCTAAATATGGTGAAAGTCTAAAATATATCTGTGATTGAGAGTGATTTATCTTCACATTGGTAGTTCTCTGCTCGTTTTGGTTACATCCACTATTATGGGTAATTCGCATTCGAAATTTTTCGTCTTCATTTTACGTTTTGAATCTGTAGTGGTGGTCTTTGTATCCCTTGCATGTTGGAGCGATTGAGGATAGAATGTTTCTTGGGTATTAGATTTTTGATTGGCGCTTTGCATGTGTGGTTCACGGGTTTTAGTGTAATGTCGGTGTTCTACCATATCATTCATGCATGCCTGGTGCGAAAGCACCCCCTGCCACACACCCTTTGGGTGGCTTGCAGGGTATGACGTAGATGTAGATGTACGTTTCAACTAATTTGCTAACTGGTAAATAGCTTCGGTTCATCGTCCCAACTTGGCGTCGTAATACCATTTACGCATCGAAATATTGTCTTTGTTCATCGATCATAAGTTCAGATTTGGCACTGCTCTCCGTAGCGAAAATAGAGATCAAACTTTGTGATTGACCACTAACCGAGTTATTTATTCACGACCCGGGTTTTGCATCATTTCACGTTTGAATATATACAAATTCAGTTGCCTATCGGTAATAGAGGGAGTGGACACCGGGCGTCGAAGGGTGGTGTTGAGGGTTGGGAGGCAGATGGGGTATGGGAGGGAGAAAGGGTTGGGAGATGTAAAGGGGCTGCGTTTGGCTGGCCGGGGTTTTCCTGCGTTGAGGGCCTTCGGGCAGCGGGAGGTGTAGCAGTTGAGAAGAGAAAAGGGAAGGATTAGCAAGGAACACATCAATTCGGTGTATATTCTGAGAATTTCTATGCACAAGGGTCGATGGTGATCAGCAAGTACAGGCTATTGTTGTGAAAGCTCCCTGTGGAGCACCACCGCCGAGCAAGTGATAGGGTACGCCAGGGCCACGTTGTTTCCTCACTTGCTTGGGCGTGGATCTCACTTCCCCTTATTCTCCATCTCACTCAACGAACTATTCCACTTGTGATAATATCTCCAGTGCCTCCTTTTTCTAACCCCTCCCTTTTTACCAAAATTTCTGGTGACTGAACCATTAGTGAGCCATTAACGGATTCCAAGAAATAGTTATCCCGATCCCCAGTGCCATTCCACTCCCTCGCTCAATCCTCCCTCCAAATCACCTGCTTTCTCATCAATAGTCAGCACTTGCTCATAACCATCGACTATTGTGCATAGAAATTCTCAAAATTAACACCGAATTGATGTGTTCCTTGCTAATCCTTCCCTTTCCTCTTCTCAACTGCTTCACCCCCCGCTGCCCGAAGGCCCTGAGCGCAGCAAAACCCCGGCTAGCCTAACGCAGCCCCATTATCTTCCCCAACCCTTTCTTCCTCCCACACTCCCTCTGCCTCCTACCCTCAACACCACTCTTCGACGCCCGGTGTCCACTCCCTCTCTTACCGGAACGCACCTGAATTCGTATATATACCAATGTAAAATGAGCATATTCAACAGTCCAATATTTATCTGAGGGGGTGTGTTCTTCACATGCAAAGCTCAGTGCCCGTTCCGGTAACATCCGTTGCTACAGAGATACTTGTGCGCTACAGCTGCTTCAATCAACCTGTGCAGTTAACCGATGGAAGAAAATTCTCCGTTTGCAACACCTATAAAAGTAAGTACATAAATTTATAGATAAAAAATGTACAGGTGTCACTCACAACTATGTTGCGTGTACTGAAGTTTAACTAATTTACATTAACACCTATTGGTAAATTAGTAAAATTTATTCTACCTACAAGTATCATAAGAGAAATAAATATTTTTAAAAATTGAAAGCTTTATTAAATTTTTTTACCCTTTCAATGAAATATTTGCAATAATTTAAATATTGTGGCCTTTCTAATGTTTCCTAATGCCTAATGACTTACAATTATATTCATACTGTGATAAAATTATTTTTTATCTAGAAATGACTTCCAAAAGACACCTAACGGAGGAAGAAATTGAAAGAATCGCAGAGGAAAGTGACTGCAATGATTTTTGTGACAAAGACAGTGATAGTGAATTCCTCCCAGCAGAGTGTACATCTGAATCTGAAGATGATTTGGAAGAAGTAGAAGAGGAGCCATTTGACCAACTGCCTACTGAAGAAGAAATTGACAGTGATGTGGAGGTAAATAAAAGTATAACTAACTTTGACGTTTTTAAGTCAAAATCAGGGCGTATATGGGAAAAAAATCCTCCAAAAATTACAAAAACTTTACAACGAAACATTCTTAACTGTAAACCAGGTCCTACAAAACATTCAAGCTGTGCAAGGTCCATTCGAGAAACTTTTAATTTGTTTATAAACAACGATGTCAAAATTATTATAGTTGAATGCACTAATTTGTACGCCCAAAAATTCTACAATGAGTTGTTAGTGAAGCACCCTAAATTTGAAAATAACTGGACTAATGTGAACATTGATGAACTGGATGCATTTATTGGTATATTATTGACTGCAGGTGCTCTTCGTTGTGGAAAAGAAAATGTCAAAGAATTGTGGTCAACTGATACTAGCATTCGTAGAGCTTTTTTTACAGCATCTATGTCCCGCACAAGATTTCAACAAATCATGAGATTCATACGCTTTGATGACAAAGATACTAGGGCCCAAAGAAAAGAAAGTGACAAATTAGCCGCTATCCGTAATGTTTGGGATATTTTCGTTGAAAACTGCCAAAAAAACTTTGAACCGTTTGAATGTGTTACTGTTGATGAACAACTGGTATCGTTTAGAGGAAAGTGTCCATTTAGGCAATATATTAAATCCAAACCCGGGAGATATGGGATAAAAATATGGGCTGCAGCTGATGTCAAAACTTCGTACCTCTTCAATTTGCAAGTTTATACAGGGAAATTACCTGGGCAGCGAGCTGAAAAGAACCAAGGGACTAGAGTGGTCAAAGATCTTATTGAGCCTCTATATAACACCGGCCGCAACGTCACAACAGACAATTTTTTCACTTCCGTGGAGTTGGCACTCTTTTTGGCATCGAAAAACATAACTCTTCTAGGAACAGTGAGAAAGAATAAGCCGGACACTCCTTATGACTTGAATAGCACCAAAGATCGTGAGACTTTTTCTTCTACGTTTGCTTTCTTACATAAAGAAGGCTTGGCTATGGTCTCGTATATGCCAAAGAAAAATAAAATGGTACACTTGCTAACTTCGCAATACTTAGATAACAAAATATCTGAGAGTGAATGTAAGAAACCACAAATGATATTAGAATATAATAGAACAAAAGGAGCTGTAGACAATGCAGACAAACTAATAAGAGAGTATACATGCGCAAGAAAAACTTACAGATGGCCATTCAGGCTGTTCATGAATATAATCGATATAGCAGCTAGTAATGCATTTGCCATATTTATGTGCAAAAATCCAGAATGGAATGCCAAGACTTCGTTTAGAAGAAGAGTCTTTCTCAAGACTCTAGGGCATGAACTTGCCCTACCAAGTATGATAAAACGTGCAGAAACAACGAATAGTCGACTAGTTACTTCTGCTCTTTTGGCATGTGGAGTAAAAAAGGCTAATTCAGAAATGGCCGAATCTGAACCAAGTGACAGTAAATCTAAAAGGGGCAGATGCCATATTTGCCCACGAAATATTGACTTAAAGGTAAATGTAAGATGTTCCATGTGTAAAGCATTTGTTTGTTCAGAACATCGCAACAAGAATGTCATAATAACATGTAAAAATGAAGGGTGTAATTGAATTTTCCTCTTTTTTTTGCAAACAATTTTTTGTTTACTTATAAATATTTGCATGTAAACATTGTTTACTTTTCTTTATTATTATTTTGTGGGATGATCTTTCATAAAAAAATCACTAATTGAATTTTGAAATTAAATTTTCCTCTTTTTTGTAAACAATTATTTATTGTTTATTAATAAATATTTTCCTGCAAAAATTGTTTAATGTTTGATATTATAATGGCTTATTAAGATGTTTTCTAAATAAAATCAATGTACTGAGGTTGAAAACATTTTTCATTTCCTCAGTATATAAATAAATACAATGGGGTCCCTAAAGGACCCCAACGGTAATCAACGTAATAAAATGAGGGTCGGTAACCAGAGGGTTAAACGAATCAAAAGATGGGAAAACCATTTAATAATTTTTTTAGAATCTGTCGCCAAATAGAAACATACGCCTGTAAACGGCAAATTCACAACAAATAACGCAAATGACGCTCAGATGTAATTCTAACATGTTTTTTGTTTCCATGACAGCATACAATTTCTGCTAAAGATCTCAGGAAAAATCATGCGAACTCTCATATACCCAATGATCATTTGCAGAAGGTGTTCGGCTGTCGAAGTATGGGTCTAAAAAAGCCATGCAAAAGAAGTTTTGTATCTTCAAGATATTATTTATAACGATGACGATCACTTTTTCTCATTATTTCCCATTTTAATGCTTTGCTACAGGTGGGCTGCCACAGGTGCCTATATATAGAGCAAGAGGATGATATTCACCATGATAAAATCAATCCTGGTCTACTGAAATGTATTTTTATGGAAAATTCCATCCCCTACGTAGGTAACAACACTTTCTTTAATTAAAAGAGGTTTGTGAAACGGGTCCATCGATTAAAATTTTTTTCCACCCATAAATACCGTTGTTTTTCAACTAAAATCACAAGAAGCAATGTGCACAAAATGAAAGTTTTTGGTAAACAAATTCCTACGAAAAAATATTTAAAATGGCGGATATTAGACAACGATACATTCTGGAAACGTGGTTTTCGGAGGCGGCCATCTTGCATTTTCGGATTGTTTATGGAAATGAACTTCAGATGACTCAGTAGTAGTGTGAATTTCACATCTGAGCGAAACCGTCATATACCACGATTACGCGATATTTTCATCCATTTTCCCGAGGTTGTTACGCGGTCGACATGAAATTTTATCTAAAAAACCCTCCCGCTCCCCCGTTACCCCACCCGCCCTTTCCAGTTGTAATTTAAAAAATATATATTGGTATTATATTAGAAGTGAAATGATGAGGTATTAAAAATTGAAGATTATTATTATATTAGAAGTGAAATAATAAAGTGTATAAAGTTGAAACTCGGCAATATGGCTTCGAGCGCAGTTGAAAGATCTGAAAAAATGTGATTTTCAAACGAGTTGGAACGCTATAAATGTCAAAAGTATGGAGAAGTAGGATATAAGCTATGGAAATGCAAAGTTAAAGGTGTAAACGAGGCATAAATGACATCTGTAGAACGTCTGGGAAGTGAGTTAAGAAGAAATTTTGATTGACCTGTTAATTTATGAACATTTACCAAAAAAAAAATGGAAAGAGATCATCTCTGATTTGAGTTGGTGAATAATCATTATATATTGTAGTCAGCTAGACCCGTTTGTTGATAGAGGAAAAATTAGTAAACTGATATCGGATATCATTGATAGCTGTAACGGTACCTATTTATTTATGAAATACATACACAGTTGAGAAATAGATGGTGTACCCTACAAATAACTAGCCAAATTGTTGTGGGAACATTTCACTGAATGAATAAACAATTAAGTATAAGAACAAGATTCTTGAATTGTGGCCACCTATGCATTTCTCTCATAGCCAATGTTTAACCAAATTTTTTGGTATCAACACGGCTTTTCAATAAGAAAAAGGAGATTTACAACCTGGTACATATTTACAGAGGTATCAATACAAAAGTTGCGGCATTTTTTGCCTACCATTGAGATTAGTAACATAGAAATATCAACAAAGTAAATGAAAACTCTACGCAGTAATGAAATATGTCAACGCTTCCGGTTGACAGCAATTATAATAACGTAAATAAATCAATTAAAATTTTGCGAAGAAATAATCTAATATATGAAAATTAATGTTATTTTACTCATCTTCACTGCATTCCGATACCATTCATCAGATCATGATGAAAAATTGGTGAGTTGTTGTACGCGCATCCGCAAAGGTTTCTGAATAATAAAAGTCGTTGCATATTAGGTAAAGCGCGAGTCGTTTCAACAAATTAGTGTCGGCACGCGAGCTTCTAAAACATGCGAGGAACGACAAGCAAGCAACGAAGCAGATCGTTTTCGAGTTGCTCTATCACGTGCATCAGAATTGTATCAGCGAGACGTAACTTGTGTTAAACGGTAGCATAAGATTTGGTACATTGGTCTCTTTTTTTGCTTATTTTTTTAAATTCTTGCATTTGAGTTTCGTAGACGCTTCGCTTTTTCCTAAAATTGGATTTATAAGTGCGAAATTTATAAAATTTTTGCACTACTTCAACGATAGAATATTTTATTGACGGGACCGCCGAAAATTTATTTGTTTTAGTATAGGGCGGTACGACCAAACACATTGTATATCCCAAAGCACTCGAATAAATTTTTTCAAATTTAATTTAATGCACAAAAAATCTTTTCTTTCATTTCGTTTGTACATGTAAATGTGTCTGCTTTGTATATATGTGCCCACTTCGAACGAAAATTTGGCATTGCAACGCATGCCGAGCACAGCTAGTACTAGGCTTGCGCGATGAACGAATTTGCCCATCGAGGGTCGATGAAAAAAAATCATCGAGATGATTCGGTTTCAATGATTGTCATCGACGACGATAAATCGATGAATTCATCGCCGTCAATGAGCCGATGAACTCACCGACCTCGATTAATCGATGAATTCATTCATCGCCGACGGAAAGGTAGGGATAGCCACGGGCGGGCGATGCAACACAAATAGGTAATTATCATCTAATGGGGATGGATTCATTGACTCATCTACATCGGTGAATTCATCGACTCATTGACGTCAGTTTATTTATCAACTTATCGACTAATTCATCGACTCATCGACGTCGGTGAATTCATGGACTCATCGACGATGATGACTTCATCGACGTCGATGATCGATGACATTCATTGTCATCGACGCGGTTCAACGCGATGACTAAAATCATCGTCGATGAATTCGATGAATGGACTCATCGCACAAGCCTAGCTAGTACAGTATAAGAAAAGGTTGGCTATTAGAGGATTGCATAACTTACCACAATTAAAAAATCTTGTACTTGCATTTATTATAAATGGCCGAGAAAGTTAAAATTGATACATAATCAGGCTTTAAAAAAATAAACTCACCAGATCGGGGTCTGATACTGTTATATCGCCGATGGTTAGCGAAGTACTACCTTCATCGACCGAAATCTTGATGTCTGGCAAATTAAATTTCGGCGGGTTGTCATTCACGTCCTCAATCATAAAAATGAACAACTGGGGCGTTTCGGTTTGAGTCTCTGTAGGCGGTGGCGGATCTTCATAAGCTATTACATTGAATTCATACGTATCATTTTCCGATATGTCTCGGTCAATGGGATCAACCGTGAGAAGTCCGGTGTCCTTGTTCACCTTGAAATAACTCGGAACACCTGAAAAAAAAACGAGATTTTAATGAGTCGAAAGGGCACGTTTCTTTCGCAAACCGGAATTGATATATTGAAACCATAATTCACATAAAGCTAAGTCCAAATAATAATGTTTAATTTTAAAACACCAAATTGTACAATATAATCCATTATACAATGTTATTCGTGAAATGCGGCACCCCTGAAGAGACCTGTAATGGGGGTTGGCATCAATCGGTTACGCTGTGTTCGGCTGCAGTTTATATAATCACATATAAATATAACTTCAGGCGTTGTAATTTACACAAGAGTGTGCTCAATTTAATATAAATTAAAATATGCAGACTTCTTGAATTTAATGACAGAACAATACAAAGACAGTAATAAATGAAGTAATAATGAATAATTAGAACATAGCGATATCAATGACATGTTATAGTGGTAGGTGCTTTAAAGGATAATGTCCATATAATTTTTCGTAAAGAACCATTCTCTTAGACGGCTACGAAATCTGGTTTCACTTTGTACGGAAGATATTTCCATAGGCAAGTTAATAAATACTTTAGATACAACTTAGAGATATGAATTTTTGTATACTTCGAGATTGGGCCTCGGGACCCTAATATTGGTGTTATTTCTTAGCCTTGTTTTATACAGGCACGGTTTACTACTTTGACCTCTTCTATTGTAAGATACTCATAGTACTTTGTAAATAAATAAATGTCGGAGAGGATAATCATTTAAATTGATATATAATGGAAAGTAAGTGTCCGTACTCACTGTTCGAAGAATGGTAAGTTTATTTTGGATTATACGTAAAGGCTGAATATTCGTACGATACGTGCCACCCCAAAAAGAAACTCCACATTGTAGTATCGAGATAACAAAAGCAAAATAAACAGATCTCACAACTGATAAAAGATACTTAAACCTAAACAAATAATTTTTTCTTAACACCAGAATCATTTCAGATTTGAATTTAATGATATGCTGTTTCCAGTTACAATTTTTGTTTAATGTTAATCCCAAGTATTTAATTTGATCAACATAAACTTAATGGCTGAAGGAAGATATATTGGCTTAAAAGTTATGAATTTTACGCTGATCAATATATTCTATTTTCATACAATTGTCACAGATATTTCCATTCAAAAAATACAACGAGAACACCTGAAAAAAGATTTACATCTGGAACTGGTATATTCTTTAAAGTGAATGTAATGTGTTTATTGTCAGTACTTAAAGACATTTTATTAGCCCAGAACCAATATTTAAGTCTGTTGAGATCACTTTGCACTTTCAAAGCAAGGTCAAGAAATTTTTAGCCCTTGGTGTAAATAAATGAAAGCTACACCATACAGGTCGTAGCAGAGCGTAAGGCAGGGAGTGTCAGGACATAAGCCATGATAGGAGAGCGAATAGATAAATGACAGGGGAGGGGAAGAAGGAGAGTTGTATATACGTTAATTAGGAACCTTTATTTTAGACATACCCAATAACCTACCTCGATTATAATATACATTATAAAGTAAAATTTTTACTATTGCATGCAGTAAAAATATCACTAAGTCACTGGACATTAAACGAAGATATATTGGCTTAAAAGTTATGAATTTTACGCCGAAATGCCCTGTCTTAATGGCTACCGGGTTAAGTCCGCAAAGGAATAGATTCATTTCATCGAGGAGAAGAGCCTTTTATGGAAAAGTAGCCGCTCTTACGGCCTCCCGGCGGGATGATATTCGCCGCGTCACTGCATTACGATTAGCAGGCGCGCAAGGCTAGACCCCCCGCGCGATCTCAAAACCGAGTTTATTTTCGGCGTCGCGGACGGCCGCAGACTTTCCCAACGGATTAGTATTATAGAAGCTTCAGTGAATATGGTGATGTAAGTTACTTACGGTTACTATTATTCCCTCTTAACTATTTTTCTACCTAAAACTAGAAAAGCAGTGTAAAATAGGGTCCGCCATTTTGTCCAATTAAAAGAGCTAATATCTTTATATGTCATATTACATCTCAAAACGTCAAAGACCATGGTATGTTCTTTGTAATAATATCACTTTTTATTTCATTAAGCTCCTGCAAAAGGTTCTGTAGACTCTTCATTTTGGAGATTTTCAGTGAAATTTCATTTCTGGATTTTTATGCAAATTTGGCCCAACTTTAAGCCCTTGTATAATGTTAATGCGGAAGATTATGAAAGATGAATTGCACATCACTTGCGCCAGTTTTTGGAGAGTCACTATGCCAAATTTTAACTTCCAGGCTGAAAAAAATATCCACTTTTTGAATTTTGGCCAGCTTTTTTCGATTTCAGCCCACTGTGCGCCCGTTTGAAAAGCCCGCGCTCCTGGGCCTCCTTGCCACCCCCCCACCATTTCTTCCCCCTCCGACCGAAGGTTCTAATATGTAGACTTCAATTAGTAACTACTTAGGTGGGGGAGGGAGAGTGTAAAGAACAAAGCCTTGCATTTAAAACATTTACTTATATAATAGAAATAAGAAGCTCCAGGGTGGGGACGAGAACTAAATTCCGGTACCACTCTTTTAGAGAATTTTGATTGCATTTTGCTCACAAATTATTTGCATTGAAGACTGTGTGCATTTTTGGTCATCTTTGGCATGAATCTTTGGTGCCTGGAGACTATTTGGAGCTGATGCTGCATTTGCTCCAAATTGCCCACTACTGCTCAAATTATTGGAATGGATTTTGGGGAGGCGACCGACAGCTTAGGTTATTAGCACCATGGGGGACTGGTAAGGGAGGCAGGGTGGAGAGAATCCCGGCGTCGGCATTAGCCTGCTCTTAACAAAAGGCGCTAAGGGGACCACGGCTTAAACGTCTCACCCGACAGACGGAGTACTGAACTTGAAGTGCCCTCCACAAGACACTCAAGTAAAGATCGGGTTTCCTGTGAAAATCATCCTCCCCTGCAGGGATTTGGTTAAAGAGTACTCTAGCCACCACACCAACCCGATCCCCCTGCTCAAATCAGCTCCAAGTTGCTACCCTCCAACTGGGCTAGATACAACACTCAACAATGAACAGCGATGCAGAGCTATCAGCTGGACTCATGCGACGCGTCTCGACACAGACGCTTGGTTTCGAGTGGAGTGGGGAAGATGTAGTGAGGGAGGCCCAGGACCGCGGGCTTTTCAAACGTGCGGCTCGCGCTTACGGGAGTCCCCAAGTTAAACGAAAAGCTGCCTGCGCGACCCCTAAATATAATGCGATTTCAGAAATATTTTGCACATCTCATTTCATCATGAAATGACATCATCTGAAACCCTAAGACCAAAGACTTTCAGGAATCTATGGAAAATGGGACACCCTTAGTCCTTCCCATTCCCTCTTTGATGAAAATCTTTCCTATATACGTTCGGGTAAAGCCCACCATGAGACACATCTGAATAGAGACGAAACTACTTCTCACATGCATTTTGCAAACATCCGAAAACCGAAATGTATTCAGCTTTTGCTCACAGGCGAAATAATTTAGCAAGGTGAAGTCGGAAAGTCCAGAAAAGAAAATCTTGAAATTTTCTGTTTCTCTTGTGCTTTATCTCGTCAATACCTGATGTTTCCAAGGATGGAAGCCCGTTAATATGATCAAGAGCCGAGAAGAATTCGCGACAAATAAAGTTCTTACACTTAAACACTCTATTATCTATGAGTAGAAAGCTAATTTACTAACCGTCATCCAACCTGAAGAAGATTGCGGCATTAACCTGAGTATCACCATCATAGGCCTCGAGTTGCACACTCTGAAAAATGAATATGCATGATTCAATAAATTATTATTCATATTGTTAGTAGGCAGGAGTCCTGTTTGAAATGAATGCCACAAAAATTAACTAGCCTGCATGTAATTGGGTTTTTGAGATTGGAAGATGCATAATTTGAATTATAATTTATTTATTTATCTAGGACGTGATTCCTCTAAGATCAGGAAAAAGATGACATACAAAGTTAATCGTGAAAACTCATTTTATTAACTTAATTGTTGTGACGGATCACCAAATGCACACAAAGGAGCTGAGTCCCTTCATTATATGAATAATTACATAATTAAATTGATAATGCTACCAAATTATAATAGAGCTAGGAAACTATTGTAAAGATATAAAAAACATAAAAATGAAATAACAAACGATTAGTATAAAGGCAACAAAACAATGGTAAATCTACAAACCGCCAGCCGCATGGACGTGTGGAAGGGGGTGGTAGGACACCAGCCGGGTAAAGATGTAAGGCAGGGGTGGCCAACCAAAATGATCTTGCGGGCCACTTTGGAAATGCATCATAACTCCGCGGGCCGCGTATAAAATTATATATCCCCATATTAGATTTAGACCCACTATAGACATCATTTTGGAGTGAAAAATTGAAACATAATCAGTTATTATTATTGTGTTAAAGTTATTGTATTAAAGTGTGATAAATCTCGCGGGCCGGAAAAATGTACAAGGCGGGCCGCGGGTTGGCCACCCCTGATGCAAGGAATAAGGTATTGGGAGGAGAAATGGTGACGTATATTATGGAAGTGTGTTTAGTGAAGTTTAGTTTTTATTTTGATCGCTTCTTGTGTGCGGAAAGAACAAGGTTTTGCACCTATCTGTTCGGCAATGTATTTTTCTTATTTTATCGCTTTGTCAGGTCTAGAGATGTAGTGAGGCATCACGATAATATTCTCTGTATCGCTGTGAAACACTCCAGTTCTGAATTTCTCGAGCAAGTTTATGCCTAGTCAAGCCTCCATGTCTTTAGGGGCTCCTGCCTTCATTCCTCTAAAACTTGTGATTTTAATAATAATTTTAATTTACTGGTATATAAAAATTATCTTCATTTACAGTTGACTCGAGAACTGCGTCGTTGATATAAAATGAATAAAAGAGGGCCGATCACACTTCCTTGAAGAACAACTAGGGTGACTCCAACCATATCTGAGCTCTCGTATCGAGGTAAACTTAGAAAGTAGGCAGAGAGGACAATATCAATGCACATCAAATACATTCGTCTTCCTGAAGAAATTATCAAACAACACTCGGGATGGGGGGGGGGGGGAGGGGCACACGGCCGATTTGCAATTTTACTTCACTTAAAATGTGCTTCACTCACACATTTCAATTGTCGGCCGAAGGTATTGAGAAGGATTTCAGTTAAATGTTTTCTTTCGTTAAAGAAAGTAAACAATTCACAAGCAGAGTTGAAGAATTATGGAATGCCAAATGTCGGTATTCGTGAAGTAAAGTATGAAGGATAGCGAAGAGTGAAATCATGAGGGAAATAAGATGCTAAAATAATGTTCTGCAAAGTGGACAGCCGCAGGAAATTTGCTGCTGATTATGTTGCGTACTTACGAAAGCTTCATTTTCTGGGATGTTGTAAACAGGTTTGCTCATGGACCAAACCGGAGGTTGATCCGCAACATCCTGTACTTTTACCACTATGGTTACAACTGCCTTGTACACTGAACTGTAACCTTCATCCTGGAAATGTAAGAATTAAAGTACTTGAAGTAAAAATAACCAGCTATGAATCGCTACCACAAGAAGTGAAAATATATCAGACATAACTAACAATCTATGTGATGCTTGATATATTATGATATTAAGAAATTAATACATAGCAGAATTAAGCACAGCAAGAATCTATAAAACTAAACTTGAAGTAATATCTACCAGTCGTATTTAAGCTTGAGTGACAAAAACCCTGGGATTACTAGATTTGGACAGTAACAGAGTCTGATGGAGTAAGATTTAGTGCAAAGGAAATATGATGTGAATTACGGATGATAGACATTAAACAGAAGCATCCCGAAGAAGTCCAGCAAAAAGCAATGGAAGACATACACTCGATATCTACATGTACATACTATCCTGAGAGCCGCCGATATGAAGACTCTTAACGATATGAAGATTAGATTGAAGGCGAGTGGAGCAGATGTGATTCGAATAAAAGATATCAAGTATCACCCAACATTAATACCCATCGCAACTACTCTTGTAAAAAAGTGTCAATGAAGGAGTATTTCCACAAGGCGTGAAGATATCCTACGTCAGACCGATACATAAAAATGGTTCTTATACGGACTTGAGTAATTATAGACCCATATCGATATTACCTGCTCTTAATAAAGTACTTGAAAAATATGTAGCCTCTCACTAAATAAATTTTATCTCAAAGTATAGACTTATTAATAATGATCAATTTGGGTTTCAAAAAAAGGAACAAGAGATGCTTTGGAAAAGTTTTCGAACATAGTGTACTCCAGTCTCGATAACAAAAATTATGTGATTGTTTCGTTCATAGATTATATAAAAGCATTTGATATGGTTAATCATGAGATGTTATTAGATGAACTTCAGACAATTGGAATCAGAGGTAGTCTATTGGAGTGGTTCAAAAGTTATTTATCTAATAGGAAAATTGCAGTTAAGTTTAACAATTGGCTAAGTGACCTCAAAAAATTGAATGTGGTGTACCCCAGGGTTCCATATTTGGGCCTATATTGTGTACGATATATATGAATAGAATTTTCAGATCCATAAAATACGGTAATATTTTACTGTATGCGGATGATGTGGTATTGATAACAACTCATAAAAATTTAAAATGAGGCAGTAAAGTACATGCAAGAAGATTTAAATAATTTAGAAATTTGGTCTCATGATCACAACCTAACAATTAACTCTATTATATCCTAGGTAATTCAAATTTCTAATACAGGCATTCAGTTCACTCCCATAAAGATCTATCTGCATGATCATAATTGCATACACAATAAGTGTATTACCTCCAATTGTACCTGTACGTCTCAGGAACAAGTCTCTCCTATATATCTGGGAATAATCATTGATCAATACTTTAAATTTGATAAACATATAGTTAAAGTAAATAGTAAGTTAAGGAAAGTTAGTTACCAGTTGCATCAAATAAACACTCTAGTCCCAAGGGATACCAAGATGCTAATATACTATGCATTGGTTGAATCTGTTTTACGATATGGAATAACATTATGGGCCAATGTTGTCAACCATTATAAGGAAGTTTTACAGTCAACTCAGAATAAAATACTTAAAATATTCTGTAGTGAACATGCCTTAAAACAAAATGACAAGGACTCGGGAACATTATTCATGGGAACAAATAATGGCTTTGATCATAAAAGATTTTTGTATATAAAATTAGGAATACTAAATTTAAACGACCTTTATGAATAACTATTTCGAAAATAATCTAAAGACCCAAACGGATTATAAACACATAATGGAAATGAGAAATTTGACACATTACTATGTATCCAGATACTTTAATAGCTATGGAAAAAACAAAATGAGTGTATAAGTACCAATGATACTCAACGGTTTACCAAATGGCTTAAAACACATAGAATCTATGAGAGAATTAAAGATTAAATTGGAAAAGTAGCTACTGGAGAGAGTTGTGCACTGATGTATAAAAACTGTGATAAATTAAAAAATTAAATAGTTCCTCTTTCTAAAATAACAAAAACAGATAATATGGAAATTTAGTTAGATTTAAGTAGACCAACTTTCTATTAATATTTGTAATTAAATAATTTTACCATAAAATCTCTGTAATGGACTAATAATATTTTCTTAGTGAACTTGTACTAAAATTATATCTACATGTATTAGTGTATGTATGCATAATTATGTGTTTAAATGGGAGTTTATATTTTAGCTAATCTATATTTATTGTATGGGCAATTTTATTTATTTATTTTTGAATAAGCTCATTTCTATGCTTGGGCAATTCTTAAATATTGAAAATAACAATTGCAAAATATTCATATTTATAATTACTTGTATGTACAGTGATACAGAAACTGAATTTGTGAAGAAACGGTTGTTAAATTTTACTTTATTTAAAAAGTTAGTTGCCTAAATATAAAAGTTTATACTTCTAAATTTGACTTACTCCTGTAACTGTATTCAACGGATGTGATTACACCACAATAATGTAATTTTGGAACCTGCTGATAAGCACTAGCTTAGCAGGACCAGACTGAATATATATAATTTTTAAGGTTAGAAATAATTTTTTTAAAATGTGTTATTGAAGAAATACTTGCTCATGAAGCATATTTGTCCTATATATGAAAAGGCAATTTTTTGTTTAAAGGTAAATAAATAAATTCATTTGTGATTATTATATTTATGAATGAATAATGACTGGAAAAAGTAGTATAAATATTCCTTTATTAGTTTCAATTTTTTTGTAACCCACCCAAAGCGAAATTACAGCATGTAAACTATTTTGTGAATAAATCATTATTATTAAAAAACTAGAAAGAACGAGAAAAGAACAAAGGCAATAATGAGTCAGGAGAAAATGGAAAATAAGAAGCAGTCATGAGTTGAAGAGCGAAGAAATATACAGAATGATCACATAAAATGAAAATAAGTAAAGGGATTGCAAACATTTTTGAAAGATCTGTACCAAGAAAGAAAAGAGAAATGATGGATGACGAAGGAATAGATTGAAGGAATGAACGTGAGGAGAATGAATCGATAAAGACCAAGTTGAAATCTCTTAGAAGAAGTGGAGAAAATTGGCCATACAAATTTTGGAAGTGGAATGTTGTGCGCCATTAAGTTTTATAACTAAAACATGGCGAATAACTATAAAATTAATATGTGCGAGATAACTTTCAGCGCGAGTCTGGCAAAACATTCTTAAATTGGAGGAAGGCATTGAGAATGCAGAGAGAGAGAGAGAGACTAAGCTTTTCACGGGGGCCGTGCATCCTCAGCCATATCAGTACACCCTGTTTCATCATTGAGTATGATAACAGTACATTATTTCAGATTTACAGTATGAACAATGGATTTATGGATTGGAAGCATGGACTATTGGAAAACCGGACCGGAAATGACTAGAGGCCTTCGAAACCTGTTACTGGAGGAGGTTGCTGAAGATAAATGGACGGACAAAATAAGAGATCCTAAAGTGTACAGAAGACTAGAAGAGAAAAGAACTATATGGAATAACATCCAGAAAAGAAGGAAAAGACGGATTGGAAACACCCTAAGACACAATGGGTTTGTGAAGAACATAACTTAAGGAAAAATAGAGGAAAAAGTTAAGAGAGGAAAACCCAGAAATAAGTTAATGGACAAAATAAAGAGGAAAGTACATACATAGGACGAGATATCAGAAGGTAAGGGAACTAGTGTTAGATTGGGAAGGGTGGAGGGTTCCAGTCAAGTAATCTTAGAATTGAATAATCAATGGTGACAGTATGATTATGAGAGGATATAGAGGAGTGTGAATGCTGGAAGAAAAGTCGAAAGTGGACTGAGTCATGTAGTCGCCAGGACTCATATTCGCATTAGCCCTGGCCATGATTTTTTTAACGCGTTCCGTTGAGATAACTTCCATCGCCTTCTCAGTAGCGTATTTTGCGTGACATATTACGTGAGAGGTCACCCCACTGAGGCCAGCCCTTTAGCAGCCGCCTCACTGAAGAAGAGACGCTGCGCAGCCTACGATTTGTCAGTCTCCTATTTGGTATGGGTGACCCTACCAGGAGCAATGCTTCCGCCATTTCAGCTCTCGGGGTCATCGGAGCACACAAGCCTAGTGATGGAAAAATCGATTTCGATTAACATCGACAATCGAGTTTTAATAGTCAAAGCTCGAGGAAAACGAGATCGAGCCATGATCTTCGAGTTTTGATCCAAACTCGCTTTTTCAACTTCGATCCTGACCATTTCGTTTGATCTCAGCAGCGCGTGGTAGTCAGCTACCCTACTCCTGCGCGCTGAGCGCAGGCGAAGAGCAAGGGAGGGGGAAAAGGAGGGGTGGGCAGTGGCAAACTGCCTAAGGTCAAGTCATGTCTAGCGTCGAGTGCGTCGGTCGGACCGAGTTGCCAGCAGCCGGCAGGCAGCAAGCCATGTTGTTGTGTGTTGTGTTCGGTCGGTGTCGGTTCAGTGTGGCCCTGGTGCGTCGGTCGGGGTGCTACTGAGAGTGCTGGACACTGGAACCACCTTTCCAAGAACATGCCTAGCGTCATGCAGTACTTTCAGCGTGCGTTGCGCGGTAACGTGACATTTGTCAAGTGCACTGTTTGCGGGGCCGAGCTTAAATACTGCGGCACGACATCAACTGTTCTGAACCATCTGAAGGCAGTGCACAAGATGGTGGTCGGAACATCAAAACCACGTGGAGGCAAAAGCAGGACAGAAACGGCGTCAGCAGGATTGGAGGACAACGACGACGATGTTGATGACGTTGTCGAAGTCCGAGACACGCATGCTAGTCAAAGCCAAAGCGAGAAAAGGGTAAGGTTAGCATTTCCTTAAGTCTGCACATATTAATTTCTGATGTCAAGAGAGAAGACTACAAAAATGAAGCCTCCGCCCATTCTATCTGTAGATGAGCTAGAAACGTTAACCGAGGTCAAAAAACTTCTTGGACCATTGGCCCGCGTAACAGCTGAGGTTTCTACTGACAGCAATGTGTCCGTAAGCAAAGTAATTCCTCTGGTAGCCTATACGAATGAGGTAAGCAATAATGAATTTGGAATCTCATTAAAAGTACAAAATACGATTTTGTTTCATGTCTTAACAATTTTAATAACATTCGCATAAAACACGTCAGTTTGATGCAGTAACGCGGTTTGGCAAGCACGTGAAGCAAACCCTCACAGACGAGGTGGACAGAAAATTCGCTCGAGTCGAGTCGCATCCCATTTACTCTTTAGCCACGTTGCTTGTTCCGAGATTCAAAGCAGTTGCTTTTGGAAGCTCGCTTCACGCCAATGCTGCCAAGAGAAACCTGGGTTAGTTAAGTCCAACTCCAGCGTACTATCAGCATGAAAAGTTTTTTCACAGATATACTCTACGCGCGAGGGTCCCTCCCTCCGGTGAGTGACGCACTGGGAGTCTCTTGCGCGTGGGAGTAAGTCTGTGACAAAACTTTTCGGATGATAATACCTACTGTTTATTGCTGTTACTTCGTTTCACCCCCTGATTTTGAAGTAACATGAGATTCATTTTTATAGGTCATAAAATCCAAGATTTCACTAATGAAGCCCGTGCTGCTGCCGACCGAGATGCACAGGCAGGTGACGATCCTGTCCTCCTCTCCGACGACGCCTTTGAGCCTGATGACGACGAGGAACAAGATCCGTGAGCTTAGCCTGACAAGCGCGTCCGTATGGCCAACGCCAACACCGACCAGGACCGCGTTGGGGAAATGCCAGTAGAAGTTAGGCAACACATCAACAGGCCACCCGTCGATAGGAAAGTCAACCCCAATCCTCTGAATGTCAGGGAGGAGATAAAGGGTGAATACCCCAACACGTACCGTTTCGCGTTCAGAGTGCTGAGTATGATAACGTCATCCGTCCCATGTGAAAGACTTTTCTCTAAGGCCGGTGAAATTGGAAAGGCACGCCCTAGATCATCAAGAAAACATCTCAATCAGTTGATCTTTCTTAAAAATTGTAGTGAAGCCGAATGGTTCCAAGCGGTGATCCCCAAACTTCAATATGCGTGCATTTGTAAATTTTTACTACTAATAATTCAAGAATGTATTCTAAGTAGATTTTTAGGGATTTTTTTATCCTATTCAAATATGTATTATGAGCGTTTTTCGAATGAATAATAAACATGATTTTGTACCAACTGTATTTTTTAAAAAAGAACCTTCGATTTTTTCGATTAATCGATCTTTTGGTTCAAATTTCGATTTTTGTTGAAAAGTCGAGCTTTTCATTTCGATTAAAAATCGATTGCTCGAAAAATCGATTTTGTCCGACATTTTTCCATCACTACACAGGCCCTTCTATCACGAAAAGCATGTAGTCCCTGGGTGGATTCGCTAATATCTTAAAGAAATAGGTGGTAAAGTACCTATATTACATTTTGATGTAATTTCCCAAAACTTTTAGCATCTGATTGACCCAGAGAATTTTTACTTCTCTTCATTCAAACCTAAATTTACCGGTAGATTTTCCTCATAACAATAAAATACTTGTATTATAAACAAGAATGCAAAGTGACAACTGCGATATGAATGTTTACTTGCAATTTATCTATGAAGGTATTGTAAAATAGCGGGAAATACTTGATTCAAATGACATTCTCCTGATTTTTAAAAGGTTTTCTATTCTACTGCATAAGTAGCCCCCTGCCACACTAGAGTTAGGACACCAGCCGAGTAAAGATGTAAGGTTTTGGGAGGTGAAATGGTGTCGTTTATTATGGGAGCTCATTTTTATTGTGGTAGCTTATCGTCCGCGGAAAGAACGAGTTTTTGCACCTATCTGTTCGGCAATGTATCTCTCTTATATTATCGCTTCTGTCAGACCTATAGTTGCAGTGAGGCGTCATGATAATATTCTCTGTGTCCCTCTGAAACACACAAGTTATGAATTTCTCAAGCAAGTTAAGTCTAACAAGTAGCCTCAGAGTCTATAGAGGCTCCCACCTTAATCCCCCTAAAGGTTGTGAGACACTATATGTTCGCTCGTAGCAATTTTTAACGATGCACGCTGCTTTTCTTTGTATTTCATTTATTATTTTGGTAAATCTTTATGACCAAGGTTTGAGCATTCGAGCACATTATAACCCATTACGCACGATTCTGATGTACTTAAGGTACGTTGTATCAATACTGTAGCTTTAAGTGATCAAGTCTTTTGCGCTAGATAGATTCGTAGAGGATTGTATCAACAGCATAGATATTGAAATTTTAACTTTTTTTTTATTTTACTGAAATCTCCACGTTTTCTCCGCTGTTGAATCTAATTTGATCAGCCTTGAGAATGACTTGAATTTACCGGCCAGTGGTGATCTCTAACAAAAGAGAATCGTTGGAACTTTAAAATAGTCGGCTCCGGTGTCGGCGGTGTAAAGTCCTCGCCTTCTAACCCGAGGGTCGCGGGTTCGAGTCCCGCCTGAGTAAGATTATTCACTACCCAGGACATGGGTGTTTGTCTTCTAGTGATATATTAAAACACATGTAATTGGGGAAACCTGTAGTGTTAAAGAAATTTTTATTGTTATTATTAATATCTAGACGCGGATTAAGCCAAAAGACCAACAAATCTTTTGATAATACGGTAACAGTTGAATCACCTTTGTTTTATTTCTGTATGTTCGGTATATTATTTCTCAAAAATTTTATTTCACTGGAAAGGCAAAAAGCATCCACTTACCTTAGCAACGATGTCCACAGAATAAATGTTTTTTTCTTCATAATCCAGATTGGAAATAACAGTCAAGTTTAACTTATACTCAGCGCCTATTTTGTGCACATAGCCAAAAATACTGCTCGTAATCTCCTAGAGGAAGAAAATCAGGTAAGAAAATTAAATCATAGGAAAAACTATGTAGAGCCATATTTGACAAGTATTCCGATTCCGAAACAAGTATGTTCCGATGTTAAATCATTGAGTGGATCCCGAATTATTTTAGAGCTCCATGAATCCCGAACAACGGAGGTTAGTAAACCATCTCTTAACATGTATCTCATTCTTCCGCTAAACTTATTGAACATAGATTAACTTTCATCCCCATTATCCTCAGATGCCATTTTTCCCCCTTTTCAATTTTCAATCTCCATAATCACAGGGCTATTCAGATTTACATTTAATTCATAGCACTCTTAACTCATACACTGAGTGACCTTAACTGCTATGCCTCATCCATTGAAGAATACCTAAATGACCTGCTCGTAAAAACTTATTCCATCGCATGTCTATCCCTGGACTATCGCAAAATATCCTTGACTATTACACCCTTATTTCCTTCCACTCCATCAAGTCTCTCTTGAAAAACCTCGTGGGCAATGAATTCTGACAAACGTCTCGTCTGAATTCTGATGACGTCTCCAAAGATAGTTTGGTTGCTGCTTCAGCTTCTGCAAGCAACTAGTTGACATTTTAAAAAGTTGACTTTTTAAAGGGACATGTAGAGCATTTTTACTAGGGGAGTTTACGTAAAAAGTCGCTAGCTGCAAACGACTACTGAAATAAACTTGCCAGTGTACACCCGCCTATTCTGAACATTTGCAATTTAAATGAGTAAATTATAGTGTATAATATACACTTTAAATAATTTAATAATTAATTAAACAACTTAAAGTATTCAGTATTTTTAGACTACCACTCACTAACCACTGACTTTTAATACGCAATCTGAGGCTTCTCGCGACCAACCAAATTCACGCCGTTTTTTAACGCTTATTTCTGGATTTTGCTTGCGCCGGAAACGACTTAAGAGTAACACTTTCCTAATAATTTTGAGGGGGACAACACATATTCCCATTTACCTCTCAGGGAATGGGGGGGCTCCTAGAAAGGGAACGGGGAAGGGGTCCATTTAACAGACCCAAATAACTAATCACCGGCCAATAACACTAGTATTGTTTCCACTACTTACAACAAATGTTAAGTTTCCAAAAGGAAAATGATTACGGAATAATCCAAAATTATGGGCTTTAACTCATTAGGAAAAGGCAGAATAATCATTCCAATGAGCTAAAACTGATCGTACTTACATTTTCTTGAATATCAATATCCAAAGTAGTGAAATTTCCATCTGCATCCTTAACTGTGATTAGGCAATCTGTTGTTCCATTCCAGTTTTCCTGGAAAGTCAATGAGTTGATCATGATTCTAAATAATCTCAGAATCGATATGAAATTAAGTTCAGTCGATACTCTTGGAGACAGCGGTTACGTGGGTTATCATCGCGAAACATGTTGACTAATTCAAGCACTCGTATGTGTCTAATAAGAGAAAGACCGAAGTAAAAAACCATGGATCACATGGAGGAAAAATAAATGCGACAGGTGATGGCCAAGAAATGGAAGTCGCAAATTATCGCACGCCCAACATTATAGGCAAGGTATCATTGTTTACTGAGTCAAGCATACCAAATTCAAATTGTATGAATATGGTTTTAACTTTACTAATATTTTAAACTCGTAGTGGTAAATCCATGTATTTCAAACTGACTAATATTATTTTCCTTCGGCTAAATCCATAAGAATGACATTCATACAAATGCAAAGTTGAGTAAATTAATGTATTATTATTAATTCAATATATAAAAATCGCGTTAAAAATTTTAGAAATAAAAAAATAAATAAAAGAATAAATTAAGTAATTAAATATAAGAGTGGAACATCAATAATAACCATAATTGCTAACCATAATTCATCCACTATTCTTACACACACCAAAAATGTCTCTTGCGTTAAGTTGGGCTTTTAGAGCCATATATTTTGCGCATGTTTTTATATAAATTAGCTAAATATCGCAGACTATAATTAATTCCTGTGTGCGACAAAAGTTCGGTTAAAATTAATATATGCGATCAGTATTAAGATTTTTTATTACCTTCAATGAATCAGTTATACTCGTAAAAGACTTACCATAAATTTTCTTCAAGAAGTTCAGCATTAAAAAAAATATAACGAAATAGAATCATTGAATAGAAAAATTTGCCTTCCAAATAAGACTGTGCTAAAGTAATACGCACGACTCATGAACTTCACCCATACATGACAGTTAAAGCGGGATATTTACATTATACTATCAAAATGCCCCTGACTTCATTACGGACTTAGCTCTATGCATCACAGTACTTCGTGGCCAATGCATGAAGCAACACGTGTGTCTGATAAAGTATAGAGATTTTTTCACGCCTAGAATGCATAAGCTAACGCCTTCGTCCAGTATTCTGTGTGCGACATAAGTTCATTTTTAGATAACCTATACGATCAGAATTAATATTTTGTTGTTTACCTTCAGTGTACCAGTTATATTTGTCAAAGACTTATCATAATTTTCTTTTGAAGTTCAGCATCAATAATATTTATAACGAAATAGAATCATTCATTGGAAAATTTTGCCGTCCAAATAAGACTATGCTAAATTATTATGCACGACACATGAACTTCACCTATACATGATATTTAAAGCGGGGTATTTAAATTATACTAGCATAATGTCCCTGACTTCGTTAAGGACTTACTAAGTACTTCGTGGCCAATGGATGAGGCAACACGTGAATCTGATAGAGTAAAAGGTTGTTATCACGCCTAGCATATGTCAACGCCTTCGTCTAGTATTGTGGGAGGCAAATCTCATTGTTAGTTAATGTATGCGATCAGAATTAAAACTGTTATTATTAAACTTCAGTGCATCAGTTATACTCGTCAAAGACATATCATAAATTTTATGCAAAAAGAGAAGTTTAGGCGGGATATGGTGGAAGTTCAACAAAATAAATCGCAGAAATGGCAATTTTCAGAAATGGCAATAGTGGAAAAATGCCATTTCTGTGATTCATTATAAATTTTATATTTGAAGTTCAGTATTAAAACTATTTCGAGTCAAGGAAATAGAATCATTCAATAGAAAAATTTGCCGTCCAAATTATACTCTACTAAAGTAATACGCCCGACAAAACCTCACCCACACATGACATAATTGAAAAATAGTAAAATATCATCGTATTTACTCTGAAAGATGTGGAATTCAAAAATTTTACTTGGAATATGATTCTAATCTTGAAGGCACACGTTAAATTTTGCGCGAATACACGTAAAGTATTCTGACTCACACGATGAATTGCAAAGGTAGGTAGGTACTCTAATATGTCACTTCGGTATGTTTTCTGACTTATTCGACGGATTTCTCATTTCGTTTAAAATATGAAACTTAACTTCATTGCTATTACAACACATGTCGCACAAGAACGATTATCAAAAACTTGTAAATGTTGTGTGTGGACTTAACTCCCATTAACTCCACTCATTTGCACGCATAATCATACAATTACAACTTTCAAACTACACGTATTGCATACGGACGATTATGGAAACTCGGGATAGAGTTGAAGCCGGTGGGCCAAAATCTAAACTGCACACCTCTTCAAAATAATACCGTATTTTATTCCAAACATTGACCTACTATTTACTTCGAGACCTCTCCGGGATCCTTAAACGCATACGGTGAATGTTGGACAAATGTATTCCTATTATGCGATAGGTTTCAAATTAAGGGTACCGCATAGTAGTTGCTTATCATATTTCACAATATTAGCTTGTAAACTTAATTTATATAAGGCACTTGGCGACACAAAGCATCCATTTATTTTCTAGCATTAAACACGCTCGTTTGTTGTTTACATGAGTAGGTACTTCAAAGAATCCTTGGCTGTTTGTTGTGGTCTGTTCATATTTGGGAAACGATAGTGTCCACGGTTGCCGTTAGTCAATTTTTGGATGGGTGGAGGGGATGTGTCGGTGATTTCCATTGGTTCTTCTCTTTTATGAAGGGCTACCAACGTACTAATAGCTAAGTTTGGTTCCCTGTCACTACGTAGTGTCATAAGCCTTCTGACGCTCGCTTATACGATCGCTCGAGCGTCATAGCCGTCATAAGTTGCCCGTCATAGCTATCACCCTTATGACGCCTATGAGATTTACATAATCGACCCGCAGGTGTCGTTTGCGGCAGCGCAGCTGTTGTTCTCAGGGACTGCCGCCTTTTAGATAGTTCTTGACCTCTTGCCATTAATTACCGCCCTTGCGCTGTTTGCAGTTCATAAGTGTATGCGATTTTTTTGCTTCTCTGACATCATTTCATGGAAAGATATTCTAGTTCCTCTTTCTAATTTTCCAAATAGTTTTTTTTCATAATTTCAAATTTACTGTCCTCAGTGATTATGCTTTCTCTACTTTCTTTTTTACATCATTAACTTTGTTTTATACCACTGTAATAGTAAGATTACTTCGTTAGCAGCTGCCTCCATGTTGCCATAGGCTTAATTTAATCATTATACATAATATAATATCATTTTTATAATAATTATTCATCTTAGTATCTTTAATCTTTATAAAATAGCTTCCCAAGAAATGATAAGGTCAGAGAAATGAAAAATTGAATGCACGTAGCAATCCGATTATTTATCCAGCTGGACAGAAACACAAGGTATCTCCTCAATCACACTCGAATTCCAACCCACACCAGGGCCCTTTAAGTCACGAGTCATAGAATTCCCTCGCTTGTCTTGCCTAACCTGTGCATGTTTTTGCGTACCAAACAAACTTTAGGAGCTTGTACGAAAAAATATAAAACCTCGTAGGGCATGGCCCTTGGTTGTCGTATCTACATCTACAAACTACCGCGCGAGCCGCCGCATGGGCGTGTGGCAGGGGGTGGTAGGTCACCAACCGTGTAAAGACGTAAAATTTTTGGAGGTGAAATGGTGACATAAACTAAGGGAGTGCATTTAAAGGAGCTCAGTTTTTATTGTGATCGCCTATTTTGCGCACAAAGAACGAGTTTTAGTACCTATCTGTTCGGCAGAGAATCTCTCTAATTTTATCGCATTTGTCAGACCTAGAAATGCAGTCAGGCGTCATGATAATATTCTCTACTCTGTGTCGCTCTGAAACACACCACTTCTGAATATCTCGAGCAGCCTAAGCCTAGCGTGCAGCCTCCGAGTCTCTAGGGGTCCCACCTTAATCCCTCTAACAATTGTGACACAATATATGTTCGTTTGTAGCAGGTTTTAACAAAGCGTACTGATTGTCTTTGTATTTTGTTAATTTTTTAGGTTAATTCTTTATGACCAGGGTCCGAAGTGCTAGCGGCGTATTCGAAGTGTGGTCTAACCAGAGCGAATTAGCATCTCTCATTGACTTTTTCACCCGAGGACCTTCCTCATCTATACGTTGTATAGGCTCATTCTCCCCTTCATGTGTGGGTGTTTTCCTGCAGTGGGTTTTTTCGTCAAGGATATCACCTTCATATTTCCTCACATTTTTCTTTGTATAATTGGCTGTTCATGATCTACGTAGACACCAAACAGGGGTGGCAGTTTACGAGGGTTGTCAACGAAGGTCCACGTTGGGCGGTGGCGGGGTTGGAGGGATTTATTCGCAGACAATGGTCGACACAACGCGGCGGAAGTGACATTGCCGCGGCACACTCAGTGTTTCGAGCGGTTGCGAGGAAGTTTTGTCGGTGGCCGGTGCCACCCGCTCGGATAAATAAATTACAGATAGTCCGTGGCAATCAATTAAGAGCCCGTTTCACAGCTATTTTCGCAAAAAAGTGAAGTCCACGCGGACAACATGGGCGAACGGGGAGTCCGGATGAAGTCTATGAGTGTCCACTAAGGGTGATTGAAATAGTGACCTATTTTTGCCTATATGGATTATGGACAGCCCCTCAATCTTTCTATACACTTATTTCCTGTATGTATTAGACGAGGGTTGGGAGGAAGACGGGACAGCCTCACTCGCAATTTCACCCTAATAAATCAAATATAAACAGGCAAATAAATATATAACTTTTCTAGTATTTCTAAGACAAGTATTGGATCTCACTGCCGCCAGTATGTCCGTGGACTCGAGAAGGGGTTGGGCAGATTTCAAAGCCACGCCCGACTGCGCAGCAGATAAGTACTGTAGTCGCTGCGGTCGGGTCAAAGCGTTCGGAGCAGACGGAGTGACCCCAGGATGACGGCCGTCATGCGAGCTGCAAGTGATTTCATCTATATCTACATCTACGAAATACCGTGCAAGCCACCACTAGTGAGCGTGGCACAGAGTGATTCCAAACCAGGCATGCGGCACTCATCCCTGTTTAAATCAGAACCGCGCACGTTTACCCGGATTCCAGGCGCAGGCCAAAAGCAGTCAGGACAGATGTGCGTAGTCTGACCAGAAACTAGGAGAGTGCTACGTACAAGAGCATACTACTATGCAGTACACTACGCATGATCCTACTACTGCTTAGTATTATTATTGCAACAAATAAATAGCACTACAAGGTACTAAAACATGCAAGAGTATATCATGCCGGAAATTGCATGCGAGCTAATAATTATGTTAAGATATTTAGCACTACCGAAAAAACCTATATAACATAGTCAGTATCCTACAAATGATCTATCGCAACTACTTTATCCCTTATTGTACGTGTATAAAAACCACACTTTAAATCTATTGATTCTGCAGTCTATTTCCTAATCTTATTCCTGTGATCTTTTCTACCATAATAGTTTGGCTCTAGCAAAATATGCTGAACGTTCGGCAAAGAATAGTCTACATGAAACTTTCGTGAAAGATTTTACCTGTATTTTTCCCTTCGATAGGATAGAAGTTCCCACCCGAACTCCCCCAGCAATTTAGTAACACTACTATGTTTATCAGATCAACTTTTAACAAATCTAGCTGCCCTCCGCTGTATTCGATCTATATCTGAAACTAATCCTACTGCGTAAGTTTCCCATATACTTGCGGTGTACTCCAAGTGAGGTCTCACGAGAGATATATAACATCGCTCCTCTACTTTCCTGTTTCGCCCGTGCCACGCAGGACGGAATACACTCGATGATCTCCAGCAGCGACCCATTATTAGTTTCTTTATTATCATTATTACCATTTTCGTTACTTTAGGAACATTCCCCTCCCGAGTCCTCGGCAAGCATCGGGTTTCATTGCCGTCATAATGACCGAGGACTTGAGAGGGGTGGGGCAGTTATCGTATCCACGTCCGACGCCCATCGGACGTGTGGCTACGCTGCAGTTGGGTCGTGCTTACGGAGAAGATGGAGGGACCCAAGTAATACGGCCTTCTGCACGTGAGCTGCAAGTGACTCCGCCTGTGCCACGCTGGACCGAATGCACTTGATGTTATCCTGCAGTGAGCCCTTTATTCCGCCAAACACACTAATGATGAGGGCAACCAGTTGAACAGAGTGTCCTGGGCATATTTGCCAAAGTTAAAAAAGCAGTTCTTAATATTTCGCCCGTTTCTCCGCCTCCTTTGCGTCGAAGTTTGATTCAGCCGGAGCCGAAAACTCTATCACGAACATGAAGCGTGAGAGATGGTCTAGGAGAACGATATCAGGCTTGGTCGCCTTGGTGGTGGAAAAGGAGTAATTCCACCAGATGCTGCATTTGTCGTTCTCCACGATGGACTCAATACCTCCGGGGGCATAGGGCAGCACAGGAGTATCGTCGATGCAAAATGGTGTCGTAGATGAAAATATAACATCCGCAGGGCCGCATTGTATCTGGCAATATACGGTGACTTGGCATAATAGCTTCTGCCGGAGAGAAGGTAGCACCAGGTCTCCGGCTGGGCTCGGCACGCCCTGCATCTCGTGCCCGCAACCTGCGTCTCGAATATTATGCGGCGGTACACGAGTGTGTTTATGACACCATCCTGGCATGCAAGGACGAAACCCTCGGTCTCTGACTTTAGACCCGTGGATCGGGGGAAGGCAAGCGTCAGCTCCTTCGATAGCCCATTCTTCTCCATATTTCGATCGAAACATCCATGCATGGGCTTATCGGTATGCACCTTGAGCAAGGTTTCCGGCTCGGCCTTTTTAACTTCGAGCTTCAGGACGTCTGCATTCAACGACAAGATGGACTTGCTGTCGTCGCTACCGTCCGATGCCAGGTCTAAGTCCATACCGGTTTTATCCGCTGCCCTCTCGGTCTCCTGAAAGAGAAACGCCCCTACTCCGGCACTTTCGTGTTCTATTACGAGACTGAGCAGGGTGTCTTTGCTTTTTTGTCCAACGTGTCCAGGACAACTCTTCTGTGGAGATACTCCACGCTCAACAGACCTCTACCACCTACACTGTGTGGGAGATACAGTCTGGCGACGGAAGATTTCGGATGAAGACTTCTGTAGATGGTCATCATCTTCTTCGTTCCCCTATCGAGGTTCTGCAACTCGGTGACGTTCCAAATCATGCATCCGAAGGTGTACAGCAATGTGGAAACCGCGAACATGTTCGTGGCAAGAACCTTTTTCTTGCCAGACAGCTCAGAACTTCAGATTTTCCTGAGAGTCTGCCTGTACTTGGCGGTGACTCTTTCCTTCACTGCCTCAACCTCCTGAATTCAGCTTTGGAGGACGCCGAGGTATTTGTAGAAATCATCGCCCTCAAGATTGCGAATGACGCTCCCGTCAACGAGGTGCACTTTTTCATCGTTCTCCGAAAATCTTCCTCACGCCAGGCGGATGTATGCACACTTGAATAATCAGAATTCCATCCCTATTGCCTCACTGTACTCCAGTAAGATGTACAGGGCCACGCGAAGGTCATTTGCGTTGGAGGCGTAGACCTTCAGGTCATCCATATAAATTAAATCGGTGACCTTATGCTTCCTGTCACCTGGCACACTGCACATGTATCCTTTCCCTTGTCGCAGCCTTAGCGAGAGAGGTAGGAGGGAAACACAGAACAGCAAAGGGGTCAAGCTATCGCCTTGGAAAACGCCACGGTGGTATATTACCAACTCTGTCGAAACCGACCGCTTGCCTGCGGTCAGGACGAAGCGCGTTCTCCAGAGTATCAGGCGTTGGATGCAAGACACAACCTCTGGGTGGACTTTCATCAACTTCAACATGGCTATAATGAGCTCATGTGAAGTGGTGTCAAATGCCTTCTTGTAGCCCACCCAGGCCATTGATAGGATGCTGCAGATAGATAGGCCGCTTATGCTGAACAGAATCATAGCATATGCGTATATCAATAAGCAGGTTGTCCTTACATCCCGCGATTCTACGCTTTGAGCCCCTCTGCTCGTACACCTCCTTCCAAATCGGCTGGACGTGGTGGAGGATAAGGTCGCTCAAGATAAGGTGAACGCCTTATATAAAGTGTTGAGGCAGGTTACAGGGAGGTGGTTTTTAGGATCGGACAAGTCTCCCTTATTATTATTATTCATTACTTTGGTAACGTTCCCCTCCAAGTCCTCGGCAAGCATCAAGTTTCATTGCCGTCATGATGGCCGAGGACTCGAGAGGGGTTTTGGCAGTTATCGAGGCCACGTCCGACGCCCATCGGATGTGTGGCTACGCCGCGGTTGCATCGTGCGTACAGAGTAGACGGAGGGACCGAAGTAATAAAGGCCTTCTGCATGCGAGTTGCAAGTGACTCTGCCTGTGTCACGCAGGACGGAATGCACTTGATTCTCTCCAGCAGCGAGCCCTTATTATTTCGTAAATTGGAATGAATTTTGTAAATATATCTCTATGATAATAATAAATATATAGAAATAATATTGTACACAAAGAGTTTTATAGTTAATTTTTGCATCGAATTGGGAAACGGCGAAAACATAAATTCGAGTCTACTGATTTTTTTGGGCCACTAGAGCAGACAATGGATAACGATAGTTTATAAATAAGGAATTCACTCACATTGACAATACAAATACTGCTTTCAGCTGATATCGTGGGTGGACTGTCGTCAATATCCAGCACAGAGACGGCTATGCTGGTATCATCAAAACCCTTCATCTTGACATCCATTTTGTAGCCTTTAGCTGTTTCTTCGTTCTCATGATCCTGCCTTGTGTTAACATTCAGCGTCCAGTAATCACCATCATCTACAAACTTGAGATCCATGGGGTCATTCCCGCCATTAGAAAAGACGTTAGACACCGGCTTTAAATCTCCTAAAATGGGAATACAGACAATATAGCCATGCATATACATATATCAATACACCAATAAATATCCACTCGTTTTACCCTCTATGGACGAGCGAGTAAAATTTGTTAATTTCAAAATCATTGAAATGAGTGAGTTCTAAGAGGCTTTTCCATTTAGTTGCTGCGCTAGACAGAATTGTAACGCTTCGGATTACGTGTGTGGAAATTTGCATCTCCTATGGCGGTTTGTCGAACAATTTGAATAGATGATTTTTGTACGCTATTCACTGACAATGGTGTGCCTGGTGGAGCTCTGAAATAAATAGTTTCAGCAGTCATATGAAGAAAAAATTGGGAAAGTTTAAAGAAAGACACGTTAAGCAGGTAATGTTGAAGTATACCTTGTGTAAATACCTATTATTTTGCAAATATATTATTTCAATTAAATATACAGAATACAAATACGTCATTTTTCAAAATAAATGTTATTATTAAATCAATTGCAAGTTTTAAAATGCTTAAATATCGCTTAAAAAACTAATTTTATAGTAGCAGTATTTCTTTCGTGCTGATATTTCATAATTCTGTCCATAATTCTGAGAATTAAATCAAAGGTCCAAATTAAATTCGGACCTCTTCAACTCTGTAGCTTACTCCTTGGAATTGTTTTGGTTGGCTATAAGCAAGATGAAAAATTAAGAATTTATTCTTGACCATTACATAAAACTGCCAATATGATATCCAGAGAGAGAATGTATAAAACATTTTACCTGAATCTTCCAAACTGGTGACCACAAAAAAGTTTTAACTGAGGATATATTCAAGTATCGACAGTTACATTTACACATGAACAAGTAACATCCAGTTGGAATTTTAAACCTCATTTATTTTTCTAAGTTGCGATTTACGGTCAAAATTTTGTATTTCCACAGGGTGGCAAATACAAAACTTTTTTCGTACTTGGAACCGCCAAAACATTATCATACCGAACTAATTAGCATTTTTCCGAGAGGCAACGGAAGAAAAAAAGATGGTATCGTGGCCTGGTACCTCATAACCTAAGATCTTTCTCCTTAATGAAGCTTACTCAGAAATTTTGTTCACAATGTATAAAACTTCAAATATTAGCCAATACGGCCACTTAGTAAGACAACATTACGTCAATTTTTGAACCAATGTTACTCTCTTATGAAGAACGTCCTTCGAAACAAAACTGTCCAGCAGGAGTTACAGGAATGACGACAGAAATTATGGTAACCACATATCTATAAAGGAGAAGGTGTAAATGTAAAGAAGTCAGGTGACGTAAAATGCCTTGACATCGCCGTAATTTCAGACCTAGCATGAATGGGGGTCACACCACATTTACCGCACGGCACTTTTTGGATGGCTAGGATGAAGGGGCCTAGAAGCATATCGGTTACCCATTTAACCATATACGGAAAGAATTAGGGAACAGCATGAAAAAAATACAGCTACTATATTAGGTCTTTAAAGGTGCTATTTAAGCATAAAAAATGCGAGTGATTTGATGATAATATTTATCTTGAAATATGACATATTTGTATCGCATGTATTTAATTTAAAATAATACTTAACATAATAATATTTACACAAGGTATACTTCAACATTACCTTCATAGCGTACCTAATTTTTAAATTTTCCAATTTTTTCTTCATATGACAGCTGTAACTATTTAATTCAGAGCTCCACCAGCCATGCCATCGACGGTGAATAGCGTCACACATTCATCTATTCAAATTGTTTGAAAAACGACTGTGAGAGACACAACCTTCCAAACGCTTAATCCGAAGCGTTACAATGCTGTAGAGCGCAGCAACTGAATGGAAAAGCCTCTTATAAAGCAGATCTTTCAATTATTTTAAAACGTAACAAATTTTACTCGCTCGTCCATAAAGGATTTAACTTGCCAAATTTCACTTCGTAATTTTGGAGTTGGGTGCTTCAGCCAGTTAAAGTTCCCTCGAGTCAAACATATCTAAGGATGACCGCGAAATTCAAAATTAAATTGTTAACATTTTACAAGTGATTAAGATGGGACGATAGACTAGCATGTGTTAACTGAAACCACTCACCAACTTTCTTCACCCTCAATATAGCGAATGGAGTAGTGGCTTCTTCCAGAAATGTGATAGACTTCCAACCTGGGACCGGTTGATCATTCTCCATGTGCACTTGGGCATTTCCAGGATCCTTGGGCGGCAGGACATCGACCGGTTCTGAGGCAACTGTAAACCAGGTGAGTTCCAAGAAAGAATGAGATTTCAGGCACTGGTAATCGATCTGGCAAGACGAATTGTGAGAAGACTTAATTTTACACAAAAACAAATATTTCCCAGCAAAAATCATGCAGCTTTCGTGCTTGGCCATGAACGAATCTCTTAATTTTTTCGCACAATGTTAGATCTTAAGACCATATGATGTCCTCAGAATTTTGAAAGTGGCATTGATGCTAAGGTAATGAACCGATGAAAGGAGCTGGCTTCGTAGACTTGAACATATCGAGAGAATGAATGAGGTCAGTTACAGTCGAGGTCAATGCGGGGGAAGGTACCGTGGCTCTTGGGAGGACAGATATTACGGAAAATTTTGGAGATATCGACATATCAGCCTCGGAATTACTTAAGCAGAGTCAACAGCGATTGAAAAATTTGCCCCGAGCAAAAACTCATCCACCTCGACCGTAACACATACCCGGATCCCACCATAATGTGGCAAGCACTCGAGCCTGGAAGAGGCACCATTCCCCTCTGTGAATTTTCGTAAGCCTTGAAGGAACGCTAATAGACTTTGTGCCATCACGAGGGATCTGAGTTTGAGTTCCGGTCAAGGCGGAAGATTTTTCCCCGTTGGAATTTTCTGAATATTAAACATCTTCAGAATAAAAGAATGATTATAAATAAATGCATTAATGTAACAGAATCAAAAAATATATGTAAAAATTGGGCAGTATTCAGCAATCTAATGCTTTTGAAGTTATGAAAGTTACCTGCAATTAGCACAAATGATGCAATAAGATAAAATTGCCTTTCGTCCAAATGAAATGAGTATACATCATTGAAATTTATAATAAAATAAGCAATTTCTTTTTCCTTAGTATGGCAAACTTTAAATTCAAGGTAATCAACTCCTGAAATGCTGATATCTTCTCCTATATTCCTTAATTTCTAAAGTCCTTTTCTGATAAATATTCTTAAGGTCTAGAAAAATCACATAAAATACTAATAGCGTAGCTGGGCGCTCTCGAATAAAACTTGTCTTCTTCTTCTTTATACATTGTAGTCGGATTGCGAGTTGATTCTCCACCCGTTCACCTTTGGCGTTCATCTTCACTTTCACTCCAAGAAAAAATGTTTCCCAACGGCTAATAAAAATACTTTTACAAGAAAATTCTGACTATCATCCACGTACGTATCAGCCCTGAGTTTCAGGTCCTGAAAAAAGCCGAAATAGCATTTCAAATTCATCTTAAAATGCTACATTAATTCTAGAAAAAATAAGGCTAATATTCAGAACCCAAAGTGGAATCAGGAAAAAAACCAAATGCAGAAACAATGGAAGGACCGTGTTCATACAGGGTCTGTACCAAAAGTACCGGTTATGAATGTTCCGTATTTTATTGCCAAGAAAGGCGTGATTCACAGTGAGTTAGTACCTCAAGGTTAAAAAATTTACTGTGAAGAGCTCAAATGGTTGAGAAACAGGATGCGACGCGTCCGAGAGGACATTTGTGACTGCTGGATCCCGCATCACGACATTGCGTCGAGCTACACCCCCCTCATAGTTGCACAGTTGCTTGCAAAAATAGGCGTGGCAATGCTGATCCAGCCGCCGTTCACATCCACACACTTGGCACCTTCGGACTTATTTTTATTTCCCATGATGAAAAGAACTCTGAATGGACTCCGCCACGGGACGGTGGAGGCGTTCAAAGAAGCTTCGACGGCCTGTCTAGGAGAGGTCCCCGTTGAGGTATTCCAGGGTGAAGGGTTGGAAAATTTTGCTTCCATTCGGGAGGAGAATACTTTGAACAGTTCTAAAGAGATTGTATAATAAATGATATTTGGACTTCCGAAAAAAAAGCTTTTCGTAACTTTTAGGACAGACCCAGTAATCATCAGCATGCTTAAGGGAGCCATGCCCTAACACATCATTTTTTGGTTGTGAAAAATAAAATATTTTCCGGTGGAAAGGTATAAATCTGATCCTTATGACTTGTCGAACAGCTGTTTTTGAAGTGGAATTTCTCTACTGTCATTCTGAATTTTAAGCCCGCTGTAAGCACGTTCGCTTGATGAGAAGGAAAATCATCTCAAGAAACACGTGCGTAACGACACGCCAAAACGTCAGGTCTCTTTGATGAGAATTTTTAGACATTTCTAATCGAACTGGAGGAATGACCTTTTCGGGGAATGTACCTAATTACCCAGTGAGTCGGGAAAAAATACTCTCAGATAGTTCATTATTTACAATGAGTTTCCACAAATTTGGGCCTGAAACCTCTGAGACTCTAAGAAAGCCTTCATATTTCGAATCTAAACAGAATTTGGTCTTTCAATAATTTAAATGGGGAAAAAAAATTTTCCTGGCAGATTTAGTTTCCTCGGCTCCTTTACATAAGAGAAATACACCTACAGCGATGAGACGTGACTAAAATATACCCAAGACATTATTTTTACATATTTGCTCCCATTTATAAGTACCGATATCTGTACTACGAAGAATAATTCAGAACTGGTGTGTTTCAGAGCGACACAGAGAGTAATATCATGGAACCTCACTACACCTCTAGGTCTGTCATGAGCGATAAAATAAGGGAGATACATTGCCAAAGAGGTACAAAAACTTGTTCTTTCCGCGCAGAATAAGCGACATCAATAAAAACTGAGCTCCACTAAATACACTCCCATAATACACGTTAACATTTCACCCTCCAAAACTTTATCCCTCACATCATTACACAACTATTGTCCTAACATCCCCTACCACACACCCATGTGGCGGCTCGCAGGGTAGTATGTAGATGTAGAATCAGTGTTAGCGCAATTTTAGAGTCTTTCCCCCGTCTTCTATGATTTGTACGTTGGCTACGGCCATTATTGGCTTCAAATACCTAACTTTGTTAATTAAATACAATAATGAACGTCTAAAATTAATTTGATTGAGAAACAGATATTAAAATTTTAATAGAACCTAAATTATGATTAATTTTTCATTGTTTAAGCTAAGCTATATTATTTCTTTTGAACCATGGCGACATGTATTTTAAACAAACAAACAATGGCTTAGTTTTGATTTAGGTGGTTGCAAAATACAGACGTTTAACCTTTCAAGAACTGACACACTCATTTTTTTTAACTTAGCATGTTTTAAATGTGAGAAACTTTTTATGATCCACGAAATATTTTTTGTAACTTTCCTTAAAGATTGATAAAGTTTGTAAAATAAGAATTTGTCGTAGACTATTCATAGATTCTTTCCTTTAGCAATAAACTCTTAAAGACTGATGCAAGAAAACAAGAAGTATCTCTAGAAAAGCTAACGAATTTCCATTCGTCCCTCCAGTATATTTTCACCGTGGCTGTCAACTGCAAATTAGCTGCTGTATTTTGAACTTATTCATGAGGATTTAATGAGTCATTCGGTCCCTAACCTGAGCATAAGTAAAGAAATATAGGTAAGAATTAAAGCAAACTAGAGCAGCTCTGGTTAAATTCCATAGTAAAAATTATCGCTACTTCAGCATTTTCATGTTGTCATCAAGCGGCTATCTGACCATCGGTTGTTCATTATATGGTGTAAAAGTTCGGAGTTACGTTGCGTATTTTGGTGCATGCTTCAAAGTTGATCGATGTATTTCAGCAGCGAATTAGCATTATCAGTAAGGAAATAAAAATGAAATTAACAAAACGAATAAAAGGAATTAGAACAAAACAAATAAAAGGAAAAAGGTCAGGTTGAAAATAAAATTAACAAGGAGAGAGGAAAAGGAAAGGAAACGCCCGCTTATCGATCTACAGCCCTTATTACCCTGCAAGCCACCGCAACGGTGTTTGGCAGGAGGTGACTTATCACCAACATGAACTAGAGTGAAGAAATTTACTTTCACCAACATGCAACACATAATGGGTATGCCACAGAAACTACTAAAATAATTCATAATGTAACTATACAAACGTGACACAAGAGTCAAGCAGGGAACATGCAAAACATTATGTTCGCACTACTCGGCAGATTTTGAAACATGCATTAGGGTGCAAATGAATTAATCAGCAACACTACCTGTAAACTTATTTACTTTGAAGTCTTAACGGAACCATTATGGTCTCTTGCTGATCGCGGGAAAAACGAAATTTTAAACCTTTCTGTCTACAAATTATTTCCCCTATTTTATTCTCAGGATCTGATATACCGCAGTATGTTGGAGTTCGTAAGATATTGATAACTTCCTCTAAAGAGGATTTACCGAAATTCGATTTAACGAAACAAAAAAAAATAAATAGCTCTTTCCCGGCATGAACAAGCATTATACCTAAACTGACTGACTAATTATCCTTTGCGACAAAAGCCATGAGATGCGTAGCTGGTCGAGTCAAGGGATTATTCTCTTGAGGCTCGACGTCCTTTTAGAAGGAAACTCTCTCTAAAAACATTTTCATATCTGGGGTATACCATACATTTACTATTAACCCCTCAGTTATTGGCCACTTGGTGTTTTGAAGAGCATAATAAGACCGAAGAAAGAGCTAGAAGTGACGGAGAAAATATTCTGTGCCGATAGATTTTTTGAAATGACCATCACGTCTAATAAGTCACTGAGACATGATTTTTCCAAGCGGGTGCTTCTACGGAGGTTTTTCAATTCATTTTTAAAGGAAATGAGAAATATTAAGGCACTACGACTCTCTCAGACAAAAAAAGCCTTTTTTAACAATTTGAGTGCTTATTTCAGAGTACAGCCTAAGTAGTTATTTGTGCATAATGCAACTTTCCATGACGAGTACCTCAAACTAATAATCAAAATTATTTTTTGCCTAATTTTTAGAAACAAAAATGAAGACAAGCACATTATGGATAGAAGAAAGCCTAAACTTTTACAATGCATCTCTTTGTTTTAGTAAGTATGGTGACAAATAGGTCAATGTAATTGTGCCAAAGGTTCTAAATAAATAAAAATTTTAAAAACAATATGAAAGGTTAAAAAAGAAATCAAACAATAGTTTATAACAACAATTGATCTAAGTGATGGTTTCAGGAGTAACTTTGTGTAATAACTTCATGATTATAAATTGAAACACTTTGAAATTTCCACATGAGATATTTATTTTCACGAACTAGGTTTCATTGCTGTTCGACATCATCAGGTAATTAACAAGTTGGTCCATACCAATGTATACTCTCTGTGGCAAGGGGGTGGAAAAGGCAGCAAGGAGGAGGAAAAGGCAGCAAGGGGTTGGAAAAGGCAGCAGGGGGGGTGGGGAGGTAGATGTCGCACAGACCCGAAACCTTGGTCGTGATAATAAATACCTCATGTGGAAATTAAAAAGTGTTTGAATCTATAATAATTGATCTAAACTGCATCTTTAATAGTAGTCTATGATCTGTACATCTATAAATATCAGTTGCAAAATGTATGTAAAATTTTCCATACGATTTATATAAGTATTTTAATATATAGTAAGGCTAAATATTTAAAACATTTTAATTTACTCTTCGCTTAGTCTTGTTTATTATTATAATTATCTAAATTGGCACCTCCAGAAATGCCGTCGGCTTTGGAGGACCAGGTTTCGTATAAACTAACTATATAATACAAAATGGCGTTTACCTTTTTCTTGGTTATCATTTTCTCATAGTTTCGCTTCATTTTCATCTCTGACTAGAGTGAACAGTTACTGGCCGTCAGCCCGATAACAGTAACTCACCTGGCCAGGTCATTTGCCTCAAGTGGCCAATAAATATATGGTTTGCCCCACCAACCAAATATAAGGAGAATGCGGCGACTAACATGCGTCAAATTCATCTTCGCAACTGAGAGTGGGGTGAAGATGAGTGACATTGTGACGCTGAAATATCGTTTTATACTTTCCACACGGCTTTGTTACTACCGACCTTAGTTACGACAAAATTATATCAAAATAATTACCTTGATAATGATATATTTTTGACGAAACCATGGTCGGTAGTGATAAAATTCTTCTGCATACAGTACTGGGATGAGAGTTCACAGTTTCGGAGGAAAAGACACAGGCTATGTGGGATGTACAAAATAGTAAGTGAGGAAAAAGCATGGGATGACTTTGGGAAGGGCATAATAAAGCCAAACTTTGTGGGGAAAAATGAGCACTAGTACAAGGTAAAGTGCCGCTCGCAAAGGACAACTGCAAAACAGTTCTCCTTCTTGAATAGGTCCTTACGGGACTGGAACGACCTACCAGCAAAACTATTTGAGCCCTTCCCAAAACAATTAATTAATTTTAAAAATAGGATAAAGAAGTCTATTCTTTTACTCGGCTGTTTTAATTATTTCCACCAGGCCAATGGCCTACTAGTAACTGTTTAATTATAATAATAAACTTAAAAAAAATGTTGTGGAAAGTACTCAGTGACATTTTGCTCAGGGTAGTTTATTTGATGTGTTGATATACTTAAGTTCTACCCATACACCACTTCCTACCAATACACCAACTTTAATCGAAAGAACCTCAGTATATTTAACTGAGGTAAGAGAAAATACTCTAATATAAAAATTGAAAATAAGATGAAAATGCCACGAGACAATTTCGGCCTAGACTGGGAATTGAACTACGGACCTTAAGTTTACCGGATCAATGCATATATCACTACGCTATCCAGCCTCCCTAACTGTAATAGCAATTTTGGTTGATACAACGGAACTAGATATTAGGTCTTAAGTCCTTGCGGTCCACCAAAGATGGCCACGCACCGGAGAAGAGGACTTCAAAGAAGCCAAATCTAAGCGACAGTATCCTTCGCTAGAAGGATACTGTCGCTTAGTATCAAATGCTTAACGGAGGCGGAATGGAGAATTTAATCGGATAATGACGGATTTATTCAGATGGATAAGAAGACAAAGTTTCCGCAATCGACTCATTCTCTCCTCGTAAACACCCGTTGCAAACCCAGCCTTCACAGTTGGAATCCCATTATTGTTTTCTGCGCTTGCTGAATGCCAGCTCCTTTATCTCGTACACAATGGATTTAGAGTGAAAGTAACGCTTAAGTAAAGAAACGTGTCTAAAGTGCACGATGTCTTATTATGCCATGCCAAAATTTATTATGGCCACTCGAAGGTACAATATTAATGAAAAGACAGTTCTTTTTACTCACCTACAGCCACAAGTTCCACGAGGAGGATAGCAATGAGGGGATATCGCCGTTTCAGTCGTAACTTGGACATTATGAGGCCCTCCTGAAAGCACAAAGAGGAATAATGCTGTATAAAAGACATAGTTGTAACATTGATTACATAAACACATCTACATACTACCCTGTGAGCCGCCGCATGGGTTTGTGGCAGGGAGTGTTAGGACACCAGCCGTGTAAAGATGTAAGGGATAAGGTTTTGGGAGGAGAAATGGTGACGTGTATTATGGGAGTGTATTTAGTGGAGTAAACTTTTTATTGTGTGAGGAAAGAACGAGTTTTTGTATGTGTTTCTTCTGCAATGTCTCTCTCTTATTTAATCGCTTCTCTCCTACCTAGAGATGTAGTGTGGCGTCATGATAATATTCTCTGTGTCGCCCTGAAACACACCAGTTCTGACAATTTTGTGAAATTCACAGTGGAAAAATCATTCGCCTAGACTGGGAATAGAATACAAATCCCTCGATTTCGCGCCGAGTGTTCTAACCAGTTAAGTTACCCAGGCGATCTCTTACACTGTGAATCACTGGGGGCTTTAAGGAGCAAGTTGTCCTCATTCCAAGCGAATGTTTTTTCCACTGTGAATTTCACGCAATTGTGTAAACACTAGCGGGTGACTCCGTTTAATTTACTGCTCGGCTAGTCGGTAGTTCTTTGAAAACACCAGTTCTGGATTTCTCAAGCAAGCTAAGCAAACCGTGTAGCCTCATAGTCTCTAGGGGCTCCCATCTTAATCACTCTAAAAGCTGTGAAATACTATATGTTTGCTCGAAGCAGTTTTCAACGAAGAGTGCAGCTTTTATTGGTATTTTATTAATTTTTTTGGTTGAATCGAACCCAGCCACCCAAAACCACGGGAAACGTGGGTAAAAGCCATATGTGGCCGGTATGAGGGTCGGATAGAAGGTGACTCATCAATGAATGCGAATAGGGGGCAGAAAGCGTAAAAATCTGGAAAAATTGGCCGCCCTCTGCACTTATTACTACGAAAAGATTAAACTTTTCAGCATATTGCCAAAGTGATATGCACCTCAGGTCAATTTCATTTAAAAGTGCAGTGATGCCTGCGGACAGTTATTTTCCTCGGCATTCTTGACCCAAATCCATTGAAAGGACCTTTTGTTAAAATGTAAAACAGTTTACGGTTAAAATCACACATATCCACAATTAAATGTAATGCAAGAAGAATTCTCGTGTATCCAGTCGGGTGGTGCTGTTGAACTGCACTGATGTTTCGCTGAAGTCACCGTAGTCTTCAGGGTGAATTCAATTTGAATATGATGGTAGACTAATGGCCGGTTGCAAGAACATTTAGTTATGGAATCAACAGTGATGAGATCCATAAAGTTATAGATCTCATTAAAATATTTTGGTTGCAAGAACACATCACATAACTTATTAATCAATAGTTAATAGCTTCGAATATTCGATATAATCTTCCATCGCCAGATAAAATTTATGAAAGTTTAGCCTATGAATAATTGCTAATGCACAAAATAGTTAGTCAGTAAGAGTAAATGAACAGGTTATTTGTCTCAAATCAACTTGGTTTTGTCAAGTAATTAAGCCTCCAAGCGGTTCATTGCGTTTCTGCCATCTTGGCTGCTTATGGAACTCATAACAACAAACCATAAGTTATGACACCAATAAATCTATCGAATGTTTCTGAAACACTTATTTAATGGTTTCATGGCTTATGGGTCCCATGACTTTATAGAATACACATGTGTCATTCCTGCAACTGGCCATAAGTCATCGAAACGTCCATACGGTTCCACATCATCACCCCTGGAAATTCGGAAACTCTCCACACTTAAAATTCGCCGGGAAGGACACAAACTCTATTCATATAGAGATTAATTAATCACTGTTACGCTAGTCCTCGAAAAATCGAAGCTCGTTGACTACTTAAAGTACACCAAGTTTGCTCTCAGCGGGGAAGGAAGTACAATCTTAAGAAGATCGTTCCGAAACCCGAAAGTGCACCTCAATATAAAGCGCAGGTAAGAAATCACAATTGGCTAATAAATTCTTTATCAAGGGGCGCCCAAGTAAAATTTTCCCCACACGTTCAAAATAGCTTGGGTCAGCTTGGGCTTTGACTTGAGCTTTTAAAATCTGAGACTACTATATATTCATACCATCTCCCTCTTGAGCTAGTAATGATTTCCCTTTCGTCACATCTCCTTTGGATTCTTCCCATCACTCAGGATATCCACATCTACATACTACCCCGAAACTGCCGCATAGGCATGTGGCAGGTGGTTTTAGGACACCAGCCGTGTAAAGATGTAATGGATAAGGTTTTTGGAGGTGAAATGGTGACGTGTATAATGGGAGTGTATTTAGTGGAGCTCTGTTTTTATTGTGGTCGCTTATTGTGCGCGGAACGAATGAGTTTTTGTACCTATCCGTTCGGCAATGTACATCTCTTATTTTATCGCTTCTGTCAGACGTAGAGATGTTTTTACGCGTCATCATATTATTCTCTGTGTCGCTCTGAAACACACCAGTTCTGAATTTTTCATGTAATCTAAGCCTGGTGTTTAGCCTCCGAGTCTCCAGGGGCTCCGTCCCTAATACCTCTAAAAGTTGTGAGACGCTATATGTTGGCTCGTAGAAGTTTTTTTGCGAAGCATGTTGCTTTTCTTAGAATTTTATTCATTTTTTTAGTTAAATCTTTATAACCAGGATCCTAAATGCTCGCGGCATATTCGAGGTGTGTCTTAATCAGAGCGAAGTAGCATCACTCTTTGACTTTTTCATCCGTGGACCCTTCTTTTATACCATTTACAAAACCTAGTTTCTTTAATTCTGAACCGAATATGTAGCTTCCGAGTCTCTAGGGGCTCCAACCTAAATCACTTTAATCCCTCGAACATCCTCTCTTCAATATCGGTTTTCACTACCACTCTCCCTTTACATGGGTAGCAACAAGAATATCCAATAATAAATAAGTAGAGACTAAAAATATTTTTGATGTTTGTGATGTTTGTGCGTGAAAAATTGCACCGTGGGAAGAGGCTAATTGAATGAAAAATGGTGGATGATAAAAAAATTGCTTCTGTTTCAATCCCAGCATGCACGAATGCAATGCGTTCGAATTTCTCTACAGGTGGCGCGACTACTAACACTTCAAATCTTGTTGAAATACGAGTCTCTCATTCGGATTGAATGAATTTAGGTCACTTTCCCGAGTTTTCTGCGTGAAACTATTTTGGGATGAGAAAATTAAACGAGTTGGGGGGAAAATCCCGTCGTAAGATGATTGACGTATCTTTTCCACGTAAAATAAAGGCTGGATTTCAATTATTAGGACAAATATTAATTACAAGATCTCTACAACTATCGTGAGTTCTAGAATCCGAGGGTTGATTGACTGCAGCCCACCTGTCAGTCTACAGCCATCTTGCCCTTTCTCATTCTAGCTCATGTATGACCTCGCAGCTCTTCTCTTTTGTTGCCCTCCAAGATAGGTTTTCACTATCACTCTAGCTTTATACGGGTAGCTATAAGAATGTCCAATCATAAATGAGACTAAAAGTAGTTTTTACACACTGCTCCGAAAAGGACATGTAACACCATGACAGATATTCCGCTAACTCTTGCGGAAATAAATTTAATTTCCCATCCATTTGCCCAATGGTCTTCCTCTTGGGGCTTTTACTCCTATTACGTTTGATACAAAATCGTTGAGTCTCGACTTGAAATACTTTTGATAAAATTTAATACGGCGGATGGCTTTATTAAATCGATTCCGTTGAAAATTGAAAATCTTGGATGAAAAGATTATCTAAGTTTTATATAAATATTTAAATGAATATGAAACTATTACGGCAACATCCCAGGGTTTTAGATAAAGAAGAAATAAACAACAAAGGCCAATAAAAATAAAAGCATGAGACAAATATCTACCAATGCTGCTCAAGTTTTTCCGCCAATCATTGCGTGTGAAAAGTCAATACATCTAACATTTCTTAAATACTTGATCTTGTTGGAGTCAATCATTTTCATCATCTTTGATAATGCCAAAGCAAAAGTTGAATTTGACTGCGATAAATTACGCCGCACCAATTCACTTCTCTCTTGCAAAATATTCATTTATTTAACCGATATATATGAACCTGAAGGCCTAAAGCTAAAATAGTGTGTGAGTTTATTTCGTGAATTTGGTAGGTATGCTAAGAATCAATCAATTTAACTTGCTTGAGGCTTACATCACGCGCAACTCCGATGGGTTTCAATGTCCATGCGTCATTTAAACGGTGCTAAATTTTCGCGAGTTTTTTTTGACAATCTTACGAACGAAAATGAAAAGGCGGGAAAGTTAGATAAGTGGAAGTTTGAATGAAGGACAAAGGAAGTGAAGATAGGGAAATGATATTACGAGAAACATAAAAAAGGACGAAAGGTAAAACTTACGGGAATTTCGTCATGAAGGAGGAACAGACGCGTAATATAGAGGCAAGTAAATTATTGGAATGATTTCGTTTTATATTTGCGTTCCGAAAGCCTTGGTCAAAGGTGCAATGTTAAAATTTTACAGTGAATCCAGCTTTAAATCTATGTCAGCAATATGCATACCACCAACATTTAAGGCAGATATATCGTTATAATGTGCAGTTTAATGATTAACAGGAACCGACTTGATGTCACAATCATAAAAAGATGTAAACTATTCTGTTATGAGCACAATTGATAATTTGATGCGGGGTGAATATGTATTCAGCCTTTTAAAATGCTGGAAAGTTTTTGAAAAGATTGGGGTTTCGCGCTGGGAATATGGAAACATTTATCGAACTCTTTTCAGGACCTAATGCAGACATGTTTCTTGCACGTACTATGGGTTTCTTCTATTTCAATAATATAATGTGCTGATAACTATGGCAGACAGTTGTCCTCATTTCTCGCATAAGTTCTCATTCTTTAAAAAGTAACTATAATAGGCCGTCTGGGAGGAAATAAATCAGTACCCGTTCTGTTCGGCACATGAAATATGACAGTTTCCTAATCTTATCTCAGATTAAAGAGATTCCAGGGCAAAAAAACCACTGGATTCCTTATTTCAGTTTGTATAATGCCTTGGTTGACAGTACACCAAATAAGAGAACAAACTATATAGAATGAGTAAATTTACTAGCCAATGGAGTCCAGTCCAGCGCCAATTCGAAGGAAGTCAGGCATTTTGACTTAAATGCTAGTTATTTAGCGATAAATCAATGAAATAAGGCATGAAAACCCAATTTTTTTAGAACAGAATTTTCTGGAACAATTCAATTCTCATGAACAGGTTTTTGTGAGAGAATGGCATGAAAAGTTTTCAGAAAATTACTAATTCTGGCTTATCATCATTCACTCGCAATTTCGAATGTAACAGCTTGGTGAAGCAAGATTTTGTATAACGAAAAAAATTCCATACAAGTAGCCAGAGCATAGATAATGTGACATTTAAGTATTTTTCACGCTTCGGCAACCAACAATTGGAAATGCACCCTGACCGCGGAAGACACATAGTTCAAAAGCCTGTTTTCACGATACATTAACCCGTGCGTGTTCATGCATGAATGTATGAACCAATTAGAGCAGGTTCAATTTTCCTCTTCATGCGTTCATGCATTCGTACAAGTTGGTGTGGTTATACGGAGAATTTTCGCGTTCATTTACGCGGTCATGCATTCTCACATTAACTCGTACGGGCTAATGTGTCGTGTAACCAGGGCTGAAGAGGAGGAATAGGGGCCGTTCAAGTATTGCGCAGGACGATTTATACCTATTTGACCCACCCCCTCCCTCTATGTAAGGCAATGTAAGATTTTCCCAACCCCCCTCCCTCTCCGTCTTACGTAAGACATTAAATATTCGTATCGAAAGAATAAGAGTATTGTGCGGCGAGATTACGGAAAACACGCCATTAAAGAGCGGATGGTCCTTGTCATTTCCAAATTTCATTCGGAAACGAAACAATGTTTCAAGACGGACAAAAATCTTACGTGAATTGTTTCTACTAGTAGTCTTTCTTAATAGGTTCTTCTAGTAGACCCCCCACCCTTCATAAGACAAAGTAAGACGATCTCAACCCCCTTACCCCTAAAAACGTCTTACGCAATACCTGAATGGCCCCTAAGGCAGCAATAAATAGATGGTAAGACGCCGGTCCATAAATCCAAACGTCACGGGTTCAAAACCCGCCTCGTGCATGAACGGTAATTTCTCTTTACATAAAGGGCTAAGAATGGACGATTCGATGAAGAAAAAGGAGCAAGAGCGTCGAATACATTGAAATCAACTCCTACCAGAAAATACGCTCACCAAGTGAAAAACAGGTATTTGTAACACGCGAATCTATGTCCCCGTCGCAAGTGCGTGACGTCACCGGAGGTAGGGCTACTGCTAGCCTAAGCTCCAGGGGAACGAGCATTGTTGTGTTAGCGAAATACAGCACCGACTGGATATTAGCAGCATTATATGATTATCTAAGCGATACACGTTCATATTTAAGCAGAGGTCGATGCAAAAGAAGAATATGTAGAAGGGCGCATCGTGAGTTGTTGAGTGCACATTTAAATAACTTTTCAAGCAAGCCAAAAATATTCTTGAAACTCACTTCACTTAAGTCCATATATTTATGCGTTAGGAAAACCATACGTGTGTAGTACAAATGAAGCAAGAATTGTATTTTATTTTAAATTTTGCTCTATTAAATCATAATTATGATTTGGGTTTACGGGACGGAATTCAAATTTATGTCTACATCTTCATACTACCCTGCAACCTGTACACCAGCCATGTAAAGATGTAAGGTTTCGGGAGGTCAAATAGTGACGTGTATTATGGGAGTGCAACAGTAGAGCTCAGTTTTTATTGTGGTCGCTTATTGTGCGCAGAAAAGAACGAGTTATTATACCTATCTGTAAGGCAATGTATCTCTCTCATGTCATCGCTTTTGTCAGACCTAGAGATGTAGTTAGGCAAAATGAGAATATTCTGTGTGTCGCACTGAAAAACACCAGTTCTAAATTTCTCAGGCAAGCTAAGCCTAGCGTGTAGCCTCCGAGTCTCCATGGACTCCCATTTTAATCCCTCCAAAAGTTTTGAAATACTATAAGTTTGCCAGAAGCAGTTTTTAAGGAAGAGTGCAGCTTTACTATGTATTTTATTAATTATTTAGGTGAAATATTTATGACCAGGGTCCCAAATACTCGCGGCGTATTCCTGGTGTGGCCTTACCATCGAAGTAGCATCTCTCTTTTACTTTTTCATCCGATGACCTTACTATTATACGCTTCACAATGCCTAGTTTCTCTTATGTTGCGCCGCATATGTTTTGTACATTTTATTCCCCCAAATTTAAGCAAAAATTGTACGCAATGCGTTTTTTTTAATACGGCATGGCACCTTGATAATTATTAGAAACCATTATAATAACATGAAACGTATGTTTTCGTGTTTAGGGAACATATCTGCAGATATATCATCGATGCATTTCGAAATATATGTCAAGTTCCATAATGTTACGAGTAAATGGTGCATTACGTTGCCAAAAACCAAGAAGGTAGCATTAAATATTTTTGGTATTCTCCTTTGGAACGTAGTACTAATCTACAATTACAACTACGATAAACCGTGCAACCTAGTTGCTCGGGGTGATTCCACACTAGAACAAATCATAACCGCGCACGTTCCCCGGATGCCAGGCACAGGCCAAAAAGTGGTCAGCACAACAGTCAGACAGCGCGGTCAGACCAGAATCAAGGAGAGTGTTACGTACAAGAACATACTTCCATGCAGCCAATACTAACCAGACTTGAGATACAACTACTGGTTAATATAATTATGGCGACAGATTAATCGCACTTCTTCTTATAAGTGGAATCTGTCTTCCGACAGATTTCAACTGGATGCCCTCCATTGAAGTCGGTCCTCAGCACCTTCTTTCATTTGCCTGTAACTTCGGCTATTTTTTATTTTATCAAGCATTCCCATTCTTCTTCTCCCCCTTCCTCGCTTTCCCTCTATTTTTCATTCAATAATTCTTCTAAAAAGACAATTTTGGCGTAATATATGTCCCATCCAAGCTGCATTCCTCTTTTTTATTTTCTTCAGCAGTTGTCTTTCTTCTCCTATTTCATTAGTACTTCCTCATTTCTCATTCTATCCGTCCACTTCACCGTAAGCATTTTTCTCCACAACCACATTTCGAAACTTTCTACGTACTTTTCATCTTTCTTTTTGACTGTCCATGTTTAGCTGCCGTAAGTCATCACACTCCATAATTTAGCAAATCCACTCCACATTTAGCTCCACTCCACATTTAGCAAATCTCTTTCTCAGCTCTATTGGAATGCCAAATGCTGTCAGAAGTTCTTTCACCTTCTCAAATGCTTTTTTACCCGTAGCTATCCCCTTACTTCCTGGGTACAGCTCCTATTCTCAGTCACTAAACTTCCCAAGTACTGAAATGATTTCACTTGCTCAACAATTTTTTCTTCTATGGATATATTAATGATTGCTTCATTCTTACTTACCCTGAACACTTTTGTCTTTCCATCATTTATTTTCATTCCGTATTCTTTCCCCACTCTTGCAATACTCTCCATCATATACTGAAGCTCCTCTTCTGATTCCGCCAGTGCTGCTTGATCATCTGCATACTTCACTGTCCTCATTTTTTATCCTCCTACCACTACACCTTTTGCTATTTCTAATGCTTTATTGGTTAGTTCTTCAGCATAAATATTGAAGAGAGATGGTGACATGCAACATCCTTGTCTGACTCCTTTACCAATATCCATCTCATCAGTCTCATCATTTCCTACTCTTATCACAACTTTCTGTTTTGTATACATCCCTTTTATTAATCTTCTATCCTTCGCACTACAAGGTACTAAATCATACAAGAGTATATCATGCCGGAAAGTATATCCAAGGCTAGTAACTAATAACTATGTTAAGATATTTATCACATGTGCAAAGACCTATGTTACCTAGTCAGAAACAAAGTATCCTAGAACTAATCTATCGCGACTATCATGGTACATTATTGTACGAGTAAACAATGACATTTTAAATCTATCGGTTTGGCAGCCTAATAGGTATAAGCATACAAAGTTTTGCGCGATTTTGTACATGAAAGAAATGTTGTCCAACCACCTTGATCCGTCAATGCCCACGGTGGCATAGGGTGAGTTATTCTCACTGAGTAGTATCCATTACGAGGGGAATGTTGGCCTTTTGAGAACTTCTACATTGTTCCTCAAGCCTTAAATAAGCCATCAAATCTTGAATGATTGAAAAATGAAGTTATGTCCAACGGAAACGAAGTTTCAAGGTTTCAGTGCCAGTAGGTGATACTCGGAATTGATTGGTTTATGGGAAACTCATCCTCGAAATCGTCATTTCCGGAGAAATGGAGTCGTCAGAGCCTCAAAGAAGTTTACCATTTGGAATAGCAAGTGATTGAGTTTGAAAATCCCTGAAAATCATTCACCTTGGTCGTAACGCGAACCCGGATCCCTCGATATTCCTGCGAGAGCTTCGGCCAGTTGAAGCGTTCTTCTCTCAATCGTTATTTTTGGAGCATTGGAATCAATTTTAGTCACATCTGCCGGCAATACAAATTCGCTGTGCTCGCTGAACCGTGCGCTTAGCACAACTACCTGCGGTGATAAGTCAAAACATTAATGAGATGTTTACTCTTGACGAACTTTGAGGACTAGGCGAACCTGCCGAGATGGAACCTTACCCACAGCGAGTCGGTCTTTTGAGACTCTTTGAAAGGAGGCAAATACGCGCTGTTCTGTACTTAGGACCAGCATCCTCATATTCGTTCATTGACAACCATTACGTTGGTAGTCGTTTCTGAATATTCGTCGTTTTTTTCATTCACTGGATTAATTATGCACACACTGCACAGCCACTTAGATTATACTCTCATTCCTCCGTAATTTTACTCTCGTACTTCCATCCGCTGTGCTCAAATAAGGTAGGACTACACACCAAGAAGCAGTAAGTGAAAACATTGGTGTGGAATGTAGCACTCTATGGATCGGAAGTATGAACCATTGGAAAAGCTGACCAGAAGAGAATAGAGGCCTTCGAAACCTGGTGCTGGAGGAGGATGCTGAAGATAAAATGAACGGGAATAATAAAAAATAATAAAGTATACTGAAGAGTAGCAGAGGAAAGTACCATATGGAATACCATACAGAAAAGAAGAACGAGATGGACTGGATACACCCTGATACAAATTGAGTTCGTGAAGAACATGTTTGAAGGCAAAATGGAGGGAAAATTCCCAAGAGGAAGACCCAGGAATAAGTTCATGGACCAAATAAAGAGGAAAATACATAGAGATAGCAGGAGTTAAAGGAACTAGCATTAGGTAAGAAAGGGTAGAGGGCTGCAGTCAACCAATCCTAGGATTGAACGACTAATGAATGAAATTCGTTCGACAAAGGGTGATACCGTGAATGCATCGTCCCGGTTAAATCGCGGTACAGTTTCTAAAGTAATGGAATTTTAAGTAGCTTTAGCGAGATATGACCGTTTGTGAAATTCTAAGATTAAGCACAGTCAAAGGAAAATAAAACATCTTACTAATGGTAGATTAAGACCCTTATCACTCTGATGCTCGAGATATTTGCTGAGACACAAAATCCGTTTCCTATCGGATATGGTGCGACTGTGAGTCACAGGGATATATTACTTTTTTTAATGAGAAATTTTTGACCTTCAGGTCAAGTCAGAAATTTAGCAATGCATAGTTATCATGGAGAATCGATTATCTAAAACTAATATACTTGTTGCTCACCGATCTACTTGTTATGAGAAAATGTTTTCTGTCGTGAAGGTGTTGACAGCGTACGGCGGGAAAAGAATATGTCAAGTAGAAGTCTAAAAATTGGCACATTTAGTAATCTATTGCGATGTTCAGTCATGAAAACTAAACTTTTATACGTCATCAATGTGGCTAACTTTCCTCCAAATTCCTTCCGACTGCTTGAAATACAGGATGAATTTCGAAAATGGATCCGAGACAGACTATAGAAAAATTTTGCTCAAATTACATTTAGACTCACCAGCGAGAATCTATTGAAATAACCTGATGAGAAAATTGAAACACTGAGGATGACATTTACAAACAGTGACGAGCTCAACTTACCTCAACGGAGAAAAATATCCTTGGTTAAACAACTCCGCGACTCAAACACAAGTCGTCTCCAAATCTCGTCGAAAAGCCAACTAACAGAGTGAGAATGAGAGCAATGGTGTCTGAAGTGATGAAGATTAAGGTGAGGATTGGATAAGATAACGTCGATAAGGATGAGAGTAGCATCACCGATATTATTGAAAGCGTTTAATGCTCTTATCGTTTGATTTCCTCCCTCTGCCTCTGAATTATCTCCCGGGGGACAAGCATTGTTGTGTTAGCGAAATATAGTGGCAGTCACCAGGGCAAAGGGTGACACCAGGGATGAGGAAGGCTCATATGGGATGCGTCGGCTAAACCAGAGTCACCTAGAATACAAGGCCCCGTAGCAAGTGCGTGAGGTCACCGGAGATAGGGCTACTGCTAGCCTAAACTCCAGGGGAGCGAGCTTTGTTGTGTTAGCGAAATACAGCACCGACTGGATATTAGCAGCATTACATGATTATCTAAGCGATACACGTTCATATTTAAGCAGAGATCGATGCAAAGTGCAAAATAAGGAGAATACACCACAATTATTTTCTATACCTATTTGGCAGTACTAATAGTAACTTTTTCTTTGGAAAATGACATTAATATTTGCAGTAGGAGCGTCTGAAGAAACTGCAACTTGGCTGTTTCCACATAAGGTTTTATTTTTACCTTGGTAAAAATAAAACCTTATATGGAATTATAGCCAAGTTGCAATTTCTTCAGACGCTCCTACTATGAAGGATTTCCACGAAGTCACGCCCCCTACCATTATTTTATTAATTATTTAATCCACGAAGTCACGCCCCCTACCATTATTTATTTAACTAATATTAATCATAATTTTTATTAATTAATCAGGTAATACCCCAGAGTGCCAATGGTTCAAAATTATCAGTACTAAGACATGATCACATATATGATACAGATCGTAATATAATAACAAAATAGGCTTATAAAAACTAAATTAAATATGTTCCAGTGATAGTTATTTTTCATAATTTGAATAACATGTAGGATTTACCAGGAATTATTAACCTTGAAGATTCGGCTGCTGTTAGTGTTCACTATACTCCTCCGAAATTATTTAAAAATAACAGATTTAAGAATTCCACAAAAACATAGGTTATCTCTGGGTAAAGTCTTAAATTATGATCGGTATTCCTGAAAGGCCCTAGCATTTTAGACTGGTCACTACACAAATGCTTGAGATGACAAACTAAAATCATTCTATTATTATACACTGGACAACAAGTGATAACTACCATTGGATATCAATTATCCATGTCAAAATGGATTACTTATAACTTACTCCAGTTTGACAGAAAATCAGCAATCTGTATTCCAGGAGGCTCTGCCTAAACACTGGAGAGTTAAGGACAACGGGTGCGTGCTTGTGAACGCTCCGGGTCGCAACAAACGATCTCGCTTCAAATTCTCCAAAAGAGCGATCCACTAACGCAACGGCTGCAACAGGAGCTTCAGGAGTGGACTAGTTTTTGAAAGTTTGTGAGAAAGTCTAAAGTCATGACCATTACCCTCAAAAATCCACAAAAAATTTCAAATATACCATAGATTCCACCCCATTGACCAGAGTTTCATCAGTGAAAGACCTTGGGAGTACTTACGGACCAGAAACTTCTCTATGCCGACAACATCCACACTATAAAAAGTAAAGCCATGTCCCTGTTGGGCCTACTACGCCGTAACACGGAAATTAGAGATCCCAGAGTAATACAGACCTATTTCACATCTATTGTTCTTCCTATTCTCTCCTACTGTTCCCCTATATGGTTGATGTCAGCCCCAACTTATGTTAAATCCCTGCAACATATCACTAACTTCTTCGCACGTATTTTTAAAAACTGAGAGCCAAATCTCCGCAAACTACCCTCTGATGGTGTCTTTCTCACAATCTCCGTAAATAAACTTGATAATATCTTCCTTAAAACTGATTCCTCACGTGAGTATGTGCCGTGTGGCACACACTCACGTGAGAAATCGTTGTACTAAATGCACCATTTTTTAGTCACAGCATCGACAATTACTTTTCACTTTTTTAACATATTATATAAGTACTAAAAGTGTGAAAACTGTCGAAACTGAGCTCTCAAATATTCACCATAGCTACGCACGGTACGTAGTTTCACACAATCGCATTAATCGCAGTTGATGAATTTTTATAAATTTATGAAACTGTTTACTTGAATTCTGCTATGAATTAATACAGCTGTTTGCTGTCGGTGCTTAGGGTTAGTTTGATGATCGACAGGTGCGTTTCAGTATATGACCATACAAGTATGCGCACGCATTTAATGAATTTAACCATAAACGAAAAAGTGGCCTTACATTTTCTATTAACGTTTTTTTCCCAATCTATGGATTTCAATGGTCCAAATTTATTATGGAAGCTGATTTTAATGAGAACGATCGAGAGATAGTAGACTGTTTTTTGATAGAAAACAAAATTTTGGCAGAGTTTCGAAAACTCATGAAAAATGCTTCAAAATGAGTGAAAAATCGACCTTTGGTACCTACTCTGAAATAAAAATTTTACATCATATATTCCTTAAATATCAACTGAAATGTGTTTACTATTTTCTATTACTCCTTGTGGGAGTAAACATTTAAAAAAGTTATTTCAAGAAATATGGGGGAAAAACCCTTAAAAAGTCGATAATTCCTGAAAATGTGCATAAAAACTCATTTCTTTGTAAGGTTAGAGTGAAAATCCTCAACCCTGCGCAATAATCTTGTGCGTACTTCCTAGTCATTGCAAAATATTAGGCTTGGCACCCCTCGGGAAACGATTTGCAAGAAAAGCCTTTTTTCGAACCACCCTAATGCGCAGTTAACAGACATAAGTCCAACCCGCGTAAATCGTGAACTACGTAGCTGTAGGTTTAACCAAATAATGAAAATATCCTTTGTCGAATTAATATTGTAATCCTTGGAAAAAATATCACAACTGCAGGTGTATCGGGTCTCCCCGAAGGCTAAAAACCTACCTCCCGGTCGGAAGCTCTCGCTTATCTCCGGGATGGGTAAGTAGTGGTAAGGAAGGGAAAAAGGATGGGGAGGGTTAGCGAAATTCAGCCACTAGGAAGCCGACACCATGAGGAGGATTGCCATCAAAAGGACGACAACGGGCCCCCGCCTCCCCCTAGTCCTCGTAGCTGTTGGGTTCCCCCAACAACGTTAGACGAGTCTCCGCCAGTCTTACTTGCGCGAAAACTTACCATACATCTGTTGAGAACCGGCGAAGTCCATTACCCTAATTCTTGGGATAGGATGTCCGCCGGCTTCCTTTATGGGTAGACGTCGTGTGGTCTGCCGGAGTACGTCATCGGATCGGGGCCCCGCAGGACCAATGATGGTCAAATCGGACCAATTATTGTCAAAATGTGGGTCCCTTCACCTCAATACTCCCCGTATACCCATTATCATAACTGCAGTTAGTTTTTCAGATGGAGCGATTTTTTTTTACGCTAAGCCCCTTTCCACCCTTAGTCTCGATATTTTATCTATTCGTGCATTAGACACACTAATGATTATATTATCTTCGTGATTTCCCGAAACGGGAATGGGAGAGTTTATCAGAGATGCGGAGGAGATGAGATACGAAGAAGACGCATCGGCATTGAAAATACACTTTCCTGTCTCTCGCGGGCAGATCGGACTTTTTGAAACCGACACTGATCAAAAACCCGAATACCGAACGCTAATTGCAATCATTTCCTCCAGCATCAGATAAGATCAAACGAGCCGTTAGATACCTACGACAGATTAGATTTCCGGAAACGTCACCAAAATGTTCAAAGTCAATCGAGTATCTCAACTTCCAGCATTGAAGATTTAAAAGCAAGGCCTCCGATGAGTAGCATCGCAATTCTAACTCATAAGTGATTAATTAGTTAATAGTTAATAGGAAAGGATTTACGGGAAGAGTCCCTGGGCACCTATGCAGAGCATTTAATCCCGTGGGACAGTCCGTAGGCGAAAGAAGGAGGAGCTCCGAACCAATAGGGAAAGGGGAAGGACAGGGTTTTAGGAAAAGGTAGATCCAAAACCCAGTCACAATTAATTTGACCGCATAGTGAACCAAGAAACTTGGTATTTAATTTTTGACATCAGAAGCCCGAATTCTGCTTTATTGAAGCAAGCAGTTCCGAGCATCCCTTGCCTTTGTGTGTGCCAACGTATACGCATTCGCCGGCAGCCATTTCTGCGCCCTCATACGAACAACGAGAGAAGCTTGTTTCCGGGAGTCACTCCCCGCCACAAGGGTCGGTTTGACCCCTGGAGTAAGCAACTCCCGCCGGCAAAAATGAATTTTACCATCGGGCACCAGGAGTTGAACTACGGGAGGCCGCTTGTCCGATAGGGGCTCCTCTTTTCAGCTATGTGAATCGAAGCCCACACGAACTTCACCCAAGTCCGTTAAAAGTTATATATTGTAAACCTGTTTGAATTACCGCTGCTATGGTGCAACAGAAGGAGGATATAAAAAACCTGAGACGCTTGTATGTGAAGCAGACTCGGCCAGTGGCCGGGAACTGATAGACGATGACAATGATAGGGTAATAGACGAACACCATGAGAAGTGGCATTCTGAACAAAGAATTGTAGCAAGCTTTAACGATCACTCATACACTACACTCTATTTATGGGAAAAGTTTCAGTGATTAGACAAAGGTAACTTGAGAATTGAAAAAATATGTTGTAATGAATGAATGAATGAATGTTCCATGAATCAACGCAGTGGAAACACCGGAAAACGGATTCGACTTACATCCAAGCCCCGCGAAAGCCTTCATCAGAACTATGTTGTAATGAATTTCTGGAAAAGAAAAATCACCCCTCCGTACATTTATTACGTACAAAATACCCTATTTGAGACAGTAGAAACTTCAAAATACCTCGGAATTAAACTAACTAATGGTCTCTCGTGGAGCAAACATATTCGGTAAATAACTGGTCAAGTTAATCGTAAATTGGGATTTTTTAACAGAGTGTTTAGAAAGTGCGTCGATAAAGTTAGAGAAATCAGCTACTTCTCCTTTGTTAGACCCCACTTAGAATTCGCTGCCAGTGTTTGGGATCCACGTGAGTTAGGTTTACAAACAGAGTAAGAAAGCGTGCAAATAAGATCAACAAGATACGCGAAAGGCCGAAATGATAGTCTCGTTAGTGAAACTGACTTCTGGAAAAAAACTAGGATGGGAATCGGTTTCAGACCGTCTATTGAAATTTAGACTCAATTTTTCATGTAAATTGAAAAACGACTCATTTTCAGACGAAGTTTTCAATACCCTGCGAACTCCAACAAACAGCGGTCGATCAGATCACAAAAATAAAATTAGGGGAATAAATTTGAGAACGGAAAGGTTTAAAATGTTGTTTTTCCCGCGATCAATATGAGACCATAATGGCAGCGTTAAAACATTGAGGTAGGTTAGTTGACAGGAAGTGTAGCTGATTAATTCATGTGTCCCCTAATACATGTTTCTAAATCTACCGAGTAGTGCTAACACCATGTTTTGCAAGTTCCCTGGATGACTCTTGTGTCACATTTATACAGGTAGTTATATTACACATTATTTTAGGAGTTTAAGTAGCAATGGTAGCAGACCCATAGTTGGTGAAAGTAAATTTCTTCAGTGTAGTTCATGTTGGTGATAAGTCACTCCCTGCCAAAGACCATTTTGGTGGCTCGTAGGTTAATAAGTAGATGTAGATACGTTGAAAATTTGCTGTGATGCAGTGAGGATACGAGTTTTTTCTAATGCTCATCATAACTTCTTCAATAATGACCAACGGCTCGCAACTGAATATCCCAAGTATGTGAAGGAAGGCTTATTTTGGATCGGCTTTGTTAGTACTGATAGTTGGCCAATAACTGTAATTATTTATTTGTACACCAATACTTTCGCTGGGTTTATTTGAAAACGACGATACAGTTAAATAATCAAATATAATATTACAACTAGTAAAACATAACGTTGACAACACATCAAAGACCAAAAATAATAAAAATCGTAGCAAAAGAATCAGACGATGTAGAATATGAACAGCCCATTAACCGGTTACAGCTGAGCAAAGAAGCACAAGCAATACAAGGGAATAAAAGTTACATCGAGTTCAACATGTTGTGGGAAGGATTAGGAATCTACACCCTATCTGCTGTGCAGTATTGGTCAAAGACAATAAGTCAAAGTGTCTTTTGGTCCAAAAGGGAACTGCATCAACTTGATCAGTGAAGAACTCACCGTGAATTCTTGGTAATGACCTTGGACTCATTGAACATAACTAAGGATGAGTCGAATCCAAATGTCGATTCTCGATTCCACCGATTCTCAGGATTAGAATCGGTATCGAGAATCGATCGCCTCAAGTCGATTCCGATTCAAGATAGATAACTATTCAAATCAAATTTAATTTATCACATCATATTTGTCTCAGTAATTTTGTGTGTAGGTTATTTGTACTTTTTATCTACCTCAAAAAGCTGAGGATATATTTGCTATTTGTGAGTAAATATACTTTTTGAGCGACTTACTTGTCTTTTTTATTTTATTTCAGCCAATACTTGAATTTAAATAATAGTCGTACGCTACTGGTATATCAATATCCTACCTGTTATTAGGTATAAGAATCGATGGAATCGCAATCGAGAATCGGGAATCGATTTGAAAGAATCTGAATCTGATTCGGAATCGAAAAAAAGTGGAATCGACTCATCCCTAATCATAACCAATCACTCAGTGTCTTCATGGTTTGAAAGATTGCTTCTGTCATGTCCATTGCTGTGCTGAAGCACTTATACAATGCTCGAGTACACTAATGTATCGTAGAGCATCATGCATTAGGGTAACTCTACTTCCTCCTTATAGGCATATTCTCAGCAGAAACAAGAGTTTAAGGCAAGCGTATTTGCAATGCCGATGCGTCTTTTTCATCTACATCAACTTATTACCCTGAAAATTACCTCAAAGGTGTTTGGCAGGTGGTGACTTATAACAAATATGAACTATTGTCTCGCTCAGGCAGTCAAGGTGAACGGTCGTGTCTTGTCCTTGCTCGCCGAAGTGTGTTTTTTTTCGCCATGCCTGTTCGAAATTGTGCAATCTGTGGCCTCCCTACTAAACGAGGCACTAGCCTCTCCTGCAGCGTGTGTACGGACTATTATCACCCTTCGTGCAATTCCCTCACAGATGAGGATTTCAAGACCATCCTGGACCTGCAAAAGCCGTGGACTTGCAGCAAGTGTCTTGAGAAGCGTCGGCTGGACCGCAGGGAGGAGACTCCCGTGAAGTGCTTCGGTCCTGTTTCTCCCCCTCTTCCTTCCGAGGATGGCACTATAAAGGAACTGCTGCAGACTCTCTTCTCCAGAGTCAACTCCTTCTACGACGAGCAGCGTTCCCTGAAGGACACCATCTCTTCCAGGGAGGTATCCGTAAGTGAGCACGCCAAGTCCATCGAGCATCAATTAACTCCAACCTGGCAAAATTAAGCGATAGGCTGCATGAAATCGCAAGTGAAAACAAGGCCTTAACGGAAAAACTGTCAGATTCTGAAGTACGCTTAAACCAGCTAGAACAGGAGCAATTGCGGAATGTGATAGAGATCAGAGGTATTCCCACTTCTGATGGAGAAATAGTTGACTCCCTAGTTATCAAGACGGGATTATCACTGGGAATTAAAATTGATACAGTGATATAGACAATGCCTTCCGCATTGGCAGTCGCGCAAATAGCAACCAGGATCGTGCAATCTTAGTTCGTTTTTCACGGTCTCGCGTTGCCGAGGAATTTGTTCAGTTACGCAAAAGGAAAAGAAATTTGTTCCTGAAAGACTTACAGATGCCCCATTTGCCATCCAATTCATCGAACCCCCCCATCTATGTAAACGAATCCTTGACTCCCGTCAACAGGAAATTGTACGCCATAGCCCGTAGCCTGAGAAAAGAAGGGAAGGTTAAGTTCGTGTGGATAAGAAATGGTTGTATGTGAGAAAAAACGAAGGCGCCGATCGAGTCCAGGTAAACAGTGAAGAAGATCTGCAGAGAGTTAACTAGGGCTTGTGTGCATGTTTAAACCCTGAAACTCACAACTTACCTGTAAGCACCAAAGCTAACGTCACACGTGAACTGTCGGTTCTTTGTGTATGCCACGTTAATGCTCGATCCTTATTTGCGCACATTGATGAGTTTAGATACTATTTTCTCTCTAAAAGTTATCATTTAATTGGAATATCTGAGACTTGGCTGAAAGAACATGTAACAAGTAACATGGTAGAACTTCAAAATTACCAGTTAATACGCAATGATCGAAGTGGTAGAGGTGGTGGTGGTGTTGCTGCATACATTCACGATAGTTTTAAGAGTAAAGTTCTAGAACTCTCCGGTGGAATTCATCGGAAGCCTGAATTTGTGTTCATTGATGTCTCCCATGTAAATGGCAAACTATTGTTTGTTGTCATGTATAGACCGCCAAATACCAGTTGCATATGTGATGATTTTGAAACCTTAATATGTAAATACTTACCTTTGTATAAAAATATTATTTGTGGTGATTTTAACATTGATATGCTCAAAGACATATATAAAAGTACTTATCTTAAGAATTTACTGTTTAGTTATAATCTTCATCTGCCTTCTTTTCAAGCAACACATGTTTGGAATCAAGTCATACATTGATGAGTCAAAATTAAGCGATTTTTAATAATAATTGTTGACGATGAATGTAAAATAGTTGAATTTGGCCAAGAACCTGTCAACTTTTTATCAGAGCATGATCTGGTATATGTGAACTATACTCTCAAGGCACCTTCGTACAATCCACCTAAAATCTGTTTCCGTGATTTGTCTAAATTGAACTACGACAGATTCGAAATGGACTGGAATGGTCTTTCTTGGGATGACTTCTATTTTACGCACGATGTTGACGAAAAAGTCACCTTGTTCAATTCTTACCTTACTTACCTTTTAAACAAGCACGCTCCCTTAAAAAAATCAAGATAAAGCGTAACCCTGTTCCCTGGCTCTCTCAAGTTATTAAAAATGCCATGAGTCAAAGAGACTCTATACGCCGGCATTTCCGACGAACACGGTCTGTTCTGAAATACAGTGAGTATAAAGCTATTCGAAACAAGGTGAAACAAACGCAATATGACGCAAAAGTTGACTATTTTCATTCCTGTTTATCAGATAAGCGTGATGCTCGTTCTATTTGGCAAGAAATTAAAAGGCTAGGCCTTGGTAATACTCGCAATGAACCAACCAACATTAACTTCCCCTGAACGAACTAAATAACTTTTTTCTAAATACCTCCCCCTCGTCTGATATTATGGACGGTGAAGAAATTTTCGATATTGTTATTAACGCCGACAAAGAATTCAGCGATAAAAATCTTTATTTCCCTCATTTTACTCCAGGCTTACTATTAAAATATATTTCAATGGTAACTTCTAATTCTACAGTAACGGATGAAATCAGTATTAAGTTAGTTAAAAAGATCCTTTATCTAGCTCTCCCAATGATACTTTCAATTTATAATTGCTCGTTAGACTACTCTAATTTCCCATCATTATGGAAATCTGCTCTCATCCAACCTATTAAAAAGAAGCCCAACCCTATAGAAATGTCTGACTACCGACCTATTGCAATATTATGCACTTTGTTAAAACCTCTCGAACGATTTGTGCACAATTGTATGATGGAACATCTGTCTAAAAACAATTTTCTAAATAACTTTCAATCAGGATTTCGCAAACGGTATTTTACTCAAACTGCTCTAATTAAAGTAACATGATATACGACTTTCAATGGATAAGCAGAAAATAACAATACTGGTTCTCTTGGATTTTAGCAAAGCATTTGACTGTGTAAACCACAATACACTCTTAAGGCGACTGTCCAACTTAAAATTATCTAACTCCGTGCTGCAATGGTTCCGCTCTTATTTGACCCAACGCTTTCAAGCGGTGAATGATCGGAAGAATAATCTACGCTCTGAATCACTTCCCGTCAAACGTGGTGTACCCCAAGGATCAATACTCGGCCCATTACTATTTTTCATATACATTCAAGATCTCCCAAATAACATACACCATTGCAAGTACCATTTATACGCCGATGACTTGCAGATCTACATCGACTGCGATCGCTACGATATCTCAAATGATATCGCACTACTTAATAGAGATGTATCTTCTATATGTAAATGGGCATCAGATAATTTATTGAACTTAAATTCTCAGAAGACTAAGAGCATAATAATTGGTAGTGCAAAATCCCTTAAATCTGTAAACATTGAATTACTGTCCAAGATCCGAGTTCAAAATTGAGAAATAGAATACACTGACAAAATTACTGATTTTGGTGTGATTGTCAATAACGCTAACCTGGGATGAACACGTGGCACATATTTCTAATAAAGTCATTAAAAACCTGTACAAACTGAAAAGTTTTCGTAACCTGATGTATTTGCCACTGAGACTCAAATTAGCTAAAACCTTACTTATCCCTCATATTGATTACTGTTCTTTCGTAATGTCCAATATTTCAAAATCTCAGATATCCAAACTGCAAAGAATACAAAACCGTGTAATGCGTTATGCGAGCGATGTAGCATTTGATGAGCATGTCACACCGTATTACTATGAATTAAAAATTCTTAAAATTGAACAAAGAAGAAAGTTGCAAATGGGTGTGTTTATGCACAAATTATTAAAAACTGAAAATCCTTCTTACATTTATCAGCCATATAAAGATAATTTGGCCAAAAAAACAAAAACGCCAGAAATAATAACAAATTAGATGTACCCTGCCACAGAATGTCTATGTATCATAACTCTTTTTATGTAAATTCATGCATTGTATCGAATTCGATTCCGCAAATTTTGAAACATATTAAGTCAACAGAAAGATTAAAAAAATGCTTGCTGTCTTATTATCTCAGTGATAGTTAATATTTTATTAAATATCTTGGATTAAATTCATGAATATGCTACCTTTGTGATTGCTACAATGTATTGAGCATGGAATTGTAATATTTGCTGTGGGCAAGTGCTATGATTTGATAAGATCCTTGTAAATGAGCGACATGTTTTCTATGTGATTGTTATTATTTTTTGCCTAAGTTGTAATTACTAACGCCTGCTCCAAAGAAATTCTTTCCTAGAGCCAATAAATCTTATCTTATTGTGAAGACATAAATTTTCAGCAACATGCACCACACTATGGGTATGCTACAGAAACTACTAAAATAATCTATATTGTAGATATGAAAACGTGGCATGGTGTTAGCACCACTCGGCAGATTTAGATTTAGAAACATGCATTAGGGGGCATATGAATTTATCCGCTACACCACCTGTCATCTAACGTACTTCTAAGTTTCAACGCTGCCATTACGGTCTCTCATCGATCGCGGGAAAAACGACATAATATATCTATCTGTTCTACAATATATTTCACTTATTTTATTCTCATGGTCTGATCTACCCAGTATTTTCTTTATCATCTCGCCCGTATCTCTGCTAAACTCTACGACTTCCGTTTCCGAAATTGCGGAGATACGATAATCATTATTGGATCCAATACACGGATTAAAAAATTAGCGTAACAACAATTTTTTCATCTGAAAAACAGACTGCAGTTGTGACATTTTTCAAAGGAGTAAAATGGCAGTAAACAGTTTCTGGCAAGATATTGTGGACATGCATTTTAAAATGAAAAGTACTAGATTTTAAAAAAATTGAATTTATTTGTCATTGAAATGAAAACGGCACAAAAACGACGTAAATACACAGTAAAAAAAACATAATATAGAGATATAGATCATGGTAGTGCATCACATTAAAATATGTCATATTGCAGATTAAAATCTAAGAAGAACTAAACTAATAAGAAACTAAAGAAATATACATCAATTCACATATGATATACAATTGAATGCATAAAAGTAGTGGAAAAGATTTTACATAAATTTAAAATATAAATCACAGCTGACTATAACGTTTTGGTCTTGCTAAGCCTATATAATAGGCTTGTCAGCAGGATAAAAATGTTAACTATTAATCACAAAATTTAAAAGTCCACATTTTAAATCACAACAATTAAACAGTGGCCATCATTTTATTTTTGTTCATTTTTGTGCAAACAACCAATTTTTAATTTCTCTTTAACCTCAAGTAAAAGCCTATCTGTTCTGTAATGCATCTTTCTCATTTTATCGCTTTTGTCAGACCTATAGATGTAGTGAGGCGTCATGAGAATATTCTCCGTGTTGCTCTGAAACACTCCAGTTCTGAATTTCTCATGCAAACTAAGCCTAGCATGTAGCCTCCGAGTCCCTAGGGGCTCCCACTTTAGTCCCTCTAAAAGTTGTGAAACACTATATGTTCGCTCGTTACAGTTTTTGTGGAAGCGTGCTGCTTTTCTTTGAATGTTATTAATTTTTCTGGTTACATTTTTATTACCAGGGTCCGAAATTCTCGCAGCGAATGCGAGGTGTGGTCTAACCAGAGCGAAGTACCATCTCTCTTTGACTTATTCATCCCAGGACTTTCCTATTATACACTTGACAACACCTAGTTTCTTAAATGCTGTGCCGCATATATTTTGTATGTGTGTTCCCCACAAGTAATGTGTAACATGGAATGTCCAATAGCTGAAAACGGTAGGAAAAAAAATTGTAAAAGAGGAAATGGAGAGGATAAACATAGATATTTTGGTGCACAGTGATGTCACTTTACCAAAAAAGAGGATTTTTTGGAGGGGAAAGTATGGATTAAATAGTCTGGATTTCAAACAAAATATGAGTGTTGGATTTACCCTAAAGAAGATATTGGGACTGAGATTTCTGCTCCATCATCAACTGGTATTCTGCCTACTCGCAGGTCTGCCTACTGGCATGTCTACTGCCTACTAATGTCATAGACGAAAGCGGATTCACTGAGCTGCACGGGAGTGACGGGAGACCGTGAGGCTGGTTACTCCCGACCCGAATCAGGTTGACTTAGAAGAGCTTCCAAAAGTTATGTCCGCAGTCAATGTTTTGGGTTTGATTACCATCGTTTTTTCTTTCTAAGTAATACGCATTTATTTTGCCACGGATTCTTTTCCTTTGCGTTGGATAAAGCGAGTTTATGATGCTTATATTTGAGGTATACACCAACAGGAAAAAGAGGACGTTCTAGAGTAATCACTGAACGTAGTCATGATTTGCAAAAACGTTTACACGAGGTTTATCATCATCAACCGGTATTTTGCCAACTGGCAGGTCCCAAACACCAAAGCGGTCTCCAATTCCTCCTTTATTGGTTTCCTTGTAACTTCTATTTATCTTCTCTTCGTCATTTTCAGCCTTCTTTCTCTTCTCTTTTCTCCCTCCACTGATCCCTCGACTGCTGAATTAAAAATCCCCTTCCTCTCAAAATACGTCCGATCCAGTTTCCCTTTCTCTCCTGTATTGTTTTCAGTACTGTTCTTTCTTCCCTGACCCCTCCCAGCACCTCCTCATTTCTTACTATATCCACTCATTTCACTCTCTCTAGCCTCTTCCACACCCACATCTCATAAGCATTGAATCTATCTTTCTCTCTTCTTCCCAAGATCCACGTTTAGTATCCATATAACATAACACTCCGCACATAACATTTAACCAATTACTTACTTAGTTCTAGGTCCACACCTCTGCATAGTACATTTCTCTTCTTATTTAAAGCTTCCTTTCCCATAGCTATTCTTGATTAATCTCAACCTCACTCTTCCAATATTCCGTAACCATGCTCCCCAGATATCAATACCTTCTAACCTGCTCTATTCTTCCCTTATTTGTCATAACATTTACACCATTCACTCTCAAAAACTTCGTTTTCCTAGTATTTAATTTTACCCGATTCCCGCACATGAGGGTATAAGATGACCCAGAAGCACTACAGTCATTCAGATATATGACGGATGAGAAATTAAGATCGCAAGTGAGGGAAAATTTCACAGTACATGGAAAGTGGGAATTCAAGATGACAGAGACTCTAGAAAGAGTACAACAAAGCATTTGAATGGAAAAGAAACTGTACATAAACCTTAGATAGCAAAGGAAGAGGAAAACTTATTGGAAGAGCGAAGGAAGCATAAATTAAGGTGGAACATGGAGCATTATTGAAATATACGCAACTAAATCAATAATAGAAAAGGAAATACAGGTAAAAATGGTTGTAAGAATGGTGAACAAAGATAGAAGAATCAAAGGCAAAGGGTAATTTTTTAAAAACTTTTCAAAAATTTGAAATTAGTTTGGCTCAAGAAAAGAATCTTGAGCTTTTTATGAATTAAGAACGGAGAAGTGATGAGAGGGGAAGAAGAATAAATGCCGGAAGATGGAGAGAATGCACTGAGGAGTTATGGGAAGAACAAATGGAAGACAATATCTAGAAAATGAACAGGTCCAAGAGGAAGAAATTGGCCCACCCACACTGATAATCGAAATTGATGGTGCTGTCAAAGAACTGAAACAATGAATAACACCGGGATTTGATGTAGTACACATTTCCACACTTAAATCTCTCTTGTATCTGCTTTACGGAAAGCTTTTCTCGTTCTAAGCACTCGATCAATTCCAGCTCAGTTTTCAGCGTTAATACGATGCGTGGTGTGTGGAAATCAATCAGCAGTTGCCGTTAGACCCAAGCTACTAGGGAATGGTTAACGTGAGGATTAGGGAAACGTGGAAGTGTTTTGGTCAGGGTCGATGCCACATTACCCTGAGTCCCTCCCGCGACGTGATGTCAGTCAATAATGAGGAAGATCATAGTGTGTTAACGACACCTTTGACTGGTTTCATTCTTAGGAGTGTTTTCTAGGGAGACGGCGTTAAAAAATATTTCCGGATTTTACTTCCCTATAGTAAAAATTGTACATGGAATTTTTTTGGGAACTCCGCTTAATCCAGGTAAATATGCCAGAGAATGGATTCCGTTTTCCCGTTTGAGAGTTTCTGTTTAACCCCGTTTAAGAGGCCAACTTTTTTTCCGAATAAGACAGGTTCCCGTTTAACTTAGGTTCAGCGTAAGGCAGGTTTCACTGTATTAGCTGGAATGAAGAAAGAAATGGGAGAATAACGCAAACCACACCTCTATCAACTGATTAACCAAATGCACCTGTAATGGTAGTATTCCAAAATATTTTGAGTAGACTATCCTGATACCATTTCCAAGGTAAACAGGTGCTCAATAATGAGAAGATCACAGAGCACTCAGCCTCTCAGCTCAGGTCTAAAAATCCTGATAAGGATTACCTACCATCGAATAGAGAGGAAACTTGAGGTTAATACGCCAGTAGAATTGTTTGATTTTCGCAGAAAAAGAGGTATCCGCGAAGCCATACTAAGCCTTAGGTTAACCATTCAGTAAGCCCTGGAAGTACACAAATGGAATAATTAATGACAATACCATCTGTGTTTCAATACACGGAGATCTTTATTGGTACAACTAGTTTCAACGCTAATGCATCACCTTCAGGTCAAAATCAGACAAAAGAGTGTTGTACTTCAAGAACGGCCTTACCTCTCGGGCTGAGGCGCTTAGCGTACGACCAGCGACCTTATGTTACCTGAAGATTACGCAGTAGCGTTGAAACTAGTTTTACCAATAAAGAACTCCGTGGATTTAAACATAGTTGGTATTTTCATTAGTTATTCAAAAATGGATTTCCAAAAGGCTAAGCCTCACTGATTCCTCTACATATTAATAGCTACTTTAACCCCACCCTCTCGACAAGAATGACGGAATTTGACTTAATGCATAGAAAGATCATTAATATTCCTCCATTGGCTTTCATATTATTATGCCCAAATATTGTACGTTTCGCAATTTCTGATACTTGGACATGTTTTATCATGGAAATATATAAAATTCCTTTGACAAAGGAAGTGGTTCCAGGCTTGACTTTGTGGAAGTAATTCATAGTAACTTAAATAACACTTTGTATACTCCACTATAGGTTTAATAACACGACCCTGTTTTCGACACCCGGGTCGTGTTATTAAACCTATAGTGGAGTATACAAAGTTTTATTTAAGTTACTAAAATTCCTTTGAATAGACTCCGTTATTCCAAGAATAGAAACGGTAAAATCTAACTTGAAATCTATTCCCCGTCCTATATTCTTTGTAATTTCAAGCTTCTCACACACCTCTCTCCCTAAAGGCCTCTCTGGTGACTAAACTGTAATGAGGATAGCGTAACGAAAATTAACTGATAGCTAATGCCAATTTACGTTTAACCCTCCCAAGGACAGAGACGGTAAAACATGTATGGCGTTATTAAACTGGATGAATAACGTCCATTTATACACCGAATACGTAGCAACTCTAAAGGAAAACAGGCGATGCTTGTTGAAGTGAAACGGCTTTCAAATTTATTAAATTTCCGCCTTGCGACGGCATTTTCAACGGAACGAAATTAGCATTTGCTTTCGCCCACATCTCTCGCCCACGAAAACGCACATCACGCTCTTTCAAGTATTTCGCTAATGCATCCGCTGCGGAGATATGGGACGCCGAGATAAGATAAAATATGACGCTTTATACATTTTATAAAAGCATTAACCTTTAGCATTCTAAAGTTTCTGATGCAGCATTCGGTGGGCATTAGACCAAGTCAACGGATTTTACGCACAAATTTCAATTACAAAATGTAACGACATTTAATAACTATTTATGCTGCCCTAATGATTCGCACCGTTTTATATAAATACTAAAAGTATTTATCTTGCGTTTTCGATTGCTCAATTGTAACAATGGTAGCCACAGCTTATATTTCCCTCCACAATAATGGTTAAAAATTTATCAAACAACGATACTGTAAACAGATTCTCTAAACATCACGATTATTATCGCACGCAAAAACTACAGATTATTCCATACATTCTTTGAGAACTCTCATGGTAAGCTCCATGTCAATATTTACCATGGAAAGATTATCGCATGTGGACAGGAGGCGACAACTGGGGAATGCATGATTCCGTCGGATATATTTGTATCGCCGCATGCAAAAATTATAGAACAGAATTAGCATGGGGTAATTGGAGTTTAGCATGCTACAACAATTCTTGATTGTTTCATTCGATAATTATCGAATGCGGGTTGGACTTGACAATGAAACAATACTGAATGCGGGTTTACACATGGAAGTCACTTCCATGACAATAGCCTTGGAGGTCGCTTGCAGGCGACACTTCGATGTGTACCTAAGCACTAGAGCCCTTCAAAACGCCTTCCACGCTAGGCGACTTTCGCTCGATTGCCGGCAGGATCGAATGTCTACACTCGAGTCCCGAGGCAACCGAGTCTGGCTTTACTCGGCCGCTCACTCGCCCCACGTTCAACCGACGAGTGTGAACAGATTCGGCAGCTGCTTGGGCATCCGCCTACAAGTTCGCTTGCGCGTAACTGGCTAGCCGGAGTGCAGTCACTCGGCTTCACGCAGTTTTTTGAGCAGTAATGAAGGCTTTTGTGTGATGGAAGTGTCACGCATATTATTCAATAAAGTGAACCCATCATTTAAGGATTATGTAGTTGTTTAAAATGTCTTGTAATGACATTCATTCTGATTTAACATTCGTCGAAAAATAGTGCTTTCCCGGCCAACTTAGTGAGTGAATTGTTCACGGGTTTTCAACCGGGTCAAAATTTCGAGTACTTTCCCTTCGAATGCCAATTTCCCCATAGTTTTAAAGAGAAGTAAAGGTCAGAATATTACAGATTGGCTGTTTGGAGGGAATTACAACTTACCACTTTCCCTCGTCCTCATGATGTTGTTTGTAACTGATTTCTGGGCATCGGTAATTACGTTAAGCACCGGGGTCAACGGCAAATTTACACTTGTGGACCAAAAGGCTTGCTGTACTCAAAGAGTATTTTAATAGTGTTTTACACGCACGACTCTACACATAGCCTTCACTTTGCATAGTACTGACGTTTTGCACTACGTCAAAGTTTGCCCATACTTTGCTAGACCCTGCTTTAGGTTGCAATATACATCTTCCGTCTGAAATTTTATCGAGGATTTGTTTTTTTTGCGCCTTGCACACATGCCGGAGAACCCATGCCTGCAAAAACCACGGGAGTGAGCTTCAGTGAAATCTATAGCAGGGAGCGCTATGAGCATCAATGGGAAGTAAGGAATGGGAAGTGAGGGAAATGAGGAAGGGGAGTATGACTGTACTCGGCGCACGTTATCGAGTGTAGCGGTATACGGCCCCAGGATTCCGAAAACTCCGACAGAGTGCGGGCTCTCCACCTATTCCTACGTCAAAAAGGTGGCATGAGAATTGACTCATAAGCAGCCGACTGATTGTGGCTGAGTACGGAGGCCGATTTGCAGGGCTCTAGTAAGCACGCACTTCCGTTGAAGTGAAAGGGGTCGATAGAGGTGGTAATCGACCGCGGTTGCTACATGCAAGGAAAATAGAGTGTCTTCTAACTTGCCAGCAATTAGCATATCGATTCTGCGATAAAATCGCATCGCATCCAGGGGAATCTAGGACACATGACTGCTAACGGAGATTTAAAATGTACAAAAAGAATAACTGAGTAGGAGGAGGACTCATTGTTGCTCATATATACATACATACATACATACATACATACATACCAATTACGTCGTTCTCTTCCGAGGTAGGCAGAGGCACTAAGCTTCATTCATAAACGCATATTTGTACACCCAACTCTCCTTCAATAATTTCCTCCATACTGACCTATCCTTGCAAATCTCTTTTGCTTCATTTACCCCAATACACTGCTTTATACACACTCCCCTGTTTTTAAGACTCCTAATATTCCTCCTCCTAAGAATTTCCTCAACCACATCCAACCACAACTTTCTCGGCCTACCTCTACCTCTCGCACCATTCATTTCACTTTTATATATCTGTGTCGTTATTCGACTCTCATCCATACTCTCAACATGACCAAACCAACGAAGCACACTCCTTTCATATATGTCCATTACTGGAGCATCTAACCCACATTCATTTATTACCCACTCATTCCTGACCCTATCCATCCTACTTTTGCCGCAAACACTCCTCAGATAGCTCATACCCACGGCGTTTAGTCTACTCTTATGTCTATCCTGACATACCCATGTTTCACTACCATACAACACAGTGGGGAGAAGTAAACTTGTGTGCACGGCGATTTGGTTGCTTATGTAAATACTAATTTGTACTTGAAAATGTTTTGAATGCCAAAGAACCCCTAAGGTAAACGATTCGAGGTAACTAGGTAAACGAGGTTTACGACATATGACGTGTGATTCATTTTTCATAATTTTTCTGCATTAACATTATACAAGGGCTTAAAGTTGAACAAATTTTGCAAAAAAATTGGAAATGAGATTTCGCTGAAAACCTCCAAAGTGAAGAGTCTACAGAACCTTTTGTAGGAGTTAATTGAAATAAAAAGTGACATTATTTTCAAGACCAAAATTTAATCTACCATCTCGAAATCTTCATGTAACTCTGTTCCTTGGGTCCATAGCCTCTTCCGATAATTGACCCAACGGAATAATGGCCTCGCTGACAGTTTCACATCCATTTGTGAGGACCTTGTGGATTTTTGGAGGCATATAACATCAAGGTTATAACTGCACAAACAGTTCGGCAGTCCCACAGCTATAGGCGTTGAATGTAGTTATATTTAGTTTCCGACTAATTGATAATGCCTTCAATATAGTGCGTAAACTTTTCATGAGATCTTCATCAATACCTAAACAAATATCATCAAAATGAAACGTTTAGCACTGGGTGTCATAAAAAAACTAGGCGGTAATTTAAATAACCTTAATTAACCTGTTGTTTCAGCCACTAGCCGGGGATTTTCAAAGAAACGCCTCGCTTTGTTTCCATCATTAGTTGTGCCAGAGCCCTGCTTAGGCTCATCGATAGTCAGTCCCATCCTGTCTTTAAAGACCTTTTGTTTTTTGGCTTTCTATATTTCAGCTTCCATTTTTGGTATCCACGCGCCTATTCATATTTGATTCCTTTAAACCATACTTTCGACATTCCAAAGTGATATTTCTAACTCGTAGATCTTCTTTCTTACCTACCACAGATTGAAATCTAGTAGATAAGCAATATGTAGCGCATATTCAAGGAATCTAATGCAACAGTGCCATGTAGATATACCGAAAGCGTATTTATTGCCGTTCTCCGCACTCTCCATATTGTCATGGAGATAATTCATCTCTGAGATTTTCAATCACAGAGTAACAACTCATGCTTCCGATTTCATTCAATGCGTCGCATAACTGAATAGATAATTGGTTCATGTCTGTGAAACAGCTGCAATGTAAGCCATTTGTACTCGAGAGGCCCACCATTTTCCACTTCTATATATTCATTTACCGACAGATGTCCGCACGCAGAGAGGACGCGAATGACGATGTCGTCTACGTCATACGCGCGGTTTCGCGCGAAACTGGGCGCAATCTTCGCACGAAACGTATTCATGTGGATGAGGCTTTAGGGAAAAAGTGTGCATGCATATAATACGTACGCCTTAAACTTTGTGCCAAAAACTACAAAAATTTGCAAGTTTTGCGTTTTCTACGTAAAACTTACAAAGTTTTGTTAATTCTTGTGTAGGCAAAAAATTATCCATAAAATTATAGACACACTGGAGGAATTGTGATTTTCACTCACTTTCGTCAGTCTCACTTGATGGTATTCCATCATTTAAAATTTTAAGATGTCAACTTTTACTAAAACCACTCGATTTATTAAACAACGACCCAGGTTTCGATGTGCATTCACATCATCTTCAGGTCAGGACCTGACCTTCAGGACCTGAAGATGATGTGAATGCACATCGAAACCTGGGCCGTTGTTTAATACATCGAGTGGTTTTAGTAAAAGTTGACATCTTAAATTTTTTTGAATTGTGATTTAGCATCAAATATTGTCCAAAATCTATTAGAGAGAATACATTTTAAGGGCAGAGGAAAAAAACTTGCGATTTTGGAACAATGTCATTTTGTCTTTTCAGGATGGGTAAACCAAGTGAACTATTGCATTTTTAAAGACCACTCTCCACCCACGTTCATGATAGAAAGTTGCCATGCCTTAATCCCCTCTCTACTCCATTTTATCTCCTTCCAGTGTCTACACATCCAGTGAAATAAACTTCCTCTGCCTCGCTTTTCCTCTCCAGTTACGATATTACGTCACAATGCTATTTGAATTTTAAGAATGTCCCCTTCCGACGCTGAAGCTCGTCCGTCTAGTCCAAACGCTTTCCTATGGGTAAAATAAATTTTATTTGTATTTCCAGAACAGAAATACAGACGTGGCGTCTCTGCAGGCGGGCGTTCCTCCCATCTGTGGGTTCAGTATTCCGGAACGGGTGTGTAGGTTGGATTACCTCACTCAATCTCTCTTTTACTTGGGATGGGGCGTTGGAGGACAAAAAGGTCGCTTCTTATGTGTCCCCATCGTAGGGTCATCGGCTCGATATATTTGTAGCTCTATAGTATATATATGGGTCAACGCAACCATTTCCACGAAAGGGCACCATTCAAGAGCTAATTGATCGTTTACTGCCATATAACAGGCAAATAAACCTGCAAATAAGCAGGAAAAGTAGTAATTTCGAATAAACTTGCGCTGTCTAAGGGGTCGTTCAAGTGTTATGTAAGACGATTTATGCCATTTCTGACCACTCCACTCCCCCTATGTGAGACAATGTAAGATTTTCCCAACCCCTTCACCCTCCCTCTTATTATTACGTAATATGTTATATATTTGTATTTACTCCTCTTTAAATGCTCGCTTTCTGCAATGTCATCTTTCCATGGAAGCCATCGTACAACTTTTCGTACTAGATGTCGTATAATTATGCAGTGTTGGAGTACCAATTTCATTAACGTTAAGAGCGAAACAGTACCACAGCTGATGAAGTTGTGAAGGATCACACGATATTTGAAAAAAACACAGGATATTTGGAAACGATACAATGTTTCAAGACGGACAAAAATCTTACGTAAATTGGTTCCAGACCCCCCTACCCCCACAACCACCCTCTTCATAAGAGAATATAGGATGATCCCATCCCCCCTACTCCAAAAAACGTGTTTCGTAATACTTGAATGCCCCCTAATCAACAAAATTACTAAGCGACCTATGCTATGCTTATGGAGAATATGCCAAAATAAGTCCATTAATGGCTGACTTGGTGACGCCCAAAGATTTGTATCGAAGGAAGAATAGAATCGATATTAAACCTTGTCTCCGTCTTATGATATTCTACTACGACGCATGGCTCAACTTCAGTTATCTCCCTCCGTTCTGTTCTTGTTTCATTCTTACCTATCTAATCGGCAACAGGCTGTTAAATACGGTGAATGTAAAGAATCAAGTTTTCTACCTGTTCCCCGGGGAGTCCCGCAAGGCTCAATTCTTGGACCCCTATTGTTCACTATATATATCAAAGACCTCACTAGCACCATATCTCATTGCAAATACCATCTTTATGCAGACGACTTGCAGATTTATCTCGAATCCCACCCAAAGGAAATAGAAAATGCTGTTGAATTGATCAATAAAGATATCCAATCTATCTGTAAATCGTTAGCTGTTAATCGGCTGAAGTTGAATCCTGACAAGACTAAGTCAATAATATTTGGTAGTCCTTCCTATCTGAACTTCATCTCAATGAGTGGCCTTCCCAAAATAAGGGTACAGAATATCCTTATAGATTACTCGACTTCAGTGAAAAGTCTCGGGGTTCATTTAAATAACACCTTGAGCTGGCGGGAGCACGTTAAAGCTATATCTAACAATGTGTATAAGACTATGTACCAATTGAAGCACTTCAGACATCTGCTCCCAATTTCACTTCGCCAGAAGATGGTTCAAACTCTGGTATTCCCATATTTGGACTATTGTTCGATCATTTTCTCAGATGTTAACTCAGAACTGTGTATTAAGCTGCAGTGTCTTCAAAACTCCTGTTTCCGTTTTGTTTTCAACATCCGCTATGATGAACACGTCACGCCTTATTACGAAAAAATTAAATGGCTGAAATTGGATAAACGCCGAAAATTGCAAAAGGCTTTATACGTGTTCAAGGTCCTGAAATCCAAAAACCCCACCTATTTGTATGAAAATTTTATATGTAATGTAGATACAGGAAAAAGATCAACTCGTGTCACTGAGTTATTTTTAGTCCCTAAATTCCATACCTTATTATTTGAGCACTCTTTCCTAATTTCCTCCTGTAAGTTATGGAATTGTTTACCGGTAAATGTTAGAACCTCTATGACAATTTCAATGTTCAAGAGAAACATGACTGATTACCTATGTAAAATTGCTTAGTTTTTTGTAATCATTTATGTTATGGCATGTATTTATTTATTTTCTATGTTCCAGGGGACTTAAAGTCCCAGAACTATAAAGACTATTTTCTATTCTATTCTATGTTTTCACGACCTCTCACGAGCTTCATGGAAACGGAAAAAAAGGCATGCGATGCTGCGGCCGCTTCAAACCACGTACGTAAAACTTGGACCTGTCCAAGGTCGTTTCCAACAGGGCATATCTAAACAACAGGGCGTGAAATCAAGTTACTTGCAACTAATATTCAACGTTAGAAGCATCGCACCGGGCCCTTGACGACACCCTATCAGCCTCCAGAGCCATGGTGAAGCTCCCTCTTCATCCCGGGGATAGGTCAATCTTCCCAACATTTCCGAGAAACGAGCGAATATGTATGCATGTAATAAATGCCATCGATTCTCATTTTCGTCCCCTTGATTTTGCGTGGTGCGCAAAATTTTTCTACCCGTCTTTCTCTGGGAGAAGGAAAATTAGGAAAAAAAGCCCTCCCCGATACAAATTAACGGCCACCCCTCATGAATATTCAAACGGCGTCGTGCGTCACATCCACGCTCCACACTGACGGAGGACATCGGCTGTCCGCACTGAGATGTATTTACGTCACGCTATAGTTACATTGGAGGGGAAAACAGTTTCCATGGAGACGCTTTACACACCCCCTCCACATTTGCCGTAAAGGAATGCCTTGCGTGGAATCTTAACGGCGTGATCAACGGTGATTACCAATTTGTTGTTGCTAGACGATTTCGGGACAAGCGAAAAAATTAAAGATGGCGAGCAAATTTGAAATATTAGTAATACAACGAAAAGGGACATGTGTCATGTGTTAGAGATAAAACTTTGGGGACCTTGGGATCAAGGAATATGCTAATCAAAAGCTGTGAGCAGTTACTTCAAGCTGACGGTGGTTCCACTGAAGACGACTCATGCCTTACATTTACACATGTAGAAGGAGCCCGTTGAAATTCAATGAGAAGAGAAATAAATTTGTCTCTCTCAGGGAATTTGTCTGTACTCACAAAGTGGCTTTAATTCGAATCCTTAACTACTTCGAAATTACTCTTAACCCTAGTTTCAATACAGCAATTGATAACGGCGTGTGACTGACAAGTTTGTTTCCATCACGACATATTACACCACGTATTATCATGAAGAACGATCACGTCTTGCAAAATCGGGTAAAACGCTATTACAGCTCTTGAAAAAATCGCGTCCTATGAGACCGCGCTATACGAGGGTCTGCTGTAAAAGAAATTGACATAATTTCTCATAAATATCAAGTGCCGTGAAATTTGGTTACATACCGAAGATCACTAATGCACTAAAACGCAAGAATAGGTGATTTTTTTTCATTTCTGTTTTCAGTGAATATCAGTATGAGATTGATTTAAGCTTCTTAACTCAACCGCAGATGTCGATTAAATCTTAAGTTAAAGTACACTGTTATCTCAGAAGAATGCGATAAGCTTTGATGGCCCAGCTGCATCGCGGCAGAGAAGCACTTCAGGGCAAAATTTTAATCTCGAAAGCCTCCGCAAAATAAGGAAATATTCCATTTCTTATCTTTTGACAGCCAATAATAATTGTGAGACTTTTCAACGCCAACGGAGGAAAAATCATCATATCGTGAGTGTCTAATGTATCCCGTCCTTATACCATTAAGCAATTTTTTATCGATGCAAAAAAGTATCCACAGCTGTAATGTCCCTCCGCAGCAATTGCGAGGAATTTGTGCTTTTGCCATAATGTCTTCCATAGGCCTGTCGTTAACTTAACTCTGCAGCCTATCCTTAATCCTAACATACCCATCTTCGGGATTAGAGGTTACTTATCTAAGTCTAAATATCACACCAAATGCATGTGCCAGATTCAAATTTAATGTACAGAAATCAGAGCCTATCACATACTACATAAACAAATTATCTTGGCTTAAGCCTAGCGACATACACACACTTCATACACTCTCTCTGCTGTCACAAATTTTAAACACAAATACTCCTCACTACCTGATTTCTAAACACTGGATAAATTCCATGAAACAAATACGAGAGGAAAAAGATTGGTTATACCTCAGCATCGAAGAGTCATTTACAATAAACCATTCACTGTAACAGCCTACCGTGAGTGGAATAACCTCAGTCAGGCCCTACAAGAAGCTCCATCAACCACATCTTTTAAAAGGAGATTACATGAGACAGTCTAAAAAGCACAACAGCCAGACACTTCAGTATCTCATGGTGTATCATATTGGCACTACTATTCCCCTCCACAAATACACTTTAATGTCATTCATGAAATATCTTTTTCTTATTTATTTCGCAAACGGGACAAATCTAATAAAATTGTATTACCATTCGTATAATGTATTGTTCATTAGTAATCCATTATTGGCGTGTTTGTTTGCTTGCTTTATTTTATATGAAGAATAAGTCTTTTCTTAAACTCAATTTATCTTATTATTTTTTAAATATACTTTAAATGTTGCTTAAACTTTCTAGTATTTAAAAATATGCAACTATTTTATATTTTTGCAGCTTCTGGTTCGATTTATTCTCCTGGGATTTGGCCACGTCGTTGTTTTTCCGACATCGTTTCTCCTCCTATTCTGAAGGCATATTCAGGTCTCAGATGTCAGCGATGTCAGCGCTTCATGGGCCGGGTTGATACCGTGGAGTCGGTCGTCGATCTCATTGGCTGACTGTTTTGGCTTCAATTTTTATATTGCTACCTCCGACGAGCGTTAGAACTCCCTTTCAGGTCGTCGCTACGTTTTGCCATCTTCAAGATGTTGAGGTATTTTCTTATTTCGATAGCTTCCCTGATAAATCGTACGAAGTATCGAATTTACCCGCCCACGACTTCGATTTCTTGGAAGAAAATGGAGTAGTGTCAAACCCAGACAAAGCATCCTCGGCAACTGCAGAGAGATAGAACTGTAACTTTTCTGTGCCCTTTTTTTGTTACTTCACAGTTTTTTTGGCGCCAAAACAGGCAGCCAATCAGATGAGACCAACTCCATTGTATAAGCCCGGCCAAAGAAGCGCTCACATCTTCGACCTGAAGACGTCTCCAGAATACGAGGAGAAACGTTGTCGAAAAATAACGACGCGGCTGGATTCCTGAAGACGAACTTGGTCGGTGAAATAAAATTTCTGCGAAAAGTGAACAAAAAATTTTATTGCGCAAACATGGCACTTGTAGTAAATGTTATTTGGGACAGAAAACTGATATTTAAACTGTAGATACGGTGAAATAAAAACGTTATATTAGGCAAACCGCTACGGATACGGGTTTTTATTATTTTTGAATCCTCAAGGTTGAAATAAGCAACATCAACTCTAACCTCAAAATGTGTCATTTTGCCAGTACCTGTCTTTTGGCTTAGCAGAGTAGCAGGTACTGACTTCAACCGTCAACGAGAAACGAAAAAGTTCATACTGGCTGATATTTAACTATGACGGTCGACACTTTCACGTGATCGTAAACGCATCCATGAGAAAAAGTAAATTAAAATAGAGGTTGAAGCGCACTTTGACGCCAATTGTAAACCGGCCTTAACACTCAGCCTAGTTGTCTTTAGGGTGGTTCGAGGAGTATTTTGAAGGATTTCGTTTTTTCCCGGCGAACATTACTGATGAAGTCTTCTCGGAGTTATCAGCCGGATCAGGATGGTCATTACTGCCAACGTTTCGATGGCCTTCTCTGCCATCGTCATCAGGGCTAATCCATTTGCCCTGATACTGGGATCGGCTGACCAAAGAGGCAATTGAAATACGACTCACGAACAACGCAATGAATAGAGACACGGGTTAAGAATGAGAAGATTGAGACGAAAAAAGGCGCCAAAAATTGACCAATCAGAGGAGACTTCTACTCCATATCGGAGCTACATAAACCCGGCACGACACTTCGGCGCGGACAAACCACTACACAGAAGGTCCATCAATAGCCCTGATGACGATGGCAGAGAAGGCCATCGAAACGTTGGCTGTAATGGCCATCCTGACCTGGCTGATAACCCGAGAAAACGTCATCAGAGGGGTATTTTTTACGTACAGCTTTCCGTAAAACTCAGCATACGTGTTCCTATTATTGAAGTCTATAGATAAATGTCAAAAAATAAGCTGCATTATACAGATTTTGTTTTTGGGACATTCAATCAATCAGAGGATATTTTAACGTGTCAAAGGATATTTTAACGAGTCAGAGGATATTTTAACGCGTACATTATAGCACTTGATATATATCGCTCTGGTTAGGCCACACCTCGAATATACCGCCAGCACTTGGAACCCCGACCAAAGATTTAACCAAAAAAATAAATACAATACAAAGTAAAAAAGCGCGCTTCATTGAAAACTGCTACAAACGAACATAATGTGTTTCACAGCATTAGAAGGATTAAATTGGGAGCCCCTAGAGACTCGGAGACTGTGCACTAGACTTAGATTGCTTGAGAAATTAAGAACTGGAGTGTTTCAAAGCGACACAGAGAATATTATCATGACGCCTCAATACATTTCTAGGTCCGACAGAAGCGATAAAATGAGAGAGATACATTGCCGAACAGAATGTTACAAAAACTCGTTCTTTCTGCGCACAAAAAGTGCCCATAATAATAAGAACTGAGCTCCACTCAAAACACACCCATGATGCACTACACCATTTCACCTCCTAAAACCTTATCCATTACACTTTTACACGGCTGGTGTCCTAATACCCCCTGCCACACGCCCATGTGGCGGCTTGCAGAGTAGTATGTAGATGTTGATGTATACTTCGAAATATATTGATTACATAGGTACCAATTTTTTTGTATGCGAGAAATAATAGATATCATATTACTATAACTGTCACTAACAAATTTCAAAGTTATCTCTGACATTTCCGACGCTGTCCAATATTCTGAACGCACATACTTTAACATAATTTCGTCTTGATTTCGAATACTAAACCGAGAACTCCAGTCATAACAAGCTTAAACTAAGGAAAATAAATTAAGGTACAATTCCTGTATCATATCCATGACTACCCGTACGGTGAGTTACAAAGCATATCCAGACGCGGTAAAGAAATGAGGTCCAAGAACTTGCTTTAGAATTCCTTAAAGAATTATTTTAAATATGCAGTTAATGACTTGTAATTATCGTACCATTCACCTTGATGCGCACTTTTCCCTTCGCCTATCCGTGTCATAATGCAGCGTCAATTAAGACACATATAACCTCTCCTTCCGCCCTCTACACACTATGGAAACGGAGACGCTCGGACTGTCTGTGTCGTTAACTCACGATGATGAACCACAAAGGTACATACTTGAATACTGACTAGTATTTCAATTATTGCTCCATATATTCTTTTGGTGCTGCAATTTGCACAGTACTTAGACACTTATGTTGTATTCAGAAGCATTCTAACTGCTGACCTACCGATCACTGCACTATCGTTAATAAAGACGCCTCACAGAAGTCAAACGGGTGGTTTAATCCGCTTCCTTCCAGTTGCATACGATGTTCATTCCCTCAGCACCATTAGAGTAACGTTTTTAGTTTTTAAAATTTGTTATCGCAATCACGATTAGATAATTCAACTGTTACTATGCTATTTCAGGGTCACTTGTCCTACACTCTCTGTTGGTTTGGTTTGATTCCCAATTTGGATCCTCAGCGCTACATTCCACATGCAGAATCTTCGCCAGTCTTCCCTTAACATTCTGACGTTAGGTCCCCGTTATCACCTCCCTTAGCTTGCTCAGGGTCTTCTTTGCTAGCACAATCATCATGCAAATGTCTTTGCTACAATGTCAATTCTCCCCCTAAGTACTCCCCAGTCAAATTGTACAGTATCCTTCAGCTTTTATCCCGATAATTTTATGGTCATTATTGCTTCCTTCGACTTAGAAAATCGTATAGTTTTAATTTTTTATGATTTTTTTTCTCTCTGTATTTCCAGACTTGACTTCCTTATGCATTTACTAAGCCAGCATAACTTTGGTTGGTAGACAAACTAACGAGTGTCATAGTCGTCTGCACTCATTCTCCCAACTTGCTCTACACCGATCTATTTCATTAACATAGGTACATGTTACAATGACCAGAAAAGACTAGAATCTTTCGAAACCTGGTGCTGGAGGAGGATACTGAAGATAAAATGGACGGACAAAATAAGAAATGAAGAAGTGTACAGAAGAATACTAGAGGAAAGTACCATGTGGAACACGATAGAGAAAAGAAGAGCAAGATGGAGTAGGCACACGCTGAGACACAATGAGTTTGTGAAGAGCATAAGAACATTGAAGGCAAAATAGAAGAAAAAGCACCCAGAGGAAGACCCAGGAATAAGTTCATGGACCAAATAAAGAGATAAGTACATAGGTATAGATACCAGGAGGTAAGGGAACTGGCATTCGATAGGGAAGGGTGGAGGGCTGCAGTCAATCAATCTTAGAATTAAACGACCAATAATGATGAGGTATACGTTAGGATTTAAAAGTGGAAACGAGGCACAACACCTAATCCCACGCTCTATTGCTGACCACCATGATTCTTCGTCAGCCACCGTCAACTGTGCCGTCAGGACTATCAACACATTTAGTTACCCATCTCTCCAATAAACCTCTAATACGCATTAGTGTCTTCGGTAGTATTTCCCATTTCGCAGTTTCAAACTTTCTACCGAAAGTGACAATGCAAACAACATCGTCGAGGTTATACTCCTAGGCTACCTTCAATCAGTGTCCTTTAAAACCGCAATCTCAACCCACGTTGAGCTTATTATCCTAAACCCGAACCGCTCGTCACCAAAGTAGTAGTTTTTTTCATCCTTAAGTATATTATTCAGGTCTTCCATTTATTTATGTAACATACTTTTAATGCTGCTTACATTTTCTTTTCCTGGTCTGGCGGAAGCAATTAACATTGATCCCGGTAGGGCCACCCGTGCAAGGTAGGCCGAAGGGTAGGAGCCAGACGAAAGGTAGTGCCGTGACGGTGTCACGTTAAAAACTCTGTTGTGAAGCAGGGGTTGGAGTCCCTCCCAAATATATGCTACCCGGAAAAATGCATGTCACTCAAAGAAAACGGGCACAGTAGCTAAGACATACGCAAGGCAGTTTATTTATAATTCTGAGCACAAATCTTTGTCTAAAATTTCCTTTCTTCACTCACTGTCTTAAGCTTGCCCAATACTCTCTTCTTAATCACCGTCTTCGGCATGTTGCTGCCATTCTGAACATCTTCTGATAAATTTTCCGACCGTATTCTATCTCCTCTTTCAGCCTCCTCTCCTCCCGAACGATACCTACCACAGCCTTATTTATTCACAAAGTTTTCTTTTTCCCAACTTTTTCATAATTACACGTACCGTAGGCAAAAATTTTCCTAACCATACCAGGTTGATATCCTCACCAAGGAATAATTGCTGACCCTCCCTCTACATCTACAGCCGCCGCCGTATGGGGGTATGGCACGGGGTGTTAGGTCACCAGCCGTGTAAAGATGTTAGGTTTTGGGATGTGAAATGGTGACACGTATTACGGGTGTGTATTTATTGGAGCTCAGTTTTTATTGTGGTCGCTTATTGTGCGCGGAAAGAACCAGTTTTTGTACCTATCTGTTCGGCAATGTATCTCTCTTATTTTATCGCATCTGTCCGACCTAGAAATGTACTAAGGCGTCATGATAATATTCACTTTGCCGCTCTGAAACACACCAGTTCTAAAGCTTTCAAGTAACCTAAGTTTTGTGCGTAGCCTCAGAGTCTCTAGGAGCTCCCACCTTAATCCCTCTAAAAGTTGTGAGACAACATGTTCGCTCGTAGCATTTTTTAATGAAGCTGGCTGCTTTTCTTTGTATTTTATTCATTTTATTGGTTAAATCTTTATGACCAGGGTCCCAAATTCATGCGGCGTATTCGAGGTGTGGTCTAATCAGAGCGATATAGCATCTCTCTTTTACTTTTTCACCCGAGGTCCTTCCTATTATACGTTTAACAAAACCTAGTTTCTTTAATGCTGTGCCGCGTATGTTTTGTATGCGTGTTCCCCACGATATATATGAAGTTAAGGTAATTCCATGATATTTTACTGTATTTGAAGATTTAAAATTTAATCCACCCACGGTGTAGGTACTATGGCTTTTGTGTGATTACTTTTGCAGGAAGTGAACTGTGGTGCATTCACCAATATTAATTCCAACCCCCACTCCTGGCACCACGAATGAACGTTGTTCAGATGACAGAGCTTTTAAGTCCGCATTGTTCAGATGACAGAGCTTTTAAGTCCGCATCTTCATTCATTTCACGGTAGATAACTGTATCGTCTGCGAATAATCTTAATTTACTGCTAACTCTAGAACTTATGTCATTAATATAAATAACGAATTAAAGAGGGCCGATCACGCTTCCTTGAGGAACACCTGATGTGATTTCTACCATATCAGAGCTAAAACCAACAATTGCGACATTTTGTTTTCGATCCATGAGAAAGTCCCTTATCCAATTCACTTTTTTTATTGACTTCGTCTGCATGCAATATATAAATTATTATTAGTAAGGGTCCCTGTGTAGACGCTATTATTTGCCTTCTGTACTTGACATTAATGCCATTGTCTTACTACAATCTCCTAATGAACATGCACAGTTCCATACGGCCAAAAATATCCCCCGATCTTACAATCGGAATTTAATCTAGCTTTAATATTGCTAAAAAATCTCAAAGCCCTTTCCTACATATAGTTAATACACGAGCAACCTTTGATTCTCAGTAACCTGAAATGTGTATGAAAGAAAATTAAACAAAAGACCTAATCACTTAGAACGCATTGCGGAGAACCAGCAGCTATGGCTACTACACCATTACATTACATCATGGACATATATGACAACTGAAGTCAAAGTGGTAAAAGAGGTTCTATTTGAAGATTTAAAAGTTAAAACCGTGAAGATGGCCGACGGTAGAGTATACGCGGAGAACATAAATTAACAACATCTGCTGGTGAAAACAAAGTACAATCGGCAGATCATATTCACTAATGTGTATTTTTAGCAAGTTATAGTCCTCGGAGTCCCATTATATTGGGAAAGTAGCACGACGGGAAAATGCTGTTCATCAAAATCTATAACCACAATGCCTCAAAATTCCGTGCGCTTCAAATACTTATCTCTCCATCACAAACGCCGTAAGTCAAAGAGATTAGATATGCTGACTAAGAAAAAGATGAAAATCATTAACTGTCGGAAGTATTTATTCTTTAATAAATGATTTACAATTTTCCCGGTGTATTTACGTCGGCGGATTTTGAAAACATTACCCGGTGAGAAGCCCGAGAAAGATATTTAAATATTTATTCTTTCTTTACATTTTTGCATTGTTCAATATTTATTATGCAATACAATTCTTCCAAAATCGGCGAAAAATTAACTTAAAACTCAAAATCTAGATTAGAACAGACAATTACATTTTCAGATGTAGTAAACAGGTTCTTATTATTACCGGAACGGAGTGAAATGTGCCAGCATGGATTTGAATGAATTTAAAATCAAAATAACAACTCATAAAGTACAGGAGATAGTTTTTTAGATTTTTACAGAGAATGGAAAGGTATTATTCTAACGATGCCTGTGATGTGATTCGGCTGAAAAATTAATTTAAAAACTTAATTCGTCTCCGTTTGTCAAGAAAAAATTGAAAAATGCGTTTTGTCTCGATCTGATCAACTTTCACTCATTGCGTGACCAACAAAATGCCTCATTCTGCTTTAACTTTGAGCAAAAGTATTTATTTAACTGCGCAGTAATTTCATACGAATCAAAGTAATTTATGGTATTCATAATTTCATTATGAATGAACGATGCTCTTCACTTTTTTAACTTTATATCGATACGCTATGTAAAGGGTAAGACGCCTCGTGTCCTTATAATTTAATATTTACGTACATAGCTCTTCTAGGGAGCAATATATTCCCTGGAAGAGGATCCATTATTGAATAAAACATTTCCGCAAGGTAAATACATCTTTTGATTGAAAAGAAAATTGCAATTACATGGTTTACGTCCGTGAAAAACAAAGTTATAAGATGCAATATATCATTCCGTAAAAGCAACGAAATGAAAATACAGGCATGAACGAAACAAACTCACTGGATTAGACAAACAGCACTGGTAGGAGGATGGTTGGGAACATACATCTAGGATACCCAGACTAGGAAATTTTAAGTCACGTACATTCAATATTTCACCACCGCAGATACGGACGTTAAATACAATGATATTGCCATGAGAAAAAATCGGTCTGGACCGGGAATGGAACCACGGACCTTTGGCTTTCCGGGCCAATATGCAGACCACTACGTTACCCTGGCTTCCTAATATTCACGCCAATTGAGGATACGTATGAACTAGATGTTCCACTAGGATGTTTTGTGGAGATGAAAAAATATGCTAGGAAAGGTTATTTTGGCCGAAGTTGAGAGTTGCAGAAACCCAATATTCGGTTTTATAACGGCTTGTTAAACTGTTCATAGAAGCCTAGTGGTTAGGGCGAGAAGAAAAAATAAATATGCGTCATGACTGCATGGTAATCCATTAATGGGATAAGCTGTTGTTTTTTGTTAAAACTAAATCAGGGCTACATGTATCTCCTTTTGGCTATTAATAATTTTCTAGGCATTTAAATATAAATAGGGTAATATTCAAAAGACTGTATCTGTCGCCTGCTTCCATAGAATAAGTGTCGGACGAAGAACTAATTTTTTAAGGAAAAAGAGCCCTTGCAAGTCAAGTACCCGCCCATACATCTCGCTGTGCGCGATGGATAATAGAAGCATTCTAACTGCCAGAGATCGCTGAGTCGCCTCTGAACCAACAAACTTTATTGAGGGGGTTGACCAGCGGAGGGCCGCGGATTTCGTTGCTTGTTTAAGGGTTACGCGAGTGGTTACACCCATCGTAAAAAGGAGCAAAACTTGACGAAAGAGACTTAAAACTGTTTTATCAATAAAGCTGAGTCGAGGTTTCCAAAGCCTATAAAAAAAACAATTTTGAGTTTCAACATGTGGTTAATTATGGGAACATCCTAAAAACAAACCAGAACCAGACCAGAAAAGGCCAGAAGTCTTCGAAACCTGGTTTTGGAAGAGGATGGTGAGGATAAAATGGACGGACAAAATAAGAAATGATGAAGTGTATAAAAGAGTAGAAGAGGAAAGGACCATATGGAACACAATGGAGACAGGAAGAACCAGATGTATTGGACACACCCTGTGACACAATGAGTGTCTGAAGAACATAGTAGAAGGCAAAATAGAGAGAAAAGTCCCCACAGGAAGGCCCAGGAATAAGTTCATGGATCAAATAAAGAGGAATGTACATAGGAAGAGATACCAGGAGGTAAGGGAACTAGCATCAGATAGGGAAGGGTGAAGGGCTGCAGTCAACCAATCTTAGGATTGAACGACCATTGATGATGATGACGTGGTCAACCTAATTGCGACTGGGATTTGAACTATTATTTTCCCAAATTCCTTCACCTTACCTTTTATCTGTGGATTCGGAGCCCCTCATTTATATTGCCAATGTCCGTTTTTTGGGATTTAACGCCAAGCTTAGGTACCCATAGATCTGTCTGGCGATTCTTTCCCACCGTTCATACGGCTTCCAACTGATGAAATAAGTGTCGGGCGAAGACTGCAAGGGGAACGACCAAATTTTTTTGGGAGACGACCCCTTGGTGGTATGTACTCGCTCGCACACCTCCTCGTGGTGCCCGATGGATGATGAGATCATTCTAGCTGCCCGCAAATGGAGGAGATCGCTGATTCGCCAACGAGCCTACCTACTTTATTTGTGGGTGTGGGGGATAGCAGTGGATGGCCTCGGCTTTCGCTGTTTGTTTAAGGGTTTCGCGAGTGGTCACGGCTCAGTTGCGAAGGGTCAAACTGACGAAAGAGGCTTGAGACTGCTTAGTCAATAAATCAAAGTCTGGGTTTCTAAAGCTTAAATAAAAAAAAACTGAAATTATGGATTGATACGCGGTCAAAGTACCTATCTCGGTCGTACAATCACGCGGGACGGAAGAAGTACAACGGACATCCAGCGGAGAATAGCCCAAGCTATCAAGGCGTTCATGGGAAAAAGACGACTGCTGTGCTCAATAGATATATAGGACTAAAGAAGTTAGACTACAATCCGGGAAAAAATAAGTGATAACATTCGTGTGGAGCGTGGAACTCTACGGATGAGAAGCTTGGACCTCTGGAAAAGCTGACTAGAAGACTAGAAGCCTTCGAAACCTGGTGCTGGAGGAAGATACTGAAGATAAAACGACAACATAAGAAATGATGTAGTGTACAGAAGTGTAGAAGAGGGAAGGACATGTGGAACACCATAGAGAAAAGAATAACTAGACGGATTGGACACTCCCTGAGACACAATGGGTCTGTGAAGAACATAATTGAAGGCAAAATAGAGGGAAAAGTCCTCAGAGGAAGACCCAGGAATAATCTCATGGACCAAGTAAAGAGGAAAGCATATAGGAAGAAATACTAGGAGGTAAGGAAACTACCATTAGATAAGGAAGGGTGAAGGGGCTGTAGTCAACCAATCTTAGGATAGAACAACCAATGAATGAATGACGCAGTCAAAGTATTTTTGGCTGGGTTTTATGTCATTACCCTTCCGAATTCCAATCCTCCCTTTTATCGCTGGGTTCACCTTCAGAGCCCCTCCTTTCATTGCCGATGTCGGATTTTTGGATAAAACGCTCAGTGGACGTGCACAGAGATCCGGCCGGGAATTCCTACACACCATGCTGCGGTTTATCCCTTGTTGAAATTAGTAACTGAGGATGGTTCCACATTCTATAGAAAACACCGACCTTGATTTAAGCATATCATGCCATTTTCATGAAACTTGTCACCTTGAAATTGGTATGATATGCCGAAACCTGGATCGGTGCTCGCACTAAACTGTGGAATCATACAAAGTTACTTATTTCATTATGTAGACATATTTACGTCAACACCATCTCTCTGACTCGACATAATAGCGCCAAATATTTTGCAGAAACGACACTTTTTAACATGCTTAACCATTAATTCCTTGAGTATTCATCACTTCGACACATTGTTTCGGGCATTTTATTCGACAAAATTCGTGGACTTGGGCGATATTGTATTTTTTTTGTCCAAGGGCCACCTCGGGGTCCTTAAAATTTATTTCTTGCTAAAGGTCTGTTCTCAAGCGACTGCGGCGCCCTATCCTTGTCTCTATATCATATTGTCGTTAAGAATTGGATATTCAAAACTGCGAATTATCTACTGTACTTGGCATCTTTGGATTTGGAGGTGCCACACTATCTGGTAGTGACAAAGGTAAGGGAAGAACAGAGGAGGATAAAAAGGTAGGTAAAGAGACTGGTTCCACGCTTCACTCGAATTAAAACCTAAACTGAATGAATCAGTCGATCTCCACAGGAGTGTGGAATTTTTTTATCGACACAGAAAAAAAGAAAATGCGAAAAAAACAAAAAACTTATCACGTTGGCGTCCTTTGGTCACCAGGCTTCAAACTTGTCTCCCACCCCTTTCTCCGTAGCCCCTTCACTTCCAGGGTTTATTGAAAAACCCCAGCCTCCTTCCCTAATCGACCTCGCTCATCAAACCTGTCACCGAACCCTAATGATGAGACGACCTCGTTAACCAATCATTTTTTTTCTCAATGTTCACTTCCACGCCAAAACACGCGCATCACTTCGGCGAAACACTGGAAAAAATACGATAAAAATCGTCTTCCACACCCTATGACGACCAAGAGCTGCTTAAGAGATTGAAGGGAAGTGGGTTGAAAAAAAAACGAAAAGTAGGAGGGATTTCATCCCACGCTAAGACAACGGGGGTGGTTTTTTACACTATATAAAGGGACCCGTGATCTCAGGGAAATCGCGCACTCAACACCAACGAGTCCAACCGTCCAGATAACAATATCATCCACAAGCAGAGACTCCCGAGTCGCCCTGGTCAAGCACTCCCCTCTAAAGGCCGGAATTCGAATCCCGAGGGGACCCCAGTCGCTGAGCTCCGCCGCGGGTCAAACTCCTGCCCCAACGGGAACCACAAAGGCAAGTAGCAAGGTTGAAATTTTGGCCAAGTAGGTCGAATACAATCGGGGATAGTTCAAACTGTACGTCGTAATATGCATGATTGCTGGCTTTACATGAAATCTAAAACAAAACCGGTTGAGTACCTTTGAAAGATCAGCCACTTCCAAAATGAGAGTTTTTCCGATTATAAACTTGGGTTAAACCTCGACGCGAAAGCAGTAATGGCTGTCGGCACATTTTGTATTCTGGATTACCTTGTTTATTTCCCTTCATTTGGCATGCTTTCTAGTGCAAACAAATTTATTTCAAAGTCAATTTCCCGCGCGAAGTAGAATACACTCATCTTCTAGTTAGCTGATAAAAGCGCTGCGATCGACTTTCCTACACAAGGTCGTTATAGTTGGATAGAAAAGAAGGATTCATTGATCCAATTGAATTCCACCGTTGATAGTACAGACTATTTTGATTAAAAATAGTCTTCGGATACAAAAAAATTGAAAAGGCACAAAAATTTTAATCCTTGTTCATTTGCTTGAATGAAAGGATTGCGTCTTAGTTCACGGGATAAAAAAGACGCACAGAACCAGAACCAGCTTAAGATGTGTATTAACATGAAATGTCAAATGAAAACAGTGTCAGAAAATATATGAAGGGTAACCTTACAACTAGTTTTGTTAGTTCCCGACTCAATAAGTAAGTGATCCTTCAACAAATAATACACCTGATTATAATAACCTTTAAAATAAGTAAGCGATATTTATAGAATACATCGCATGAACAGTTTTAGTTTTACCAGCTTCCCGTGACCCCTATGGATCCAGCAATACAACAAAAGAATGATGGCCCGGTTAGGAGACCAGCCGTTAAGGGAATTGCGAACCAGCTGTTGCAGCATTTATTAAATCCCGTAGAATGGGCAAATTATAAATAAGTGCTAGAGGTTCCAAAACAACTTTTTTCTGTCAGAAAGTCAAAATCTAGCGAATTACCACCAACAAAAGTTCATTTTGTGTCTCATATAATAATCCCTATTTCTCACGATTGATTTCAATGGAGTATCAAAGCTATACTTGATCCGCAAGAGGACGACACATCAGTTTTCTCTAAAAGCCCAAAAACCTTTTTGAATTCATTTGTGGAATGAAAACTCATTAATTTCTAAGAAATTTCTATTTAAATTGATTCATCGGAACGTAATGATTCAGAGCGATAGTTTCGTTTGCCTACCACCAAAATGGAGGACGCAGTTTGAATCAATTTACGCGTTGACGTTGTGAATTGGTTCATCAGAGACACCGATAAACTCAAAGGTACAAACGTCACACCACTAAAAAGCCAGTGTGAATTTACGAAAGCTCGCCACCGTTTGCGACGCCGAAAATAATATCGTCCAGTCGCTCCTGCGACAAAATCCGGCTCTGACCGCTGTCTAACAGCTGGGCGCCAAGTGACGCGAGTACGCCGACGGCGTAGCACTGACGCATTAACGTGGCAGTAGCTATTTGAATATATTAGCTTGTTTAAAGAGGAGCTGGAAATGCGTCAGTATTAAGTGCTTTACGGTTATTTTTGGAATCTTACTTTCGCACACGAGCAGTTGAACGCGACCGCAAAAGGCAGTGATTGAGGAATAGAATACATGTATATCTACGTCCTACCCCGCGAGACAACGCATGGGCGTGTGGCAGGGGGTGTTAGGTCACCAGACCACACTAGGCGTATAAAGATTTAAGGTTTTGGGAGGTGAAATGGTGACATGTATTACGGGAGTGTATTTTGTGGAGCTCAGTTTTCATTGCATTCGCTTATTGTGCGCGGAAGAACGAATTTTGGTATGACTGTGTTCGGTAATGTCTCTCTCTTATTTTATCGCCTCTATCAGACCTAGAGATGTAGCGAGGCGTCATGATAATATTCTCCATGTGGCTCTGAAACACACCAGTTCTGAATTTCTCAAGCAATCTAAGCCTAGCGTGTAGCTTCCGAGTCTCTAGGGACTCTCAGATTAGATGAAGCCTAGCTGTACAATAGGCCTATGATAACATGCGCCATTAAAATTCTCAAATACTTCCTTGAAATGATCAGTTTTTCAGTTGATAAGCTGAAAACACATGTATTAGAAGCGGAGTTGCCTCAGGAGAGATTTGCTTATCAAGGAAAATGCAAAATGGACACAATTCCAAAAAAACACACTCCATTATTTATTAAGTTTGGACAAAATGCGCGCGATTTCTATGTTAGAAGTATCCTTTTTCGTGAATCAAAGTCTTCACCTTAGCACATGTTGATACCGTATACTATCTTCGTCAATTTATGGCATAAGTCATTCCCTGTTCTGTATCAGCCGTACGGACCGACGTAAACATAATACATGCTTTCCCTTTACATAGACGTTACAGTGTTAGGTCTAAAAACTAAAACTACCGCTAAAACACTAAGTCATCTACCGGAATTTTAGCAAACAAGTGACATGCAACCAGTTAATTTCAAACGAAATGTGAATTACCACATCATTGATACGTAATGTAACATGCGGGGTGCTTCCTAAAGAAATTGAAATCATTCTCGATTTTTCCAAGAAAGTAAAATCCCGCCTTTATCCATTTTGTGTCCTGTAGAAATAAAAAAAATTGCAATAATCCACAGAAATACATTTTACTGCAACCTAGGTTTCGATGTTTTTACATAGCACCAGATGATGATGTGAAAACATCGAAACCTAGGTCACAGTGAAATTTATTTCTGCGGATAATAGCAAATTTTTTATTTCTGCATTATGCATAAATTCCACTCAATATCGCAAGAATCTTTGGTTTTTACATTTAGTGTTCCTTTTCTGAGTTTCATATTTCCCGCTACTCCCCCACAACGCCAGCGCCAACTGATATAGGGTTTGTAGTTTTAGGAACTACGAGCTACAGCAAAACGGACGTAACTCATACGAAGATTTTGGCCTACAGGCCATACCTACATTCAATCTATATAGCTCGAGGGGGTTATTCGGTATGGTTTCGGGAATTCCGAGCCCCGAAAGAGACGTGATATTGGCATTTATGGTGCTATTCAAAAGTGAAGAGTTGAAGGAGTGGATTGGCAGAGGGCTGTGACGGAGGCCGGGTCAAGATCTCACTGAATGAGGGCCCTGGGCCCACTTCAGTCCTTACCGCAGTTGTGAAAACGGGGCATCACCGTGCTTCGAGTACTCCAATGTCGTTTGACAATAGCAGCCTGATTTTCATAAGACCGCGGCGATTCCTGAAGAAGGTACATCTATATCTACTTATCACTCTGAGCCACCACAAGGGTGTTTGGCAGGGGGTGACTTATCACCAACATGAACGACAGTGAAAAAATTTACTTTTACCAACAAGCACCACACAATGGGTATGCTACAAATGCTACAGAAACTACTAAAATAATCCATAATGTGACTATGAAAACGTGATACAAGAGTCATGCAGGGAACATGCAAAATATGGTGTTAGCACTACTCGACATATTTAGAATTATGCATTAGGGTACATATGAATAAATCAGCTACACTTCCTGTTAACTAACCTAATTCAAAGTCTTAATTGGCCATTTTGGTCTCTAATCAATCGCGGAAAAAACAACATTTTAAACCTTTCTGTTCTACAATCCACTTCCACCAAAGATTGAGTCTAATTTTCAATCGACGCACTGCAGGCGATTCCCATCCTAGTTTTTGCGAGTAACACTAACGAGACTATCATAACGGCCTTTCAAGTATCTTGCTAACAATTTTAAAGCGGTAGTGTCAGTGTAGGCGTGTCAGGCGATATTTTGTGGAAATGGAGTACAGATTCCATGATCTCATAAGAAAAGATGTTGTTCACTTTCCACAGAGTTTTATTCGCACTGACCAAGGTTTCAATGTAAGCTACGTCATTTTCAGGGTACAAATTTACAAGTATTACAAGCTTATATATAGTGTTTTCATGTTACTTGACTTATCCATCGCGTGACAGCCAGCTCCAAGCAAACCTTTACTTTTCCTCCCCTCTGATTACGTCATTTCTCTGCCCCCCTGCGAGACACCCTTGTGGTGGCTTGCAGGTTAATAAGTAGATTTAGATTTCTCTATACCTTACATAATTCCATCCCTACCCTCCGCCTTCCCCCTCCATACCCGTTCAAAGCATATACAAGCTTGCATTACTTGTGAATTGCACCTTGAAAATGACATGGCTTACTTCAAAAGTGTCCGTGCGAATAAAACTCTGTGGAAAGTGAACAACATCTTTTATTGTGAGAACATGGGATCTAAAATTTAAATTAAAATTAAGTCGGCACAACAATTATGATACTCTGTAAGGTGCTTATTTTGGGTATTTCATGAGTCCTCCGATCATTTAAACGACGCAAATTTCACCGTGTCAAGAGCAATCTAAAATCGGCCCGTCCTGGCTGGACAAAGACAGTATTGGTACCGCTTGTCATCCCTTACGCCTGTTTTGCACGAGACACGTAATTGCACGCTCTGATGTTTGTAGGAGCGTGCATTTCAAATTGCTCCGCTTAAAGCGATAAATTGTAAGAAATCATACGTGGATGCATCAACGCGAGATGGCAAAATAGCCCCTGCTCTGATTCAATAATTATTGCGCTCCAAATTGAGAAGAGGGTGTGGAGGGGAGAGATGCGGGTGTGGTGGAGGCTAGAAAGAGTGAAATGGGTGGATAGAGGAACAAATGAAGAGGTGCTGGGAAGAGTTAGGGAGGAACGAACACAGCTGAAAACAATGCAGAAGAGAAAGGGAAACTAGATCCGACAGACTTTAAGAGGGAAGGGGATTTTCAATACAGCAGTCGAGGGAACAGTGGAGGGAGAAAAGAGAGGAGGAAAAAGAAGGCTGAAAATGACAGATGAAGTGAAGATAAGAAGAGGTTTCGAGGAAACCAAGGAAGAGGCCCGGGACAGGACAAAGGACTTGAGACAGTTATGGTGCTTGGGGCCTGCCAGCAGGCAGAATACCAATTGATGATGATGAGACTGAGAAGAACTTACAGATTAAAATGGTGCAATTTCTTGCCCCGAGTAAAACGGGCTTTAGGGTGAACTTATGCTCGATGATCACATGCACACCCGCCCCTGGTGTTGTTCCCATGGAAACAAAAGTGAATCATCCTCTTGGATGTAGGGGAGTTCTAGCTGCACAATGCTAACGCGTTGCGCAATCTGTGTTGGCCTCCACAACTACGAGGCACCTTTGTTAGGATTGGTTTACACGGGATGATTAATATCTCTCACACGCTGGCGATAGAATGGGCGCTCGAATTTAAACGTTGGGATGCGGGCTAGCCTCTCTACGATTAAAATGGAGGTTAAGTATTCTCTATTAACTCTGCAATTTTGGCAGGAATTATTGAGGTTTAACTTTCACAAAATTTAATTATAGTTCGAACACTTCAGCAGAAGAATGCAGGAGATAAGAAGAAAACAATAAGTGTAGTGATCGAATCAACGTTGAATATGCAATGGAAGAAAACAGTGACATAAGGAAGGGATACATGAGGTCCAGAGCCTTCCTCTCTCTTCGTCAAAAAAATTCCAATTTGCTTAAAAAAGGGCACTACAAGTAGAAAGTCATACACTTCAAATGATAATACTCATCTCTTATATGACTTTTTGAACGGCTCTTTCCATTCCATTTTGAGCGGATTTAACTATTAAATTGTTTATAATTTTAAAACAATAATCCGTGGGTTTTTTTGTTCATTCGACAAAGGAAAAATTAAAAAACTGAAAGATACCTGTTACATTGCAGTTGCAATCGCACTCTAAGTTGCCTGAACATGATACTATTCTCCTCATTTCAAAATGTCTTCAACGCCCCCCACACCCTGTCTCATGCTTATAATCAGAACGAGCCCTCCCCCGCACCTCCGCACTGTCACTGGACGGGAAGAATCACCTGTTTCTGAGAGCTACAAGTCTAAAAGTTACAAGTCACGTGGCTACTTTAACGAGGCGGATGGGTTACTCGGATATACCTAACTGAAGAGTCTTAATAGTCCAGAAAAATGGCGGGCCAAATGAAGACCATACATAACTCGTATTTTGATGATTACGATACATTTTGGGCATGCACCTCGCAATATTAACAATTGAAAAGTTAGTGCAATGTTTTTGGATAAAAACAAATGATTTAATACGTGCTGAAAAGTAATTTGATGTCGTTACTTATCTTAAAAGATCCCAAGTGAATGCTAGTTTTCGGATAAACCTAACATAATAAGATATAATCGTTTATTTCGCCGTATTTCTTGAAGGATTAGCTCAAAATGGTAGTTATTAATAAACCTTACTTTTCAAGGTATCATGTTGAGTTGGTTTTATCTTTATTGAATCACTATAAACGGATTAATAACGTAATATTGCTACGAAACTTCACGATAACATACCTTATGTTGACGTTAAGAATATTTATCGGAACTTACAGTTCGTATTTCCACTTATGAAAGATTGCATTTCTTAATAGAAACTATTTGATAAGCAGTTGTGAATAATGTATTAATAAAAGTGTGTGAAACATCAATATATATATAATTAATCCCTCCACCATTCCATGGTCAAACATGACTTATACGTTGCAATTCATCTTTCATTTGTTATTCAAATGAGAGTACAAAACTCTCTACTTTGTTGAGCTTGGTGACTTAGATTTTGGGTGAAATTCCCGACGACACAGCAGTCGAGAGAAAATAATTAGTAGAAAGAGCTAATAGAAAGTAAGCATCCTAGAATTAGACAGGGAAGGATGGAGGGCTGCAGTCAACCAATATGAGGATTAAACGACCTATAATATAGACTATTGGATGACCTCTACGTCAAATTTATGATTTGGTATTTTGAACTTTTCCTTATAACTGCCCAAATACTGTTTTTTAACCCAAATACTGTTTTTGTAACGTCAATACTGTTTTTGTTGTACGGACGAACCCTGACCCAACAAAAACCACTGTTACTTTTACTTCGGAGCGCCGTGAGTGATAATATCCTCATGTTTTCTCTAATCTTTCCTTAACGAAAATGTAAAAGTAGGAGTGGAACTGTACCCTGATAGATATGTGGTGACCTACAACCAGGATATATTCGTATTGATGACTGCTTATGTTAATGAATCTCTTTAAGGGAGCCCTTAAGGCTACAGATTGAAAACGGTGCTGGCAACTGTAGCCATGAAAGAGGTTGGTTCATCTTTATGGAAGACTCCTCATGACGGTAATTTTTATTCATTTTAATGGTGAATGGCCATGACAGCATATGAAATTGTACCGACAGAAGTATTTCTAAGCTAAGATTGAGCCTCATGACTTACGCTAACTGAGAAAATGCATGTCTCACACCACGCAAATAAATACAACCCTGCGGCCAAAATACGGCGATGAAATTGCTACGAGAAAAATCAGCCCGGGCCGAGAAATGATCATGAACCTATGGCCCGGCAAACCAAAGGTCCGTGGACATTTCCTGGTCCTGGACATTTCCTGGTCCTGGACCATAATTTCTAATTTCGATGTTCCGTTTATGAAGGACTAGCTGTGCCCGGCATGCGTTGCAATGCCTTTATCTGGGTTTAAAATCGGTCCCTAAACGATTTAGAGACCTAACCCAATTAATTCCTCGTACCTACATAGGAATTCGTAACGTAAAAATGATGGCATTAGTTTCCATTTCAAGCCTATATTGCGGTTTTTAAGTAATAAAATATACTATTGTTGAAGTAGTGCAAAAATTTTAGACTTTCGAGCTTAAAAATCCAATTTTAGGAAAAAGAGAAGCGTATACGAAAATCGAATGCAAGAATTCAAATTAAGCACACAAAGACACCAACGCATCAAATCTTATTCTACGTACCATTTAACACACACTGTTTCCCTGTTATGATCCAGATGTACGTGATATGTGATTACATTTCACTGATACGATTCTGATGAACGTGATTTGGCCACTCATAAACGATCTGCTTCGTTGCTTGTCATTCCTCGCATGTTTGAGAAGCTCGTATGCCAACACTCATTTGTTGAAACGACTCGCGCTCCACCTATTATACAATGGATTTAATTATTCAGAAACCTTTGCGGGCGCACGCACAATAACTTACTGAAGTTTCATCGTAATCTGATGAATGGTATTGGGACGCATGGCAGACGAGCAACAAACATTCATTTTTATGTATTAGATTATAAGGAACAATACCAAGACCGTAATGAGTAAACTGATTCTCAACATATTCAAATACCATTCGAAGTTTGGCTGACAGCATGTCGGTATTCCAAGGATTGGACCGTGGCTGGATCAAGGAAAAATGTGTCCTGCGACCATTTAAAACAAAAAAAATCGAATCTCGGAATTAATGATGGGACATTTGAAAAATTCTCCTCCTCAATCCTCACTGATCGGCAAAAACCATCGGATGTCAGTTCCAGCGATTTCACAAAGAATTATCAAATTTAAGTCTAGTAAATATTCTCGCACCTGATGTAGAATTAATTCTCTTGCTCACATGGATTGATCAGTCAAATTCATTCTGTTAAGCATGAAACTTGAAAGCAACACGGACTATTTGTGAAAGAAGCCGAAATGTGGAAGTTATCAATTTTAACAGAACAAATATCCTTTTGCTATCGCTATATGGCACTAATTCATAAGCCTATTGACTCCATTTTAATAAAGTCAAAAATACGTCTCATTCTGTGAAATATAGTTCGTTACTAAAATCACATTAATGGGAACCATATAAATGGAATTGCATTCGGCTCCAGTGGTTGTAAAATAAAAGTCAAATAAAGCAAAATCGTCCACTAGTTAAGAATTTTAGTATTTCAGACCTTTAGATTTTACGATCGTTATCACAAAAACCCCTTCCACATCCACTTCTTGAAAAAATCCAAACTCTCGGAAATAAAAACTCATGATATAACTCGCGTTTTCCTCTTCAAACTCCCAGTTTCCTGATTTCAGATTGACAGCTATTTTGGTAGGTTAGAAGTAACATTTCGATCTCTTCTTTATCCCTCTCCTCCCCATGGTTTTCTTATCTTTCCCATTATCTCATTCTGGCAATGCCGAAACTCGAGGAGGACGTTATCGAATCCGAGGAGTATGTGTGATTTACCGTGATTGGTTGTGAGAAGCCCATGGGGAAACGACGAACAAGGGAAAAACCATAGGAACTCCTGAATCAATCATATAGTTATCTTCAAACTAGGAAACAACATGTGAAAACATTCGCGTGGAGCGTGAGCGTGGCACTATATGGATCGGAAGCATGAACCATTGGAAAAGCTGACCAGAAAGGACTACAAATAAAATACAGAAAAGTCTTCAAAACCTGGTGCTGGAGAAGGATGCTGAAGATAAAATTGACGGAAAAAATAAGAAATGATGATGTGTACAGAAGAGTAGAAGAGGAAAGGACCATATGGAACACCATACAAAAAAGAATAACAAGATGGGTTGGACACACCTTGAGACACATACTGCAGTTTGTGAAGAACATAATTGAAGGCAAAATAGAAAGAAAAGTCCCCAGAGGAAGACTCAGGAATAAGTTAATGGACCAAATAAAGAGGAAAGTACTGAGGAAGAGATGGAAGGTGGTAAGGGAACTAGCATTAGCTAGGGAAGGGTGGAGGGCTGCAGTCAACCAATCTTGGGATTGAACGACCAATGATAATCAACCTGGTATGCAGCTGGCCGCAAAATCACTTCAACACATTTGGACTGCATTTTTGGTATTTGTCTCACTGACTGCTAACTATTTATAAAGTATTATCAAAATTGTAAAAAAAATTCAGTTTAATACAACATTGCTTGTTTCACGATTCAGCATTGCATGATAAACCGTTTCTTTTGACCGTCTGTGGAGCATGGTTTTCCTCATTCCTTCCACCCGTGATCTTCCCTCACGTCATTTTATCTTTCTGCCGGGAAGTTCCCGGTTCCACAGTTTCACATGCATTCAATCTTCAATCGCGGAATTCATGCGTACGATAATGATAGAAATAAAATTCGATTTATTTTTGGCCTTTGAGTAAAAGAAGGAATAATGTTTGTGACTAAATGTTTTTTCGCGCTAAGGTGACATGCCTAATTATGACTAGGGACTGCAAAGCATTCGACGAAAACCTACGTTTAATGCAATGTGACTCATAACCTTATTATTTTGTTGCGAAGTTTCATGTTTTTAGCTTAGTAGCATTCAGTAGTTATGATCTTTTCTGTGAATGTTTCAAACCCTGAAAATGACAACACTCGTTGCCTTTTTTGAGAAGGAACTTTCAATGAAGACACTTCGGGTGAACTCTGGGTCACATGTATGCCGAATAAATTGTGGGCATACAATTACTGTGCGGGGTGTGATTCAAATGTTTATATTTGCGATTTTTGTAAGTAGAACCCTATTCTAAATTCCTAAGGTTTATTCCATTTTCAAATGGACACATTTCATTTTGTAGGGTATATCATAAAAGGTTATGAAGTGTATTTCATTCTTGCTTGATTAAAAAAGGGTAATTTGTGATGCATATAGTAAGTTTTTGTTCTTTTAAATTGAAATTATAATGGTTTTTACCACAGTGCTCACATTACCAGCACAACTGGAAATTTTCTCGGCGTGTTCTAAAAAATCACAGTATTTTTTCTTATAATTTGTAGAATGATTAAAGCAGTATCGTACTATTTATAGTAAAAATACAAAAAGGTGCCCATGGTACCCCAAACGTTCTTATTTATAAACCTCACTTTTCCTGGTAAAAATAGATTTGGCATCATGAGAGTAAAACTGTTATACCTATTCCCCTTAACATTTCTAGAGAGAATCAATCATTAACGTGTCGTTGAAGTATGCACCTTATTTTATATCGAAATATATATATTTTTTTTAATTCTTGAAAAGCGTGCAAGCATGGGGTCTCCGTTCTAGTGTAGTGTAGCATCTCACCGCAGGAGGCAACACATGCATCCCGAACTATCGGACAGAATATTTATCTCCGGCCTTTGTTTTGGCCTCCAACGCCTGTTGCCAAGGGACACCGATGAATCGCCGTGGGTGATGCCAGCTGCTCCAGATAGCCACGCCTCGCGGGGAATTCGACAAACAGGAAAAACGACCACTTGGTCTCATTCCAATGATGTCATGTCCTCTCGCCTTTTGAATTTATCAACGAAATGTTTTCAAGCTTCCCCCTCGGCGACATATCTCGGGTTTTTAACTGCCGTTCTCCCCATGGATTTACCACAATTCTAACACGTGCGTGTCGGCTCATTTGACAAATCTCTCTTTTTATTCTCTCAGATATGAAAAATAATTCCGTTGAAACGCGATCGTCAGACATCTCGCAAGCACTGCAAAGTCTAAACCCGTAATTACGCAAAGATTAACGAATTTCTTGGAAAAGATAATGGATATTTATGCCAAAATATGTTTTGCCATCAATAAAAACAGGATAAATAAACTATGAGAATACTCCATGCCATTAATAATCAGCCCAGATGTTCACAAGGAAATCGATAAATTATATTGAACTCACACAAATGAATCTGTATATTTATCTCCAACACGGATTTTGAATGAATATCAGAAGTTTTTTAATTCATATCTACACTTTTAAGGCTAGACCAATCGCCTCGTGGAAATGATTACGAATTTACGTATCCAAACACTTTGGGAAAGGTAAAGAGGCAGAAAATAGTCAAGTTTTTAGCATGAAATGCTTCCGAATCTTGAGGGTTTCTGATTTTCTGCGATATCATAATGTCCTTGTAACAGTTTTAGTAATCAATGACTGGCGAAGAAGAAATTAGCATCTAAAGACCTCCAGATGCGAGAAATTTGCAATGAAAAATGAGACAAGCAATTTTTTAATGCCCCTAGTTAAGAAATAATTCTAGAAAATCTCACTCGCAAGATGAGATTTTATTATTCTTGAGTCACCTTCACCCACAGTAGAGCTGAAAACAAATATTAGAAAAAAATCAACAACTCTGTTACATCAGCGCTCACGATTTATACTGAATAGTAAATAAACAGACGAATCGTAAACTGAGAGGTTGACGCTCGAGTTAACGTTTTGACTGATCCCAGCGTTATTCCACGGTGACAACTCAATTCTCCGTCTTACGCAAAATATCTACGTTTTCTAACCAGTTGGGCTCAGTTGCTCAGCAATTCTTGGCGAATGGTCGTTGATATAGTCAATCGGATGGCTTGAATTTTGATCATGATGCACTAGCTACAAAACCTATGACTTAGCGCCAATTACTTATGACTTGCATCCCAAAGTTCCCTCTTTTTTAAGCAAATTGGCTGAGAGGGTAATTATTTTTTTAGGCCGAGTCAAATAAATTCTAAGACGCCCCAAGCTGCGGAGGTCCTGCGTATAAAGCAGTACTCGTAGGGTCATTTGTACAGTTTACTGTGCTGAGTGCAGGAAGTATTTGTCCGTAACACGTTTTATTTAAAGTATTCTGGATTAAAAATCAAATGACAACATTTATATTTTTTTTCAGACCACGCCTAAGATTCGGCCATTCCCACACGTAGTACTTTTAAGCGTTTGTATTACTTTGTGGCGTAAGTATCAGTTACCTAGCAAGGGCGAGAGCCTAAATAATCACATGCAGGATAAACGTTTAGCAAAGTTTGACAATGACTGTTTAACGTTAAAAGCAAGAGTATATAGCCTTTCCGTTAACTTAAAGTTAAGTGAGGGTTCGGGTTTTATACTCTGCAGCCATATGCCGGTTGATTGACCTTAGATTTCCGACGGTAGCACTCAACTTCAATCAAATAAATCACTAACTTTAGTTTTCTTACCGCCAAATGTCAGGACTACCTGCGAATGTTTCTGCTTAGTCCCCTTTGGAACAGACCTAAATGAAACGTCCAATACCATTAATTAGCGTTAAAACAAAAATACAGCCAAATTCGTCAATATGTTGATAAAATGCGTCTATGATTTGACTCAAAATCCAGAAACCGAATTTGAATGGCCGTCCACAGTGTCCGTCCTATTTCTTTTGTCACTTGTCGCCCTAGTTAAGACGTCCCCCGCAGGTGTCAAAGACGGCGGGCAGCATCTCGCGAGCATAACAACTTTCGTCATGTTTTCTCAGCCGAAGCGATAATCGCAAAGAATGCCGAAAAGTTATTTTTGTCTCTAAGGCGGGAGGCGAGCACGGACGCCAAAGACGATCCAAATATCGCTTCCCTTAAAGATTTTATACGTCGGACTTTGGACCGCAAGTTGAGTTTGGAGACTTCGCCTCGGAACGGGATTAGTGCATCGCTATCGAGTAAGAAGTGAAATTCAGTCGACAGACGGTGATGAGCGGCCCGGAAACAGCTAGGCGGTGGGAAGGAACCGAGAAACTGATCTTAAATCAAGCTGCTTTATTTCTCATCTATATCCCCGGTCGGATTTTTAGTTATGGATACTCGAACGTACGGTTAAATTACTGAAGGACCAAGGCAAACAGTAAAACGAGCGACACCAACATTTTTCTGATCCAATCCTAAGGTATGCCATGAAGGAGCTTTATATGCATGAGTAATAATATTTGGTGTAAATATTAAAAGAACTCAGGTTTTTGGCTTTTTCTCTAGGATTGGCTACACTTAGAGTTTAAAGGTGGAAAAGTACGCATTCGATGGTAATGAAATTATTGTATTTTATACGCTTTCGTCACTACACACCGCTTCAAATGCTCGCCATTCTCACGATCCAGCGCGACCTAAAATCCGGCATCGACATTACTCTTTTTAAAATCGGTATCACAATTATTTACGTTTCCAGATGTAGTGGTGTCTGATTACCACGATTGATTGGTTTAAGCAATTACAAATTTTCTGTCGTGTGTTCATCCTGCGCCCAGAAAAAGTTAATTAAAAGAACGATAAGAACTTTTCTTTGAGCACAAAACAAAACTATTGTTTGGGTATTCACTGCCAACATATTTTCCTGCAAAATGCAGAGATTTTTATTATCATCAAAAAAGTACTAGGCACATCCCCAGCTACCATCCGCATATGTAAAATTTGATTTCTAAAACTTGCATCAAAGGATCTCGGTTCCTTTATAAAGAATGATATTAATGAAGAAAAACAGCGATGCAATATGAATGAGTCTCCTAGGGCATAAGACAGCATTTGAACTTTCCACCTTGATGTGAATCCAGTTAAGCTTAAAAATACAAATAATACCGAGTAACGAAAAGATACGCAGGTAGTTTAAGTGAGATAGTTTCCTTAGTCATGATGGAGACCATATTCGAATTATACGTTTTAATTTCAGCAGCTGTAGGAAGAATGAATTAAATATTGCATTATTTACTGTGCAATCATACACTTTTATATGACTGAAATTCTAAGAAATTAAAATAAAATACCAACACAATTCTTTGATTTGACTATTTTTTCACGCAATACTTTCAAAACTCCTTCACAACGGATTTTTTTTTGTTATTCTAAAAGAATTACTGCGATGACAATATGATTTATTTTCACAAATAGTGTGAAAACATAAAAACAACACACTGCTGAATTTTTGATGAGGTCAAAGAGTTAGGATTGCCTCATTTTCTAAATTAGATTTCTAAATTTTCTAAATCTCTGGAGTGCGTACACGTACCATTTCCCATGTAAACAGGCTGGTCATCATTATTACTGTTATTGGTCAAAAATCTCGGAAAGTAGTTCGGTAAGGGGCTGATATTTTGGTATCTTTGGAAGAGTAAGATATTTTTCGTTAAAATGAGACATAATTCATTGATTTCTAGGTGAAATGATATTTTGCTCAAACCACCATATGTCACTTTGGTAGAGTAGGCTTTGACTGCTACACTACCAGGTCAAATTGCCAATAAAGTAAAAGCTTTGCTTTCAGAGACTCCACGAGAACGCAGATGTATCAGTAAACGAAGCGACCATGAATTTTGAAGCCTTGCTTACAACTGCTTTAATTTGATCGCAAAAATATTTATATCTCATTTACGGCGAGGACACTTTTTCTTCCATATTTAGATAAATGAAATCAGTGACCCACTTTTCCGATTTTTAGTAATACAAGGCGACTAAATATTTTTCCCTTAGTCCTCTGGCTTCAAAATAGTTACCGTATCGATTCAAGACTGAGCCAAGTGCTGTGGAAGTTTTTTTCCATCAGTATTATTGATAAACAAGGCGAGATCTGGCGTGCATGATAATCCGGAGGACGTTTTTCCAAACGAGAAGGTCATCAAGAGTAGGAATTTAAGGTGGCTTCCCATTGTTCACTGATTTACTCATCTCAACTGTTCCGGATTAACACTCTATGAGCATTTATTCTCTATTGCCAAGACTTGGCACTTTGTCTGACTATGATTGTTTATGCTGAGTCGTGGTTTTGAAGTGACGAGCTTAATTTCATTTCCATGAATGATTCACAAATGAATGCAGAATGAACGCTACGGATTGATCGCTGACGGAATGAGAATGCACTGCCATGTAGACAGAATTGATGAGAGCCGAATAAAGATACGTTTTAATGACAGGAGTGAATGGTATCAGGTTATGGAATGAACAAGGGGGACGAGTCTTTAAGATTAGGATTCTCAGGAGGTTAAGAGAGCCTTTTTTAAGCTATTCATCATTTGAACTGAAGAAAAGCGCTACGCTGTGATGGGTTGTATGGAAGACGATATTACAAGAGTTACTTTCCTTGGCGTAGTACCAATAACTTAGTTCTTTTTAAAAGGCACACTCTGAAAAAGGAATGGCGTAATGGGTGTGTAGTGTATGCATGCAAATCGAAGTGAATAATGCCATTCAGTATTAAATTATCATTACCGATTTCTTTCTGGACAAAAAATGTTTTTTTCGTGGTCTATTCATTTTTTTGTTATAACTGTTAATTTTTTTCAAATTCATACGTATTATAACCTTAAGGATTTTTTCCCTTCAATTATCTTGTTTCATATTTATTCCTATGTTTGAATTCAATTGTATCACTAATACAGTTATTGTTTTTCACTGTGAGTAGTTGTTTCTGTCTTTCTCTTTCTATGTTATTAAGCTCCATTTATTTTCCGATTTGAACAAAATCATTTGTTAATTACCTCGCTGCGATTTCATTGTTTCGTATTGTTTGCTCTGAGTGACCTGTCCCAGAGTATAATAAAGGTTTATTATATTCTATTCGTTCTAATGGTTGTATTATGGAAAATAAACATGGAAAGACAGACGATCGATCGCCTAGGCGCCTAGGCAGAGGAGAGATGACCGGCGAAAGGAAATGTAGGCTGTGAGAGGGGCGATGAAGATGCGGTTGGAGACTGGAGGAGATATAGCGAGTCCGAGACCGCCTAGATCCGGAGCTGGTCTGACCTATCTCGTCTTTCCCCGTCCACAGCCGCTAGCTCCCCTCCCCCCCAACGTCCCTCACCCCACCACAATACCCTCCCTGCTGACCCATCCCCACTTCTGGCTTCTGGGCTCGTCTCGTGACCCATCCGGATATTGGTATATGTGCACAGGTATCAGTGTGGGACAGTTTATTTCCCGCAGTACATCTTAAGCGGGAGCAGTTCTTTCGTCCTCCTCCTCAAGGACTTGCGGACGGCCCAGGCAGTACACAGCAATAAGGCGGCGAAGCGCCGAGGACCAGGCGGGTCCATCCACATCCGAAACACGCGACGATGAGCTGTCACCTACCGGCTAGAATACTAGTTCATACAATTCTGTTTTTACGCGGAGAATCGTTCCGCCAATTGTGTACCGAGGCCAAGTGTCGTTCCTGTTAGATTTTCCAGGCGAGAAGAACAGCTCCGCCCAATCTGCTCCGACGAAAAGAACTGTTCCACCCGATTTGCTTCGGCGAGAAAAACTGTCCCCCTCCCTCCGTTCGAGAGAGTTTTAACCGTTCTCCTGAGTCCCTTCAAATTCTAAATCCACTATTTTCCGTATTTTTCGCCTCCTCAGCACCATAGGAGAGCCACTTCATGAGTGCAACCAACCGCTCCTCTCCGTAGTGGACACAAAAAACTCACGTATCCCCATTTTTCCTCACACAACCTAGGCGTAAACACAACATAACGTTAACAGTCATCTTCCACTAATTTTATCTTTTAACACCGTGATTTTTCCCCAGTGAGTTTCTGAACTGCCAAGAAACAAGTGAGACGCTTAAGAGGAGTGCCTGGGGTAATTTAACGAGTGCGAAGATCTCTCTCGTCAGGAGCCATAAACGTCTCCCTGTCGTGCACACGAGCAATCAAGATAAACGCATGCGTGAATTTTGTTTCGAGTAAAAAACATCTGCGGTGTTGTGCGCGAATTGGGAGTGAAATCGTTTGACATTGGGAGGCAGTGAATTTGGGGGGGGAGTTTTGCTATCGGGACACAGGGGACCACGTCTGGTATGGGAGATAAGGGATACGTCCAAGGGAGACGAAACCGGAAGACCCTGGAGAGGAGCGCAGAGGGAAGGCGGTCATCTACTGTTTCGAGGTCATCGACGCCCACGAGGACCGTTTTCAGGCCTCTAAAGTGCCGACCCCCTTCTTCTGTCATCCTCAGGTCTCCGCTTCGAACCCCGGGACAGCCGCAGAGGAAGAAGGAACCCAAACACACGAGGCATGAAGCTCGTCATGATTCTTCTTTTCGTCACGGTGGGAGCGCTCTTGGACAGGTGAGTGGTTGGCCCAGAAGATGGTACACCCGAATGTGCCCCCGATTGCCCCAGACCTAATCCTTACTAATATAAATAAATGTAATGGTGCCAGTCTGTCTGCCTGTTGCTCCATCACGCAAAGACCACTGGACCGATTGAGCTGAAATTTTTCATGTAAATAGAAAATATATCTGGTTGTAACGTAGGCTATATTAAAAAGCCCTCAGGGCCCCCTGGTGGTCTATGCTAAGCATTGGGTTTGGTGTAGTGATTTAATTTTTGCCTTTTAAAAGTACTTTCACTTAACACAGATGGCTGGGATTTTTTTATCGGATGGCTGAATAAGTGAAGTTTCTAATTCTTTCAATCGATTTTCTTTTACGCCTCTTATTGGTCTAAAAATCATGTTTTTAGCTGAAAAATTTCATTGTTTTCTCTGAAATCAACAATAACATATTTCCTGGGCAGCCAGAGATATGATTTTAAAAGGATATTCACGCCACTAGCATTTAAATATCACGTTTTCCTGCAGGCCGATGATCGCTCGTAGAAAGAAAATGTGTAAGAAGGGACTAGAGTCCCAAGGGCCCCATGATACATTGCTTCGGGGGTAATCGATAAATCCAATGCATATTTATAACACGTATACTCTTCAATGCCTATTCTAAAAGAAGCTCTCAAAGGGGCACTGCATGTATATGAGAGAACAAGAGAACCGGAGGTACGAGGTGACCATCTATCAACCTCGGTGCTACATAAGAAGTAATGAGTCTGCGTGGCCCATTGTAGGGTTTCAAGGGCATGAAAGATTACCAGCAGTAACTCATGCCCTGGAAAACGGTCAGCGTGTCTACTGCAACGAGCAAAACGTACAAGATAGGTTGAGAACTCCTCAAATGACCGCTCTGAATGTGTTCTTCAGGCTTTATGGTTTTCTTATTAAATATGTTCAGTGTTTTCCACACCCATTGAATTTCAACGGGTACCTTCCGCTAGTAATTTATAATAATGCGATCTCTGGCATGATGAGAAGGAATTTGTGCTCGACTAAAGAAAAAAAATTACACTTTTCCACAGAGAAATGTTAAATGCGACCGCGACTGATTTGTTTCATCAGTGCCACAGATGATGCAAAACATGGAGATAAACAGTATCAAACATTACTCATTAAAAAAGTACATGGTTTCCACTTTCTATAGGCACTCCTAAAAAATTCTGAAAACTTCATCTCACATACTACCCCGCGAGCCGCCGCATGGGCGTGTGGCAGGGGGTGGTGGGTCACCAGTCGTGTAAGGATGTAAAATTTTTGGAGGCGAAGTTGTGACATATAGTACAGGAGTGTATTAAGTGGAGCTCAGTTTTTATTGTGGTCGCTTATTGTGCGCGGAAAGAACGAGTTCTTGTACCCACCTGTTCGGCAGAGTATCTCTCTTATTTTATTCTGTCTGCATCTGTCAGACCTAGAGGTGTAGTGAGGCGTAATGATTATATTTTCTGAGTCGCTCTGAAACACATCAGTCCTGAATATCTCAAGCAGCCTAAGCCTCGCGTGCACCCTCTGAGTCTCTAGGGGCTCCCACCTTAATCTCTCAAACAGTTGTGTAACACTATATGTTCGTTCGTAGCACTTAAAACATTTTAACATGATTTTACCGGTCATTCCGTCCACTTTTCTTGAAAAGGTATTGACAAGCTCTTTCAAATCATTCCTCTGGGCTTCCCAATAACTTGCAGTAAAATTCCTTGGAAAATTCTGTAAAATTCCTTGGAATACCCAGAAGAAAATTTTTACTAAACTCCACACAAAGACGTTTTGGATTAATTCAGGAATTACTTACATTCACACTCTTTGGCGGAAAATAGTTACTTTTCTTATATTATTGGGTCCATGCATGTGAGAAATCCACGAAAGAACGTAGAATACAACTATTTTTGCTATTCATCTTACTCCTCCGAAAGAGAGATAACTCCCACAGGATACAGGGAAGGTTTTGCTGGCAAGGTAATATTGCTCTGTAAACAAAGCCTTGTAAAAAGAATTGTTCCTAGAGAAATCATCATAATTTCCTCAGAATTCCTTATATTCAGGCTGTTTTAGAAGAGAGGTGCCTAGCGAGCCATCTCAATCGTCAAACACAAGCGCAGTTACCACAGAAATTCAGATTACACGAGTTTATGACTAATTTTGAGGATGTTTAGAAATTTCTCTGCGCAAAAATCCAACTTGACCGGGAATCAAATCAAATGGGCGTGCCGGGCGAAGTTGGCTGCTAATTGGCAAGGCAAACCAATTGTTAGTAATCCAAATTCCTGTATTCTGTATTTCACCCAAGACTAGAATTATCTCGAAACAAGAAACTGCCAGCAGATTCTGTTGTTCTTATAATGGGCGAAGGAATGGAAATTAGCGGGTGTTCCAGATAATTTCACTGGGTAGGGTCACGGTTTCCTTTACGACGTTTTGGATGGAATGGTTACTTTACTTTCTCATCTCGATGTACCGATACTACTCTGCTTGACGCCACTAGGTCGTAGGGTAGAGGATGCAAGGACACCAGCCATGAAATGAGTACTTCATTATGAGTAAATCATTAAGTAATTCAGTAATGAGCAATTCATCATGAAATGAGTGTGTATGAGGAAAAAAAATTGGAAGAGGCAAAGGACGTACGTAAATGAATTGCGTGAAAATGGAGTGCCTCAGTGTCTCGCTTTGACTTTGCTGTACCTACAAATGATGAAAGGAAAGGAGTTTTGTACCTATGACTTCAATTCGTGAGCTAATATCTTAAATTTTCTGCCACTACTCGTTATGAGGATATAGGTTTGGGTTGAAATAATTTCCTCTGTGTCACCCGGAAACTTGCCAGATTTTTAAAACAATCGTAGTTCATTGTGTAGCCTCCGAGTCTCTAGCGGCTCCCAACCTGATCCTTCCATCAATTATGCTAGTTCGCCTATTGTAGCTTTTTCGTAGAGAGCGATGTTACATGGAATTTTATCTATTCCTTGAATTAACTTTTTTTGTGCAGGTCCTAAATTCTGGTAGTGAGTTCGAAATGAGACCCAATCAGAGCAACGCAATATTCCCTTTTCACTTTTTCATCCGAGGGCCCCAATGCGAATCGCTAGAGACTCATCATTATCATCATCGTTAGTATCATGTCTCTCATTAATACAGAGCATTAAATTTTTCTATCCTTCCCAAATACGAAGTCTGAAATGATGGTGATTCGCCACCATTTGACCTCATCAGGTACAAAGTCCCCCATACTTATAATTGTAGCGCTATTCAGCTAATCAAGGTAAAAAGAAATAGCTTTTTATTACGATACCACCCAGGTCCTTTCTTTTACGGATGGATTTCAATAACCAATTCGTAATTTTTAAGAAAGCAATGATCAATGTTACATTTGCTACACTAAAAAATTCGCAATAGATGTTCAATCCTAAGATTTAATTTTCTCCCGCCGAATGATTGAAGTAAATTCTACTCTGGCTTCCGTCCGGGTAAGGTGCTCCTTCTTTGCCGAGGTTTCGATGAAAGACTTTTTCATCGTCATCAGGGCCGTTGAATTGCCTTTTATCGAAACGTCGGCAAAGAAGAAGATGGAGCACCATACCCGGACGGAAACCGGAGAAGAATTTACTTCGATGCTCAATCCATTAAATAAAGAACCACAGTGGAATTGTTTAAAGAGATTTATTTTCACTTTACTAAGCGTAGCAGAATTTCGCTTTGTATCTCCTACCTCAATCAATTTAGGCGTTATTGTGACTTCTTTCGCGGGCAGTGCATAACAGTTTATTTATTTAAACTTTATTTGAGCCTCCCCTTTCAAGATAACACGAGTTCATGCGGTCAGGGAGTGTTTGAAAGCTTTAGAGTGGCGAGCAGAAGTCTAGAGTGAAACGAGATCACTTCTCAGAACACAGAGCGAAGTTCGAGGAAGGAAAGTGTAGCCGAGTTTGGGACGGAGATGAGATAATGCACTTTGGGAAGCCGCGAATGGCTAGGAAGAAGAGAAGAGATTTTCTTGGGATCATGGGCAGAAGAGAGCGAAAAATAAGTTAAGGGAGACACAACGTAAAACGGATCTCAGATTTTTTCCCATTAGTGACAAAAAAACAAGAGAGTGAAATACTAATCCAAAAAAGCCAGCATATTACTTCGTTATTTCAATCTCCAAGTAACTCGTAAAAATTCCCTTTTGTCTTTTCTGGTGTTTTAATACTACTTGCCATGAACTCTTGCGTAGGCTCGCGAGATGACCAAAATTCAAACTCTAAGTGAGATAAAACATTTATCGATTTTTGCACGTTATGTAATCATTGTTTTTATGTTAATATATTTTACCTGTAATTATTTTGCCTATGGACAGTTGGGCGTGATTTTCTCAGGTCATTTCAGGGACCATATTTTGAACTTTATTTTTATGTAGAATTTGTCGAAAAAGCATGAAGTAAATGATTCTAAACATTTGTCATTCAATACGGATATCCTAAGTAACTAACAATATTTAGATCTTTAATAAGAATCATTTGATGCATGGCATACTTTATAAATGTCGACGTTTTTCACGCGATTTCATGACATTTATTCCGGTGGGTAAAAATGCTTTTCATAATAGAGAAAATATATGAACTGCAAATCTTAACCTTTCTGAACAAACCTGTTCGTACATTAGTTCTCACTGTTTAATTTTTGCTCAATGGAGTGCACAGTCTTACTGAGTTTTTATGGAGAATAGCCTCTTTTTTAGCAATTACCTCGAAAAGATGAGCGACAAATGGGTGGTATCTATGCAACATAATAATTGATCAACTGGGAGAATTCACGCGTGACTTCGAGGAAATTAATCATGATGTATGAATTATTTTTACAATAGAATGTAAAAAACACTGTATTTTTCCACAATAAATTTCAATGACAATAAATGATGTTTTTTTCTCTTCATAATGAGAACAGGTTTATCATATTTTAGAGAAGTGATATCTAAATAAAACTACCTTAAACAAGACTGTTTTAGTGACTCTTAGGGGAGAGGGTAATATTTCATAATGCTTCTTTTCTCTTCAACTCCCGGCCGCTGGGCGTACCTACAGATCCGCAGATGCGTTTCCGCGGTGTCCACCCTGCACAGACGGCAGCTGTGATCCACCAGACAACTGTGAATACGGCGTCAAGCCGGACATATGCGGCAGGATGGTCTGCGCTAGGGTAAGTGGAAACAGTTGAACATCTCCCATCCACATCAAGTTTCAAATATGTCCCACTACCCCACGGAATCACGGCTAGCCTAAGTTTATCGTGGCGTTTTTCTCAGAGCCTAGTCTTCTGGCTGTCTCTTGTGAATTTTTGGTGGATAATTTTAAGCCGATTTGCCGTCCCGGTTTGTCAAAGCATGCCCAAGATGTCATTTTGAATGGGAGGTTGGGAGGCATGGGTAGGAAAAGGGGATGCATTAGCAGAGATGGACCGCTTTAGTGGTTTCATATTTCTCTGATTCATCAATTCCATAGTCCCAGAGATAAAAAAAACCGCTATCACTACTGGTGAAGCTTTTTTAAAAAATAAATCAGTAATGCTGCTTTAAACACGGCTGATGTTGATAGCAGGTTTTTCCGGAAGTCCATCCAGTTGTCTTAACAAGTGCTATGCGAATTCCGCCAAACCTTTTCGAGGCATGGTCGTGGGTACTTGGCTAGTAGCAAGAGTTTCAATGAAAAATTTCAAGCTATCCGGAACTAGCCACGGAGTTCCACTGTTACGGAGTCACCCGCAATGCACACATATGCGAAATTCCACAGAGAAAAAAAAATCATCCGCCTTGACCGGGATCCCGGTCAAGGCGGATGATTTTTTCTCTGTGGAAAGTTCGCACAAGAGTTTCAATGTCTAACTTCTGAGAAGATTCTGATAGAGTCATTAAAAGGATTCTCGATCTCGCAAGTTCGGCGATAGATATGAAAATTGTGAAAGAGTTGCTTTCTTATATTGACCCCCTGGAAAAATGATCATTTAATACCCATCTTACCGCGATACATACGAATGGCCTGCATGATACTGAGTTTACGGAAGGAGAATTTGAAAACAATATTAGCCATAAATAGATATACAATACAAATGCATGAAATGTTTAGTCGAATCAAATAAACTGTCATGACTCGGGTTCAATTCCTGATTATCTGACTGGCTTAAACATAGACGCTTTGCACCCTTTGATAGTTTTTTTATGAAAATACTCATGGCGAAGACTGGTTAAGGACAGTTTACATCATGGACAATATTTCGGGCGTAACTCGGTGAAAATATTAAATATCCTCGCTGTAAGAATCACGGTACAAAATTTCCAAGGTATTATAATGATTAACTCCCATGGTTTCAGCATATAATGCCATATTCAAGGTACATGGGTACTGTTCGACATGTAGCGCGGCTGGTCGCTCAATTCTTATGCTCGAATTTGTGCAAACGTGAATACCTGAGAGAATACACTCACATAATGAAGTTCTGTCATCGTGCCTTAACAACGTTCATTCGTGGTGCCAGGATGGGGGTTAGAAAAAAATATCAGTAAATGCACCACAGTTCACTTCCTACGAATGTCATCACACAAATACCATACCTATACCATTGGTGGAGCAAACATAAAATTTTCATATACTGTTAAATATCTTGGAATTACTTAAACTTTCGTTACATCGTGGGGAACACACTTACAAAACATATGCGGTACAGCATTGAAGAAACTAGGATTTGTTAAGCATATAGCATAGCATATATAGCATAGCATAGCATAAGCAGTTTCAGTCCATCAGGAAGGTCTTCGGATGAAAAACTCAGAGAGAGATGCTATTTCGCTCTGGTTAGCCCACACCTCGAATACGCCGCGAGCATTTGGGATCCTGGCCGTAGAGATTTCACCATAAATATTAATAAAATCAAAGAAAAGCTACACGCTTCGTTAAAAACTGCTAAGAGCGGACATATAATGTCTCACAACTTTTAGAGGGATTAAGGTGGGAGTCCTAAGAGACTCGGAGGCTCCATGCTAGGCTTATGTTGCTACAGAAATTCAGAACTGATATGTTTCCGAGTGACACAGAGAATATTATCAAGACACCATACCACATCTCTAGATCTTACACAAGCGATAAAATAAGAGAGACACATTGCCGACAGAACAGATAGGTACAAAAACTCGTTCTTTCCGCGCACAATAAGCGACCCCAATAAAAACTGAGCTCCAATAAATACACTCCCATAACACATATCACCACTTCATCTCCCAAAACCTTACGTCTTCACTCGGCTGGTGACTTAACTACCCCTACCAAACGCCAATGGGGTGGCTCGTAGGGTATTATAGAGATGTAGATGTAGAAATGTGCTCAGGTGCTATTCCATGAACGTGATATTGAACGTGTACGCAAGGTTACATCAGCACAATATTTCCTCATTAAGAAATGACACTCGACTTGCTCTCGTCTCGTGATGCACAAGAATCTCTTGTTGTCATTCAGTCTCCAATGAGTAGCAAGATGTGGGATCGGGTTGATGTGGTGGCTAGAGTACTGGCTAACCATACAGACGGCCAGGGTTCAAATCCCTGCAGAGGAGGATGTTTTTCAGTCCATCCTGACTTCCTGGGGAAGCCATGTCCGCCGAGTGAGACGGGGGCGGGGAATTCTCTCCATTCCGAAGTAAGAAGATAATGCCGGCCGGCAGCTGACCTTATCTGCGGATGCGTGCGACCGCGTGTTTGCCTGCGGTACATTGTTTGGCTTGGACTTGGGTCAGCGACGGAGGTCTTTATTGGCCGACGGAGCAGGCATGGTCCCTTAATTATTGAGCGATGTCAGGATGACCACACATGGTGCTGAAATAACATACATATACATCTACATACTACCCTGTGAGCTGCCGCATGGGCGGGTGGCATGGGGTGTTAGGTCACCAGCCGTGTAAAGATGTAAGGTTTTGCGAGGTGAAATAGTGACGTGTATAATGGGAGTGTATTTAGTGGGGCTCACTTTTTATTGTGGTCGCTTATTGTGCGCGGAAAGAACGAGTTTTTGTACTTCTTTGGCAATGTATCTATCTTATTTTATCGCTTCTGTAAGACCCAGAGATATAGTACGGCGTCATGACTATTATCTCTATGTCGCAATGAAGCACACCAGTTCTGAATTTCTCAAGCGTACTAAGCCTAGCGTGTAGCCTCCGAGTCTCTAGGGGCTCCCACCTTAATCCCTTTGAAAGATGTGAGAGACTATATACCATGCAGGGATGGAAATTTAATTTTTGGAGTTTTTCTTTATAAGTTTAAATGTTTTGCTCGCGCAGAAAGCATGGTATGATTCAACGATGCAAAGGCGTACTAGCATTTCACTGTGGCGTTGATTCCCCAGCGGCAAAAGAACGCGGTTTCAAAAAGATTTTTTTATTGGTGCCAAGAACAGAATTAAGGTAAGCGCAAGTTTCGTTAAGTTTTTCAGAATTTTTTTTCTCGGCATGAAAGCCATCGTGTTTCACGCTGTCATTCCTAATTCTCGAGCCACCTGTTCGATAATAAGACATCATCTTTTAAATATACCGTCCAAGATTCATAACGTCGCTGATATTTCTGTAGATACTCATAACTGTAGCAAATATGGGGTTAAAATAGATAGATGTTGCCGCGAAAAATAGCCTGGGTAGCTTGGTGTTCTGTGCGTGGGCTCGGTAAGCCAAAGGTCAGTGATTCGGTTCATCATCCCGCCCGATTTGTTCTCGTGGCAATTTCTACCTACGTTACTGATACTGTCAATCACTATTTAATACGCCTAGAAATATTGAAATCCAGGGACGTAGAGAGTTTTTTTTGCCAGAGAATCAGTGAAACCATCAATGATAGATAGAGAAGGTGTAGTAAGGTGAGGACAAGACGTCATCAACTTTTAAACACGCAATTTTCAGAGCATTTGATTCTATGAATGATTGAACATCAAGAAAATCATTCGTCTTTCATCTTCATTGGCAGTCATCAATCCTAAGAATGGTTTGCATCAGTCCCTTAATTCATTCAGCTCTCACCAAGTACTTTCATTCGGACGTACGTTTTCACTTTGACGTCCTTCTAATGATGATGTAAAAATATCAAAACCTAGGTCGCAGTGAAATTCATTTCTGTGGATAATTACAAATTGTTCATTTCTGCATAAGGAAGTCCCTCATAATTTCCCTCGTGTAATTTCCCATTCCCCTTGTTCTCGCAAGACAACTTTTCCTAATTACTTTCCCTTCCATTATTGAAGAAATTGCCATGAGATAAATTCAGCCTGGATCGGGAATCGAACCACGGACTTTTGGTTTGCCGGACCAATGCGCAGGCCACTACGCTATCCAGGCTTACTAATTCTCATAGCAATTTTGTTGGATACCAGGCAACTGGATTTTAGGCCCTTGCGGACCATCAAAGATGGCGACGCAAAGGAGAAGAGGGCTTCAAAGAAGCCACAACCAAGAGACAGTATCCTTCACCAGCACTTATGCCGTGCTTAGCCATTTGAAAATATATTCAAACATAGCAGGAGAATTTTTTGAAGAAATTGCCATGAGAAAAATTCGGCCTGGACCGGGAATGGAACCAAGGACCTTTGGTCCTTTGGTTTGCCGGATCAATGCGCAGACCACTACGCTATCCAGACTTCCCAATTCTCATAGCAATTTTGTTGGATACCACGCAACTTGTTCATCATCTGCGCATTGGTTCGGCAATACCCGTGGTTCGATTCCCAGTCCAGGCCGAATTTTTCTCATGGCAATTTATTCAAAACTTTCACCTGCTATGTTTGAATACCTTCCATTATTGTTCACGACAGACAGTTGAGCTGCATATATATGCGGGAATAGTTTTCTTCTGTGCTTCAGTGTTATCGTTAAACTACTTTTCTCATAAGCTCTTCTTTGCATTTGTTTTACGGAATAGGATTTTCACCAAAATGCTGAATATCGCGTTAAACAATTTCTTGACGGGTATTACCGTAATTTCGACTTTGTGGAAGGTTATCACTTATTACTACCACAATCCTCGGCACTACAGCTCTCGAAGGGCCTTGGCCTCTCCGACAATGTTAGCCTAGTCCTCACGATCTCTGGCATGAGTTCTCTCTATTCTTATTCCCATATATCTCAGGTCCACCTCTGCATCATCCAACCATCTTTGACCTCCCGCTCCGTCTTCTACCACGTGGGGGTCCTAGGTATACCTTTTTTACCATCCTGCCATTAGCCATTCTTTCCACATGCACCAGCCATTTTAACCTATTAACCCTAATTGGTCACATGGCATTAAATATACCCCAACCATTTTTTTAACTACTCTTAAGTCTCCCTTAATCGTGAAAATGAGCCTCGTGGCGCCATTTTCGTGTTATAATGATCATTACTCCTTTCATTTAAATTTTTCGTGCAAAATAAAGGTCTTTTATTGTTTGACATTTTTCAATCATCAAAATAAATATCCTTTTTTCTGAGCGAAGAGTATTGAAAAAATATTATATTAAAATATAATACGTCAGGAATAGATTCTCATAGTTTTTGCTCAAAATCAATTCCGTAAAAAAACAATTTCTTCCGTAAAAAACACGATTTTCGCTACCTTAATTTTGGCGATTAGTTTTACAATATTTAAACAATTAATTGTGGTTGGAAAACTGTGACACCTTTTCCTGTGATTCTAAAACTACGTCGAAATATTTTATTTTTTTAATTTTAGAACTTATTATTGAAGCAGGATACAACGTTTTCGGTGCTTGGGTGAATTAAACCCAGTGTGACTGCTATGCAATTCTACCGAAGTGTAATCAATCAGGGTTAATCTTAATTTCTGACACTATGCTAGAGTGTATGCAGAGTTCCTCCAGCTCTATATTCTTCCGTATTCTCCACTTTTTGCCTTCCTTTGCTGCACCAAAAATCTTCCTTAGCACTTCCTTTCCCATCTATTAAAGAGCTCTTCATTTGCAGCCGCCATGGTTCATGTTTCTGAACCATACATACGTGGACGAGTAGGGCCGTTATAAATGTCACTACCTCTGCAGTACCAGTATTCAAATGAATTCCGATCATGCATGCCTTACGGTAAATGGCAGAGGTTGAATGACCGAGGTA